>CM040123.1:61838221-62487314 GCA_022559845.1 Amorphophallus konjac | reverse complement strand
TTATCACAGATGATGCTTTTGTCCAGGTAATGGGGCAAGATAGGCCTGGACGTATTCGATGTAGAGGAGGAGGAGAGACGCTTTGTTTATGGTATAGTTCTTTAGAAAGAGGCAGTGACAGCACACAGAGACGCACAGATGAACAAGTCACAAAAATTCAAAAATTAGAGTCTGAGCTTTCTTCACTGAAAGAACAGATGCATCAGATGTCTTCTCTTATTAAAAATATGTGTTCGATGAGATCTTCCACTATATCACATGTTGAGGAAGAATGACAAGATGATGCGAATATGGAGGATGAATCTACCGATCTTCATGGATGACTATTTTGTGTTTTAAATGTGAGTTACGTGACAATATTTTTTTTAAAAGTTGTAGTACCATTATATGAAAGTGGGTGTGGATACTATGGGACAACGTGGATATTATGTATTTGTATTTGATACTTTTTACATTTATAGATTGTGTTGTTGTAGCTTTATTAAATTTATGAGTGTGGATTGTTCGATATTTTATGTTTATATGTGATTTGTACGTAGTTCACATGTGGATTATTTTGTGTTTTATATGTTTATTTGTATGTGATTCGTATCTGCGGAAACAATCAATATTGTTGAGCAGGTTGTACAGTTTTAGCAATGATTTGTAGCCATTGTTAATGATGGTGTAAAAATTATAAGTACAATTATGTTACTGTCACTATTAATTATTGACGATGATTCTACAGCCGTCGCCAATAATTATTTGCGACGGTTCTATAGCCGTCGCCAATACTTATTAACGAGGTAATATTTATTGGCGACTGTTCTATAGTCGTTGCCAATTTTTTATTGGCGGCGGTTTTGCAGCCGTCGCCAATATTTATTTATATATTTTAAATTATAAATTTAATATTAGTGACATTTGAACCACCATCACCAATAAATTATTATTAATTTTTTAATTTTTTACAAAATTATATTAGGGACGACTTAAGGGCCGTCGCGAATATTATTTTCTTTTATTTCCCAAATTACATTGGCGACGGCTTTATTTCCCAAATTATATTCGCGATGACTTTATCAGCGTCGCTAATAATGTTACTCAATCGTCGCTAATAATAACTTATTCATGACGATTGATCGTAGTCGTTGCCAACATGTACATTCGCGACGGTGTTTTTTACGATAACATTCTCGAGAGACGACAACCGTCACCAAAAGTATTCATGACGACTTTTTAACTATTTACGACGGATTTAAGTCGTCGCCAATTCTCTATTTTCTTATAGTGACGCGTAAGATATGATTTGGAGATAAAATGTGCAATAAAGGCAACATAGATGTTGCATTAATCTCACCTACATTTCACTCCGCATCCACCCGTCTACTACAACCTTGCGTTGCCGATAAGAGCATCCACCATGCTGTCAGCCTCCACTCTTAAATAATAAATAGAATTTTCTTCCTTCTGTGCTGCATGCATCTTGACCTGCCGGTCTGCCACAGGTTCACAACCGCGTATACTCCCGAAATATGCCGTCAGATTTACCACATCTAATTAAGGAATTATTGAATAATTTATATGTGTGCAAAAATCGGCTTTTAAGAGATACGCATATAAATATAAATAAAAAATGATAAATATATAATAACAATAATTTATATGCCACCAATCCCTGCAGTTAACTCCGCCGCCAATGTGGGGAGAGAGAGAGAGAGAGAGACTCATGTATTATCAGCAAGAGTCCACGCTATCTGAGAAGCCATTTCATTAAGGTTCTGTGAAGCTTTGTTCCATGCTACGTGTCAGGCGTTCCGGCCGGTCCGAGGTCTCCCAATGTTGACCTTAATGAACACCCTCCTTCCCCTCGCGGCCGAAGACGAGATCGCTTGCAGCAGGACCTTCACAGTTATTACCTGGAGTATGAACAACAGGCCCCAGTCGACAAACGTCCAGAAGGGCCTCTCCATCTCCGCCGGGAACCGGCGGTAGGGAACGCGCACCGAGCTCCCCACACTGGCCTGCGCCGTCGCGTCCGCCGCGTCCACCACATCGGAGACCACGCGGACGCTCGCCAGGGCAGGCCGTGACGCGGCCGGGGCACCAGCAATGACTATGTGGTTCTGGGTTACGAGGCCCCGAAGTAAGGCCTTGGCCACCGTCTTTGTTGCTGCCGAGAACGTCACGGCCCTCTGCAACACCATGGCGTACGGACGTCGTAGTTCCTCGCCGGAAATGGGCGTCTCCGAGCTCGGCGGGGCGGATGCGACCACCTCCTCGTCGGACGTCGAGGCGGCATCGCGAAAGGGGCTGGTGTGGGCGGTGATGATCTCCATGATGTTCGGGTAAGCAGACGCCCAGAAATCGCGCTCCGGATCTGAGTTGCAGAAGTGCGAATCTGCATGCATGCCTGATATTCGAACCCATCCATCAGAAGGATTACTCTACCTACATCTGCATATATATGCACATGCATGCAAGTTCTTTTCTCCAATAGAAGACCAACTTATATGCATCCAACCATTGTTTTCCCCCTCTGTTATGGTATTATGAACCGGCAGAAAGTGTTTGATCAACGGTAGTTATGATTCGAATGTCCAAGTTAACTAGTTAAGTTTACACAGCTGCTGCGCAAGATGAATAAGATCTATGGTTAGACGTCGCCACGTCACCTTGTTCTCCAGCGTTGTCGTGATATGTGCAGAATGTCCGCAGTATCTCTTCGAGCCTCCTCATCTCGTCGTCGGTGCAGCCGTCGGGCAGCGTCACCCCGTAGAGGAGGCCCGGAAGGCAGAAGCAGAACCTCCGAGGCCCCACGCGGAGCACCGTGGAGTCCTTGCCGAGGGGCCAGTGGTGCCGTCCGACCAAACTCACGACCATCGCCAGGGTTTCTGTCTCTGGGCTTCTCAGGGCGGCCACGGTGAGCTCGCCCCGTTTGAAGGGCCTCACGTCCTCGTCGCGGCATCCGCAGAGCAGCGAGACCACGGACTCGCCTGTGGTGACCTTCAGCAGCGGGTTGTAGATGCCGAATGGGATGATGAGAGGGCCGTCCTCGCCTGATGGGACCCGCTCCATGGGATCCATTTCTCAGGTTTTGCAGGAAGTAGCTGAATTAATGGAAGATCGAAGGTTTTCTAATTGATAGCAAAAAACTAAGAACAAAATAACAATACTGTAATATAGAGTACGTATTTACTCCATTCAATGCGTTGAAGTTTTGAGTTTGAGTTGGAGGACAGCGGTAACTTCAATAATAATAATAATAAAAACTACGCAAGTCCTTTTAAGAAACACATTTAAACTTTAAAGTGATCCCTACATATTTCACTCGATACTCTTGATGTGTATTAATTAATTATAGAGAAGTAGCTCATCTCTCTCATTAGTGAAGCGCTTCCCCACTTTTACGATTCAATCTAAATGAACGTCTCCCCGCCGAGGAGGCAAACGAAGGAGAGAATATATATATGGAGACAGTATTAGGTGATGATATACATATATATCTTCCCTAGATAGAGAGGAAAGGCTGAAAAGAGAAACCGGAGAAATTAAGGAAGAACCTTGTTTTGAAACTAACGAAGAACGCGCACGGTAACAAGAGGTAATCGTGAATGCTAGTAGCGTACTGTTGCGCGTCCTGTCAAGAACATGAGTGAGAGAGAGAGAGAGAGAGAGAGAGAGAGAGTGCGAAAGACGGACTCCTAGCTAGTCTAGCTTAACAAACTGGAGAGAAAGTGTCCCTGCCTTCGTTTCGGGGTGAGAGATGCTGGGGGTGTTTATGTAGAGAGGGGAAGGGGATGGCGTCGACTTGCGTGTCGTGTGGTGCTCTGCAGCGTGGATGGAATGCGCTGGGCAGGCGGTCCGTCGACTTGCCGCATGGCGAGCGACGAAGAAAAAGAAACATGAGAACTGGAGTTGGGGGGGGGGGGGGGACGGCATGAGTCGCGTGAGCCCACAAGAACGTGGCCCCGCGTTGGTAACGGCCCGTCAAGGTGGTCTCGCCCCACACCTCTCCCCTTTCGAATGCACGCCTTCTGTGCAACGTTCCGCAGTTCCTCGCGTACGTTCAAAGGATGGCCAACAGAACGGTGTATCCGTCATTATCTTTTCCGATTCTACCCTCGATTGTTTGATGGAATACATTCCCTGTCCCTCTACTGGTCGCCCGTCAGGCCGCGAGAGCCAAATTCTTCCCGGATGATAGAAACTAGAGAAGTAATTGCAGCACAACTTTATGTACAATCGGTGCGCCTAGCTACAGGTAGAGGATTGCTCCACGTGGGTGGACAACGGCTGTTCTCACATAGGGGCGAAACACCCGATATGTAGTAGCTGCTTTGCTAATTGGACTTAAATTTCATATTTCTGCTCTCAAATAATCAAATTTTGCATTGGCCTTCTAACATCTTGGTCGTCTAATTTTAAAATCCTACAGTTGCGGTAAATGTAATTAATAAGAAATACGATGCTATAGCTTGATTCCCACTAAAAATGTACTGAACCGGTTCATATATAGGCATGAACACGTCAGACTTTAACTCTTTGAACAGTAGTATAACCACCGGAGAATAGTGCATTTACAGAGGGGAGAGTAGAGAGAGGAAGAGAAGAGAGTCTTGAGAGAGAGAAGAGTGCTCGGCAATGTGGCAGCTGCTCGGCAACGTGGTCGGGCCCTGGAGAACTCGTTGTCCCTCCCTGGATGTCTTTTCGGCTCTGTGTAGTTCCGCAATTGTCTCCTTCTTGTAGCTCTCTCCCTTTGCCTATGTCCATGTAGGTCCCTTTGGGATATATTTATATTGGTTGTGGCGATGTCGTCTCATTCCTGATTTAGCGAGGGTATGATTAGTGGAGCAATGTATTGCTCGATCGTGAGATCGTCCGTTGTTCACTCGCCCGTTCTCGGAGGAAGGACGTCATGGCGGGCATATATCTCGGCTGTGTGGGCATGATCTGACATTCGTCAGGGTAGACCCCATGATCTTGGCTTCAATGCTCCCCCGTTGGCAAGTCTCACCGTGTCCTGGATACATGCATACGGGCATCATGCATGTGGGTTGGCCAGTCCTATGTAGGCCTCGATTGGGCCACATTCCTGGACCGTCAGTTGGCTAGCGATGGCCGCTACGGGCCTGGTGACATTGAGCCATAGTGGGCCTGGCATTACTGAGCCGTGCTGGGCCTGTCATATTTTTTCCTCCATATTAGCACCCCACTCCCAAGCAACGGGAGCGCTCCGTGCTTGGGAGGAATGGTATGAGGTTAGGTGAGGGGCATGTTCGGTGAAGTTTTCGGGAACCTCTTCACACCTCTGACATGGGGAACTATGTGACCTATGACCTTTCATGGCGCGCAAGGCAGTTCCCATGCGTGTTGGGTGACATTACCGTTATCATGATGGCGTCTTTTCGTTTCTAGAGAAGTGAAATTGAGCGGCCATTAGCACAGCCCTTGGCTTTCTCGCCGAGTGCACTGGCGGTGGTGATTGGGCTTTCGATCGGCCGCTCGACCAGAAGCATCATAATGAGGTGGAGACACTGTTCTGGAGCCTTTAAGTAGGCCAGGAAGTGTCTAAGGCGGCACCTCTGCAATCTCTCTCGTTGCCGCTGGTGCTCGCTGCCTTCTTGCTTCTTGCTTAGCATCTACTGAGGTTCCTTCTTCTGCTCTTCTTCCTGTAAAACCCATGGCTCATCGTAGGAGAATCATTCTTGATGACTCTGAGTCTTCCGGTGAAGGGGAGAACAACCGTGGTGGTGCTTCTAGGACCTCGGGTGCCCAACATGGTCCTTGTCCCCCATTCTTCAACATCTCTACCGGGTAGTCTACAGCCTTAGGGAAGCCTTCTAGATCCCGACGAACGTCAACATCTTCTTTTCCACCATTGACGACTACTTAGGAGGGTGCTTTCCTGGGAGACTTAGCATCTCCATTAAGGCTTTCAAGGCCGGCCTCCGCCTCCCCATCCCTCCCCTCTTTCAGAGGATTCTTCATTTTTACGGTCTGGAGCCAGGACAACTGTCGCCCAACTCATGGCACATCCTGGCACCTTTGTATATAGTTGTCATCAGGTGAGTGCCACCCCCAACATTTAGCTCTTCTTCCATTTTTTTAGCACCCAACGCTATCCAGACTTCGACATCCTCACCTATTACTTCTGAGCTTAGAGCAAGAGAACTTTCTTGCAATCCTCCCCCGTCATCTCAAATGTCAAGCACTACTAGGAGCACTTCGTGATCCTAGTGAAGGTCGGTGGCACTGGGTGCGCCAATGACTGGGGCTTCACCGGCCTCAGCCAAATTCACCGGGCCAACAAGCCGCCATCACCGACCAAGGAGGAGGCGCTTGTTATCAATGCGATGCTCTGTAATCCCATCCTGGACATCGACCTGAGGATGACCCCCACGCTCTTGAGGTCCCTAGGGTTGAGCCCCTCACTACCTCACAGTAGGACCTTATGTAGTCAGCGTGTGTCATCGATGTTGCTTGCTTTGAGATAGAGTCTAATCATGTTTGTTGTTGTTTGTAGGTGCTTCCGAGCCTCCGAGCGCTCAGAGGGTGGAGCTCGAGTTAGGGTTTGTGACGATTGTGTTACGGTCATTCGTTCCTCGCTAGGCTGTAAGAGATGCTCAGAGGATTGACACCAATGCTAGAAGTTGCCTCCGATGTCCCTGTAACGACGCTGGTGATGGTGACGGGTGCCAGAGGTGATGGTGACAGCATCCGATGATGCGATGCCCCCTCTCCTGCTCCCACCTGCAAGGGGTGGTATACTAGGCACACCAGAGCAAGCACAGTAGCTAGCAACACAATGAGGAGAGCAGTGGCCTCTGCTTGGTCGGTCGCGAGGGAGGAGTCTTCTACAATGGCAGGGGACAAGCGTAAGACTTTGGATCTGGAGGCCATGGCGGCACTGGATTACCAGCGTCGCCAGGAGAAGAGAAAGAAGAGGGCTGATGCATTGACTTTGGGAGGGCCATCGGAGCCCCCGTTGTCATCCCCGCCGCCACCCCCGATCATGCCGTCACTGACCTCGGGCATGGCACATCTACATCCACTCCAAAATCGGCATGTGAAGATGACGTGTCGCTACTCGCCACCCCCACCAGGTTGCTCCCGCCGGAGGAGGCCACGGGAAGCCCATGCCCCTACCTCATATCCTTCGACATGATGAAGAAGGCTTTGGGGCCGGGGGTCCTGCCCATGAACCTCTCCCTGAACATTGATGAGGGTCTCACGCAGCTGTCAGTGTAGAATCTAACGTTCATGAGTCGAGTCCTCGACTTGTGGGGTGCCCACTTCTAGGAGGTTAAGTGGCAGTTGAATGCCAGTCGAAAGGAGCAAGAGGTCCTAGCGAAGCGGATCCAGGTGCTGGAGGAGGAGCGGGCCGACTTCCATGCCCTCCTGGAGTTTCAGGGGCTATCATGTCCCGACGTAGAAAATCAAAATGCAGTAGTTATATCATCCATGCCCTCCTGGAGTTTCAGGGGCTATCACGTCCCGACGTAGAAAATTAAAATGTGGCAATTATATCGATCATGTCATTCAGAACACGCTAAAGAAAACATTATCCACAAGGAGACAACTCAATTAGGGCCAAGAATAATTATAATTTTATTGATAATCAAAAGAGAAGAAATGTGTTTAATTACATCAGACTCAAGGACTCAATATAATAACTTGACTTAGAATTACATAAGACTCTCTCACGACGATCCTCTCTCTCTAAACTCTAGCTGAAAAGAAAAAAGACAAGGACTTCTATGGTTGACTCGATCTCTCCATCACTCTCACCCATCCCCATCAAGTTGCGGCTCTTCATCGGTATTACCTAAAATATCAACAATAACGCAGGGGGAGCAAAAACTCAGTAGGATTTATATCTCTAAATCAGACATTCTTTACGTGATTAATATTTTTAACAAGATAATACACTAATGTGGAGAAACATAATGAACCATGTAACCTAAGACATTTGGAACATGAGTAGGAAGATATATAGATGTAAGCAATTGAATTACAAGCAAGATAGGTAAGAACGAGATTCCAAGTCTAAGGTACCAAAGATAGTCTTTCGATATTCAAGAACACGTAACAAGTACTAACATTGGATTGGCCATATCATGCAATAATTTCACAAGGGGTAACTGATGAGTACCATATTTCATATCATAATTTGCATCACATATGTCATCTTTGAGCATTAAAAGAATAAAGTTATGCAATTTAGATAATTAACTTCATTCTCACAATTAATTTAAGTTTGCATGAAATTAACCATCCTTTTGAGTCACAATGACTATGTGAGAGTTGAACTGGCATAAGGATAAATTGCATAACCTATTTTTGGTATTTATATTGGATTTTCACCATTGTAGGAATTAGCATCCAAAGACTGGACATCATTTCTTTGGAAGACACATGAATGAGCGACCATGTTCCAGATGCCAATTAAACAACGTCTTTCTGAAAAGGCGCTAATTCAAAGAATCAGTGGTGTTATGATTGATGCCAATTTGAAGCCCGTCTTTAGTAAGAAGAATTAACGCCCAGAGCTTGGATGCCATTTAAAATCGACGCCTGTTCAGAAGGGCGCCATTTCAAGAAATAGCGGCTAATGTATGGCCACCAATTGGAAGCAAATTATGGAAACAAGAATTAGCGACCGTTCGAGAAGGCGCCAATTCCTCTTGTACAAAATAGAAAGAAAGGACTGAAAATATGGAAATATGAATCAGCAGCCGTTCGAGAAGACGTCAAATCTTTTGCACGAAACGTAAGGAAAATATTAAAATAAGGGAAGAAAGAAATAGCGACTGGGACATGGCCGCCAATTTGAAATCACGATCGTTTAGAGTGATGCCATTTTTGGATATAGCGACCACTGTAATGGACGCCATTTAAGTTCGAAGCCCAGCCAGAAGCGAACAGTTCTAAACAGAGATATCTTCCCCTATTGAGCGCAAGGAGGACTCTTTTGATGAATGAAAGTCGAATTCGATGAAGTTCACGGATGAAGGCCTCCCTATGCACTATAAATAGCCATCCATGAGCCACCGAGCGGAGGATTCCAGCCTTTTTCTTGCCTTTTTGTTCCTCTTTTCATTTTGGTCCCTTTAGCAAAGTTCTTCATTTTTCAAAGCTCTACAAATTCTTCTTCTTTGTCTTTAGGTAGTTCTATTTCATTTTTAAGTTATACACTAGTTTTCAAAGTTTAATTTTTTTTAACATTTTACTGTTCATCCGCCCCTATTCTTCTCACATTTTCTCCCTCTTATGCTCGTTTTCTCCCTCTTCTCTTTTCACCAACGTTCTTCCTCTCTTCAAGCTCTACCACTTCTTCTTCTTCCACATCTTCTAATTCTTCTTAGTTTTAAAGTTATTTCAATTTTCCTCAAGTTCTATTTTTACTCTTTTTACTATTTATCGTTCTCATCTTTTCCCTGTAATCTCTCAACCTCTCTTCTCTGTTCACATTCACTATTCAAACAATATACACACACACGTTTTTAATTGATTTTCTCCCCCTTCTTCTATCTCCCTCCTCTATTTTCTTCTAAATTCCCTTTGACGGAAGTTCTTCTTCGGTGTTCTCAAGGTGACGTTCATCTCTAAGGTGGGGCGATTTACTCAAAGGCTCGACAATGAGGAGACGGTGACGTTCATAACAATCTCTTGGCTCTAATTTTTTCTCTTGTTGTTCTTAAGTTATCATTAGTTGTAATCTCCACTTTTATAGACATTGTACTTTCATTTCATAGCAATACAAATTTCATTTTGTGTAATTCTAGATCTCTCTCTCTTCCTCTCTATCTTCTTCTAATTTTCTCTTCTTCAACCCTCCAATATTCTTTAAGTAGATTTAATTTAAAGTAATTTCATTTCACACACTTTTAATTTCTATTTTCAAAATCTCACTCACGCGTTGCTATAAAAATACAAGAGTTTTCCAACTTGTTTAAAAAGAAAATTTTCTTCCTCGTGGGATCGACCTGTATTCATCACTTGCTTTGAAGTCTAAAATTCTTTTGTGAAGTGAGTGCGGTATTTTTGAAATTGAGCACGGCATTATTTTCAACGACTAGTGTTTATGAACATCAAATTTTTGGCGTTGTTACCTGGGAGGAAATAATTTTGGATAGTTAGAAATTCTTGTGTTTAATGTGTATATATTTATATTAATTTTTTTATTTTTATTTTGTAGAAAAAAGAACAAAATAAAAAAAAGAATAAAAATTTCGAACTTGAAAACTTCAGAATATCAACTGTTACAGAAAGCGTCGCTGAAGGGCTTAATCTGTCACTAAAGGAAATAGAAAATCAAAAAATCTGATAATCCTGGAAATTTAAGCGTTGCCAAAAGTCAGTAAGCGTAGGAAAATGTTCTATTTTGTAATTTTTTTAAAAAAATCTCAAAAAAATTAGAAAAAATTCTAAAAAATAAAAGAAAATCAAAACCCTCAAAAAGCGTGATTTTAGACTTTATTTACTAGTATATTCACATGTTTTTTACTATTTTTAGTTGCTAGTTTTCTCATATCCACCTCTCTTTGAAAAAAAATAGCATAAAAAAATTTCTAAAAAATCTCTGAAAAAAATCAAAAAATAGAAATCTCAAAATATTTTTTTTTGCATTGTCGTGATATCATGCTTTCATCTTAATTGCATCTCTTACATGCATTGTTGCATTTAGTTAATTCTTCGTTCATCACTTGCACTATTTGAAAAAGCAAAAAATCATTCTCTTCTTCTCTTTCTCCCTTCTTAAGGGTAATTAGGCACACCCCTCTTGAAATTTGAAGGACCCTCCAATTGAGCACTCCGTCTCATTGGATCGGAATCTCCTTTTCCAAGACCTCAATAAGTCTCCGCACCCGTGGATTCCCTCGTGGACGCCGGACAGGTTGTACCAAGAAGCACCCAAGAGTTAGCTTACCTTTAGGAGTTTTCAATATATATATATATATATATATATATATATATATATATAGAAAAAATCATCATTTTGCATGCATCTTTCATATAGTTGTTGATTTATTGATTGCATTACCTTAACAAAAAAATATAAAAAATAAAAATACAAAAATACAAAAACAACACACATTCTTTGGGCCCTATTATATTGCATGCACGGTAGGAGATCCCTACATCCACCCTTGCTAAGACTCATAGGAGAAATTGAGAGATTAGTACATCTTAGAAACCATCATCAACCTAACCTCGTGGCAGATCCTAATCAACATGAAGCTCTCAAGCAAATAAATGATTATTTCATGTCAAATCAATATCAACCATCCTTCTATGTGTAAGCACCCCAAAATCAAATAATTCAATATGAGATTAAATCAAGTACCATTCAAATGTTGCCATCCTTCTATGGCAATACTAATGAAGATCCATACAAACATCTTGATGAGTTCCTCCAGATTTGTTACACAGTTAAAATCCAGAATTTGTCTGACGATGCTCTCAGATTAACTCTCTTCCCATTCTCTCTCAAGGATAAAGCTAAATATTGGTTAGGCATCTTGGGTAGACCCATGGAAAGTTGGGCCGAAATGTAAAAAGAATTTTTGAAGAAATTTTATCCCATTGGGCGAACCAATACAATGATGAGAGCTATTACTAGATTCACTCAAAACCCTGGAGAACAAATCCATGAAGCTTGGGATAGATTGAAAGAATTATTAAGAAAATACCCGCATCATGGTTTATCAAGATGGCAAATAGTTCATGTGTTTTATGAGGAATTAACTGATAATTATCGACAAATGGTGGATGTGTCATGCGGGAGAGCCTTTATGAGCAAAAGTGAGGATGGGGCTTATGATTTGTTTGAGATGTTAAGTGAAAATTCTATTAGTCCTGCCTCGCTCTCATCTTATGAAAGAATGATTGGGCCATCTAAGAAGGCAGGACTTTATGAAATCAAGAATCAAGGAGAGTCTGAGAACATGATGGATATTAATGCCCTTACATGCATAAAAATTGAATAAAATGGACATATTGACGCAAAAGATGGAGAAGGTCAATTTGGTAGCTCAGAAGTTAGATCAATTGCTATCTATGAATAAATAGAAACATTCTTTCTCTTCTGCCCCTCAATCTCAACCATTCTCATATTCTAATCCTCAAGAAATTTATGCTCTTTGCTCGAGCCCAAATCATGTTGTTACTGATTGCCCCACAGCGGCCCAGCTTCCCCCATTCATCCAAGAACAGATTTTCGCTACTCAGGGCATCTCCAAGCCTACTTACGATCCCTATTCCAACACTTACAATCTAGGCTGGAGAAATCACTCAAATTTTTCTTGGAGAAATTAGCAAGGACCATCCCCTTCATCTAGTCCCTTACATCAACCAATCCAAAGGCAAACCTTCCAAATTCCAGCTCAGTCTTAACAAAACTTTTCATATGCACCCTTTCCACAACATCAACAATCTTAACCTCCATTTCAGCATTCTCAGGCTCCGTATCATCAAGCTCCGTCATTTCAGGGCCAGTATCATTAGCATAACCGTTTCTTTCCAACCTCCTCCTCCTCAGCCTCCTTAGCCCATCTTTGATGAAAAATTCAACCAACTCCTACAACTTATTCTCTCTCAGTAACAATCCATTTCAAGTTGGAAGGTCAAATAGGGCAATTAGCTACAAATAGTATGAGGAGACATGTAGGTCAGCTTCCTAGCCAACCAGTGGCTAACCCCAAGAATCAACCTCCAAGCTTTCCCCAGAGAGCTCCTCTTCTTCCTCAACCAAACCAACCTCAAACCAATCTTTCGTATCGTTTTAAAATCAACCAAACTGATACATGTGTGTACCATAAAATGTTTGGTGAAAAGGCCGTCATCTTGTGCCTATATGTAGATGACATTTTAATTTTTGGATCCAATATACATGTTAATTATAAAAGAAGTAAAAGAATTCTTATCCCAAAACTTTGACATGAATGATTTACGTGAAGTTGATCTAATCCTAAATACTATGATCATAAGAAATTCGGGTGGAATAGTCATATCATAATCTCATTATGTAGAGAAAATCTTTAGAAAAATTTATTACATAGATTGTCAACCCATTTCCACTCCCTATGACTCTAGTGTTCATCTTAAGAAAAACTTAAGACATCTAGCGTTACAAAGTGAATATGCATAAATCACAGGATCACTTGGATTCTTTACAAATTACACCAGGCCTGACATATAGCCTATGCAGTTAATAGGCTTAGCAGATACACCATAAACCCTAATGAGAGTTGAGGAGGGTAAATATGATTCGACCGAGAAACGACCCAAATACAAAAGGCCCATTAAGGTTTGGACAAGCTAAGCCTAGACAAGGGGCGAACATGCTTGCCTGATCTAATAAGAAGAGGACCGGCCCAACAGAGCATCGGATTCCACGACGCACGATGAAGCCGATCCAAGCGCAGTTCTCGCCGGAGGACACTCCGACGACCGACCGTTGCCCCCGCGACGTCGGCCTTAACCCCGTAACAAGCGAGCACGCGCCACGAGTGCCGTAATACTCGCCCACGGACCAGCCAAAGCCGGGGCTATCGCCCTCCAATGGGAAACACCAGCCAACATAGCGGGGGAACGTTACTCTACTAAACGGTCCCTTCCCTATCAAGGGATGAGGCCCCTCGCTCCAGGACAACCCGTATAAAACGGACATCGACAGAAGAGAGAGGACCCAGTAGATTCTTCTACTAAACCCCATACTACTACGCAAGAGGAGATACAGTGGATACTTCTGCCACCAGAGCTTCCTACTGAGAAGAGAGTAACGCGACCTGCAACTACGACATAGAGACCATCCGCTACGTCCAGAGAGCCTCTTCCTCTCGCACGGCCTTACCACCCAGCGAGCACTCTACGAGAGCCCACTGGGAGCGGCGAGCACGCGTGCGGAGGACCTACACACCTCTTGGATCAGCTACTACGGCCTATACTTCTCTTCCACCGAGCTCCTCTCTATTGCTCATTAATCCCTTACTAACTTAAGCATCGGAGGGTTGTCGCATGGGGTAACACCCGGGACTCCTTCTGACGCCCTTCTGGTTTCTTAGTGTGTGCAGGGCTCCACGGGCACGAGACGACTTCTCCAACAAATAAATAGAGAAGGTGGTACGTGGCCTAGGAACCATTTTCTTGCCGCTACACTTCTTGGCGCCGTCTGTGGGAATCCGAGCAAGAAGCTATGGTGTCCCGTGGAAGCCTCCGCAACGCCAGCAACCGGGGGCGAGGTTCCCATCAGGGACCCAACTCTCGCCGGAGATCACAAGAAGCTTCTTCTGCTCGCCCCTGACAAGAAGTCACCCCAGGTGACCTGGACGAGCTCCGCGAGGAGGTCCGAGCCCTGGCGGAATTCTGCCGAGAACTCCGGAATCAGAGGCCCCAATACGCCCCACCCGAGCGACGGGAGGGCGAAGGAGGCCAGGCCGGAGAAAACTTCCGGCAGGTGCGGGAGGCATCCCATGCCTCCGTCACAAGGACCCGACGGTCACGCAGCGTGCCTACGCCTAAGGTATGCAGCCCACTACATTCCAACCTGAAAATGGACTGTCGGCTTCAACGGTTTGATGAAATGGAGGACAAGTTTCAGTACCTGGACGACGTCCTCCTGGCCGCCAAGAATCACGGCCTCATCGACGACGACCTAGACTTCCACGCTCCCTTCCCCAGGGAGATTATGGAAGCCCCCATCCCGCCAAAGTTCCAGCTGACGTCATTCACCTCCTACGACGGCACCTCCGACCTGGCCGACCACCTGCATGGTTTCGAGTCTCACCTGGTGTTCCACCGGGCCTCCTACGCCGTGAAATACTTGGCGTTCGTTACGACCCTCCGCGAGAACGCCCGAGCATGGTTTGAGTCCCTGCCGGCCGGGACGATCTCCTCCTTCCAGCAGCTCAAAAAAATGTTCAAGGAGAACTTTGTGGGCTGCCGAAAGGTAGCCAAGTCTGTTGTAACCCTGCTCGCTCTCAGGCAGGGGAAGGAAGAAGCACTATGGGACTTCGTCTCCCGCTTCCGAGCGGAGGCACTCTGTAATGTCCCGGACCCTTCAGATCCTTCGTCGTGGTTCCCGGATATAGTTTCTCGGAGTGCCCGGCTCCGTTGTGTCTGAAATTTTATTTCGGACATCTTTTGTGTTCGGATCGATGCGATCCGGAGTTGTTTCGGAGGCCCGGAGTGTTAGTGTTGGTGTGCTACAGGCCAATTTCGGTCGGGTAGGCTCAATAGTTGTACGATCTTGTTCATTAATAAAGTGGTGTTTGAGCGTAAATATGCGATTGTGTTACTTTACGTTGTCCCTAGGATATGTGGTTGTAAAGTCAGCTCGAGATGGGATCTCGAACATGAGATTGACTTTACATGTACACATACCTTAAACTATTCCTGGTTGGAGGGTAATCACTCGGGGACTTTGATTACCTATTAAACCAGTACACATGATGTGTCAGTGACCAGTCTCATGGTCATTGGTGCGGGGCACCAACACATATGTGTAGGTGTATGTCCTTGGAGGATGTACACTGAACTGATCCGCTATTGGATCTTCAGATGGTTGATTATACCTAATGTCAACTGAAGATCCAACGGTCACAGTAGCATCGTTGGTCCTTTGACCTGAGACATTGATCGGATCTTGCACGAGGACTGGAATGGTTTAATTACTTAGCTAAGTGACTTTAACCATAAGTCATGAGTTGCCGAGTCATTAACCACTCCAGGAGACGTGTGAAGATCATCAATGGTCAAGAGGGGATCGCTCACTTTCGGGTATATATCAGACAGTTAATGGGTCATGACATTGACGCTCTGTTAAATCCCTGGCCAGGGTCGTGTGAGTTCGTTTAGAACGGACGTCATACACTTTAAGGGGGTCATAGTCAAATGGCACGATCATGGGGTTTGACAGAAACCATACCCTCGATTGTACTAGACTCATAGAATGAGCGAGGGATTATATCGATGTGGTAACTGTGGACTTACAGGTACCAGATATGTTGGTTTAAACCCAGGGTCATCTAGGATCACGCGGATTTACTTAACCCAACGTGATCAAAGGTTCGGAATAAATTAAACTATTGTTCGGCTCTAGTAGAAGCGAAGAATACGTTTAATTTACTTCTAATTGGGAATTAGAAGTTAATGGACCTTAAACTAGAGTGACTGTGGGCCTAGAGGATCACACACAATGGATTCTTGGGTGACGGTTTATTATTATACAAGTATATGTATTAATTCCTTTTGGAAAGGAGAAAAAATGGAGCTTAATACATATGTATAATAGTAGATAGGATAAATATATAATTTTGGTCTTTTGGAGTCCTTTCAGAAATGACCAAATCTCTATATATAGAATCCTACGTGAGTTCATTCGAACTCTTAGCTTCTTCTTTCCTTCCCTTAAGCTAACCAAGCATTAAGCTTAAGGGAGAGGATTAGTCTCCCCCTTTCTCCCTCTTGCTCTCTCTCTCTCCAGAAGGTGATTGAGCTGGGGAAGGTCGTGCCGGGGAGGTACCGTCGCTGTGCAAGGGTCCTTGTGGATCTGCTCTAGAGGCCGTACAGCTGTGCGGCTCGGTTTCTCTGCATCGGGCTTAGCGGACAGCGTCGTTCCGCGCAAGGTGAAACACGCAACCCGTAATTAGGGTATTAGAAACACCGATTAGAGCACAGATTAAGTTTTCCATAACATCGGAATCGGGCAAATTAAATTTTTGTTATCCGCTGCGTCGCCCGTAGGTGCTGTGTGAAACCTTATAGTGGTATCAGAGCCAGGTTTACGCTCTGGTCGGTGTTTTTATCGCCGTTTAGAACCATGCTTTAGGGGTAATAAAATCTTCAATTATTATTTGTTGAAAGAGATCTAGGCGTCTCTATTCTTCAAGGATGCTGGGCATCCAAGCAGCAAATTTTTTTAAAAAAAAAATTAAAAAAAAAATTTTAAGCCCTGGATGGGCGCAGTGCGCCCGCCGCGTGCGCCGCGGGGGCGGCGCACGCGGCACCCGCGGGAGGGGCGGGCGGGCGCGGCACGCCATGCGGCGGGGGCCGCGGGCGTGGGCGGCCGCGCCCATGCTGCCGCAGAAAAAAAAAATTTTTATTTAAAAAAAAATTTGCTTTGTTTTTAATTTACTTTAATGTAGTATTGATAATATATATATTAGATATATATATTAAAATGCTCATTAAATTAAATAGAACTTTATTTCATAAGTTAAATAGTATTATCTCAATAGTAAATGTCGAATGGTAAATTTTATTTAACCGATTTGAATTTACCAATGTGAGATAATTACTTTTTATCTTGAGATAAAATGGTAATAATTGAAGTTACTTCAGTAAAATTTAAGTTTTTAAATTTTTAATTATTAGATAATTATAAAATTTAAATTTTAAATTTTATTGAAGTTAAATGTGAAAAATTCAATTATTTGAATTTTAATTATTAGATAATTATTAAATTCAAATTTTGAATTTTAGAAAATTACTAATTGAGGATAATTGCATTATTTAAATTTATTTTCAAACAAAAATTATTAGATAATTAGTTTGAATTTAAATTTAAATTATTGACATATTTAAATTTTGAATTTAAATTTGATTATTAGATAATTAAATTTAAATTTAAATTTAATTAATTATCTCAATTACATGCCCCTATAGAAAATGATGGTTCTTTACGTGCTTTACTTTAATTATCTTGTATTGGCCTGCTTGTGTGTTTAATTTTAGTTAATCATGCTTTGATTTTTTTAAATTAAACAAAGCTAGCCTGTTTTTGTTTGCACATCCCATTTTTAAATTCAAAAGTAAGGATTATTTTCAGAAAATAACCCTTGATTGATTTTATTTGAATGGGTTGGCAAGTGATCATGGACTTGGATTAATGTAATTAATTGGGGTCTGCGAATCTCTTTTCTCTCTCTGTTAAAATTCCAATGTACTTCTATCTTCCTCCATTGTTGTACTCGCCCTAAGGGCTGCTAGAATTTGAGTCACATGTAATTTAATTTTTCCGGCCTGCGTGCCGTGTAAAAGTTGTAATTGATGCGGCGTCGGAGTTTGAAAGCGCGGAGCACACCCGACGAGGACGATCCAGCTGCTTTGGAAGCGGGCCGGATGTCTTAGTTACATTAGGGTTAAAGTCCATGATCACTTGCATTTATTTTTGCATTGGATGCATTTATTTTATGCAAACTACTAGGTACGGTAAATATATTAGATATATTTATATTACCACCTAGGGTGAGATCAAGATAAAATTAAATTCCCTCGCGATTAAATTTTAGATCTGGTAAGCGTGGCTCTAGCCGTCATCGTGGCCCTCCATCATTATGGAGTGAATGAACGTCTTCATTTCATGGATTTGTTGTGCTTTCCACAAGGTCCATGAGTTTGGGGGCGGGATTAAACTCCAAGGCTCGGCCTCAATGGGGTGAGGAATTGAACTCGGCTTTGTTGTGCTTTCCACAAAGGTCGGGTCATGAACTCATTGCTATGTAGTAATGATGGTTAGATCTAACCGAGAATATCCTTTGTTGTGCTTTCCACAAGGGGATGATTTCTCGGGGGTTGAATATCGGATATTGCATTAGATGCAAGTGCCTGTTGACTGCCCTTGAGATGGTGTATAGCTTGTTGTACTTTCCACAAGGTCGTACATCAGTCTCGTTGGGATTCCGACCCACTAGGTTGATCTCGTTGATCTCCCGTTCTATATACTGAGGGTTATATAGTTCGATCGAAAAATAGTGGGACTAACTAAGATAGAAAACCACATCTAAGTTAGAATTTGAACACATGCTAAGTTATCTTTTATTTCTTATCCAGATTACAATGTCGTCGTCCAACCCCCTCCGCGGCATCTTGGATGCAAATAGATTAACTGGACCGAATTACTCGGATTGGCTGCGTAATCTACGCATAGTCCTTACCGCCGAAAAGATTGCGTACGTGTTGGACACGGTTCATTCTGAGCCAGCTCCTGATGTCGACGAGGGCGAGTTACTGGCTTATGCCAAGTGGTCTGAGGACTCATCCCTTGCCCAATGTTACATGTTGGCCTCTATGGCTCCCGAGCTACAGAGGTAATTTGAAAAGACTGATTGTAGAAGTATACTTCTCAATCTACGCCAGCTCTTCGGGGAGCAGGGTAGGATTGAGAGGTATGACATCTCAAAAAGGCTTTTCAGGAAACGGATGTCTGAGGGTTCATCAGTACAGGCCCATGTACTGTAAATGATGGAGTGGATTGAAAGACTCAATGCATTGGGGTTCAAGTTGGATCTTGAACTATGCATTGATCTTATACTCCAGTCATTGCCTGATTCTTTTTCTTCCTTCATCATGAACTTTAACATGAACAGGATTGAAGCAACTCTCCCAGAGCTGCTCAATATGTTAAAGAGTGCTGAAGGAACCATGCAGAAAGATAAACCATCTTCGTCTATAATGGTTATTGGCCGGGCCAACAAGAAAAGGAAGGCCTCTCAAATATCCACCACGAGTAACAAAGGGAAGGGAAAGAAAAAAAGGCCACGGGTAAGCAACTCGCCAAAGTTGACGAAGGGAAGGGCAAGAAGAATGAAAAGGAAGATAAATGTTTTCGATGCGGCGAAACTGGGCATTGGAAAAGGAATTGCAAGGCAATTCTAAATGAAGGTATTTTTGTCATAGAATTTAATTTGTCATATATGGAATCCACATCATGGGTATTGGATACTGGATGTGCATCCCATATCTGCAATTCTGTGCAGGTGCTGGCAAATAGAAGGCGATTGGGCAAAAATGAGATTGAACTGTGGATGGGCAATCTCTGGCTTGTATAACATTGGATATACATTGACTTTCAATAGCACTGGGTGCTCTATAATGAATAATGGTTTGATTATAGCCAATGGTTCATTAGTCAATGGTCTTTATGTATTAGATACACGTTCTAATGTTATGCAAATTTCCAATGCTGATGAAGTGAATTCTGCATATCTATGGCATTACAGACTTGGTCATGTAGGTGAGAAAAGAGTCTCTCACTTACACTCAAATAGGTATTTGAATTCGTTCGAATACAAGTCATTTGATACCTGTAAGTCGTGTCTCATAGGGAAAATGACCAAGGCTCCCTTTGGTGGACGTGGTGAGAGTGCTGTTGACCTTCTCGAGCTCATACACTCGGATGTGTGTGGACCCATGTCCATAGAAGCAAAAGGAGATTATCTCTATTTCATTTCTTTTATTGATGACTTATCTACATATGGCTATGTGTATTTAATGAGACATAAGTCACAAGCCTTTGAGAAGTTTAAGGAATACAAGAATGAAGTAGAGAAACAGACTGGTAAAAGTATTAAGGCTCTTCGATCGGATCGAGGAGGTGAATATTTAAGCCATGAATTCACTTCTTATCTTAAAGACCATGGAATAGTTTCTCAGTGGACACCACCGTATACACCACAGCACAATGGTGTATCCGAGAGGAGAAACAGGACCTTGTTAGACATGGTCCGATTCATGATGTCTATGTCAGGACTACCCTTGTCTCTCTGGGGCTATGCGTTAGAGACTGCGGCTTATTTATTGAATAGGATATCAAGTAAATCAGTTCCTTCTATTCCATATGAGATATGGAAGGGCAGGAAACCAAATTTTAATCACATTAAAATTTGGGGGTGTCCTGCTCATGTAAAGAAGAACGAGAGTGATAAGGTTGAGTCAAGAACCGATAAGTGTAGGTTTGTGGGATATCCAAAGCAGACGTTTGGATATTATTTCTATCACCCTTCTGAGCAAAGGGTCTTAGTGGCCAAGAGAGCTGTATTTCTGGAAAGAGAATATCTACTCCAGAAAAATAGTGGGAGCCAGATAGAACTGGACGAGGTCCAAGAACCACAACCCATAGACACAAACTCATTAGATGAGACTGTATCGGTTGATCCTATTCAAGGTGAAACACTGACACTACGGAGATCTGGTAGACTACCGAGAGAACCTGAGAGATATGTTGGACATGTCTCAGATGGGTCCTCTAAGGTATGCATCGATGAGGATGATGATCCTCAGTCGTACCAAGAGGCGATCCGTAGTGTAGACTCTGAGAAATGGCAAGAGGCAATGGATTCAGAGATCCAGTCCATGTACACCAACAAAGTTTGGAACTTAGTTGATGTACCCGAAGGGAAGGTCCCTATCGGCTGTAAATAGATTTTCAAAAGGAAAATCGGTGCAGATGGACAGGTTGACACATACAAGGCTAGACTAGTGGCGAAAGGATATCGTCAAAAGCGAGGCATTGACTATGACGAGACGTTTTCGCCGGTAGCCATGGTTAAGTCAATCAGAATCCTCCTTGCCATTGCTGCATACCTGGATTATGAGATCTGGCAAATGGATGTGAAGACAACTTTTCTTAATGGAAACCTGTCAGAAGAGGTGTACATGGTACAGCCTGAGGGATTCACCTCCAAGCTACATCCTAAGAAGGTATGCAAACTTCAAAGGTCCATTTATGGATTAAAGCAGGCATCTAGAAGCTGGAACTTAAGATTTGACGAGGCTGTCAAATCTTTCAACTTCATTCGGAATGAAGATGAACCCTGTGTTTACAAGAAGGTCAGTGGGAGCTCAGTGACCTTCTTGGTCCTTTACGTGGATGACATCTTACTCATTGGGAATGATGTAGGGATGTTGACATCAACTAAGTCTTGGTTGTCCAAGACTTTCTCCATGAAGGATTTGGGAGAAGCATCCTATGTGCTGGGCATAAGGATCTATCGAGATAGATCTAAAAGGATGCTAAGATTATCCCAATCCATGTACATAGACACTATCCTCAAAAGGTTTAGGATGAAAAATTCCAAGAGATGTCTCATTCCCATGAGACATGGAATTTACCTATCCAAGGGGATGAGTCCTAAAACTTCTGAGGAGGTGGCACACATGAATAAGGTACCCTATGCTTCGGCGATAGGATCAATCATGTATGCAATGCTATGTACACGGCCTGATGTTGCCAATGCTTTAAGCATTGTCAGTAGATATCAGGCAAATCCAGGCAAAGAGCACTGGAAGTTAGTAAAGGGCATCCTTAAGTACCTGCGAAGGGCTAAGGATCTTTTTCTGCTTTATGGAGGAGAGGACCTATAGTTTAGAGCTTACACAGATTCTAGTTTCCAGTCAGGTACAGATAACTGTAAATCCATGTCTGAATTTGTATTCATGTTGAATGGAGGGGCAGTCAGTTGGAGAAGCTATCTGGATGAAGAAATTCATCTTGGAACTTGGCGTAGTTCCCTAGATAACACCTCTCATCCCATTATTTTGTGATAATAATGGGGCCATCGCCCAGGCGAAGGAACCGAGATCTCACCAAAGGTCAAAGCATATTCTCAGGCGCTTTCACCTTATTCGGGAGATTGTTGATCGTGGAGATGTGACGGTAGAGCGTGTACCGTCAGAAGATAACATAGCAGATCCACTGACTAAGCCATTGACACAGACTGTATTTGAGCGTCATCTGGATAAGATGGGCCTCAAAGTTGTGGGCAATTGGCTGTAGTTCAAGTGGGAGATTGTTAGTGTTGGTGTGCTACAGGCCAATTTCGGTCGGGTAGGCTCAATAGTTGTACGATCTTGTTCATTAATAAAGTGGTATTTGAGCGTAAATATGCGGTTGTGTTACTTTACGTTGTCCCTAGGATATGTGGTTGTAAAGTCAGCTCGAGATGGGATCTCGAACATGAGATTGACTTTATATGTACACATACCTTAAACTGTTCCTGGTTGGAGGGTAATCACTCGGGGACTTTGATTACCTATTAAACCAGTACACATGATGTGTCAGTGACCAGTCTCATGGTCATTGGTGCGGGACACCAACACATATGTGTAGGTGTATGTCCTTGGAGGATGTACACTAAACTGATCCGCTATTGGATCTTCAGATGGTTGATTATACCTAATGTCAACTGAAGATCCAACGGTCACAGTAGCATCGTTGGTCCTTTGACCTGAGACATTGATCGGATCTTACACGAGGACTAGAATGGTTTAATTACTTAGCTAAGTGACTTTAACCATAAGTCATGAGTTGCCGAGTCATTAACCACTCCAGGAGACGTGTGAAGATCATCAATGGTCAAGAGGGGATCGCTCACTGTCGGGTATATATCAGACAGTTAATGGGTCATGACATTGACGCTCCGTTAAATCCCTGGCCAGGGTCGTGTGAGTTCGTTTAGAACGGACGTCATACACTTTAAGGGGGTCATAGTCAAATGGCACGATCATGGGGTTTGACAGAAACCATACCCTCGATCGTACTAGACTCATAGAATGAGCGAGGGATTATATCGATGTGGTAACTGTGGACTTACAGGTACCAGACATGTTGGTTTAAACCCAGGGTCATCTAGGATCACGCGGATTTGCTTGACCCAACGTGATCAACGGTTCGGAATAAATTAAACAATTGTTCGGCTCTAGTAGAAGCGAAGAATACGTTTAATTTACTTCTAATTGGGAATTAGAAGTTAATGGACCTTAAACTAGAGTGACTGTGGGCCTAGAGGATCACACACAATGGATTCTTGGGTGACGGTTTATTATTATACAAGTATATGTATTAATTCCTTTTAATTCCTTTTGGAAAGGAGTAAAAATGGAGCTTAATACATATGTATAATAGTAGATAGGATATATATATCATTTTGGTCTTTTGGAGTCCTTTCAGAAATGACCAAATCTCTATATATAGAATCCTACGTGAGTTCATTCGAACTCTTAGCTTCTTCTTTCCTTCCCTTAAGCTAACCAAGCATTAAGCTTAAGGGAGAGGATTAGTCTCCCCCTTTCTCCCTCTTGCTCTCTCTCTCTCCAGAAGGTGATTGAGCTGGGGAAGGTCGTGCAGGGGAGGTACCGTCGCTGCGTAAGGGTCCGTGTGGATCTGCTCTAGAGGCCGTACAGCTGTGCGGCTCGGTTTCTCTGCATCGGGCTTAGCGGACAGCGTCGTTCCGCGCAAGGTGAAACACGCAACCCGTAATTAGGGTATTAGAAACACCGATTAGCGCACAGATTAAGCTTTCCATAACACCAGAATCGGGCAAATTAAATTTTTGTTATCCGCTGCGTCGCCCGTAGGTGCTGTGTGAAACCTTACACGGAGTGCGTCCGCGGCTTTTCCGTGTGTGTTTTTCGATTTCCGTGTACGGGTTTCGGCAGATTCTTCGGAACCTCGTTGCGGGTGAACCGAGCCGTTCACCTAGGCGAGGGTGGTACCGTTGCGATCGGTGCGTCACGAGGATCAAGGAGGTGTATTTTTCTATTTTTTAGGATTTTTCCAATTTTTCAGATTTTCTATAAATACCCCCCTATTTTCCCTTTTCTTTTTCCCCTTTTCTTCTTTTCCTCTTTTTCTTTCCTCCTCCCGTGAGCCACGGCCGACCGTTGCAACCCCCCCTTGCCCGTTGGACTTCGCAGCGCCCCTTCCCCTCCGGCGACGGGTGGTGGACCTCGGTGGCGGTGCGGTGACGACGGCGGTGGCGAGAGGATCGTGACGGTGCCCCCATTGGTGCGTGGGAGAGGAGTTTGTGTTCGAGCAAGATTCGGCGATCGGCGGCGATCTGGTGGTTTTTGAGCTTCTTTAAGGTAGGGGGACGGATCATTGCCCTCTTTACAGCGTTCCCCATGATTTCTAGGCCGTGGAGAGACCGAGAGGGGCTAGATTCATGCCGGGAGGGTTATTTCCATGCTTGGGGTGTGAGCGCCGGATCTTCCGTTTCATGGGGTTTTTGACTAATCTAAGGGTTTAGATGCATGCTAGGGAGGTTGGGGGAGGTTCCCTCTTTTGTTTCCTCTTCACTTGGGGGTGAATGGGGCGTGGGACTCAGCTTTCCGAGTGAACTGCGCGAAACGGGCTCGGCCCATTATCGCGCTATGATCCAGTGGTGCGTTATGTTTGAACGCGTTGTATCGTCCGAGCGCGTTCGTCCGAGAAGATGAACAGTAGGGCGGTTCGTGTCGCACCTGGGGAAGGTAGCGCGTTCTTGAAGAACGCGCTAGCCTTTCCTACTGAACACGCTAGCTTAGGCTAGCGCGTTCTTGATGAACACGCTAGCTTAGGCTAGCGCCTTCTTGGAGAACGCGCTAGCTTCTGCTAGCGCGTTCTTCAGGGGTCACGCTAGGGGACCATAGCGCGATAGTGTCGCGCCCTGGGTCCCTAGCTCGTTAATCCCCTTCCCCGAGCAGCATTTATTTTCGGTGATTGTACCTCCGGGGAGTGAGTCTCGGATCCGGTTGTGGCGTGTGGCCTGAGGGTTGCCGTGGGCACCCAGTGAGAGCCACAGGGGCGCCCGAGGGTCCCGAGAGAATCAGTTACCTCGGTAGGGGTGCCGCGTGACTTGAGGGACGGTCGGACCTCACGCGTGTCCCCAGCATCCGTACCTACCATTTGGTTACCGAAAGTCTGTGTTAATGTGCTAGTCGGTGGGTTTCGTGAATCGAGTCCTTACTTCCAGTGACATGTCCACTAGTCGTAGCTTCCTGCGCACGCGTGTGCGGACCCACCTGAGAGTGGTGGAGAGCGAGACCCAGTGAGAGGCGGTTTTTAGGCTGGTTACCGTAGGGCCCCTTGCCTTTGCCACCAGAGTCTGGTGGGGGGGAAAACCAGCTAGAGGACCTGACCTAGAGCAGATGGTCTGTGTGTGCACACGTAGTTGGGGGCTTAGGACACGCGCTGACGAGCGTGACCCCAACTAGTCCTTGTTGTGGTACTTGTTGCATGTCTGAGTCTCACGCCCGGGGCGTCGTAGCTAGACACTTGTGACGCGGTGTAAGACGTCAGGGGACGCATCCGGTCGTTCTTCTGGTGGGTAGTGCTCCTGTTTGCTGGGGGTGTGGACTCGTGTTTTATTAGACCGAGGTTCAGTAGTACGGTATTGTTAGAGTAGATGGCTTTTCCATTTACTTACTTCAGCTTGTTGGTTCTACCGTACTCTGGTTAGGTAGGGTTACTTTTCAGCTTTTTGTGTTCTTGCCTTGTTTTCCGTGTGAGGTGGGGATTCGCGGGATCCCTACTGGGCCAATGAAATGAGGCTCACCCCTGCTTTTCAGGTGAGGTGGGGTCTTCGAGAGGTGCGGCCGAGTTTCAGCGTGGCCCTCCTAGCCAGGGTTAGTCGCCAGTCTGCCAGAGCTGGGGGATGCCCCGTGTAGTTGTACTTCGGGGGATGCCCCGCGTTGTTGTACTCTTCCTTTCTGTTGACTGTACTTTTGTTGGACATGAGACTCTGTGGACCTTGTAGCAGTTTATTTATTTATATTATTCTGTGCATTTTATTTTGGGTTATTGTGCTATCTTTGCGGTCGTTTCAGCTTCTCTTGTACTCCCACACCACTCCTTTCTACCCTTTCGAGTCTTCGGGCTCGTGGGTTGGCGGGCCGAGATTCGAGACGCGTCGGTTCCTTTCCGGTACTCAGATCCCGGGTCGTCACACACTCCGTATCCCCCATCTCGACGTTGGCATCGCCACTACGGCACTCACCCAGGGGATGCGGGACCACATCCTCCGGCGCGCGCTCAGAGTCGAAGCCCCCGACGACCCTTCCAGACCTCCTCGCACTGGCCCAGAAGCATGCGCACTGCAAGGAGAACACCGCGGCCCTACGCCGCGCAGTCGGGACCGACCAGCCCGACCGGAAGAGAGCCGTCGACCAGCCACGAGAGGGCCAGGGCAAGCGAGAGCGATGCGACGGCGACCACCGTGACTGCTCCGAGAAGGAGAGGGGTGGCTATTGCCACTATACACCCCTGACGGCCCCGCCCAACCAGATCCTGATGGAGATCCGTGAGGAGCCATTCCTCAAATGGCCATCGTGGATGAAGTTGGATCCTAACTCACAGAATAAGAAGAAGTACTACCATTTTCACCGGGACCATGGCCACGACACCGCCGACTGCATCAACTTGAAGGATGCTATGGAGGATCTCATCCGCAGAGGACTCCTCGACAAGTTCCTCACCAAAGCCGCCGAAAGACGACAGAAGATGCCTCCTCCGATCGACAATCGGCCCAACGGAAAGGAGATCATGATGATCTCCGGAGGGCCCGCCGTGGGGGGGGATAGCACGAGCAGAAGGCGTCGGTACGCGACGGCCATCAACACGGCGGACCAAGGTGACGGTACCCCAAGGGAACTCTCCCCCTCAGGCCACTCGGGAGACCCCATAGTCTTCTCCGAGGATGACCTAGAAGGCGTCACGACGCCCCATTCCGATGCTTTGGTGGTTTCCATCACCATTAACCAATGTACTGTGCGACGCATCCTGGTGGATAATGGAAGTGGACCCGATGTTATTGCGTACGACTGTCTTGTGCTCATGGGAGTGGACATGTCACGACTCGCGCCATTGCACACGCCGCTGTATGGATTCTCTGGCACGATTGTCCGCCCGAAAGGGCGTATCTCGCTCCCGATCACGTTTGGGATGGCACCAAAAGAGGTAACCTTCCTCGCCGACTTCACTGTGGTTCGTGCAATGATAAGGTACAATGCCATCATCGGCCGAGGAATCCTCGGCACGCTCCGAGGCGTCCCTTCCTCCTACCACCAGAAGCTTAAGTTCCCCACCCCCCGTGGGGTAGGGGAAGTCCGAGGTGATCAACGGGAATTCAGAAGATGCTACCTTATCTCCACCAGCGATCGACGCCCCGAAGAGGTGTCTCCAGAAAAGAAGGCGAGGACCGAAGATCTGGGCCCGAGCACGAACACGCCAGTCGAGGATTTATACCTCATCCAGGTTGGGGACGACCCAAGTAGATCACTAAAGATCGGCGCTATCTTGGCCGAACACGATAAGCAAGCGTACATGAGCTTCCTCATGGCCAATCAGGATGTGTTCGCTTGGTTCGAGGATGAACTTCCCGGAATTCCCCCGGAGGTCATCACGCACCAACTAAGGTTGGACCCCACCTGCCTCCCGGTACAGCAATGCCGAAGGTGGTGCAACCCCGAGCGACAAGCCATCATCAGGGCACAAGTGGGAGAAAAATTACGGTCAGGGCTACTTCGACCTACCCAGTATCCAGATTGGGTAGCCAACGTAGTCTTAGTACCCAAAAGCAACGAGAAGTGGCGGATGTGCGTGGACTACAACGACCTCAACAAAGCCACGCCCAAAGATAGCTTCCTCATGCCATGAATCGACCAGCTAGTCAACGCTACGGCCAGGCATGAAATGCTAAGCTTCCTCGACGCCTATTCTGGGTACCATCAGATTAGCATGCACCAGCCCGACCAGGACAAGACCGCGTTCATCACCGACCATGGCTTATACTGCTACACTCGCATGCCGTTTGGGCTGAAGAACGCTGGAGCCACCTATCAACACCTAGTCAACCATACGTTCGACTCACAAATCGGCCGCAACATGGAGGTCTATATCGACGACATGCTTGTGAAAAGCCTCCGAGAAGCCGAACACCTACGCGACTTGGCGGAGACCTTCGCCATACTCAGAAGGTACAACATGAAACTCAACCTGCTAAATGTGCGTTTGGGGTACGGTCAGGAAAGTTCCTAGGTTTCCTCATCACCCACCGAGGGCTCGAGGCCAACCCCGATCAGATTAGAGCAGTGTTGGAGATGGATCGACCGAAACAGGTGAGGGACGTACAGTGCCTCACCGGGTGCATCGCCGCTCTGGCTCGGTTCTTATCCCGAGCCGCCGAACGATGTCTACCCTTCTTTCGACTAATCAAGCAAGCTAACCTGACGCCAGAGAAGAAGGGATGGATCGATTGGGACCAGGAGTGCGAGCAGGCATTTGAAGAATTGAAGCGCTACCTGACGACACCTCATGTCCTCGCCAAACCCCAAGGGGGGAACATCTGCTCTTGTACCTATCCGTAACGCCCAGCACCATGAGTACTGTACTCACACGGGAGGAGACGGGAGTCATGAAGCCTGTCTACTATGTCAGCCGAGCACTATAAGGACCGAATTTCGGTATTCGCGGACCGATAAGTTCTCCCTCGCACTGATCACGGCTGCTCGCAAGCTACGGCCATACTTCCTGGCCCACCCAATCGTTGTCCTCACCGATCAACCCCTCCGGAAAATCCTACAGAACTCTGATGCATCCGGAAGACTGGTCAAGTGGGCCATCGAGTTGGGAGAATTCGACATTAAGTTCCGACCGAGGACGGCGATCAAGGCCCAGGCTCTCGCGGACTTCGTCGTCGAATGCACCCTACCCGTCGAGGACTCACCCGAGCAGTCCTCGGGGCCCGCCTGGGAACTATACTTTGACGGATCGTCCTGCGCTGCGGGCAGCGACGCGGGGTTGGTCTTACTATCACCAGAAGGAGTGGAGCTATAGTATGCCCTGCGTTTCAACTTCTTGACCACGAATAATGTGGCCGAGTACGAGACACTCCTCTCCGGGTTATGCATGGCGAAACACCTGACGCCGTCAAGTGTGCGAGCATACAGCGACTCCATGCTAATCGCCAACTAGGTCAGGGGGGAGTTCAAAGCCCGTGATCCCTCCATGATGAAATACTTAGAGAAGGCCAAGGCTGCGGCGAATGAATTCGCCCACTTTGAAGTGGTCCACATCCCACGCGAGGAGAATGTCCGAGCAGACGCCCTCTCCCGCCTAGCGTCAGCCACTATAGTTTCCAGTTTGAGATCGGTCCTGATAGAAGAACTGTCAGCACCAAGCATAGATGATCCAGCGCTCCTAGTAAACGCCATCGACTATGAACCTTCATGGATGGATCCTCTTCTCGATTTCCTCTTTCGGCAGTAGCGCCCCGGCGACCACACCGAGGCGCGACGCATGCGGGCAAGAGCGGCCCACTTCACCATTGTGGACGGCCGGCTATATCACCGGTCCCTCTCAGCTCCTCTACTTAAGTGCCTCTTCCCCACGGAGGCCAACCAGGTCATCCAAGAGATCCATGAAGGACTCTACGAAAGCCATGTGGGAGGGCGAGCACTCGCAAGGACGCTGATCCGACAAGGGTATTGGTGTCCCACCTTGCAGCAGGACTGTCTCAACTATGTTCGGAGGTGTCCCCAATGGCAGAAGTATTCCCACCTGCACCACCAGTCAGCGACGCAGCTCCACGCCTTGACGGAGCCTCGCTCGTTTGCTCGGTGGGGGATCGACATACTGGGACCCTTCCCTGAAGCACAAGGAAGGAAGAAGTTCCTCATAGTCGCCATCGACTACTTCACCAAGTGGATTGAAGCCGAACCATTGCGGAAGATAACAAGCAAAGCAGCCTAGAAATTCATGTTGCAAAGCATCATTTACCGGTTTAAGATCCCCAGGGTTCTCACTACCGACAACGGCAGATAGTTCGCGAGCACTGCCTTTCAGGAGAAGTGCTCGGAGTTGGGGATCTGGAACCACTTTATCTCAGTGGGGCATCCCCAAGTCAACGGGTTGGTGGAAAACGCCAACCGAACTCTACTCCATGGCATCAAGACCTGCCTAGACCAAGCAGGCGACACATGGATCGATTCAATCCCCAGCATTCTATGGGCTCACTGGACCACCGCTAGAGCCGTCATCGGGGAGACGCCTTTCCATCTCGCCTATGGAGCTGAGGTAGTGGTTTCGGTGGAAATATCCAACCCCTCGTTACGAGTGGGACATTGCAATGAGGCCAGAAACAACCAGGCAATGCGAGAGAACCTGGACTTGCTCGAAGAAGGAAGAACCAACGCCCAGGTAAAACTTGTGGCATATCAGCAGAAACTGGCTCAATATTACAATGCCCGGGTTAAGGAGCGACACTTCTTCCCCGGAGATCTGGTTCTACGGTGAGCAAGCGTGGCTGACCCACGGGGAGCCACAAGTAAACTCGCACCAAACTGGGAAGGCCCGTACCGGGTAGCAGAAGCACTCGGCAAAGGAGCATACAGGCTAGTGACGTTGGGGGGGAGAGAGGTGCCCAGGACGTGGAACTCCGTCAACCTCAGGAAATACTTCCGGTGAAATGTCACTAGCCGTACTCCACTAAGGTAAGTTGCCCACAAACGATGAAAAAGGTAGCCTAAAGGTTTCCTATGGGCGCGAGCACTGCTCCCCTTGAAAACGAAAAAGGTAGCCTAAGGGTTTCCTAAAGGTGCGAGCACTGCTCCCCTTAAAAATGAAAAAGGTAGCCTAAGGGTTTCCTAAAGGCACGTGCTCCCCTTGAAAATGAGAAGGTAGCCTAAGGGTCTCCTAGAGGCGCGAGCACTGCTCCCCTTGAAAATGAAAAAGGTAGCCTAAGGGTCTCCTAGAGGCGCGAGCACTGCTCCCCTTGAAAATGAAAAAGATAGCCTAAGGGTTTCCTAAAGGCGCGAGCACTGCTCCCCTTGAAAATGAAAAAGGTAGCCTAAGGGTTTCATAAAGGCACGAGCACTCCTCCCCTTGAAAATGAGAAGGTAACTTAAGGGTTCCCTAGAGGCGAGCATAGCTCCCCTTAAAAATAAAGTGATAACCTAAGGGTTCCATCGAAGGATGTGAACACTGTGGAATGCGAGCACGGAGGATCGCCTTGAAAGCACGTAGAAGCACACCAGCAAAAGGTACACAACAGTATTGGTTCAAAATAAAGAATTTATATTTCTTTAGTCAAAATACAAGCTGCCAGACATTGGCAAAATACCCTCACACGGGCCAAATACAAGTACATAGAGAGACAAGACGTGCTCGACGATGGCGACATATGACTCCAGCGACTCGCTTCTTCGGCATCGTCCACTGTCAACGATCATGTTGAATCTCCGTGAAAGCACTAGGTACCCATCTCTGTTCTGTGGGAAGGTACCTACGGAGAAGCCTCCTATGCCAGAGAAGAGGGACAAAGCCCCCAGGCCAACAAAAGGCTTCACTGGTAGAAGGCCTGCACAAGGAAAACTAGGCTAGCGGCTCCGGCCACCCCTGCTTAGAGGAAGACCAGTAAGGTCCACCAGTTATAGGGAACCAGCATGCCTACTCAAGCCAACGAGAGACAGTGGTACTATGAGGCCAACGCATTAGGAAGATCGCCCCAGCGTACTGGCCATGCTTCCGAACTGGCGAACAAGGCCCCGCTACCCCGGCTGCCACCAGCGCCTCCCTTGAATGTAGAGTGTAACGACCCGAGAATCCGATTACCGGGAAGACCCGATAACCCGAGACTCGTACCGCCGCCCACGAGTCGGGAGGGCTCGGAAGGGCTAAAAGGAGTGTGGAGGTACAAAGAAATAGGAAATAAAGCAGGACAACCAACAACAACAAGCTGAAAGAAAGAACAACCATAGCTACAACAGAGTCCAGTCCAATCGAAAGTACAGTCTAAAGCAGTAAAACGTACCACATGCCAAGTGAACACTCGGCCCGGCAAGCTGGCAACTGAGAACCTCCGCCCCGCACCCTCGAACCTCGAGGAAGAACCGCCACACCTGAAAAGCAGGGAATGAGTCTCCAGAACAGAGACTCAGCAGGGATCCCGCGGAACCCCAACCGGAAACAACGGCAGTAGCGGAAAGGAGAGCTACAACTACAGCAGGAATAGCAAACCGGCGGCCGGTCAAAAACTCGGCACTACAGCTACTCCTACCGCCAGAAGGCTGACCTCGATCACGCAATCGAAGCTACTGACCCACGCTAGTACCATCTACCGAAGTAAGAACACACGGCAACCACGCCGTAGAGGCCTGTCCCCCGGACAGCCAACCTAGACACGTTGTCCAAGGTGCAACCCCGACCATCTGATCGCGGGTACCGCACAACAAGACCCAACCTCAGTAAAGCCACTAGCACTAATCTCATGACGCGAAAACCAACACACGCGTCACGGCGAACCAACCGAAACTCAACGGTCAACACGACCGAAACCCGAAGGTCAAAGTCACGGAAACTAACAGTCTGTCACTCCGTACTCGACAGGAGTACCACCCACTAGAAGCACAGCCGGTAGCGTCCCCTGACGTCTTACACCGCACCGCAGGTGAACCGCCTGACGTGGTAGGTCCTACCTGAGGCACGAACACCGTACAAGTAACCACAAACAAGTGACTAGCTGGGGTCACGCCCGTCGACGTGGGTCCAACCGCCCCCAACCACGTATGCACACACAGACCACGCGTCCTAGGTCTGGCCCTCTGACTGGTTTTCCCCCGCAGCCGGACTCTGGCTACGACGAGGGGCCCGACGGAAACCAGTCTAACCGTCCTCAGGGTAAGCCCGTACACCACTCCCTGGTGCGACCAGCACACGCGTACTGGTAGGCTATGACTAGCGGAGGGTCACTGAAGGAGTAGACTCTCAAGCCAACGGAAAACAACGTCCGAATCCGACGACGTACGGGGACCACCCCACGTACCGGCCCCATCGCACGGTGACCACAGTCGGAGAAGAAACGGGACTCACAGTCCACGGCCACGCACGCACCGTGCGCTAGAGTCGAGAAAACTCAAGTGGCGCTAAGCCACTGGACTCTGGACAGTCCTCCAGATGCACTACACCCAACGGTCCTTGAGTCACAAGACTCGGGGTCAAGACCGTTGTACGCAACAGCACAAGGCCATCAATCTAGTCCAATCTCTAGGTCTAAAACCACGGTAGCACGAGTACCGAGGCAACTCACGAGTCGTCAAGACCACTCCCTCGGAAAGGGAATGCAAAGGACCAAGGCCACCCACACGGGCCACATGGAAAACACAGAAGCACGATTCCCAGGGCAGCACACAAGCCACCACGATGATTTCCCATCTTGAAGCAAGCGGGAAACCTCCAACCCCAGGCCGGACAACTGGACTCGCAGTCCAAGGCCAAACACGTGGCCCACACGGAAATCGCCTTCCAAAGGAAACCCACGACATGCGGGGGAGACCCCACCGCACACACACCGATACACGGTGACTCGATCGAGCGTAACACGAAAGCCCAACACGTGAGAAGTCACCCGGACTCTCAACCCTATGGACACGCTAAACGAGATAACATGGTCCTCCAGACACCCTCAAAACACGGACACAGAATCCCATGGGTGTCTAGCACTCACGAGACCGCAAGTCGACCACTGGGTCACAACCGGGTCGACCGGAGACCAACACAACACAATCGGAAGGCTAGGAGGTCACCCGGACCCGCCAAGCCCATGGGCACGCTTATCGAGGTAACCCAAATCTCTGGACACCCAAAGACACGGTCACAGAACTTCACGGGATGTCCAAGACACACACGGCTCAAGGGGGGCACGATCAGCCGCAGACCGCCCGCCCCGGGCAGCCCGGATGGTCACTACAATAACGCGCTATAGGTCCATAGCGCGTTCAAGCAGAACGCGCTAGGAGCCTATAGCGCGACAAGGCAGGTCGCGCTATGTTTCCATAGCGTGACAGTCCAGAACGCGCCATAGCCCTATAGCGCGATAGGAACCGCCATATTGTTCATCTTCTCCGATGAACGCGCCCCGTCGGGGCAGCGCGACCATCAAGAACGCGCTACTGGAGCATAGCGCGTTCTCAGTCCGCGCCCGAAAACGGTGCAAACCACGGGAAAAACCATTCTACGCCCCGTTCACCCCCAGGTGAAGGGGAAACAAAAGGGGAAACCTTCCCCAAGTCCCTAGGCATACATCTAAATCCCTGGATCGCCCGAAAACACAGTAAAACGGAAGATCCGGCTCACACCTCAAAAACATGGATTTTGCCCAAATCGCCTCGTTTAGCCCGCTCGGCTCGCCACGGCCTACAAAACTCGCGGGAAATGAAGTGCGTGGGTTGAGGGTCCATCTCCCTACCTCCACCGAAGAAACGACGCGCCGTGGACACCGGTCCACAAAGAAAACGCCGTTGAAGCCTCGCCGCTCCACGAACCCACGACCGAGCTTCACCGCGCCTCCACCACCTCGATCCTCATCCATTCTCGCCCGTGCCGTCCCCGCCTCGCCCACACTCCACCCCGTCGGCCGCCGGAGAGAGAGGGAGAGAGGAGAGAGCGTGAGAAGAGAGAGGGAGAGAAGAGAGAAATGAGAGATGGGGAGAGAGAAAAGGAGGTTATATATAGAAAATCCAAAAATTCTCAAAAATACCAAAAAATAGAAAAGCACACCCTTGCGATCCTCGGAACGCACCGATCGCAACGGTACCACACTCGCCTAGGTGAACGGCCCGGTTCACCCGCAACGAGGTTCCGAAGGGAAAGTCAAAACCCACGCCGGGAATCGGAAAACACACGCGGAAAAAGCCGCGGAACGCCTCCGGGCCTCCGAAACGACTCCGGATCGTGCCGATCCGAACACAAAAGATGTCCGAAATGAAATTTCAGACACAACGGAGTCGGACGCTCCGAGAAACCAGATCCGAGACCCACGAACGAGGATACAAAAAACCCGGGGCATTACATAGAGGTTGTCTTGTGTCTTGCCGCGGACAGCGTGTGACGAGTCCCCATCAGCAGCGGGGAGAGACGTATTGGCCATGCCTGCAAACAGAGGAGCCCACCGCCGTCATCCAAGCCACACGGCCGTGCCTACAAAGTGGAAGAAGGGAAAACAATTCCCACCCTTCCTTACGATCCTTCCTACCAGAAGGTAGGAAGATGTTCCAGCAACGAGGAGCATCTTACCAAGCACCTGCAAGGAGCTAACAACAGTTACATACCACAAAGACCGGCAATGGGAACGAGCTAAGGGAGAGAAAGCAGCAATACCCTGGTGCTTATCATCCCTTCAGGGACGGAACTTATCCGGCTCAAGAAGCAGGACTCCCCTGCCGGCATACAGACGGTTAACCTTCTCCAAGGCCTCCCGCCAGCCATCCAGGTACCCGAGCCTGTACTGCTCAGAGACTGGGCCATCCTCTTCAGGCGCAGGCCATGGTCGCCATGGTACCGGTGCTGGGTTTCTCCGGAGGACCAAGGGTCGACGATGAGCCTACAGAAATTCATCATCCGACGAAGTACCAGACTCTCCTGATGACATTCTCTAAGAAGGCTACCTACAAAGGTTCTCTAGCGCAGAGCTGATCGCTGGAATGGTACGAAAGCCACCATTTATAGGAGGAAGCGGAGTCCCCAGAAGCATGAGGGTTCCCACCACCTCAATCGAATCTGTGGAAATCGAAGCGACGGATCCAAAAAGTCGTGCCCCTTCAGAGTCCTCATCAAAGGCGCCGCTTCATATCCCAAGAGGATCTCGCGGCAGACCAGGAAGAAGGAAATACACGGAAGAAACCGCAAGTTTTGCAAACAAAAGAAAGACTTCCATTTCTAAGGAAAGAAATTACAAAAGGCTACTGCCTTGGAAAGTGCAAAAAAAGAAAAGATAGCTAGGGGCATCCCCTCAAGGACCTGCCCCGGTTACATCATCACGTGCCATGGCCTCAACAGGTGCACGTACAGCAGCAGCACTGGGAGAAGGTGGCTCATCGATCAAGTCCACCACGGCAACGTCAACAGGCGCTCGCTCACCCGCGTCCGACACCGACCGCTAGGCGCCCGCCTCTACGGGGTCCGGCACCTCCTCTCCGTCATCGGCCTCCGAGCCGTAAGGAGGTGAAGGAGGGGGTAGGATCGGGGCCACGAGGTCAAAGTGCCCCGCTATGGCCTTCACGGCAGCACTCCAGCCCTCCCGGAAGCCGCAGTCATGCGCCAGCTCGTAGTACTCCAGGGCCGCCTCCGTCAACTCGGCCCGGTAAGCCGAGGAAGAGCGGAAGGCCACCACAGCCTCCTCGCCAGTCGAAGATAGAGACGAGCGCAGCTTGGCGAGCTCCACCTCAGCCTCACGCGCACCGGCCTCCATGGCTCGGGCCTCCACCTCCAGCTTGACTGCCCACTCTCCGGCCGCGTCAGCCCGCGCCCGGAAAGAGTCCCGGTCGCGCTCTGTTGGGTCCCGTAATCAATGACACCCAAGAGGGAGGTGAATTGGGTGTTTTCAAACTTTAACAAAACTTTTGGCCTTTTCGAGATATGTGATAAACACTCTAACCAAGAGGTTGAATTCCATTCAACTACACATTTGAATACATTGTACACTACCCCTTTCACTAGTTGGCAAGACAAATGCTGCGTAGTGGAATTAACACCTTTCAACAAGATTGAGAAAGTTAACTAAGCAATGAAACTGATTCTCTCAATCTTACCGTTCCCACAAGATCATATAAATGGATTCAACAATCAAACCAAGCCAATGCACAAGACAAACCACAATGCACATGGATTTTAAGGTGGTTCGGGACCACGACGGGCTCCCTACGTCCACCCCTTACCAAACTAGGTGAGGCTTCACTCGAGGGCAAATCCCCAAACAGAGACAATGCTCCAACCACACACGCAGGATGACGCCTGCACACACACACGGGGACGCGCCCCAGTACACACACACACACGGAGACGATGTCTCCAACATGATCCGACAACTAGATCCACCAACACACACACACGCTGCCACAAGTGCAGCAATCCACACACTAAGAACGACGAGACACACACACACACATAGATCTAGTAAGATCCACACACCCACACATGAATCAGACGTGACACACACACACGACCACGGATCCAGACGATCCACACACACACAAATGCTTAGAGTTTATGAGAAATACAAATATGACACTCAAAGCATGATGACAGTGAGGCTTAGTTTAGAAATCCCCTGATTTAGCTTCTCTTTGAATGTATGCTGCTGATTTAGAATGTAGCTTTAATCTTCACTTAATCAGAGCTTCTGTCTGTGCTTGCTTGGCTCTTCTTCTTTCTAGTTTGCTTGGCTTTCTCTTCTGGGGAGGAGGTTGGCTTTAGATCTTCCTTGAATCACCTTGGAGATAGATGAACTATCTTTGCTCAAATGACGTGATGGCTTGATTCTCCACGCAGCTTCCAGTTGGGGATCGATTGGAGACTTGTATGTTGATTCTTCCCTTTACATTCACGCTCAAAACAGGGTGGAAGAAGTCCTGGAGCTGCTACCTGCGACCTGCACACCCAAGGGTTATAATAAAAATGATTTTCAGATCTCACTTAGCTTCTCCTTAGGGTTTACAACCCAATAAGATGTATTTATGTGTTTAGGACGGTCAAGAGACAACTTGGGGACCAGATCCACACATCATGGAGCGATTTGGGGCATTTGGACTGGAGTTGGAAGACTTTTGGCGTGCATACATGAAGGTCATATTTGACGGCGCCCCCCTGGACCAGAAAGGGTCGACCCTTGGGGTCGACCCTCGTGAGAGGGTTAAAGTGGCCAAAAGCAATGGGTTGACCCTTGGGGTCGACCCTCGAGGGTGTTTTTGAAGTTCTGGGCATATGGGTCGACCCTTTCAGATACCCGTGCGGGTTTGAATAAATGACCCACAGGGGTCGACCCCAAGGGTCGACCCTCGCACTGGGGTTGTATAACTCGATCTGGTTGAAGGAATGGAGACCCATGGGTCGACCCAAGGGGTCGACCCTTGTTCCTGAACTTCAAAAAAGAAGGTTAAAAATAAGCTAAGTCCAAGGAACACGTGTGGGGGGTTCACCAAAGGGTTCATTACAAGAAAAAAAAGTATTGTTCCTTAAGCATGAATGAGTAAAACCCAACTTAAATAGATTTAGATCAAGGCCAATCTAATTTACCCTTTGGAATCAAAACATGAATTTCAACCTTGATAATCAAATGATTAAGAGCTTATGAGTTAGGATTGATCTCACCAAACGTCCTTGAAGTTCTCAAACATTGAGGCACATTCCTTGTCCTGTAAAAGTACAAAATTTGAGTTAGATGTAGCCTTGCAATTTGAACTCAAAATTCAAATTTTGTTCCGGGAGCTCCGCCCCCAGAAACCCCCGCAAGGGGCGCTGCCCCCTTGACCCCCGTGACCTGACCGCGCAGGTCGATCCGCATGGCGAGGGCGCACGATGGTGAGTTTTGCAAGGGCTAGAAACAACTTGTAGAACCAACATTTCAACCAAGGGTCAAAACCATATTTCAATGCAAGTGAGTCAATGCAAGTGAGCAAAGTATGAGAATAATTTGGCCATGCACATAAACAAGTGAACATTTTGAAAACATGATTGACTAAATGTCAAGATCAATAGATATGCATCTGTCCAATATGAATGCATCATGTAACCAAGCTCCATGTAGAGTATGCATAGGAAGCATTCAAAGCACATGTTCAACTCAATCATATTCAACCAATCGACAGGAACAATCAACCATTTAGTTTAGTTATCATCATTCACTTAACCACACATGAAGTATAGTTAGCATCAAAGCTATAGACCATATCTTCAACAATCATCAAAATCATATCATCACACATGAATTTTAGTTATTATCAAAACCATAGCTCAACACACTCCATACCGGCCAGGGCCGACTCCAGCTGGGACAACTGTTCTTAGAGTCTGACGTTCGCAGCTTCAGACTCCTTCAAGCACCCTTCGGCCCCTGCCTGAAGGGCCCGACTATCCTCCAGCTCACGTACGGCGTCCAGGAAATGGTGCCTCTACAGTCCAAAGGCGCTAACGGCCAAGAACGTGCTCCTCACGGCGGCGGCCATCAACTCGTCCACGGTCTCAGGACCAAGCTCCCAGACTTGCTCATGCCAGCGAGCACTCCGCACCATAAGGTCAACGATGCCCGGAATACCAGGCTTCCCCGTCGGTGAGTCCTCGGCCTGTGAGGACCGACCACGTGAAGAAGCCCCCAGCGGAGGAACTCCAGACGCCGGGGGAGGAGAGCCAACTTCGGCAGCAACAGGAGCCTTGCCCCTTTCGCGCCCCCGCCCTCAGGAGGCGGACGCCGGCATAGTAGCTGTCGGCACCACGGGTGATGACGGTGGGCGAACACTGGGGGGAGGCGCCCTAGATGAGGGTGGGACCCGGCTCTTAGCCGGGGTCGAATCCCTCCCCCTCTTCCTCGACCGGCGGCGACTGTCCATCTCAGCCAGCTCATCCTCGGTCAGATAAGCTCGACCACCGCCAGCCATGGCGGACTCTTCACCAGGAGCGCTAGGAGAGGCTTCGGGGGAGCTCCGCCAAAGACTGGGCCCTCCGCTAGCCACCGACGCCTCAGGTGAATGCACCAGAGGAATGCCAACAGGGGCCACGAACCGTAACCTCCCCGGGGCAAATGTAACCTGGGCTAGGGGGGCGACGACCGACACCTGACCGGCTCCCGGAGCAACGTGATCCATGGGGCGAGGAGCGAGCCACGATAGCTGAACGACCTCAGGGGTCCAACCCTGCGCTTCAGCCGCCCCTGAGAACATAGTAAAAGTTAGTCAAGCAGCAGTCACAACCACCGTGACCCTACTGGAAGATAAAACCAGTACCCTGCGGCAACGGAGGACACAACCCCGGCTCTCGAAGCAGCACCGGGGTCAGAATGTGGTCTGCATCCGCAAGGGGATACCGGGAGACAGCCTTCAGATCCCAACGGCCCTCGGCATTGAGGGGAGGCTTTGAATCACGCCAAGGGCGAGGAAAGCCACTCCGCATCCAACCGTCAGAGACTCTTTCCCAATCCTTCGACTTGATCAGGTATACGTACCGCTCCGCCCATCCTTTACGGTTGGACGCGGTACGGGAGACTGAGATAAAGTGGTCGTTGGCATGGGCCTTGAAGTATGTGAAATAGGTGTCGTATGGGAAACTCTGGAGGAGAAAGAATTGCCGAAACATATCGACACTCGACTCCACCGACGCTCTACGGCACGCATAGACAAATCCGCAGAGGATGCTGTAAGAATTGGGGGTTATGCCCCCAGGGTTCCACCCATAATGGCGAAGGACGACTGCAATAAAAGGGTGGACCGGGATACAGAGACCTGCCTGAAAAGAGGTCACCAAAATCATGATCCCGCCGGAAGGATGGCTCATTATGTCATCTCCCACATAGGGGAAGACGATGTCATACTCAGAGGGAATTTGGAAGGCCTCCCGTAAGCCATGGAAAACCCTATATGCCACTAAAGGTGGGGAACCGGGCTGGCTAGTGCCCGCACCCGAGGTGCTCGGCATACAGCCTCGACCTTGAGGCATCTCCTCCGAAGAGGAAGACTCGACGCTAAGGGCTCTCCTACGTGGAGGCATCGCTACCGAAGAGAAGAAGAACAGAAAAAGAAGAATCCTCACCGGGCAAAGGGAGGAAGACGCCTATGATGGAGTGCGATGACCAGCAAGACGTGGGTATGGCTTACGAGAGACCTCGCAGCGCTTCTTATAACCGTCCACTACAGATCAACGGTTGTCCCCTGAGGGTAAGGTGAAGGGATGCCTGCCGTTACGGTGGTACGACTACCGAGGTCAGGTGACCGTTCTGAGCCCACATCCCCAGAACAGGACAAGACCTGACGTCATCATTGCCAGCGTGGCTTCTGCCACTGCCAGAGGCGCCTTGCGCGCCAAGCAGGCTCTCGAAGCCACCAACTCCCGTCGTACGAGGAGATCATCTTCGGATCACACCCTCCGGAAGAACCCTCTCTTGGGCTACTCTCAGTCCCCTACGAGTGCTCGGCAACTAAGAGTAGGGGGGAAGTGAGGAGGGTAAATATGGTTCGACGCAGAAGCGACCCAAATACGAAAGGCCCATTAAGGTTTAGACAAGCTAAGCCTAGACAAGGGGCGAACATGCTTGTCTGATCCAATAAGAAGAGGACCGGCCCAGCAGAGCATCGGATTCCACGACGGATGATGAAGCCGGCCCAAGCGCAGTTCTCACCGGAGGACACTCCGACGACCGACCGTTGCCCCCGCGACGTCGGCTGTAATATCCCGGACCTTTCGGATCCTTTTCGTGGGTCTCAGATCTGGTTTTTCGGAGTGTCCGGCTCCGTTGTGTTTGAAATTTCATTTCGGACATCTTTCGTGTTCGGATCGGCGCGATCCGGAGTCGTTTCGGAGGCCCGGAGACATTCCGCGGCTTTTCCGCGCGTGTTTTCCGATTTCCGGTGTGTGTTTCGGCAATTCCTTCGGAACCTCGCTGCGGGTGAACCGGGCCGTTCACCTGGGCACGAGTGGTACCGTTGCGATCGGTGCGTTCTGAGGATTCCAGAAATGTAATTTTCTATTTTTCGGTATTTTCTGGAATTTCTGAATTTTCCTATAAATACCCCCCTATTTTCTCTATCTCCCCCACCTTCTCTTTCTTCTTCTTCTTCCTCCTTCCTTCCCCAAACCGTGGCCGCCCTCTCCCTCTCCCTCTCTCCCGTTCGAGCACGGCGACCACCGTTTCGGCTGCAGACGGCGACGGTGCGACGTGGCAAGGACGTGGGTGACGTCGAGACGATCGTACGGGCGTGCGGAAAGCGTGGGAAGCGTGGGGAGGCGGGGTTCTAAAAGCGTTCTTCGTGATTCACGGACGATCCAGTGGAGCATTTGCTCCATTGAGGTAGTGTGACGTTCCCTAGCTCCCCGCCGTTCATTTCCGTGGTTTATAGGCCGAGGGGAGGCCGAGAGGGGTGTGATTGAGCATGTTGGGGTTTTTCCATGATTTGGGGAGAGCTCGCCCGATCTATGGATTTGATGCATGATTTCACGTTTTGATGGCCTAGAATCATGCTAGGGGTCCCCAGGGGTCTTCCCCTTTGATTTCCCCCTCTCCGGTGGAGGCATGGGGGCGTGGTTGAAGTTTTTGGGCTTTCCCACCGTTTTCGCCGTCGGGTGCTTGTGACGGTCCTTCCAGGGACAGTCACATTATGTGACGCGTCTCGAGGGGGCCGTCACATGCCCTTGGTTAGCCTTCAGGGGTCAGGGACTGTGACGGTCCCATGATTCACCGCCACTTGTATGTGACGCACCTGGGCTGGGCCGTCAGGGGCTTTCCGACCATTGGTTTTTGACCGTTGGGGGTCTGCGTGTGTAACGCGCCAGGGCGAGCGCGTTACATCCGAGTGACGCGCTGGGGCGAGCGCGTTACTCCCTGAGTTACCCCAGGTGTGAGGGGCGCGTAACGCGCTGGGCCAGGCTCGTTACATTCGTGTAACGCGCTGGGACAGACGCGTTACATCTTACTTTCTCGAGGGGAGCGTGAGGCGCGTGTAACGTGCCAGGGCGGGCGCGTTACATTCGTGTAACGCGCTGGACCAGGAGCGTTACCCTCTGCGTTCCTCAGGCCGTGTAACGGCCTGCGTTAGACCGCCAAGTGTGTGCGTAACGGTCTCGCCTAGACCGGTATAGCCTTGTGACGGTCCCGGGGTGGACCGTCAGGCACCTGGTTGCCCCGAGAGGGTTGCAACCCCATTTTTAGTCCGACTGTGGCCACCGTGCGACGGGGCCGGTGCGTGGGGTGGTCCCCGTGCGTCGTCGGATGCGGGCGTCATTTTTCGTGACTTGAGAGTCTACTCCTTCAGTGACCCTCCACTAGTCGTAGCCTACCAGTACGCGGTACCGGTCGCACCAGGGAGTGGTGTACGGGCTTACCCTTAGAGGCGGTTTGTGGACCGGTTGCCGTCAGGCCCCACGTCTTGCAGCCAGAGTCCGGCTGAGGGGAAAATCGGTCAGAGGACCAGACCAGGGACGCGCGGTCTGTGTGTGCACACGTGGTTGGGGGCGGTTGGACCCACGTCGATGGGCGTGACCCCAGCTAGTCACTTGTTTGTGGTTACTTGTACGGTGTTCGTGCCTTGGGTAGGCGCTACCACGTTAGGCAGTTCACCTGCGGTGCGGTGTAAGTCATCAGGGGACGCTACCGGCTGTGCTTCTAGTGGGAGGTACTCCTGTCGAGTACGGAGTGACAGACTGTCAGTCGTGTGTTTCCGACCTTCGGGTTTTGTCGGGTCGACCGTTGAGCTTCGGTTGTCTCACCGCGGCACGTGTGCCGGTATGTGTGCCGTAGGACCTTTGTTTAGTAGAGTACAGGGCTTTCCTTTCCGAAGTACTCTCCTACCGCTAGCGTAGTGGTTTCCCATTTTACGAGGTAGGGTTCGAGTGATCCCTACTGAGTCTTGTTCTGAGACTCATTCCCTGCGTGTTTTCACCGTGTTTCAGGTGAGGCGCCGCCCCAAGGGAGCACGTCTGGGGTGCAGCATGGTGCGGGTGCCCAGAGGTAGTGCCAGAGGTCAGAGCCGGGATATGCCCCGTGTACCTGTACTTTTATTTCTTGTCTCTATGCTAGTTGTGGACCACTGTTGTTGTTATTCTTTTTTATTGTGGACCATGTAAAATGCTAATTCATTTCCTGCTTAATATTATAACTTTTTAATTTCTGCAATTACTTGTGATACTTGCGTAGTTTCCACACCATCCTTCTAACCCTTCCGAGTCTTCGGGCTCGTGGGTGGCGGTGCGAGTCTCGGGTTATCGGGCCTTCCCGGTAATCAGATTCTCGGGTCATTACAGCTGGTATCAGAGCGCGGTTGTGGAATTATATGAGAATCATAGGTAAGTGTAGTGGTCCACTTGTCCACAACAATGATGTACAGTTGACACTGGCATTGGGCATCGTGTGTTTTTCTTGACCATGCCATTTTCGTGTTTTCTTTCTTTTGCTTCAGGAGCGAGTATGGCGCCGAGGAGGAGCTCTCGCTCTCAGTAGGGGTAGTCGGCTGGAGGTCAGGAGATCCAGCAGGGGGTCCAGGGGGACCAGGAGGAGCATAGCAGAGCGCCACTAGGAGCTACCGAGGCCGCGGCTACTGCGAGGGTTCCGGGGGCCGAGGATTTCTTCCGTGACATGTACCAGCTTATGTCTCAACAGTTCGGTGGAGAGGCTGGTGAGGGCTCGTCAGCTAGGGGTGGGCCAGGCCGAGCAGTGAGGGACTTTCTACAGTTCCATCCACCTTACTTCAGTGGCCAGGCAGACCCTGATGCGGCTCATGATTGGCTTGATGAGATGGAGCGGGTGTTCAGTTCTGCGAAGAGTGCTGCCGAGGACAGAGTGGTGTTGGCTTACAACCAGTTGCAGGGTACGGCTCGGAAGTGGTAGTCTTCCGAGTGGAAGACGTCCTTTCAGCTTCGTCCACTTGAGCTGGTCGAGTGGGACGACTTCGTCAGTGCTTTCGAGCGTACGTACTGTCCAGATTTTGTTGCTACGCAGCGGATGCGGGAGTTTCTGGAGCTGGTGCAGGGTGACATGTCCGTGTTGCAGTACAGGGCCCGATTTGTCGAGCTGGGTCGGTATGCACCTCACATCATGGAGCATGAGAAGGTGAAGACCGCGCAGTTTGTTCAAGGCTTGAGGCAGGAGCTGAGGCACCATCTGATCGCGAACGGAGCCACTGATCTAGAGACAGCGTCTCGTGTTGCGGCTTCCTTAGAGATGGATATGAAGAGGACCCGAGGACCGATCAGCCAGGGGCAGTCTTTGTCAGGTCGCAGCCAGCAGTCGGCTACCCAGCAGCAGGGTTCTTTCCAGCATGCGATGAGTGGTTCAGGAGTGCCGGCACAGGCAGCGTCGGTGACAGGATCTGCGTCCTTTGGCACGAAGGTCAAGAAGTTTTTCAAGAAAGGGTTCGGCAATAAGAAGCCCAAGGATCAGGGGCAAGCTTCATCGGGCAGTGTACAGCAGCCGATCCCCTTGTAACGTCAGGGATCAGTGGGTGGGTCGCGAGGACCGTGTCCACGGTGTAGTGGGTTCCACCCAGGCAGGCAGTGCACGGCGCCGATCATCTGTTTTCGGTGTGACCAGCCAGGGCACATGGCGCGTGACTGTCCTCAGAGGCCGCCGCAGCAGCAGGTTCCCCAGCAGCAGAGGCAGCAGCAGCAGGGACAGTATCTGCCGCTACCCAGGTCAGCAAGTGTGGGAGGTAGGCAGAGAGCTCGAGGCCAGATCACGCACATGACCAAGGCAGAGGCAGTGGTGTCGCAGCTCGTGGAAGGTACCGTTCAGATTTTGGATTGTGCGGCTCGGGTTTTGTTTGATTCTAGCGCGTCTCATTCATTTATTTCGGAGGATTTCGCGTTGAGCATCGAGGAGCCGGTGACCCAGTTGTCCTGTGATTTGGCAGTGGAGTTACCTTCGGGTGATTTCATGATCACTCCGTATTGCTTCGATCAGGTTCCAGTTTGGATCGATGGGCGGAGTATGCCAGGCATGTTGTATGCGTTGCAGTTTCGGGATTACGATGTGATTCTAGGCATGGACTGGCTCGAGACTCGTGGAGCAGTGGTGGATTATGGAATGAAGACGGTCTACTTCCAGCATCCGAGCAAGCAGACCTTCTATTTCCAAGGTATCTGTTCCATCTCTTCTCGATTCCTCATTTCTGCTATTCGAGCCCGTCGGTTGCTTGATTCTGGTTGTCAGGGTTTTCTCGCGTCCGTGGTTGTGTCTGACCGGATGTAGCCGAATGTCGAGGATATTTCGGTGGTGTGCGAATTTTCCGACGTTTTTCCCGAAGAGTTACATGGATTACCTCCCCAGCGGGAGATCGATTTTGTGATCGAGGTCGTGCCTGGTACGGGACCTTTGACGAAGGCTCCCTACCGTATGGCCCGCACTGAGTTGAGGGAGTTGAGGGCGCAGTTGCAAGAGCTGCTGGACAAGCGGTATGTTCGTCCTAGCTTTTCCCCTTGGGGTGCGCCCTTGTTGTTTGTGAAGAAGAAGGATGGTAGTCTGCGGCTGTGCATTGACTATCGACAGCTGAATGAAGTGACCATTAAGAACAAGTATCCGTTGCCACGGATTGATGATTTGTTCGACCAGCTTCAGTCTGCGCGAGTGTTCTCGCGGATTGATTTGCGGTCTGGTTACTATCAGCTGAGAATTCGTGAGTCCGATGTGGCGAAGACTGCATTCAGTACGAGGTACAGGCATTATGAGTTTTTGGTGATGCCGTTCGGGCTCACCAATGCCCCAGTAGCCTTCATGGACTTGATGCAGAGGGTGTTTCATCCGTATTTGGACCAATTCGTGGTCATCTTCATGGATGACATCCTTGTTTATTCGCAGTCTGCTGAGGAGCATGCATACCATTTGGGTGTGGTGTTGCAGGCGTTGTGGGATCACCAGTTGTATGCGAAGCTCATCAAGTGCGAGTTTGGGCTCGGCGAGGTGCACTTTCTGGGGCACGTGATTTCTGGTGATGGTATTTCCGTGGACCCCGCCAAGGTCGAGGCAGTAATACAGTGGCCGAGGCCGAGGTCGGTGACAGAGATCCGGAGTTTCTTGGGGCTTGAGGGCTATTATCGCCGGTTTATCCAGGATTTTTCTCGCATTGCGGCCCCGATGACTAGACTCACGCGGAAGGATGTGCCTTTCGTCTGGTCTGAGGAGAGTGAGCAGAGCTTCAGGGAACTGAAGAGATTACTCACCTCGGCTCCGGTGTTGGTTTTGCCTTCTGGATCGGGAGGTTTCGTGGTGTGTACAGATGCTTCCGGCGTTGGATTGGGAGCTGTGTTGATGCAGCATGGTAAAGTGGTGGCTTATGCATCTCGGCAGCTAAAGCCCCACGAGGAGAACTACCCTACCCATGACCTTGAGTTGGCGGCGGTGATCTTCGCGCTGAAGATCTGGAGGCATTATCTGTACGGCGAGAAGTTCGAGGTGTTCACTGACCATCAGAGTTTGAGGTATGTATTCTCGCAGAGGGACCTGAACCTCAGGCAAAGGCGTTGGATGGAATTCATGAAGGATTATGACTTCACCTTGTCTTATCAGCCAGGCAGGATGAATGTCGTCGCCGATGCTTTGAGTCGGAAGGTCACGATCAGTGCCTTGATGTTGAGAAAGTGGAGGCTCTGGGAACAAGTGTCCGAAGTATCTTTTAGGCTCAAGATTCTCCAGGAGCCAGGGTTGGTAGTGCTTGCGAGTCTGACTGTCACTCCTGCTATCCGTCGTCAGGTGACAGAGGCTCAGCATGCGGACCCTGAGTTACCCCGGATTCTGGCGATGGCTGATGTGGAACTCGACGAGGACGGTGCTGCGAGGTTTCGCGACAGGCTGTACGTCCCAGCGGAGGAGCAGATTCGTCGTGCGGTGTTGCGCGAGGCTCATGGGAGCAGGTACACCGTACACCCGGGTGCGACAAAAATGTATCGGAACTTGCGGAGACAGTTCTGGTGGCCTGGCATGAAGAGAGATGTCGCAGAATTTGTGGCCAGGTGCCTGATCTGTCAGCAGATGAAGGCAGAGCATCAGCGACCAGGAGGTACTCTCCAGCCCTTAGATGTTCCTGCGTGGAAGTGGGACCACGTGACCACGGATTTTGTGGTAGGGTTTCCGAGGACCCCGGGTGGGAAGGACAGTATTTGGTTGCTGGTGGATAGGCTGACGAAGGTGACTCGGTTGTTACCGGTCAAAGTCAGTTGGAGCGTGTCCAAGTTGGCTCGTTTGTATGTTGAGCGGATCGTGCCGTTGCATGGGATTCCCGTTTCGATCGTGTCAGATCGGGATCCACGCTTCACTTCTGGATTCTGGAGGAGTTTCCAGCGAGCTCTTGGCACGGAGTTGGCTTTTAGCTCGGCGTATCATCCTCAGTCTGATGGTCAGTCTGAGAGGACCATCCAGACGTTGGAGGACATGCTGAGATCCTACTGCCTGGAGTGGCAGGGGAGTTGGATTCACCACCTAACGTTGGTGGAGTTTGTCTATAACAACAGCTATCATTCGAGCATTGGTATGGCTCCCTATGAGGCTCTGTATGGGCGTCCTTGCCGGACTCCACTTGATTGGTTTGAGGTGGGTGAGAGTGTTGTGACGGGACCAGAGTTGGTGCAGCAATGTGTGGATGTTGTGCACCTGGTTCGTCAGAACATGTTGACGGCCCAGAGTCGGCAGAAGAGCTATGCTGACCGTAGGAGGCAGCCTCTCAAGTTCACCGTGGGCGATCACGTGTTCTTGAGAGTTTCTCCGATGAAGGGGGTGATGCGTTTTGGACGGCGTGGGAAGCTGAGTCCCCGCTACATTGGCCCTTTTGTGATCTTAGAGCGCATCGGTGAGGTTGCTTACCGGTTGCAGTTACCCCTTGAGTTGGTGTCGGTGCATGACATGTTCCACATCTCGATGTTGAGGAAGTATATGCCCGATGACTCTCATGTGCTCGAGATTTCTGGTTGGCCTGAGGTGACTCCAGATCTCTCTCTCCTAGAGTTTTCGATCCGCGTAGAGGATAGGCGAGAGCAGCGCCTGCGGAATAAGGTCATCCCCTTGGTAAAGGTGGTGTGGCAGCGGCACTCTGGTGGTGAGGCTTCTTGGGAGCGTGAGGATGAGATGCGTCAGCAGTTCCCTTACCTATTTGAGTGAGTCTTCCTCTTCTTTCCCCTTGGGTTGTTCTCAATTTCGAGGACGAAATTCCTTAAGGGGGGAGGGATGTAATATCCCGGACCTTTCAGATCCTTTTCGTGGGTCTCGGATCTGGTTTTTGGGAGTGTCCGGCTCTGTTGTGTTCGAAATTTCGTTTCGGACATCTTTCGTGCTCGGATCGGCGCGATCCGGAGTCGTTTCGGAGGCCCGGAGACATTCCGCGGCTTTTCCGCGCGTGTTTTCTGATTTCCGGTGTGTGTTTCGGCAATTCCTTCGGAACCTCGCTGCGGATGAACCGGGCCGTTCACCTGGGCACGAGTGGTACCATTGCGATCGGTGCGTCCCGAGGGTTCCGGAAATGTAATTTTCTATTTTTCGATATTTTCTGAAATTTCTAGATTTTCCTATAAATACTCCCCTATTTTCTCTGTCTCCCCCACCTTCTCTTTCTTCTTCTTCTTCCTCCTTCCTTCCCCAAACCGTGGCCGCCCTCTCCCTCTCCCTCTCTCCCGTTCGAGCATGGCGACCACCGTTTCGGCTGTAGACGGCGGCGGTGCGACGTCGCAAGGACGTGTGTGACGTCGAGACGATCGTGCGGGCGTGCGGCAAGTGTGGGAAGCGTGGGGAGGCGGGGTTCTAAAAGCGTTCTTCGCGATTCACGGATGATCCGGCGGAGCATTTGCTCCATTGAGGTAGGGTGACGTTCCTTAGCTCCCCGCCGTTCATTTCCGTGGTTTATAGGCCGAGGGGAGGCCGAGAGGGGTGTGATTGAGCATGTTGGGGTTTTTCCATGATTTAGGGAGAGCTCGCCCGATCTATGAATTTGATGCATGTTTTGCGTTTTGATGGCCTAGAATCATGCTAGGGGTCCCCAGGGGTCTTCCCCTTTGATTTCCCCCTCTCCGATGGAGGCATGGGGGCGTGGTTGAAGTTTTTGGGCTTTCCCGCCGTTTTCGCCGTCGGGTGCGTGTGACGGTCCTTCCAGGGACCGTCACATTATGTGACGCGCCTCGAGGGGGCCGTCACATGCCCTTGGTTAGCCTTTAGGGGTCAGGGACTGTGACGATCCCACGATTGACCGCCACTTGTATGTGACGCGCCTGGGCTGGGCCGTCAGGGGGTTTCTGATGCGCTCCACAGTCGTCGTTTAAAAATGCCGTGCCACACAAGTTTTAAAATTTATAACCGCACTCACTCACTCGAATGATTTTGAAAATACGAGTACTGTGGTGAATACGGGTCGATCCCACAGGGAGAGAATATTTGATTTTAGCTCAAGTTGGAAATACCCTTATGCTTGAAAACACAAATTTTGTTAAGTGGAATGAAATTACAACATTAAATATCAAGAGAAAAGTAAAGGACTAATTAGCCAATTGAAGAACGCCGTCGTTTCCTTGCCGAGCCTTTGATGAAGACCGCTCTGCCTTGGAAGTCGACGCCGTGAGATGATTCGAAGATGACTTACCGCTTTGGGTATGTGTGATGAAACCGTGAAGAAAAGGTTTGGATTGAAATTGAAACAAAACACAAGTGGAAACACAAGTGGCAATTACAACAGAAATCTATTGAAATAGAGGTTTGGAAGGTAAAGAATAATTTGAAATATAGAAGGAATTAGACAAAGTGAACTAAATAAAAGTTGTAGAGAATAAAAAGATGAAGAACTTTTATGAAGAACACAGAAACAGAAAATGAAAGGAAGATAATGAAAAATATGAAAAACTATGACCTATTGGTTCGGATGAACAGTAACAGAGTAAAAATCAGAACGTTAAAAAATTAATTCTAACACACAAAATAAGCAGAATTTGGAGAAGTGGTAGAAGAACAAAACTTAGATCTACAAGTAAGGAACAACTTTCATGAAGAACTCAGAGTAAAAGTAAGATGGGAAAGGCTTCAAAATGAAGAAATGGCAGAAGGTATTAACTCGGATGAACAGTAATCACATAAAATAGTACTTAAGAAAACGGGTAATAACTCTATGAATTATGAAGAATTTGAAGAAATGTTAAACATAGAAGTTGAAGAACACTTGAAAACGAACAACTTTTGTGAAGAACTCAAATTGAAATGAAGATCACAGCAATGAGAAATGAGGTTAAGAAAAGACTGAATTCCAAAATCAAACTTGTATTGAAATAACTTCAACTTACAATCTTGACATCAAAAGCTTACAAAACACCACTCCTATAATCACCAACTTCAGAAATACAAAGAACAAACTTACAGTACAAATGACCCATAGCTTCCTACTCTCCTAACATCTCTTCCTTCACAACTAACTACTTGTTCCATTACAAATGAAGCCCTTATATAGGGTAACAAACTCTTCTTGCCCATATGAAACAACTCAAGTGCACCTAATTTTGACCTAAATGTGGGCTGGCATGTGCTGCACACATTTTTTTAATTTTTCTGGAATTTTTTTTGGATTTTTCTGGCCTCCTTTTCTCCTCTTTCTTCTCTCTTTCTCTCACTTTTTCTCTCTGCCGGCGCGTTGCGCCGACCGGCCGACTGGGTTAGGCCGCCTGCCCGTGGGCCCGCCGTGCACCCGCCTTCGGCCTGCCGTCCGCGTGTCGCACGCGGGCGCGTGCGCCCCCGCCTCCCCGCCGCTGTCGCCTTCGCCCTCCGCCACGCGTCGCTCCGCGCTGCGTCGCTCCCCGCCGGCCACGACCCCCCCGCCCTCCGCCTTCGCCGACCTCGTCGCCTGTGCGCGGGTGGCGAAGGCGGGAAGGGGGCGGGGGCGGTTGTTTTTAAACTTTATATATATATATATATATATATATATATATTATATCTATATATATATATCTATATATCTAGTATATATATTGTTAGAAAATTCTAAAAAATATCAAATAATTTTTATTTTTTTTCTAATTTTTTTATTTTCTTTTTGAACAATTTCCTGGGCTTCTGGCCCAGTTCAACATATAACTTTCTTTTCTTTTTTTTCTTTTTCTTGGAGCTTTCCTCGTATTGCGTGCCTAGATAAATACATAAAAATCATTATTAAAAATATTTAATTTTTAAAAATTAAACATTTGATTCTAAATCAACAATAAGTGTGAGAAGTGTATATTTATTATTATTTAAGCTCATAAAAATATGTATAATGATGAATTAAGAAGGAAAAATACACACTTATCACACCCCCCAACTTACTCATTGCTAGTCCCTTAGCAATGCACATAATGAAAATTTGAGGACTAACAAGAGTTTAAAGATATTCATGCTTCATTTTCAGATCATCTTTCATAGAGTTAACTAAAGATCAGGAATCTGGAGTAATTACCACAGACTAGCCTTATGTCAGAAATTCAGGTACATGATCAAGAATTCTAATCAAAATTCAGTAGCACTTGTGCATGTGTAATGCTAAGTCCACAGTGAAGATAATTGCCTCCCCCATTTGCTATTCCGAACAAATGCATTTCAATTCTGCACTTCTTAATGAGAGCTTTAAGCATAATAGCTTTTTATCTGCCTTATTTCATTTGTCCCTTTTGGGATCTCTTTTCCTCTTATTTTTTTCTTTTTCTTTGTCTGCTTTTTTTTCTCTACACACATGATGCTGCACTACTCTTCACTATTTTATGCGAATATCAACACGTCTTAGGTGAAGTAGGCCCGGTTCCACAGATCCAAGTTCCCTTTTCCTTTTGACGCGAACCTCAACACGTCTTAGGTGAAGTAGGCCCGGTTACTCAGAATCGGAGCATTTTTCATGGTATTTTTTTTTCTCATAATTTTATATGGCAGAAAGCTTATAACGAATCTCTTTTTCAAGAAATGCAGAATATCTGACACATACCCAAAATAGCAGAAGGCTTGTCCTACTTGTTTCATTAGCGTGCAACGTGATTTTTATTTTTTAAAGTGCATCTGAACTTTAAAGAGATTCTTAAATCAGTTTTCCAGTGCTAGCTTAAGGAAATTATCCATCATCCTTTTCCTAGTCGTTGCTATTCCAGAATTACTTTTCATGAGACATGAATCCAGAAACATCAACTCGGGGAAAACTATCGTTTAGCGTGACAATACAAAAGTACAAAATAGCAAGAAAAAATAATTTTTTTTATTTGATCTCCCCCCCCAACTTAAATGACATTGTCCTCAATGGCATAAGCATGAGAAAGATCAGAGAACAATTCAACAGGTAATAAGGGTGGGATGGAAGGATACAACCTGATGGTCAGGGTGAAAGTGACGAGGGCGTCGGTGCAGTTTGGCCTGACACTGAAAAACAGACACACTAAAATAAGAAATCAAATATCAAAATCTGGGGTTGCTTCCCAAAAACCATTTATTAGCACACCAAACTAGGAAAATGTTGGGCTGCCTCCCAAAAAGCGCTAAGTTTACCGTCTTCAGCCAGACGCACTGTAGCTCAACAACCAACAAGTTGATTTTAAAATGAGCCACCAAAGAATTTTATCCTTGCCAAAAGTGTCTTTTTCATGCCCTGAAGAAAACGAATGTGACTGGTGAGCGCAAGGGCAAAGCATGTATCGAGGTGGAGGCATCACAAAAGGACCACCCCAATCAGAGAATAGAGGATGAACATTGTGAAAAATCATGTCATCAATTATGAAATGTTCCTCCTTAGAGGCTATGGGATCATCATGTAGAGCAAGAGTAGACCAGTCGGTTGGAAGAACTTCAAAAGAATCACCATGGTCAAGAATTGACATAAGCTCTACCCTCTCCTCTAGATTGAAAGTATCATGCGGTACATTCAAATCATTCAATTCCTCATTTACCCCATCTTCATTATTCAAATATATATGCAATTCTTGTTCGACCTTCACTTCTTCTTCCTTTTCATCTTCAAAGGGAATTTCCTCAAATGCAGGGGAAGACATGTGATTAAAGATCTGCGGTGCAGTATACTCTTCCTCTCCCCCTAATTCAAGATCATCCACCTTTCTAGCATTTTCCTCATGATAATCAAGCATAAGCTCCTCAGCTTCTTTCATCGGTTCATCACCTTCATCTATTGCATCTCCAATAAATTCCACAATCCCCTCAAATACTTTAGAGTGCTCATTTGAATTTTGCTGAGAAGACTTCTCTATAATCCCTTTATCTTCTAAATTAAGAGTGCTAGGAGTGTTATGCTCTCGGGGACTCATAGATTGATCGTAGTCAGTGTGAAGGACTTGATGAGGATTGGGTTCAGAGTAATCAAAGAATTGATTTCCCTCCATGATTTTGACTTCCTCAGTAAGCCTATTGATTTGCTATTGGAGGGATTGACTGTGGGGAAGTAACTGAATGAATTGATCATCAGAGGTATTAGCGGAGGGTGGAAGAGCTGAATAGTGAGGAGGGGAATGATTTGTATGTTGGGCTGGGTCATAATAGTCATCAGAGGTTTTGGCCCAAATATGATTTTCATTATTCCCTTCTTCTCCCCCCAACTTAAACTTCTCATTATTTTCCTTGGCCATCACAACTTGAGTTGCATTAGCTTCCCCCCAATTTTCCTGATATGACTGCTCCCGATTATCCTCATCATCAAAAATTATTTGAGAGTTGGTGAAGTGAGGATTGATGGATGGTTCATTCAAGCTGATATTATAATCATAATCAAGAAATTGATTTTCAAGGTTTTCCGTGGTGAGGCTATCATGTAGGTCCATTGCTAGCTCTCTATCACGTTGATCAATTTGGGCTTGAATGATTTGGCTTTGAGCATTAAGGGATTGCTGATTGGTCAAGATAAGTTGAGTCAGTTGATTAAACTTGTCCTCGAAATGAGACTTTGGAGGAGCTGGATATGTTGGATGGCACTCAGACTGGGATGAGTAATAATCAGAATAGAAATCAGTCTGGTACTGAGGTGGGGGAGAGTAGATGGGTTGACCTTGAGAATGGGCTCGATTATAAGGATCATTGGAATATGAAGCCCAATCTGCAAAGTGTGGGTTTGAAGGACTTTGAATGGGGTCTTGAGAGGATGCCCAAGAGGATGATTGTTGGTTTTCCCACCTAGGATATGGATCTGTGTGAGAGAAAGAGGTGGAAGAATTCGATGACAATTGATACGGCTCTTGGGTAAAAGATGAATTGTGAATCCCATTGTGGAAAAGTGAAGGAGTTTGATGATAAGGGGCAAATGAAGGGTTGGAATTTAAATAGCCCACATAGTTGAACATGAAAGAATCTAGTAATGGGCCTGAATAAATTTAAATGTGGTAATGCAAAAGACCCAAGAAAGAGTGATGGTTTTTTTTAATGAATTCTTTTTTTGTGGTTTATATTGACATACTATGACGAAGAAAAGAGAAGAAAATGCTTTTGTTTTTGTTTTGTTTTTAGACAAACACAAACAATTTCACACACAAATTACCCTAATGACCTAGATGTGCCCTAAACCTACAGGTGAGATTTCACAAAATGATTAAAGTGAAACTGAAGTTCACCCTCAATATGTCCACCAGCCAGGTAAGGGGTGGGGAAGTGGGAGGTACCCCCTACTTTCGTAGGGACCTAATTATGCCAAATCACTAACCCGCTTAAGGCGTTTGCCGTCCGACCGTCTTGCCTTAGGCACCGGTTTTCATAAGAGGGTAAATTCAGATAACACAAGAACCATAGTGTGATCCTAGGGACAACGTCTACTGACTTTTATTAAGGCCTAGGTAATGCAGAGATGCAAGGGAACTGTGGTTTGCGGGCTAAGGAAGGGTGATGAAATCCCCACCTTATGTTGTTAGGCGTGTTGCCCTTCAAATATTTTGAAATGAAAATGCACACCACAGTTTCAAACAAGGGGTTCTTTATGCAAAATGAATGCCAGAATATGGTGAGTAGAACGTACCTTGCCCCTCGCAATCTTCAATATGCAATTGATAGGAATTAAATAAAGAAAAGTTCTCTGCTAAATGATGCATGTCCTCAAACATGATGTGTGGTTTCTAATCTTGAAATGAATTTTTTTTTTGATTTTGGTGCAAGTAATTTTTTTATTTTTTAATTAATGAACCTATCTAGCCAACACAAAATTTCTTTTATTTTTGATTATTTTTGGATTTTTATTGAGTTTTGAAGAATTTTTCAAATTTTTGTAGAAATTGGAAAAGTAGAACCTGTTTCTTGATTTCAGTCCTTTAGGGATGCTTCCGGGCTTTCAACAATATTTCATATCCTTGGAATTTCAGGTTGCTTTTCCCTCTTTCTTTGAGTTTTTGATTTCTTTTCTTTTTCCTGCAAAATAAAATAACAAAATCAATATACAAATATACAAATCAAACACAAGAATATCCAACTTTCAAAAATTCCAGATCCCCGGCAACGGCGCCAAAAATTTGATGCGCTCGACAGTCGTCGTTTAAAAATGCCGTGCCACACAAATTTCAAAATTTATAACCGCACTCACTCAATCGAATGATTTTGAAAATACGAGTACAGTGGTGAATACGGGTCGATCCCACGGGGAGAGAATAGTTGATTTTAGCTCAAGTTGGAAATACCCTTATGCTTGTAAACACAAATTTTGTTCATGGAGTGTGATTATCACTAAGTGGAATGAAATTACAACGTTAAATATCAAGAGAAAAGTAAAGGAATAATTAACCAATTGAAGAACGCCGTCGTTTCCTTGCCGAGCCTTTGATGAAGACCGCTCTACCTTGGAAGTCGACGCCGTGAGATGATTCGAAGATGACTTACCGCTTTGGGTATGTGTGATGAAACCGTGAAGAAAAGGTTTGGATTGAAATTGAAACAAAACACAAGTGGAAACACAAGTGGCAATTACAACAGAAATCTATTGAAATAGAGGTTTGGAAGGTAAAGAATAATTTGAAATATAGAAGGAATTAGACAAAGTGAACTAAATGAAAGTTGTAGAGAATAAAAAGATGAAGAACGTTTATGAAGAACACAGAAACAAAAAATGAAAGGAAGACAATGAAAAACTTAAAAAACTATGACCTATTGGTTCGGATGAACAGTAACAAAGTAAAAATCAGAACGTTGAAAAATTAATTCTAACACACAAAATAAGCAGAATTTGGAGAAGTGGTAGAAGAACAAAACTTAGATCTACAAGTAAGGAACAACTTTCATGAAGAACTCAGAGTAAAAGTAAGATGGGAAAGGCTTCAAAATGAAGAAATGGCAGAAGGTATTAACTCGGATGAACAGTAATCACATAAAATAGTACTTAAGAAAACGGGTAATAACTCTATGAATTAGGAAGAACTTGAAGAACTGCTAAACATAGAAGTTGACGAACACTTGAAAAAGAACAACTTTCATGAAGAACTCAAATTGAAATGAAGATCACAGCAATGAGAAATGAGGTTAAGAAAAAACTGAATTCCAAAACCAAACTTGTATTGAAATAACTTCAACTTACAATCTTGACATCAAAAGCTTACAAAACACCACTACTACAATCACCAACTTCAGAAATACAAAGAACAAACTTACAGTACAAATGACCCATAGCTTCCTACTCTCCTAACATCTCTTCCTTCACAACTAACTACTTGTTCCATTACAAATGAAGCCATTATATAGGGTAACAAACTCTTCTTGCCCATGTGAAACAACTCAAGTGCACCTAATTTTGACCTAAATGTGGGTTGGCATGTGCTGCACACATTTTTTTAATTTTTTCGAAAATTTTTCGGATTTTTCTGGCCTCCTTTTCTCTTCTTTCTTCTCTCTTTCTCTCACTTTTTCTCTCTGCCGGCGCGTTGCGCCGACCGGCCGACTGGGTTAGGCCGCCTGCCCGTGGGCCCGCCGTGCACCCGCCTTCCGCCTACCGTCCGCTTGTCTCACACGGGCGCGTGCGCCCGCGCCTCCCCGCCGCTGTCGCCTTCGCCCTCCGCCACGCGTCGCTCCGCGCCGCGTCGCTCCGCACCGGCCACGACCCCCCCGCCCTCCGCCTTCGCCGACCTCGTCGCCTGTGCGCGGGCGGCGAAGGCGGGAAGGGGGCGGGGGCGGTTGTTTTTAAACTTTTTTTATTTTATTTATATATATATATATTATATATCTATATATATATATATATATATCTATATATCTAGTATATATATTGTTAGAAAATTCTAAAAAATACCAAATAATTTTTATTTTTTTTTTCTATTTTTTTTTATTTTCTTTTTGAACAATTTCCTGGGCTTCTGGCCCAGTTCAACATATAACTTTCTTTTCTTTTTTTTCTTTTTCTTGGAGCTTTCCTCGTATTGCGTGCCTGCATAAATACATAAAAATCATTATTAAAACTATTTAATTTCTAAAAATTAAACATTTGATTCTAAATCAACAGTAAGTGTGAGAAGTGTATATTTATTGTTATTTAAGCTCATAAAAATATGTATAATGATGAATTAAGATGGAAAAATACACACTTATCACTTTTCGACCGTTGGTTTTTGACCGTTTGGGGTCTGCGTGTGTAACGGGCCAGGGCGAGCGCGTTACATCCGAGTGACGCGCTGGGGCGAGCGCGTTACTCCCTGAGTTACCCCAGGTGTGAGGGGCGTGTAACGCGCTGGGCCAGGCACGTTACATTCGTGTAACGCGCTGGGGCAGGCGCGTTACATCTTGCTTTCTCGAGGGGAGCGTGAGGCGCGTGTAACGCGCCAGGGCGGGCGCGTTACATTCGTGTAACGCGCTGGACCAGGCGCGTTACCCTCTGCGTTCCTCAGGCCGTGTAACGGCCTGCGTTAGACCGCCAAGTGTGTGCGTAACGGTCTCGCCTAGACCGTTATAGCCTTGTGACGGTCCCGGGGTGGACCGTCAGGCGCCTGGTTGCCCCGAGAGGGTTGCAACCCCATTTTTAGTCCGACTGTGGCCACCGTGCGACGGGGCCGGTGCGTGGGGTGGTCCCCGTGCGTCGTCGGATGTGGGCGTCATTTTTCGTGACTTGAGAGTCTACTCCTTCAGTGACCCTCCACTTGTCGTAGCCTACCAGTACGCGGTACCGGTCGCACCAGGGAGTGGTGTACGGGCTTACCCTTAGAGGCACTTTGTGGACCGGTTGCCGTCGGGCCCACGTCTTGCATCTAGAGTCCGGCTGAGGGAAAAACCGGTCAGAGGACCAGACCAGGGATGCGCGGTCTGTGTGTGCACACGTGGTTGGGGGCGGGTGGACCCACGTCGACGGGCGTGACCCCAGCTAGTCACTTGTTTGTGGTTACTTGTACGGTGTTCGTGCCTTGGGTAGGCGCTACCACGTTAGGCACTTCACCTGCGGTGCGGTGTAAGTCGTCAGGGGACGCTACCGGCTGTGCTTCTAGTGGGAGGTACTCCTGTCGAGTACGGAGTGACAGACTGTCAGTCGTGTGTTTCCGACCTTCGGGTTTTGTCAGGTCGACCGTTGAGCTTCGGTTGTCTCACCGCGGCACGTGTGCCGGTATGTGTGCCATAGGACCTTTGTTTAGTAGAGTACAGGGCTTTCCTTTCAGAGGTACTCTCCTACCGCTAGCATAGTGATTTCCCGTTTTACGAGGTAGGGTTCGAGTGATCCCTACTGAGTCTTGTTCCGAGACTCATTCCCTGCGTGTTTTCACCGTGTTTCAGGTGAGGCGCCGTCCCAGGGGAGCGCGTCTGGGGTGCAGCGTGGTTCGGGTGCCCAGAGGTAGTGCCAGAGGTCAGAGCCGGGGTATGCCCCGTGTAGCTGTACTTTTCTTTCTTGTCTCTGTGCTAGTTGTGGACCACTGTTGTTGTTATTCTTTTTTATTGTGGACCATGTAAAATGCTAATTCATTTCCTGCTTAATATTATAACTGTTTAATTTCTACAATTACTTGTGATACTTGCGTAGTTTCCACACCATCCTTCTAACCCTTCCGAGTCTTCGGGCTCGTGGGTGGCGATGCGAGTCTCGGGTTATCGGGCCTTCCCGGTAATCGGATTCTCGGGTCGTTACATCGGCCTTGACCCCGTAACGGACGAGCATGCGCCACGAGTGTCGTAAGACTCGCCCACGGACCAGCCGGGGCTATCGCCCTCCAACGGGAAACTCCCGCCAACATAGCGGGGGAACGTTACTCAACTAAACGGTCCCTTCCCTATCAAGGGATGAGGTCCCTCGCTCCAGGACAACCCGTATAAAAGGGACATCGACAGAAGAGAGAGGACACGGTAGATTCTTCTACTAAACCCCATACTACTACGCAAGAGGAGATACGGCGGATACTTCTGCCACCAGAGCTTCCTACTGAGAAGAGAGCAACCCGACCTGCAACTACGACAGAGAGACCATCCGCTACGTCTAGAGAGTCTCTTCCTCCCGCACGGCCTTACCACCCAGCGAGCACTCTCCGAGAGCCCACTGGGAGCGGCGAGCACGCGTGCGGAGGACATACACGCCTCCTAGATCGGCTACTACGACCTCTACTTCTCTCCCACCTAGCTCCTCTCTATTGCTCATTAATCCCTTGCTAACTTAAGCATCGGAGGGTTGTCCCCTGGGGTAACACTCGGGACTCCTTCTGACGCCCTTCTGGTTTCTTGGTGTGTGCAGGGCTCCACGAGCGCGAGATGACTTCCCCAACAAATAAATAGAGAAGGTGGTACGTGGCCTAGGAACCATTTTCCTGCTGCTACAAGAGTTATTGAAATGTCTTACAAAGAGTACTTAGATACTTAAAAGGCACTATGACTTATGGATTACATAACACTTGCTATCTTTCTGTTTTAGAAGGATATAATGATGCAAATCAGATTAGTGATTCCCTAGATGTCAAATCCACATCAGGATTTATTTTTCTTCTTGGAGGTGGTGCAGTATCCTGGAAATCTACCAAACAAACTGTGTTAGCTAGAAACACAATGGAGTCTGAGATGATTACACTAGACACCACCTGCACAGAAGCAGCTGAATGGCTGAGAGACCTCTTAGCTGACATCCCATTAATGGCTAAATCGTTACCTCATATATCAATCTTATGTGATTGTAAATCTACTATTGATAAATGCATGCAAGCTAATGCCAATGTAAAAATGAATATACACTTAAAAGTGCGACATAAATCAATAAGATATAAAATGAAACAATAATTAATTATCTTAAATTTTTTAAAGTTAGAAAGAAATCTGGCTGATATATTTACAAAAGGTTTGTTTAAAATGGTGGTTCTAAAGGTGTCGAGGGGGATGGGATTGAGCCCATAAAAGAAATAGTTACCACGGCGGCAACCCAACCTCTCACAAAGGTTCAATGGATATAAATAAGCTTGATAGATGACTATGTGGAGCACTAATGAATTATACTCCTATCCTTATGGCGCTAGTGCTCATTTAGAAGCAAGAGATAAGGTTGAGTGTTATACTCTTACTGAATCCGAGACCCAAGAGACATGGTGGTTACCTTGCTCACACCTTTTGTAGGATTCACCGACATGTGTGAAGTCGTGAGGCCGCGACTATGAGATGTGGACTATGATCTTCTAAAACACACATGAGATATCTCGCATGGTCATTAATTACGCAACCCGCCTAGAATCTCGATCTAGCTATACTATGTGTGAATTTGGTAGAGTCTGAACTATGGGACTTGGTTCAAGCACTAGTCCACCATGCATTCTCACATATAACACCAAATATCACTAAGTGAAAATTCAAATCGAATGGTATTTTCACCCACTGTATAGTAGAAGGTACTCAAGAACATTTTGTTTATTAATCTTGTCTTAATAGATTCGAAGGTTTTAAATCATGTGGGGAATTGTTAAAAACATATAGTGCATTAAATGCTTGGAAAAAAGCAGTGCATTAAGGCCCAGTTTGATAACCGGGTAGGGCAGAGTATTCGCAGGTGCCCTCCCGATTATCATCTTTGTTCGCCAATTTTCATAATAACAGAATTTGGCAAGTGTAGGTTAAACAGGAGGTTATATGAAGGCAATGGGTGTTTTGGTCGAATATCTCATTCGACCCAGATGGGTCGAATGAGTTATTCGAAGTATGGGTCCTGACCACTTATTCTATTCAATTATCAAAGACAGCCTAAATGCACTACAAAACTACAGTTATTAAAAACCTTCTCCTTTAGATGATGTTACAGTTAGAAATCGAGATTCATTTCCTTAAACGGATGGATGCGTCCGTTGGGGAATAGAGGGAGGCATCCATTGCGGACGCATCTCCTCGTTGAATCCCTTTGTTATGTTTTGATCGGATTTCACAGCACTATAAATAGATCACATTGGGTGGTCATTCTCACGGATACTTGCAAGACAATTTTTTGCACTTTTGCTTCCTTCCTCTTCATTTTCTATTCTTTCAGCTGAGTACTTGAGAGCAAGATCGGGATTCGCAAAGCTCTCCTTGAAGACGTGCTGACGGGAGAGAGGGAATCGCCTACGCGAGGGTCGTCGTATCTCTAAGAGGACATTGTCACAAGAACCGCACGTCGGGAGACAACAGAACTCTTAATTCTAACGGTCACGCGCTTCAACCCAACAAACTATGCTTCTAACTTCATTTATTTATTTATATTGATTAATTATGCTGCATGTTCTAATTTTTCAGCAATAGTTCCCAACACAGAATCCTCCTCAAATATACATCACAGAAAGAATATAAAAAATAGTGATTGGGAGAGAATCACGTATCACGCAGAATCCTCAGATTGATTTGCGTCTGGGTATGTTAGCGAGGATTGCTTAGCTGTAGGAGATACTGCCTTGCTATCTTTACAACAAGGAAAAGATCGAGGGAGGAGGAAGTGGAGGAGGCAGGGACGATGGTAATTGGCGGTGCTGTTGGAGTTGGCGGCCAGGGTTGAAGGAAGAAGCGGTGACGCAGAGTGGCTCTAACATAGGCAAGATTAATTCTGGCGAAAACGTACGTAAATCTCTTTGTGTTGCTTTGCTTAATATTTGTATACATGGTGTTCGTGTAAAATACAGCATTAACTATAGATAACGAGTATACAAGGGAAATTCCCAAGATGAGAAGGCTCCTTGGTTGGTGCTCAATTAAGTCGCACTCGATCGTCTGGCAGGATCCGTCACGGATCGTATAATGGGATTCTCAGATTGCATGGGATCGTCGGTAGAATCCTTAGGATCTAGGACAGATTGCAAGGATCCGAGACATTGCATGGAATCTGTGGAACTGTCCGTAACAGCGAGATACCCACATTTTGCATGTCCGGTGTCCCCGACGATCTTAGCCCCCCGAAGCAGGGCCTTGGCCACCAGCTTTGTTGCAGTCGAGAACCTCATGGGCATGCCCTCTGCGACCCCATGGGTGTGTATATGGACAGTTGCTGTTCGTCGCTGGAGATGGACGCCTCCGGCCTCCTCGTTTGCGCGGACTGGACCTCCGACGGGCATCACAATTGGGGAGATGCTGGGGGCGTCGTTACCTTGCATGCATGGTGTCGTTCCGAATCTGCATGCACGTCAGATGTTGGAAACTATCCATCAAAAGGGTAACACGACCTACATAAGCATACGTACATATATTTCTATCGATCAACACCCACAAGCATGCAAGTTCTTTCTCCATAAGAAGATCCACTTATAAGTTTTCCCGTGGGTGTCGCCTTCTTCCCCAGCGCATCCTCGCTGGTGCAGAACGTCACCAGCATCTGCAAAAGCCTCCTCAGCTCCTCGTCGGTGCAGCCGTCAGGCAACTGCTTCACCCCATAGAGGAGTCCCGCAAGGCAAAAGCAGAACCGCCTAGGCCTGACGCGGAGCACAATGGAGCCCTTTCCGAGAGGCCATTGGTGCGCCGCCCGACGAGACAGACGACCATCACGACGGTTTCGGGCTCAGCTGGGCTCCTCAGGGAGGCGATGGTCAGCAATCCCCGCCTGAAGGGCGCGATCACTTCCTCGTTCCGGGATCCACAGAGTAGCCATAGCACGGACGCCCCGGCGGTGAACGTGAGCCACTGCTTGCATATGCCGAGGGGGGAGCTGAGCGGGGCATCCTCGCCTGATGGGTCCAGCTCCACATCTTTCTCTTTCGTTCTCTCCTTCAGGGCCGTCGGGGATCCACAAGATGTTCCTATAGTGGAAGATTGAAGTGTTTCGAAACGATAGGAACAGAAAGAAGTGTGAATGATGTTAACCCTCTGAGACAGGTTATGTGTATGCATATGTACATTTTTCATAAGGAAATCGGTAGAATAGTCTAACATTTAAGTGGAGGCAAAAATGAAACAAGAACGTAACTTAACATCTTTCTCCACTCAATGTCTTAAGATTTGGAATGAGATTGCTTAATAATTTCGACAACAAGTACTATTTGTACGGTATACACTTCTAAACAAATGTCTTCCCGTACGCGGAGGCGGCAAAACAAAGGAGACCGGGTGCACTATTAAGAGAAATGACCGAAGGAAGGGTGACTGCATGCATTAAAGCATCATCGATAAACCTCCGATAAGCTATCCATGATTGCTCTAGAGACGGACGCTAAAAGAGAAACGAGCGAAAGGGAGAAGAACCCTGATCTGAAACTAACGAAGAATGCTCACAGTATCAAAAGGTGATACTGTCAACATTAGCTTCCTACTGATGAGCGCCTTGCCAAGAACGAGAGAGAGAGAGAGAGAGAGAGAGAATCGCTTCTAGCTAGATCTAACACACCGAAAGACGTTGGGATCCTGCGTTCGATGTTGGGATGAGAAAGAAGTTGCAGGTGTGGGGGGGTTTAAGTAGGGAGGGAAAGGGGAAGGTGGCGAGCCTCGTGTCGTAGGGTGCTCTGCAGCGTGGTTGGAGTGCCCTGGGCCGGCGACCCCGTCGACTGCCGCATGGCGACCGACGAAGAAAAACAGCAGGAGACCTGGAGAGGGGGGGATTGAGTCGCGTGAGCCTACTAGGAGTCTAGGACGTGGCCCAGCATCGGTAACGGCCCGTCAACGTGGTGTCACCCTACCCCCCCACCCCCCCCCCCTTTGGCTTCCACGCCTTCTGTGCGAGGATCCGCGTCGCTTCCTCGCATACGTTATAAAAATTACCAACAGAACGGCCTATCATACGCTACTTTTACAACTCTACCCACGATTCTTTGGTGGAGGAGGAACTCTTTCTCTGGCGCTAGTGGTCGCCCGTGAACTGTAGGCCCAGACCGTTGTCAAACGTAGGAGAAGCTACGGAACTCCAGTCGGCAGAAGTTGGCCTACCTAAATACTAACGACTCGCCAAATATTAAGGGAAAAAGGATTATACTGGAAACATATTATTTGGGGGTATTTTCCGTCACTGTTCACCGTGTCAAACAGACATTAACTTGGGTTTGCTAGCCTTGGCAAAAAAAATGCACGTGAACAGGATGTCGCTTGATTTGAACTCAAGTGACTGCGTGTAGATTCAAATAACACTGTGTTAAATTACCCGTCATCCAAGAAAGAAAGGAAGACGCTTCCTACGGATTGCTTTCCCGCTAGGAGATTGATCGGTTCATTGTCTTCCTAATCACTGAGCTTAGTGGTTCCTGTGAGACAGAATTTGTTTGACAAATCATGTCTCCCTATGCGTGTGTCGCTGTCACAACGTCTTCCCCTGAATAATCATGTTTAACGTCGTACACACTTTAATATCAGAGAAACGCTCGTTGCACACGTAGGCTGCTGCACACATTAGGTGTGCAGTATCTTTAAAATTTTCTTTTAAAAAAATAGAGTATCTCTCGAGATATCTTAACTTAAGATATAAATCATGTCACTGTTAAATTATTTATAAAAAAATAAGATCGAATAAATAATGTTAAATATATTCTTTTAAAAATTGACTCATTTTATTTTTAATTTTTTTGATAATCAGATAATGACGTGATTTATATTTTAAATTATGATATTTTAAATTTTACTTTAAAAAAAATTAAAGATATTACACGCTCAAGATGTGCAACACATGTGGTGTGCTGCAAGCCTTTCTCTTGACATCGTATCCTTGATCTAACAAGTGGTTGTTTGGTATTTACGGGTGGGCTGAACTCGCTGGCTTCGTAATGGTCCAAAACGCTAGCTGTTGGTAGGCTCGAATTCAACCCAATTTAACAGTAGTCTCGGAAACCCAGGACAACCAACATGACATTGAGTAATAGTTGTTGAAAACTTCTGTCTACAGTTTTATTGTAAATTCTCCTTCCACTTATCTATATAAAATCAAAATGACATGCGGAAAAAATAAATATATATATATATAGAACTCCACGTATTACTCTACGATATTTTGTTGTGTAACTAGTCAAAAGAAGATGCTACGTGCGTAATAAAAAATAAAAAATAAATTATATTATGTCATAAAAATGTACGTGACTCAACTTTGTCAATATATTAGTCATATTAATTTTTAAAGTTTAAAAATAAAATTAATTTTTAGAAGTAAAAAAATGTGAAGACGGTTAAAAAGAATGTGAACTTGATTTTTAAAATCGACAAACTCAAACAAATCAAACTCTTAAGTTAGGCACATTCAAAAATTTGGAAAACATAACTATATAATATTAGACATAACTCATCTATTTTGAATATTCTTTAACAATGTGACATTTAATAGCACCAAATGATTCATAGTTCATGATAATAAAATTTGCATTTCCACTATTGCCCTTAGGAATACATAAAAACATTTCCACCACTGCCTTTAGAAATACATAAAATTTAGTTTTGATTAATATTTAAGGTCAATGACATCTAAAAATATAAAATGAATTAAGAATTATGCGGCTAAAATTCTATGAATCAAACTTATAGAAGTCAATATACAAAACTAAGAAATATGACTATCTCCGGTGCGAATACATAATGAGTTGTAAATGGCTCAACAATTAATCTAGAAGAGAAAAGTGACTTGAAAAATTATGTAACATAGTATTAGGCTTTTAGCAGTTCAGGTGATCAACATGCACTTTTTCTTCACAATTCAGACTTTATGTCTCACGAAGGTGATGAAGCGGTGGGAGATAAAGATTAGGAGATATTTTTGAATTCATATTTTCTATTCCAAACATGTATCCATTGTTGTAACCTGTAGATAAGGTATAGGTTAGACTCTTAAATAGATACAAGACTCTTGGCGTGCGATTCCACATGTGAGAGTCCTAGACTTAAAGAGTCTTGAAGATGCGATATCTTGTGCGAAGCCGCGGACCGTCGGATCTATGGCAATCATGGGTCGTAGCCACCTCAGAACATAGTTTTACAAAAGGAAAGAAGCGATTAGGAGACTCATGATTGTAATCCTGGAAAAAATCCTCTGATGCTTAAGTCAACAAAAGGTAGGAGTAAAGTGCGAAGATGAGGCAAGGAAGGTGTAGGGCACAAGATTACTCTGCGCCAGTTGAAGTGGCTAGAATTTTTCTTACCTTTCCGGAGGGGTTCCCTGGGTTTATATAGATGTCGGCTCCCTTTCTTGAGTAGGGGAAGCGTGAGAGTCTGAGGGGGCATTACGTCCACAGTAAGAACTCTCACCGTTTAGGGACTCTTGCCCTCCCCTCATCCTCTTAAGCTTCTAGCTCTCTGGGGATAGCGTAACATCCTCTGGGATAATGAGGGATAAGTGCTCAGCCACGAGGAATTCACCCTGACTCACTGAGAAGTCTTGATGACGGGCTGATCTATAAGAGAAAAGGGATATATCCTACCTACACAAGGAGTCTGAGGCTTGGGCACCCCATGGGGGAACATCCATCCACCTTCAGATGGCTCGATTTGGTCGCCTACTGGGCTTTTCCCGAGCGTTGGGGGGAGGCCTTCGTTCGAGCGACTGAGCCAAGGCTCGATAGGTCATGTTGGTCCACTTAACCAAGGTCCTATAGTAAGTGGGCCATGTAGGGGCTGTCACTTATTGGGCCGCGCAGACCTTGGTGGGCCATTTGGGCTGTGTAAATATTGGGCCGCAAATCTTCCCCTCTCCACTTGCCCCCCCCACTCCCGAGCCAAGAATGGGCTAGGAGAGTAGAATATATATATCGGGTGGGTTTTCAGCAAGGGCAGGAGTTGGCCATCATGAGTTGTCCCCGTTTTGGTTCCTGGGTCCATTAATATGGTTGCCCTAGCGTGTGGGGGCTCGAGCGCAATGATCACATCTTTTTGCGCCGGTTCGAATGCACCATCTCGGGGCATGTAGCTTTCTGAGACGCTTCGAGACGTCGCGGCGGTTCTCTCAAGGCCGCTCAGGGCTATAAGTGCCCCTCACACTTGTCCTCCCTGCCTCCATCGTTATGGTTTTCTACCCCCCCGCTTACGTGAGTTCTTAGGGAGATTCATGTCCCAGGAGGAGAACCAGAGAGGGTAAGAAATTGCCAGAGCTTGCAGAGACCACCGCGGAGGTGATCCGTAAGCTTTCTTGTAATGCCATGGATCCTTGGTAGGTCTTGCTGGATCTTCATTGGATCTTTTGGATTGGTTTCGGTGAGTTTCGGTTCGCTTTGGTGGCTTCCGAGTTGAGTTTTACGATCCGTGTGGGTTTTTCTCTCGTACTAGTTACGGAACCCTACGGTGAGTTTACTTGTCTATTCCTCGACTCGTGGATGCTGCAGCGACGATGTACTCTCCGAGCCGGTCATTTCGACTATTTTTACGTACTTTTCTGAATTAGTGCATTTTCGACATACTTTACGGATTTTCAGAAATTAGAAAAATTTCTAATTTCTTTTTATTTAACCCCCCCCTTCTCTCTCTCCTCACTCTCGCGTTCTCTCCCTCTCTCTCCCGTTCTCTCTCGTTCTCCCACCCTCTCGCCTCCGGCTATAGACGGAGGGGACCGTTGGTGAGGTGGCGACGTCGGGGAGCTGCTGAGGTGCGCGATGAGGCGAGGATCGGATCGATTCTGGCGCGATCCCGTTCGGTGGAGTCTAAGCCGGTGGATCGGTTCGCGAGTGGATTTCGATGCGGTTTTTGGCGCGGTTTAGTCCCTTCGGGGCATGGTTTCTTCGGTGGAGGTAGGGTGAGGGTTCCTCACTTCTTCCTCTCCGTTTTCCCTGCCATTGCACGTCGTTCGGTAAGGAAACGGTCGAGTTTGGACTTGGTTTGCCTAAACCGTGATTTTCGGGTTTTATAGGGTTCGCCGGAAAACGGCAACCATTCGTAGCTCGGTTAGTGTTGAACTGACCGTGGGGATGTTAGGATCCCATCCATGCTTATTTTGTGTTGATCGGTGGTCATTCGAGGTCGGTAGGAGCCCGAGAACCTCGGTGACTCTTTTACGATCGATTCGTTGAAATCGCCCCAATCTCCTATTTTAATGTATGTATGTGGGGTTTTTTGCCTCTAGAAGTTGTTATTTGTCGTGAGGCTTTGTTTCCCCTGCGCTACGGCGTGAATGGGGCGTGGAACGGGCCGATTCGGCCTTCCCCTTATTTTTCCCGATGTTCACGGTTTTCCGAACTGAACGCGGTCCACCAGTAACCGCGTTCATCTGATCGCGGTCCTAGGGCAACCGCGTTCATCAGGTCTAGAGAGTCGGCAAGGGTCGCGGTTTTGCGACAGACCGCCTCTGTCCAGTCGCGGTCTGATGGCGACCGTGACTGTCTGGTCGCGGTCTTCAGATGACCGCTACCACCATTTTGCTTCAGGCTAGTCGCGGTCCTCAGGTGACCATGACTATGTGGTCGCAGTCCCGAGGAGACCGTGACTATGTTGTCGCGGTCCCCAGGTGACCGTGACTATGTAAGTTGTTTCGATTGCATGGGTTTGGTCTCCGGTCGACCCGGTTGTGGTCCGATGGTTGACCCTCGGCCTTGTGAGTGTCCCGGACACCCCATGGGTTCCGTGCCCATATTTTGGGATGTCAGGAAGTGCCGAGTTGCTTCGATTAGCATGCCCGTGAGTGCGTGTATCTTGGGCTTTGTGTTACGCTAGATCGAGTCATTGTGTGTTGGCGTGTGTGCGGTGAGATTCCCCCACATGTGTGTGTGGTTTCTCTTGCATTCCCATCTTGAGGGAGTGGTCTCGGTAGCTTGTGGTCTGCCTCGGTTTTCGTGTTACCGTGGTTTTAGACCTAGTCTAGAGTTTAAGTTGGTTGGCCTTGATGGTTCAACCGTTGTCTGTGTTTTAGGGCGGTGTCTATCCGTCGGTGGTCTTCTAGATAGGTCGGTTAAGGTTCACTGAGCGCGGTCTACTCCTTGACTGCTACAGTTTCCTAACGACTCAATCTTGGACCGCTAGTGTCTTTGCCTCTGGTTGCGTGGCGAGTCCTCCTTGACTGTTTGGTTGACCTAGCGGCCGAGTGATGGATAGCCTAGGCCCAGGGAGTGGTTTACCGGTGGTTTGGTTTCCGGTATCTTGGCTTAATCTTGGGGTTTGCCATTGTCACGCGGACATCATCCGATGTCCTGTGAGGGCTGTAACTGTGCTCCGAAGTGGCCAAGAGGGTTTGTGCTTGTGTGTCTTTGCCTGGTTCCGGTCAACCCGGGGTGACCCAGTGGTTGACAGGTGACCTTGTGTGTGGGTGTCTTGGCGGTTTTGCCCAGTCCGAGACACGGGTTCTGGATGTCTCGAGGTGCCGTGTTACCTCGGTCTGCGTGTCCAGACGTGTGCTGAGGGTCGTTGGTGTTCCCTCAGGTCTCCGTGAGTTGTTTCCAGCGGAGTGTCGTTTCTTGTGGCTTAGGATTAGACCGATTGGCGGCTTGTTCCGCTGTTTGTGACGATCTTGCATTTGAGTCGTTCGACTCGAGATCGTTACGTGGTAGGTCTAGTTGCCTAGTCCTGAGTTTGTCGGCAGTGGTTGTACTGCCAATGGTGCTTCGTAGTACGTGTGACAGGGCTTCCATAGACTGTCTATACTTTAGCACTTGTGTTTTGGAGTCCGTGCCTTGTGAACCTCCACTAGTCGTAGCCTGTGACGTAGGCTTTTTAGTACGTCACCCACCGGGAGAGGTGGACGGGCAGTTTCCCGTTACACGGTTTTTAAGCTAGTTCCGTGGGCCCCGGCCAACGGTAGCGTCCTACCGAGGGGAATACTAGCTAGAGGCCTGGCCTAAGTAGTGGTCAGTATGTGCACACGTTGTCAAGGACTGAGGACTCGCGTCGACAGGCGTGACCCTGACTAGTCACTCGCAGCTTGGTACTGCGGTCCTGTGTCCGTAGTTGTCGTTCTTCCTTGGAACGTTGTTGTTCCTTGGACCTGGTTCTTGGTGTGTCTAGTCTCCTCCGTGCTGCACACGGTCTGGTAGACGTGACACTTGAGGCGCAATGTAAGACGTCAGTGACGCATCTGGCTGTTCTTCTAGTGTGAGGGTACTCCTATCACTTGACCAGTGACTCTCAGCGTTTCTCGTGCATTGCGACCTTTGCGATTGGCCCTCTCATGGCTGTACTCGAAGTCGGTGTCCTGTTGTGTGCGCGACATTCTGGTCGTGCGTGGGGCTATGTGCACGATGTTTCTGCTCGTGTTTGGTTGTCGTGTGTCTAGGTCTTTTCAAGACCTTTTTGTCTGCGTTGTTGGTTTTTACCTTCTTCTTTGGTGTTGGTCGATGGACTGGTGTACCCTACTGTGTGAGTTTGGGGTTGACCGTCTGTTGCCTTTTGGAGTAGCTTAGAGTGTCGAGTTCTCCTCGGTGGCCGTGTTCCGTATTTTACGGCCTCGCTCTTCTTTGTTGTTGAGCTCCCCTTGCTCATTGCATGTTCCCTCCTCCTGCTGTCCCTGTTCTGTTTACAGCTTTGTAGTGTAGCTTTTCCTGCTTTGCTGCACTTGCTATTTTACAGTTGCTTCCGTTGCACTGTGCGTTTTCCGGTGGGGATCCGTGTGACCCCAACTGAGTTTCTGTTTAGAGACTCACCCCTACTTTTCAGGTGGGTTTCGCCTTCTGCCTCTGCTGTTCCTGGAGGTGCGCGTCTGTTAGTTGCTGCCAGCTGTACCTGCGTCGGGCTTCCCCCGACTTCTGTGTACGTCCTTTTCTGTCAGACTGTATTTTGTCTTTCCTTTGGACTGGACTCTGGTGTATAATTATAAATTGTTGTAATTTTTAATGAAAAAGTAATTTTATTTCTGATACTTTAGCACTCCAATTTAATGAAATTTAAATGCTTACTGTTATATCTGCGGCTTCAATGTATTCCACACGCACCTTTTTCCCTTCGGCGCTTTCCCGCCCTTGGGAGGCCTCGCGGGTCCCTTGCGGTACCACGTGTATCCGGTAGTCCTACCGGGTACACCGGGTATCCGGAATCCGGGTCGCTACAGAGTGGTATCAGAGCAGTGTTCTGAGATGTTCGGAATTTCCTTGTCTGAATTATCAGAACTCAGTCGTGTGAAATACATGGGAATCCAGATATTCAGTTTCCAGAGTCGTGAAAGTCCAGTACAGTCTTCAGCTGGCTTTGGTGTTGCGATGGTTTATCGCGTTGTTTTCTTCGTGTGTTGTCTTGTACGTGCTGTTCTGGCACTGTGCGAGATGGTCCTGCTCTCGTCAGGATGTGACGAGGTGTTTCTTTTCGTCGTTGTGTTTGTCTCGATCATGTTGTACTTGACAGTGTTCGTCGAAAGGCTTGAATCTGCAGTACGTTGTTCGAGGTTTTCTCCGTGTGTTGTTCAGGTTGCTGTTGACCTTTGGCCTTGGTTTGATGACCGTACACGTACTTATGTTGTCTTGGTCGTCCTGGCTTGAGTCTGTTCAGCTCCTGATGTGTTTCGCTTCTGTTGAAGTGCTCGATTTGATTCCGTGTTGGAGAAGTTGCTCAGGCAAGCTAGGATTTTCCTTCCTGGTGAGCTTTGGTGGTTGAGCTTCCTGCTTCTCGTCCCTTCTGGTGGATTCTTTTCGAGGTTTGCCTTGGAATTGCTGTCTTAGTGATGCCTTTGTCCTGTGTCTGCTTAAGTGTGGACAGCTTTGTTTTGAGCCTGATCTGCTCTCTGCTATACGGTTGCTTGGCTTTGGACTCCATGATGGTGTTAAGAGCTGTTGTGTACCGTGTTGTCGTGTCGTGTCCAGCGGTCGATGTATGGTGAGGGCTCATTTATCGTTTTCGGGACGTGAAGGTGAGCTGAGATTGATGCTTTCCTTGTGCTTTGTGCTGAAGCTAGTGCTCTTCTCCTGTTGCACTTAGGCTCCTTGTGATTGGTTGTTCGCGAAATCGGTACTCGTGGCGTGTGATTTGCGATCTTCATTGATTGCGATGGCGCCTGGTGTGTGCTGAGGTGGGACTACCGAGGTTGTTCTGTTGCCTGTGCGCGTTGTTGAGAGTGCAGCGGAAGTGTGTGGGCTGGCTACCCACGGGTCGAGAGATCTGTTTCTTCTCGATGTGACTTCGTCTTGGCTTCTTGTGCCTTGATGTCGTCTGTTGCCGTGCCATTGTTGGTGGTTTTCTGGTGTTGGCATTGGCATTTGTGAGTATTGGGGAATTTGTTGGCATTCCTGCTGATTGAGTACCCTTTGCTCTGTATTTCTTTCTTGGGTGTTGTGCTCTCGAGGCGTGTTGGTGGTCCTTGAGTTGCGTTCCCTGAGATTGTTGTTGTTTCTTGTCATTGTGGGTCCTCTCTTGGTGAGCAGTCTGATGCGTGACCCGTTCCTTGTGGTCGTGTGCTCAGCTGTTCTTGTGCCTTGTTGTGACCCTGCTTGCAGTTGTGTTCCATGGTTCTGTGTTCAGAGTGGAACCGGAATCCTGCAGGTGCTGCCGCTGTGTTGTTTCTGTGAATGCTGTTTCTCTAAGATTTTGTGTCTCTGTTTTGGACCAAGTCTTGTCAGTTAGCCTTGCTGTGCTCTTTTCCTAGAGTTAGCTTGCGACTCGATCAGGTGTAATATCTGAATGAGGACTGACTTGATTGTGTTTGTGGTCCGATGTTGTTGTTATCGTTGGTGTCCTGCGTGCCAGGTGTTCCCTGTTGCCTTTGGCACTGGAGCCGATGATGTCATCGAGCTGTCAGCTGTGGAGATTGTGTTCCCTTCGTTAAGCTGATACTCGCCGTGCCTGTCGTTGTGTTTCTCGGTTGTTTGTTGTTGTGGCAGTCGTGTCTCCTGTCCTGTGAGACGTAAGCGACGTTGCCTTGTTTCGGAGGTGTCAGAATTATGCTCACTTTGGTATCGTGCTCTTTTGTGGATTGTTGCCTTGAGATCCTGAGCGTGTACCTGTAATTGTGATCTGACAGTGTTCCTCTAAATTGTGTTCTCTCGAGATTTGTGTTGTTTTTGTGGTTGTGTTGTTGGGTTGTTCTTCCCTGCTTCTCCTTTGTTAGTCCTTAATTTCAAGGGTAAAATTTCTTAAAGGAGGGGAGGATGTAATGCCCTGGATCCTTGGTAGATCTTGCTGGATCTTCATTGGATCTTTTGGATTGGTTTCGGTGAGTTTCGGTTCACTTTGGTGGCTTCCGAGTTGAGTTTTACGATCCGTGTGGGTTTTTCTCTCGTACTAGTTACGAAACCCTACGGTGAGTTTACTTGTCAGTTCCTCGACTCGTGGATGCTGCAGTGACGATGTACTCTCCGAGTCGGTCGTTTCGACTATTTTTGCATATTTTTTTGAATTAGTGCATTTTCGGCGTATTTTACGGATTTTCAGAAATTAGAAAATTTTTTAATTTCTTTTTATTTAACCCCCCCCTTCTCTCTCTCCTCACTCTCGCGTTCTCTCCCTCTCTCTCCCGTTCTCTCTCGTTTTCCCACCCTCTCGCCTCCGGCTGCAGACGGAGGGGACCGTTGGCGAGGTGGCGACGTCGGGGAGCTGCTGAGGTGCGCGATGAGGCGAGGATCGGATCGATTCTGGCGCGATCCCGTTCGGTGGATTCTAAGCCGGTGGATCAGTTCGTGAGTGGATTTTGATGCGGTTTTCGGTGCAATTTAGTCCCTTCGGGGCACGATTTCTTCGGTGGAGGTAGGGTGACGGTTCCTCACTTCTTCCTCTCCGTTTTCCCTGCCATTGCACGTCGTTCGGCAAGGAAACGGCCGAGTTTGGGCTTGGTTTGCCTAAACCGTGATTTTTGGGTTTTGTAGGGTTCGCCAGAAAACGGCAACCATTCGTAGCTCGGTTAGTGTTGAACTGACCGTGGGGATGTTAGGATCCCATCCATGCATGTTTTGTGTTGATCGGTGGTCATTCGAGGCCGGTAGGAGCCCGGGAACCTCGGTGACTCTTTTACGGTCGATTCGTTGAAATCGCCCCAATCTCCTATTTTAATGCATGTATGTGGGGTTTTTCACCTCTAGAAGTTGTTATTTGTCGTGAGGCTTTGTTTCCCCTGCGCTACGGCGTGAATGGGGCGGGGAACGGGCCGATTCGGCCTTCCCCTTGTTTTCCCCACCGTTCATGGTTTTCCGAACTGAACGCGGTCCACCAGTAACCGCGTTCATCTGATCGCGGTCCTAGGGTAACCGCGTTCATCAAGTCTAGAGAGTCGGCAAGCGTCGCGGTTTTGCGACAGACCGCCTCTGTCCAATCGCAGTCTGATGGCGACCGTGACTGTCTGGTCGCGGTCTTCAGATGACCGCTACCACTGTTTTGCTTCAGGTTAGTCGCGGTCCTCAGGTGACCACGACTATGTGGTCGCGGTCCTGAGGAGACCGTGACTATGTAGTCGCGATCCCCAGGTGACCGTGACTATGTAAGTTGTTTCGATTGCATGGGTTTGGTCTCCGGTCAACCCGGTTGTGGTCCGATGGTTGACCCTCGGCCTTGTAAGTGTCCCGGACACCCCATGGGTTCCGTGTCCATATTTTGGGATGTCGGGAAGTGCCGAGTTGCTTCGATTAGCGTGCCCATGAGTGCGTGTATCTTGGGCTTTGTGTTACGCTAGATCGAGTCGTTGTGTGTTGGCGTGTGTGCGGTGAGATTCCCCCGCATGTGTGTGTGGTTTCCCTTGCATTCCCGTCTTGAGGGAGTGGTCTCGGTAGCTTGTGGTCTGCCTCGATTTTCATGTTACCGTGGTTTTAGACCTAGTCTAGAGTTTAAGTTGCTTGGCCTTGATGGTTCAATCGTTGTCTGTGTTTTAGGGCGGTGTCTGTCCATCGGTGGTCTTCTAGATAGGTCGGTTAAGGTTCACTGAGTGCGGTCTACTCCTTGACTGCTACAGTTTCCTAACGACTCAATCTTGGACCGCTAGTGTCTTTGCCTCTGGTTGCGTGGCGAGTCCTCCTTGACTGTTTGGTTGACCTAGCGGCCAAGTGATGGATAGCCTAGGCCCAGGGAGTGGTTTACCGGTGGTTTGGTTTCCGGTATCTTGGCTTAATCTTGGGGTTTGCCATTGTCACGCGGACATCATCCGATGTCCTGTGAGGGCTGTAACTGTGCTCCGAAGTGGCCAAGAGGGTTTGTGCTTGTGTGTCTTTGCCTGGTTCCGGTCAACCCGGGGTGATCCAGTGGTTGACAGGCGACCTTGTGTGTGGGTGTCTTGGCGGTTTTGCCCAGTCCGAGACACGGGTTCTGGATGTCTCGAGGTGCCGTGTTACCTCGGTCTGCGTGTCCAGACGTGTGCTGAGGGTCGTTGGTGTTCCCTCAGGTCTCCGTGAGTTGTTTCCTGCGGAGTGTCGTTTCTTGTGGCTTAGGATTAGACCGATTGGCGGCTTGTTCCGCTGTTTGTGACGATCTTGCCTTTGAGTCGTTCGACTCGGGATCGTTACGTGGTAGGTCTAGTTGCCTAGTCCTGAGTCTGTCGGCAGTGGTTGTACTACCAGTGGTGCTTCGTAGTACGTGTGACAGGGCTTCCGTAGACTGTCTATACTTTAGCACTTGTGTTTTGGAGTCCGTGCCTTGCGAACCTCTACTAGTCGTAGCCTGTGACGTAGGCTTTTTAGTACGTCACCCACCGGGAGTGGTGGACGGGCAGTTTCCCGTTACACGGTTTTTAAGCTAGTTCTGTGGGCCCCGGCCAACGGTAGCGTCCTACCGAGGGGAATACTAGCTAGAGGCCTGGCCTAGGTAGTGGTCAGTGTGTGCACACATTGTCAGGGACTGAGGACTCGCGTCGACGGGCGTGACCCTGACTAGTCACTCGCAGCTTGGTACTGTTGTCCTGTGTCCGTAGTTGCCGTTCTTCCTTGGAACGTTGTTGTTCCTTGGACCTGGTTCTTGGTGTGTCTAGTCTCCTCCGTGCTGCACACGGTCTGGTAGACGTGACACTTGAGGCGCAGTGTAAGACGTCAGTGACGCATCTGGCTGTTCTTCTAGTGTGAGGGTACTCCTATCACTTGACCAGTGACTCTCGGCATTTCTCGTGCGTTGCGACCTTTGCGAGTGGCCCTCTCGTGGCTGTACTCGAGGTCGGTGTCCTGTTGTATACGTGACATTCTGGTCGTGCGTGGGGCTGTGTGCACGACGTTTCTGCTCGTGTTTGGTTGTCGTGTGTCTAGGTCTTTTCCAGACCTTTTTGTCTGCGTTGTTGGTTTTTACCTTCTTCTTTGGTGTTGGTCGACGAACTGGTGTACCCTACTGTGTGAGTTTGGGGTTGACCGTCTGTTGCCTTTTGGAGTAGCTTAGAGTGCCGAGTTCTCCTCGGTGGCCGTGTTCCGTATTTTACGGCCTCGCTCTTCTTTGTTGTTGAGCTCCCCTTGCTCATTGCCTGTTCCCTACTCCTGATGTCCCTGTTCTGTTTACAGCTTTGTAGTGTAGCTTTTCCTGCTTTGCTGCACTTGCTGTTTTACAGTTGCTTCCGTTGCACTATGCGTTTTCTGGTGGGGATCCGTGTGACCCCTACTGAGTTTCTGTTTAGAGACTCACCCCTGCTTTTCAAGTGGGTTTCGCCTTCTGCCTCTGCTGTTCCTGGAGGTGCGCGTCTGTTAGTTGCTGCCAGTTGTACCTACGTCGGGCTTCCCCCGCATTCTGTGTAAGTCCTTTTCTGTCAAACTGTACTTTGTCTTTCCTTTGGACTGGACTCTGGTGTATCATTGTAAATTGTTGTAATTTTTATTGAAAAAGTAATTTTATTTCTGCTACTTTAGCACTCCAATTTAATGAAATTTAATTGCTTACTGTTATATCTGCGGCTTCAATGTATTCCACACGCGCCTTTTTCCCTTCGACGCTTTCCCGTGCTTGGGAAGCCTCGCGGGTCCCTTGCGGTACCACATGTATCCGGTAGTCCTACCGGGTACACCGGGTATCCGGAATCCGGGTCGCTACATTCCTCCTCCTGCTAGTTCATCAAATTTCAGCGTTTCTTCGTCTCCTACATCCTCTATGGCGGAGCGAAGCGAGGACGCCTACGGCAAGGAGGTCGAGGAGGGGGCAAGAAGTTCTGCCCCAGCATCATGTCACCATCTCCGCAGTGAGCTTATGGCAGAGGAGGTGAAGGAGCTTGAATTTCGGTACCAGCTGCCCTGGCGATACTAATTCTCTCTCCCCAAATCACACGAGTCGAGCCTGAGCACCCGCTTAGGTGCTTTCTACAGTTATCTGTTGGCCTAAAAATGTGGCTTTCGTCTCCCCCTCCATTCCTTTGTCGTGGACCTGCTAAACTTCTTTCTGGTGGCTCCCATCCAAGTAGTCTCTAATTCTTTCACCTTCATTTTCTCATTCATCGTCCTTTGCCAAAAATGCCATGTCCCCTTATCTCTCGATCTCTTTCACGCCTTTTATGAGTTTAAAGAACACGCACAGGCCGGGAAGGGCTTCTTCTTCCTTCAGGCCAGGAGAGGGATGAGTTGTGTTATCCTCTTCCCTCGGGATTCCTCATACAAGGGGTGGAAGACCCAGTACTTCTAGGTAAGCTACTCCAAGGGTTCCCCCTATATTTTCCTGACCCTGCCAAACTTCTAGGCTATACTTGCCATAAAACCTCCAGTGGTTTCCCAAGAGGTCGAGGATGGCATTAAAATCCTCCAAAATAATAAGCGATCGACCGTCGAGCTCCAATCCGAGGCTAACCTTCAATGCTATGCTCGTGCCCTCCTGAATTTTGGAGGTAAGAATTTAGGCAGCTTGGCTTTGTCTACCGACTTTCTTGACGTTCTTCTGACGATTCCATTCAGTCTGTAGAGATTCCCCATGGTGTTGGTAAAGGTCGGCCAACTGACCAAACTGAAGCCACACCTGAGAGGGAGGAGATCGTAGAGGAGGTGGCTGAAGTTGCTTGGGGAACCCTTCCTGAGATACAAGAGATCGAGGGCTCTTCGATTGCCCAAGATAAGGGCAAGCGGGCCCTTACCGGGGAAGAGTTGGAGCGGTGGGGGTCCAAGCGAAAGGACCCCGAGCAAAGATTGATGCTGGTCTCTCTGAAGGCGATGGCCGCCAAGGAGAGCAGGTGGAAGAAAGCAAAAGCTCATCGCTCGGTGGGGGCCCCTCTAAGCGACTTTGCTCATCTTCCAGTGCCGTCGGTCCTTCCGCCCGAGGCGCCAGCGCATAGCGCCCCGGCCACTCATGCCTCTGTCGAGGGCCCAGCCATGGACCCTTCGACAGATCAAGTCTGGGCTGCAGCGGCCGTCGCCGAGCCAAGTGGGATGCTACCTTCACACAGCGAGGAGGTTGATCTGACTCCTCCGACTGAGTCGGGCACTGCTGCCTCTAGCTCGAGAAGTCTCGAAGGGGTCCCTTCGACGCTGCCACAGACAGAGGGTGGTCCCGACCCCCAGTGGGGGTGGTTCGCCCTTTAGGCTTCTATCTACGACTGTTGTCGATCGCTGGTGACTCTCCCTATCCGGGACAAGTTCCAGCGTTGCTCCTCCCAGACACTCCTTGAGAGGGTCATGGAGGGAGGAGTCTTTCTGGCCCAGTTGGGGGCCGAGGTCATGGACCTCTTGGCTCAGGCAAAGAAAGGTGAGGCGGCGTAGGATAAGGCTCACGTTGAGTTGGATCGAAAGCTCGGCCAACTTACTTTCAAGCTTGAGGCTCTCTGTCAGGAGGTGGCGTCACTCCGCTCCCGGGCCCGAGCTGATCAGGAGGAAGTGCGATCTCTGGACGATCAACTATCCCAGGCCCGATACTTAGACTAACTCAAGAGCGGGCTCTTAGATGACGAGCATCAGGCTCATGAGGCGAGCTCGAGGCACTAGGAGGCCGAATGGGAAGAGCTCAGGGGCCACCTTCTGACAGTGGAGCCGAAGAGAATAGAGGCCGTGATGAAAATGGCAGAGGCTGAGGCAAAAGTAGCAGAGATCGAGGCAAGGGGAGCAGAGGTCGAGGCGAAGGGGTGGAGCGGTATCTCACCTCAGAGGAGTACCAGGAGGCCCTGAAGAAGACTGCCTTCACCTTCTATGAACCGGGGTACAAGCGTAGATTGAGGAAAAGCTTTGCTCAAGGGTTCAAACTAGAGGTGTGTCTTTCCCAGGACCAAGTTGCTGAAGAATTAATTTTTGACTCTGGGCAACGATATGACTCGCATGAAGAAAGCTCCCCTCCATCCACGCCCGAGCCCAGTGCCTCGGATGAAGAAAGTGAGGGCTTCATCGACACCGTGGTGGAAGAACTGCCGCCCCAGTTGCTTCAGAAGACCACACGGTCGAGCCAGTTCCCACTCAAGTGGGGTCAGTGCCCGAGCCAGTGGCTTCCGAGGGGATCGAGCGTACGCAGCCTTCGGTTATCGAGGTGGCACCGGACACCGAGGACCCTCCAACTTCCGAACACCCTCAGAGATAGTCGATATTCTGATCCTCCTTTCCGATCTCAGTAGATTAAGATCGATTTGTAGTTGGCTTTTTGGCCTTTCTCTTTTCTCTCTTTCTTTTTTGTTGTTCTCTTTGTAACTTCCTTCTTTTGCTCTTTTATAAAAAGAACGTTCTGAAAAAAGGAAATGAATGACTCACAAAATCTTTGACCAAACATTGTCCATCGTATCCGCGTACGTCAGTAAATAATATCTTCGTACGATTCTCTTGCCAAAAATCGGGATTCCGCGTATAGTGCTCGTTTTGCCTGTGCGAATTCCCAAGCGCAGCGCTCGCGTCCGTTCATATCCCTAGGCATTAAAGGAGCACATCTTTTGCATGTTCCCCATGATGGGTTCACAAAACTAGAAGGAATTGCTCCTCGGAGAATCTGCACGCAGCTTTTCGAAGTATGCTCACATCTCTTCGAGGATGGAGGCAGTTAAGGTAAGGGGCACCGACGTAGGGGAGGGGCACCGCCTCAACTTCTGCCTATAAAAGGCTACGAAGAGTGGCTTCGTCCTACTCATGTAGTGCCCCAGACTTTATATAAATAATTTTTGAATTACAAAATAATCTTCTGGAATTTATAAAGACCTAAATATATTAATAAAGGGATTATTGAAGTAATAAGACCTTATAAAGCCCAATTGGATGGAACTAATTAACCTAGTCTGTCTAATTATTATCCAAAAGGTTTCAGGACCAAGCCCATTAAGTTTGGCCCACATTCTAGAAGGTAATTAGCTTATTCACATATTTTAAAGATAAATACTATTTTTATACAATAATTATATGGATAGTTATCACGTTGAGTGTAACGGTCTATCGGACGACCGCCACAGCCATGTGACGCACCTATGGACGACCGTTACATCCTGCAGTTCCGTGGACTAAAAAAATAAGCCAAAAGATTGGATTTTTGCTAACTTATCTCTTAGGGATCGAGATAGGAAGACTAATAGAGGTGTTAAGGACTCTTAGAAGTTGATCTAAGCTTTAAAAAGGACTCTAGAAACGTCTTCAAACCCTAGCCAAAACCCTATAAATAGGACCTAGTTCTGAACTGAGCGACCCTTACTTTTGGCTCGTGAAGAATCAAGATAAGGAGTCATAATTTCGGGTAAGTTCTTTAGAAGCTTTTGTTTAGTATACTTTAGACTAATAGCTCTCCAAATTTCGTGCTAGGAGACCAAGCAACTAAGGAGATTGAAGTTTCCCAAGTTGCTGATTTACCACAAGAAGAGCAAGGATCAAAGGGTAGCACCTAGCATCAAATTCGAAGTTTAAAAGTCTTAGAAGAGGTAGGTTATCTCATGAACGGCAAAAACAACATGTTAGGGATAAAAGCCCTCTGATTTTGCTTGATTACATGCACGTTAGCTTATGAATTTCATGTTTTAGTAGAGACATGCATATATCTATATTCTTAGCCCTAACTAAATTAAAAAGAAAATTCCTTGTGAAATTCACAGAGAACCCATGCAGGATATTCGTTTAGCCTTCATTCTATCATGTTGGAAGTTATATGTATGATTTTCAGACATGATGCAAGTTGAAACTTAGGTCATTGTTATTTATTACTATCAGCAGAGGCTTTGACGGATCAGGGTAGGACCGTCACATGATATAACGGCCTTACGACCGACCGTTACACCCTCTGTTATATTTTTATTTCACTGTTGTCTCTAACGCACCAGGACAGAAGCGTTACAGACCTAGGGCTTCATCAGACCTGGCACAGGATGTCCCCCACGGAGCTTAAGAAATTGAAAATGCAGTTGCAGGAACTACTAGACAAGGGCTTCATCAGACCTAGCACATCCCCTTGGGGTGCGCCGGTTCTATTTGTCAAGAAGAAGGATGGCTCTCTCAGGCTATGCATCGATTACCGACGACTGAATCAACTCACAATTAAAAATAAGTATCCGTTGCCGCGTATTGATGAACTCTTCGATCAGCTTTTAGGAGCAGAATATTTCTCTAAGATAGACCTCAGATCAGGTTATCATCAGCTTAGAATTAAAGAAGAGGACATTTATAAATCACCTTTTCGAAGTCGTTATGGCCACTATGAATTCGTAGTAATGCTGTTTGGATTAACTAATGCCCCAGCAGCATTTATGCAACTTATAAACAATGTCTTCCAGCCATATCTGGACCAGTTCATCGTCGTCTTCATTGATGATATCTTAATATATTCCAAGATAAAAGAAGGAACATGAACAACATTTGAAAATAACTTTACAAACACTTAGAGAACACAAGCTTTATGCCAAACTCAATAAGTGTGAATTCTGGCTCAATGAAGTCTCATTCCTAGGCCACATTATTTCAAAAGAAGGTATTGTTGTGGATCCCTCTAAGGTAGAAGCTGTCAAGAATTGGAGTCGGCCAACGACTGTATCTGAAGTAAGAAGCTTTTTGGGTCTAGCTGGTTATTATAGAAGATTCATTAAGGACTTCTCAAAGATAGCAGTTTCTTTAACTAGACTTACAACAAAAGAAAATCCTTTTGTCTGGTCAGAGGAATGTGAGAAGAGTTTTCGAACTCTTAAGAATCATCTTACTACAGCTCCTATTTTATCACTACCAATGGAGGGTGGTGGATTCGAAGTGTATACGGATACGTCTGGCATTGGCTTAGGATGCGTTCTCATGCAGAATGGAAAAGTAATCTGTTATTCTTCAAGACAATTGAAACGTCACGAGGAAAACTATCTCGTACATGATTTGGAATTGGCAGCAGTTATTTTCGCCTTAAAAATTTGGTGTCATTATCTTTATGGAGAAAAGTTCACGGTCTACTCGGACCACAAAAGCTTAAAATATTTATTTTCTCAAAAGGAGCTTAACATGAGGCAGAGGAGGTGGTTAGAATATCTCAAAGACTTTGATTTTGCTATTCAATATCATCCTGGCAAGGCTAATGCTGTTGCAGATGCACTCAGCAGAAAACCAATGGGTATGCTATCAAGTCTTATGATTAGTGTGACTAACCTTGTTCCTCAATTTGCTCAATTGAATTTAGATATTGACATAAAGGAAAAAGATTGTTTCATAGTTAATATCCGAGCTCAACCTACATTGATAGAAGATCTGGTCAAGCTGCAAAATGATGATCCCATATTACTGAAAATTAAGGCCAATGTTGAACAAAGGACAGATTTTTCTATTTCCAATGACGGAAGATTATTATTTAAGGGCCGAATATGTGAACCAGATCATGAGACTACGAAGAAATTGATCCTAGATGAAGCGCATAATTCCAAATATACAATTCATCCAGGAGGAACAAAGATGTATCAAGATCTCAAAAGAAATTTCTGGTGGCCCAATATGAAGAGGGAAATAGCTGATTTCGTGTCTAGTTGTCTTACTTGCCAACAAGTAAAAGCCGAACATTTTAGACCCGCAGGAAAATTACATCCTTTGAATATTCCCGAATGGAAATGGGAGAGTATAGGGATGGACTTTATTATGGGTTTACCCAAGACCAGAGGTGGACACGATGGAATATGGGTAATCATATACCGATTGACTAAATCTGCGCATTTCATACCAATCAAAAGTCGATGGTCTGTGGATACTCTAGCAGCATTATACATAAGGGAAATTGTTAAACTACATGGTGTCCCTATCTCTATTATATCCGATAGAGATCCTCGATTCACATCACAATTCTGGAAGGGCCTACAACATTCACTAGGGACTAGATTGAATTTCAGCACAGCGTTTCATCCATAAACTGATGGTCAAACAGAAAGAACAAATCAGGTGGTAGAAGACATGCTCAGGGCTTGTGTCATTGATTTTGGAGGAAGTTGGCATGATCACTTGCCTCTGGTAGAATTTGCATATAACAACAGTTATCAAGTAAGCATACAAATGGCACCTTTTGAAGCTCTGTATGGAAAAAGCTGTAGATCACCAATATGTTGGAATGAAATAGGGGAAAAGTAATTTCTAGGCCCCGACCTTATCAGGGATTCTACAGAGAAAATAAATCTCATTCAAGAAAGAATGAAACTGGCGCAAGATAGGCAAAAGTCTTATGCTGACAATCAAAGACGTGACTTGGAGTTTCAGATAGGAGATCATGTATATTTAAAGGTTTCTCCATGTCATGGTATTCGAAGATTTGGCATTAAAGGAAAGCTAACTCTTAGATTTATTGGCCCATTTGAAATTCTTGAAAGAGTCGGTGAAGTGGCTTATAGATTGGCTTTACCTCCACAACTAGCAGGAGTTCATGACGTATTTCACGTCTCTATGCTGAAGAAGTATGTATATGATCCTGACCATATTATCACTTATGACAATCTGGAAATTCAGAAAGATATGACGTTCGAGCAAACGCCAATAAAGATTCTGGAACGAGAAATGCGTCAATTAAGAAATAAAGTTATTCCTATGGTCAAGATTCAATGGAAGAAAACATGGCCATATGAAACAACATGGGAAACCGAGGCAACCATGCGAAAAAGATTTCCAGAACTATTTAACTGTAAGTACACTCTCCACAATCCATGTATTGAATTTGGGGACCAAATTCTTCTAAGTGGGGGAGGGTGTAGTGCCCCAGAATTTATATAAATAATTTTTGAATTACAAAATAATTTTTTGAAATTTATAAAGACCTAAATATATTAATAAATGGATTATTGAAGTAATAAGACCTTATAAAGCCCAATTGGATGGAACTAATTAACCTAGTCTATCTAATTATTATCCAAAAGGTTTAAGGACCAAGCCCATTAAGTTTGGCCCACATTCTAGAAGGTAATTAGCTTATTCACGTATTTTAAAGATAAATACTATTTTTTATAAAATAATTATATGGATAGTTATCAAAAGAGTTTTATTAAAATGAAACTCTATACACGTTAAGTGTAATGGTCTATCGGGCGACCGCCACAGCCATGTGACGCACCTATGGACGACCGTTACATCATGCAGTTCCGTGGAGTTAAAAAAAATAAGCCAAAAGATTAGATTTTTGTTAACTTATCTCTTAGGGATCGGGATAGGAAGACTAATAGAGGTGTTAAGGACTCTTAGAAGTTGATCTAAGCTTTAACAAGGACTCTAGAAATGATCTAATCTTCAAACCCTAGCCAAAACCCTATAAATAGGACCTAGTTCTGAACTGAGCGACCCTTACTTTTGGCTCGTGAAGAATCAAGGTAAGGAGTCATAATTTTGGGTAAGTTCTTTAGAAGCTTTTATTTAGTATACTTTAGACTAATAGCTCTCCAAATTTCGTGCTAGGAGACTAAGCAACCAAGGAGATTGAAGCTTCCCAAGTTGCTGATTTACCACAAGAAGAGCAAGGATCAAAGGGTAGCACCTAGCATCAAATTCGAAGTTTAAAAGTCTTAGAAGAGGTAGGTTATCTCATGAATGGCAAAAATAACAAGTTAGGGATAAAAGCCCTCTGATTTTGCTTGATTACATGCACGTTAGCTCATGAATTTCATATTTTAGTAGAGACATGTATATATCTATATTCTTAGCCCTAACTAAATTAAAAAGAAACTTCCTTGTGAAATTCACAGAGAACCCATGCATGATATTCGTTTAGCCTTCATTCTATCATGTTGGAAGTTATATGTATGATTTTCAGACATGATGCAAGTTGAAACTTAGGTCATTGTTATTTATTACTGTCAGCAGAGGCTCTGACGGATCAGGGTAGGACCGTCACATGATATAACGGCCTTACGACCGACCGTTACACACTCTGTTATATTTTTATTTCACTGTTGTCTCTAACACACCAGGACAGGAGCGTTACATTACTATAACGGCCCCTCGATAGACCGTCACAAGCACTGTGACGCTCTCCTGTTAGACCGTTAGACTCTGTGTTCTGTCAACCCATGACAGAATAGTAACCAGTTAAGTTAACTTATAAATAAGCCTAATTAGCTAAGTTTTGACATGTTATTATTTCAAGTTTACTTACTAATTCATATTGTAATCTGCATGATCTAGGCATCTTGAACTATTTTAAGTTATGTTAATTTTATGTGCCAAAACTTTATAGTTTTGTAATTAAAAATATGATTTTCTAATGTTGTATTGACGGAGTTTATCTTGCTTTCACGTTGTTACATATTCTTCCTCTATCTATAGAGTCATTTTCTTTAAGTACATGGCACATACTCCGGTATGTTGTCCATTAGTTCACTTTGCACTATAGGAACATTATTCTTGGACATGAGGACCTCTCTATTAGATATTCCTTCCAATGGACTAGAAAATCTTGTTTCAAGGCCTCCGTAATTCTCCGCGAGCCTGGGATTCTCACTAGGACGCCGAGTTGGTTGTACCATTAAAACCCATTTGATTAGATTACACTATCGATATTTTCTGGTTCTAGCTATGTAACGGACCTATACTGGACCGTCAGGAGCACCTAACGGCCCACTATACGACCGTCACACTTCACTGAGTCTATTTTATTAGTTCTAGATTCAGACTAATGTAACGGCCTAGAACTAGACCGTCACATCATGTAACGGCCCAGTACACGACCGTCACACTACTTGAGTACTTAACCTGAGGTTTGACCCAAGGGTTGATATTTCAAGGTTTCTAGATGACCCTTGATAATCTAGAACTTATCATATTGCTTAATAAACTTAATATAATGAATGAAAGTTAAGAAATATACCGTTATGCTACTGATTTATTTTATGAGCATAACATTGTTTAATGTCATTCTTGATTCCTCATATTCAAATTGAAGCGTTCATTCATTGATTCTTATTATCTTGAATTTATTGGAACTTATATTCTTGGCCATACTTTATTGTCATGCGTGGAAAAAGCTTGATTTATACTTGAAGATGCGATCGAGCACTGATTGTGTTCAAGGGCTCTATGCTAGTCCCCTCGGTTGATTGTCAGAAACATACTATTTTATAAACCATGGGGTATGATGCTACTGGCGTCGCATTGCGCTGGGAGTACTTTCTTTATAAATAAGTGAATTATCCACGGCTCGTGAAGTGAAAATTCACAACACGATGCAGTATGATTGATTCTTGTACATGACTTTCTTGCTTGATATTCCACAGAAATTCATGAGGTACTTGCTCATAAGCAAAAGATACTAGAGTGATGATTATGTGGCTTGCTAGTACATTCTCGATACATTCTTGTTCATGAAAGGCCAATATCATGTTCTTGTTACATTCTTGCTTACTACTCATTCTATCTTATATGATCATGTTGTTACTTTGGTTTAATCGCGTGATTGATCGCATTCGCATGATTTTTACCTCATTCTTTAGAGCTAAATTATTAATTACTTTAATAGTGCCTTCATGTTGATGCGAAGATACCTACTGGACAAGTGTGCTCATTACCTATTTCTAATCTTTTCAGGAGATGGAAGTGATTCGAATTCAGATTCGGGTTATACAAGTAGCGGGTCCGAGAGCAAATGAAAGTATTTTCAAAACGAGAGTGAAGACTTAGGAAGTCTATATTGTTTAGATTGAGTCTATGTAATTTTCATATTTCTTGAGTCTAGTACATAATGAAAATTGAAGTAGTGGTTGTACTTGATTATTTTGATATAAAGTTGGAGTTTGAGTAATATTGTGCAATTACATTTATGTGTGTGCTTGTCTTGCGATCTGATCGTTCTTGCTTGCAAGAGGCTTACCATGCCGACTGTTCACGCTCCCCGAGTTAGTATTCCGCTGTAATAAAGGCTCGGGACGTGACAACTCATCCCTTAATCGTGCTGACCCGCCCCCTTCGTTCCCCATCTTCTTTCTACCTCATCTTCTTCTATTCTAGTGGAGCCATGGAGTCTACAGACAAAGACGAAGACCCTAGAGTTCACCAGAGTGGATGGACCATCTCGGCATAACAGAACGAAGGACAAGAGGGTGGACGGCATAACAGGTGGGAGGACAGATGATGGATCCTTCCCCCCAGACATTATGCCGCCCACCTAGGGAGAGGGAATGGGACCCCGGAGACGTGCCTTATGTTGCATCCCCTAATGGGAGAACAATACGCCTTAGAGAGGCTGCTCTAGGTTGTACAGAAGAAGCCTCCACTCGTGCAGGAGATGAACCAGATCCGTGCACGAGAGGGCTCCATGTTGTCCGCCTCCCCTCCCACTTCTTTCTCCAAGTGGGCTTTCCCCACCTTTTCCTTTTCTTATCCTTTTTTCCTTTTCTTGTTTCTTCTTGCCCGCACCATCTTTCCATATGGTAAGCATGGACGCGGCATTCCTTTTCTATACTTTCTTGTTTTTTCTTCTAGGCACTATCCTTCCAGATGATAGGCATGGACACGGCTGAGTCCGCAATCTCATTATCTGAGCCAATTTCCACACTCGGTGGAGTCAGTGACTCGGTTTGAGGTTGCTCGCCCAGCGCATGCCGAGCTATCAATCTTTTATTGTATGCACCATCATTGCCCCAATGTACGAACAAGCATAGAAATGTAATAAACTTCTAATTTTATCTTGTGCATGTGTTCTTATGCATGAATGATATCAAAATTACAAGTGAAACTTAAGCTCAAAAATAAAATTTATGCAGTGAAGTAGCATTCCACGTCCACGGGACCGGTTCACCCTCCATGGTTGCTAGTTTATAAGTCCCTTTCCTGAGCGTCTCGACCACTCGATAGAGGCCTTCCCAATTCGGGCCAGCTTCCCCACCACCTCCAGTGGTCGAGAGGACTCGGCCTTTCTGAGGACTAAGTCCCCCGGGAGGAACTGTCGATCCCGAACCTGAGTGTTGTAATAACAAGCCATGCACCGCTAGAACTCCATCATTTAGATTCTTGCGGCTTTGCATACCTCATCGGCTAGCTCGAGATTCTCTAGCAACTCATTATCATTAAGCTCGGGCTGGAAATAGATAACCCGAAGAGATGGGCTACCGATCTCCAGTGGAATGACGGCCCCGGTGCCGTAGACAAGTTGAAACGGGGTTTCACCCGTAGAGGCCCTTGGAGTAGTGCGGTAGGATCATAGTACGCTAGACAACTCCTCTAGCCAATTTCCCTTTGCTTTATCCAATATGGTCTTCATGCCCTTGAGTAGGGTCTTGTTAGCATTTTCGACCAAACCGTTAGCCTGCGGCTGGGCTACTGAGGTGAAGTGATTGCGAATATGTAGGTCGGCAAACTTATTCTTAAAATAAGCGCAGTTGTACTGCCAACCATTATCACTCACTATCACTCAAGGGATGCCAAAGTGACATATAATCGACCGCCACATAAAACTCCAAACCACTCCTTCTGTTGTCTTCGCGGAAGCCTCTGTCTCGATCCACTTGGTGAAGTAATCGATGGCGACAATAATAAATTTCTTCTACGCTTGGGCTGTAGGAAAAGGGCCCAGGATATCAATTCCCCACCGAGCGAAAGGATAAGGCTCGATGAGCGATACGAGCATTAAAGCTAGCTGATGAATCAGATGGTCGAACCGCTGACAACGATCGCACCTTTGGACGTAGGTCGAGCAATCCTGCTGCAAAGTGGGCCACCAGTATCTCTGTCGTAGCAAAATTCTTTCAATTGACCTCTTTCCTTGATGCGTGCCACAGATCCCATCGTGAACCTCTTCGATGGCCTACCGAGCTTCACGAGGTTCGAGGCACTTGAGGAGGGGTCCCGCGAACGATCATCAGTAGAGCGATCCGTCGAGCAGGACAAAATGTCGAGCATGATACATGAGATGCTTGGCTTCTCGAGGGTTGGAAGGCTCCTGGCCAACTTTCAGCCACAGGATATACGGCGTCCTCCAGTCACCCAGCGACACCTGAACAGTGCCCACTAACTCGTGGTCAGTACTGGGGCGCTCTAGCTCTTCTAGGAGAACCGATCGGGTCCCAGATGGGCTCACAGAGGAGGATAGGCAGGAGAGCACGTCTGCTCGGGAGTTTTCCTCCCAAGCTATCCTGATTACTTGGAAGCTCTCGAACTGTCAAGCTACCTCCTTCGCCAATTGAAGATACATGACCATCTATGACTCCCGAGCTTCATAGTCCCCATTGATTTGGCTGGTGACTAGTTGCGAATCGGTGTAACTCTTGACCCGTTCCGCTCCGAGGCGCTTCGCCATCCGAGCTCCTGAGATTAGAGCCTTGTACTCGGAAACGTTGTTGGATGTCGCGAACTTAAATTTTAGAGCGTATTGCAGTTCTACTCCCTCAGGGGAGCTGAGGATGACTCCTGCACCACTACCGATCGAGCTTGATGACCCATCGACGAAAAGCTCCCAGGTTGGGTCGGCCGCTAGCAGTGGGACTTCCTCAGACTGAGCAGTGTTCTTTGCGATGAAGTCTAGGAGTGCTTGGCCTTTGATGGCGGTGTGAGGGCGGTATGAGGTGTCGTAAACTCCGAGCATAATCACCCATTTGACAAGGCACCCTGAAGCCTCGGGGTGAGCCAGAATCTTCTTCAAGGGTCGCAGGTTAGCACTACAATACTGTGCTCATGGAAGTAGGGTCAAAGACGCTTGGCCGAGGTCACCGACGCTTGCACAAGCTTCTCGGCTGCAGGGTACCTTTTTTCTACGTCGAGGAGCACTTTACTGACGTAGTACACCGGCCTCTAAGTTCCCCTGTCATCTCGGACTAGCACCGAGCTAATAGTAGAGGTTGTCTCCGAGAGATATAAGTACAAAGTCTCTCCCAGCACGGGCTTCGAAAGTACTGTGGGAGCCATCAAAAATTGCTTCAGCTCGATAAAGGCACTCTTGCACTCATCATCCCAGGTGAAGGTCGGGGCACTCGCCTTCGTCCCTCTTAACAGCTTGAAGAAGGGCAGGCATCACTTCGTAGCTCGGGACATGAAGCGGTTCAACACGACGATTCTCCACGTCAGGCGCTGGACATCCTTGACGCTTGCTGGCCGTCGCATATCCAAGATGGCTTGGATCTTCTCAGGATTCTCCTCAATCCCTCAATGGGTTACTAAGAAACCCAGAAACTTTTTGGACTTGACTCCAAAGGCACACTTTAAGGGGTTGAGCTTCATGTTGTACCTTTGGCAGGCTTCAAAAATTTTTGCGATGTCGGTGAAATGGTCCCCAGCTTTTGGTGACTTGACAAGCATGTCGTCGATGTAGACCTCGACGTTCCGACCAATCTGGTCCTCGAATATCTGGTTGGCCAGCCTTTGATAGGTCGCTCCGGCATTTTCAACCCGAAAGACATCCGGGTATAGTAGTACACACCAAAGTCAGAGGTGAATGCTGTCTTCTCGGCGTCCTCAGAATGTATCCGGATTTGGTGATACCCGGAGTAGGCGTTGTGGAAGCTGAGAAGCTCATTGCCCGAAGTCGAATCGACTAGTTGGTTGATGCTTCGTAGAGGATAACAATCTTTTGGGGTTGCCTTGTTGAGGTTGGTGAAGTCGACAAGGACGACATTAGCCAACCAAGTCAGGTAAAGGACCGGGTGAAATAGTCTGATTTTCTTCCCCTTATTATTTTGCTCTTTGATGATCGCCTATTTCACTGGGGCATGCTTTCTTTTTCGCTGTTGAACTGGCTTGACAGCGGGATCAAGGTTGAGACAGTGCATCATAGTTTCCTCAGGAATCCCGGAGAGATCATCATCAAACCATGCAAAGGCGTGGACGTACTCCAAAAGAAAATCCTTACATTGAGCTTGCACCTCAGGCGGTAAATCTGCACCTCAGGCGATAAATCCACCCTAATTTTGACTTCAAGGGTCAGGTCATCTTTAAGGCAAATTGGCAACAGTTCCCCACCGGGCTTGCTTGTTGCTGCCTTTTCTTCCTACAAGAAAAGGTGGGATTTTCGACGGACAATATCCGTCAGAAATCCATCAGAAAATACGTCGAAAATTATATTTTCGACAGAAATCCGTCAGGAATCCGTCGAAAATGGTCCGTCGTATATTTCTTATCGCAAATTTTCGATGGAAAATTGTTCCATCAGAAATACGTCAGATAATTACGACGGTAACTATAAATTTCAACAGAAAAGTAGCAGATGGAAATTTCATCGGTAATTGGGGAAATTTCATTTTTCTGACGGACATTTATCCGTTCGAGATTCTGTTAGAAAATTATGACAAAATATTTTTCATCGAAAATTCCGTCTAAGATTCTGAATAGGATTTTCGACGAAAAAATTATTTCGTCGAATATTCCATCAGCATTTTTCGACAGATTTGTCAGAAAATCCGTCGAAAAATATATTTTGAATTTTTTAAATACATAAAATTTATATAAAAATCTGTTTAAATAAAAAAATATAAAATCTATACATCACGAACAAAACAAAGGACATACAAGAAGCGAAACATAATAACAATTTTCAATTTTATAATAATAAAATATCAAGAAATCTCATCCGCATCCTCCATATGCTCATCCTCCCCGCCCTGCTCATCTCCTTCATCGCCACTCGTTGGAGGATCCTATATAAAAAAATAATAATATTAAATATGTATTCATAAATAAATAAAATACAGAGTAAATAAATTAAATATTTCATTTGATTATATAAACTCAAATCAGATAAATTTTGGACCCCCTGAACTCAACTTCTTTAATTTTTAAACTAAGTGTATTTTAAGAAAGCACTTCTGAGCACCGGGCTCAAACGGGCATCCAATTTAGATTCCATCAGCTCTCACAAGTCGCTTTTACCTCCCGGGTCGTGTTGGAACGATCAGCATGCCGATCAGATCAATATTTTAGATTTTAGACCCCCGAACCCAACTTCTTTAATTTTAAACTAAGTGCATTTGAAAAATACACTTCTTAGCGTCGGGCTCAAATCGGGTATCCGATTTACATTCCGTCAGCTTTCACAAGTCACTTTTACCTCCCGGGTCGTGTTGTAACGATCAGCACGCCGATCAGACCGATATTTTAGATTTTAGACTCTCAAACCCAACTTCGTTAATTTTAAACCAAGTGCATTTGAAAAATGCACTTCTGAGCGTCAGGGTCAAACCGGGTATCTGATTTGTAATCCATCAGCTTTCACAAGTCACTTTTACCTCCCAAGTCGTGTTGGAACGATCGACACGCCAATCAAATCGATATTTTAGATTTTGGACCCCAAACCTAACTTCTTTGATTTTAAACTAAGTGCATTTGAAGAATGCACTTCCAAGCTTCAGGCTCAAACCAAAAATCTGATTTCGATTCCATCAGCTCTTACAAGTCACTTCTACCTCCCAAGTCATGTTGGAATGATCGGCACGCCGATCAGACCAGTATTTTATATTTTGAACCTCTGAACCTCTAATTATTTGAATTCTTTTAAACTAAGTTAGTTTTGAAAACTAACTTAGTTTTGAATTGAGCAATTTGAGCGTCGGGCTCAAACCGGATATCCGATTTAGATTTCATCAGCTCTCACAAGTCACCTTTACCTCCCAGGTCATGTTGGAACGATTGACAGGTAGATCAGGCCAATATTTTATTTTTTGAACTCTCGAACCCCTAATTATCTAAGTTCTTTTAAACTAAGTTAGTTTTAAAAACTAACTTAGTTTTGAATTGAGTAATTTGAGCGCCGGGCTCAAACTAGATATCCGATTTAGATTTCGTCCGCTCTCACAAGTCACTTTTACGGACCAGATCGTGTTGGAACAATCGGCACGCCGATCAGGCTAGTATTTTAGAATTTAAACCCCCAAACCCCTAATTATCTGAATTCTTTTGAACTAAGTTAGTTTTGAAAACTAACTTAGTTTTGAATTGAGTAATTTGATCGTCGGGCTCAAACCGGGTATCCGATTTAGATTCCGTCAGTTCTCCCAAGTCACTCTCATCATCCAGATCCCGTTGGAATGACCGGCGAGCTGATCAGGCCAGTATTTGACATTTTGGAATCCCGAACCCCTAGTTATGTGAACTATTTTAAACAAAGTTAGCTTTGAAAACTAACCTAGTTTTGAATTGAGTAATTTGAGCACCGGGCTCAAACCGGGTATCTAATTTGGATTCCGTCAGCTCTCCCAAGTCACTCTCATCACCCAGATCCCGTTATAATGATCGGCGAGCTGATCAAGCCAGTATTTGACATTTTGGAACCCTGAACCCCTAGTTATCTGAACTATATTAAACAAAGTTAGCTTTGAAAACTAACCTAGTTCTGAATTGAGTAATTTGAGCGTCGGGGTCAAATCGGGTATACGATTTGGATTCCGTCAGCTCTCTCAAGTCACTCTCATCACTCAAGTAACGTTAGAATTAGCTACTTAGCCGATCAGGCCAGTATTTTACATTTTGGAACCCCAAACCCCTAGTTGTAACGACCCGAGAATCCGATTACCGGGAAGGCCCGATAACCCGAGACTCGCACCGCCACCCACGAGTCCGAAGACTCGGAAGGGTTAGAAGGATGGTGTGAAAACTACACAAGTATCACAAATAATTACAGAATTAAACAGTTATATAAATAAGCAAGAAATGAATTAACGTTTTACATGGTCTAAAATATAACAATAAAATAACAACAGTAGTCCACAACTAGTACAGAGACAAGATAAGAAAGTACAGCTACACGGGGCATACCCCGGCTCTGACCTCTGGCACTAACGCTGGGCACCTGAAATGCGCTGAGCCTCAGACGAACTCCCCTGAAGCCTCGCCTCGCCTGAAACACGGTGAAAACACACAGGGAATGAGTCTCGGAACAAGACTCTGTAGGGATCACTCGAACCCCACCTCACAAATGGAGAAACCGCTATGCTAGGAGTAAGCGAGTACCTCAAAAAGGGAAACCCTGCCATCTACAAAGCACCGGTCTCATGGCACGAAAACCGACACACATGCCATGGTGAAACAACCGGAACACAACGGCCAACACAGCAGAAGCCCGAAGGTCGAAGTCGTAACGACTGACAGTCTGACACTCCCGACTCGACAGGAGTACCTCCCACTAGAAGCACAGCCGGTAGCATCCCCTGACATCTTACACCGCACCGCAGGTGAACTGCCTGACGTGGTAGCGCCTACCAGAGGCACGGACACCGAATAAGTACCACAAACAAGTGACTAGCTGGGGTCACGCACGTTAGCGTTTGTCCAACTACCCCCAACCACGTGTGCACACATAGACCGCGCGTCCCTGGTCTGGCCCTCTGACTGGGTTTCCCCTTAGCCGGACTCTGGCTACAGACGTGGGGCCCGACGGAAACCAGTCTAAAACCGTCTCTAAGGGTCATCCCGTACACCACTCCCTGGTGAGACCAGCACCGCGTACTGGTGGGCTACAAGTAGTGGAGGGTCACTGAAGGAGTAGACTCTCAAGTCAACGGAAAACCACGTCCGCATCCGACGACGTACGGGGACCACCCCACGTACCGGCACCGTCGCACGGCGACCACGGTCAGAACAGAAATGGGGTTGCAAACCACACGGGGTAACCCAGTGCCTGACGGTCTACCCTAGACGCGTCACAGGACTCTGACGGTCTAGGCGGGACCGTCACAGACGCCTGACGGTCTAGGCTGGACCGTCACAGGACCCTGACGGTCCAACGCAGGCCGTCACACTCCCAATGTAAAACAAAGTGTAACGCACCTGCCCTGGTGCGTTACAGACTGTGACGGGCCTATGCAGGTGCGTCACAGGGAAAAGCAAAGGCAAGCTGTGATGCATGCCACTCGGTGCGTCACAGCATGTGACGGTCCACACCTGGAGCGTCACACACATGTAACGGTCCAGCCCTGGAGCGTCACATTGCCTGGGAGTCGAATAACCCTGACGCACCCACGCTGGGCCGTCACAAGGCTGTGACGCGCCGTCCCTGGTGCGTCACACGCCTTGACCCCCAACGGTCAAACCAACGGTCGGATGCCAACGGTCGGGATGCTCTGACGGCAAAACCCAGGCGCGTCACATGCCTGTGGCAGTCTATCGTGGGACCGTCACACTCCCAGACCCCAGTTGGCTAAACAAGGGCTGTGACGCACCCACCCAGGCGCGTCACACGGTGTGACGGTCACTGGAAGGACCGCCACACCCGCCCGACGGTGAAACGGCAGGGAAAGCCAAAAAAAACCAACCACGCCCCCATGCCTCCACCGGAGAGGGGGAAATCAAAGGGGAGGACCCCTGGGGACCCCTAGCATGATACTAGGCCACCAAAACGTGAAATCGCGGGCTAAATCCATAGATCGGGCAAGCTCTCCCCAAATCATGGAAAACCCCAAACCCGCTTAATCAAGCCCCTCTCAGCCTCCCCTCGGCCTATAAATCACGAAAATGAACGGCGGGGAGCTAGGGAACGTCACCCTACCTCAATGGAGCGAATGCTCCGCCGAATCGATGCCGAGATCACGAAGAACGTTTTGGAAACCCTCGTCCCTTCACGGTTCCCCATAAGCTTTACGCCGCCACGATCGCCTCGTCGTCGCCCACGCCGTCACGCCGTCGCCCACGCCGTCACGCCGTCGCCCCGCGCCGTCTGCAGCCGGAGGGGACGTCGTCGCGGCCGAACAAGGGAGAGAGAGAGAGGGAGGGGCGGTGCTCACGGTGGGGGAGAAAGAAGGAAGAAGAAGAAGAAGAAGAAGAGGGTGGGGAGAGAGAGAGAAATGAGAGTATTTATAGAAAATCCAGAAATTTTTGGAAAAATATCGAAAAATAGAAAATTACATTTCCGGGATCCTCGGAACGCACCGATCGCAACGGTACCCTCGTGCCCAGGTGAACGACCTGGTTCACCCGTATCGAGGTTCCGAAGGAATTACCGAAACACACACCGGTAATTGGAAAACACGCGCGGAAAAGTCGCGGAACGCTTCCGGGCCTCCGAAACAACTCCGGATCGTGCCGATCCGAACACGAAAGATGCCCGAAATAAAATTTCAGATACAACGGAGCCAGACACTCCGAGAAACCAGATCCGGGACCCACAAAGAAGGATCCGAAAGGTCCGGGATATTACAGCCCTCCCCCCTTAAAGGAATTTCATCCTCGAAATTAAGGACAACCTTAAGGGGAAGGAAGAGGAAGACTCACTCAAACAAGTAAGGGAACTACTGACCCATCTCGTCCTCACGCTCCCAAGAAGCCTCACCACCAGAGTGCCGCTGCCACACCACCTTTACCAAGGGGATGACCTTGTTCCCAGGCGCTGCTCTCATCTATCCTCAACGCGGACAGGAAACTCTGGGAGAGAAAGGTCTGGAGTCACCTCGGGCCAAACAGAATCCTCAAGAACATGAGAGTCATCGGGCATATACCTTCGTAACATCGAGAGGTGGAACACGTCATGCACCGATGCCAACTCAGGGGGTAATTGCAACCGATAAGCTACCTCACCGACGCGCTCCACAATGGGAAACGGACCAACATAGCGGGGACTCAGCTTCCCACGCCATCCAAAATGCATCACCCCCTTCATCAAAGAAACTCTCAAGAATACCGGATCGCCCACGGCGAACGCGAGGGGTTTCCGCCTCCGGTCAGCATAGCTCTTCTGCCGACTCTAGGCCGCCAACATGTTCTGACGAACCACGTGCACAACATCCACACACTGCTGCACCAACTCCGGTCCCGTCAAAACACGCTCACCAACCTCAAACCAGTCAAGTGGAGTCCGAAACGGACGCCCATACAACGCCTCATAAGGAGCCATGCCGATGCTCGAATGATAGCTGTTATTGTAGGCAAACTCCACCAACGGTAGGTGGTGAATCCAACTCCCCTGCCACTCCAGGCAGCAGGATCTCAGCATATCCTCCAAAGTCTAGATGGCCCTCTCAGACTGTCCATCTGACTGAGGATGATACGCCGAGCTAAAAGCCAACTCCGTGCCAAGAGCTTGCTGGAAACTCTTCCAGAATCCAGACGTAAAGCGCGGATCCCGATCCGACACGATGGAGATGGGAATCCCATGCAACGGAACGATCCGCTCCACATAGAGATGAGCCAACTTGGGCACACTCCAGCTGACCTTGACTGGTAACAACCGAGTCACCTTCGTCAGCCGATCCACCAGCAACCAAATACTATCCTGCCCACTCGGAGTCCTCGAAAAACCCACCATAAAATCCGTGGTCACGTGGTCCCACTTCCACGCGAGAACATCCAAGGGCTGAAGAGTACCTCCTGGTAGCTTATGCTCCGCCTTCACCTGGTGACAGGTCTGGCACCTGACCATAAATTCGGCAACATCTCTCTTCATGCCAGGCCACCAGAACTACCTCCGTAAGTTTTGATACATCTTCGTCGCACCCGGGTGTACGGCGTACCTGCTCCCATGAGTCTCGCACAACACCGCACGCCGAACCCGCTCCTCGGCTGGGACGTACAGCCTGCCACGAAACTTCACAGCACCGTCCTCGCCGAGTTCCACATCAGCTAAGGCCAAAATCTGGGGCAACTCAGGGTCCGCATGCTGAGCCTCTGTCACCTGACGGCGGATAGCTGGCGTGACAGTCAGACTAGCAAGCACTGCTAACCCTGGATCTTGGGGAATCTTGAGCCTGAATGAAACTTCGGGCACTTGTTCCCAGAGCCTCCACTTCCTCAACATCAAGGCACTAACCGTGACCTTCCGACTCAAAGCATCGGCGACGACATTCATCCTGCCCGGCTAATAAGACAGGGTGAAGTCATAATCCTTCATAAACTCCATCCAACACCTCTGCCTGAGGTTAAGGTCCCTCTGCGTGAACACATACCTCAAACTCTGATGGTCAATGAACACCTCAAACTTTTCACCGTACAGATAATACCTCCAGATCTTCAATGCGAAGATCACAGCCGCCAACTCAAGGTCATGGGTAGGGTAGTTCTCCTCGTGGGGCTTCAGCTGCCGAGATGCATATGCCACCACTCTACCATGCTGCATTAACACAGTGCCCAATCTAATGCCGGAAGCATCTATACACACCACAAAACCTCCCGATCCAGAAGGTAAAACCAACACCGGAGTCGAGGTGAGCAATCTCTTCAGTTCTCTGAAACTCTGCTCACACTCATCAGTCCAGATGAAAGGCACATCCTTCCACGTAAGCCTGGTCATCGGGGCCACAATGCGAGAAAAATCCTAGATAAACTGACGATAATAACCCGCAAGCCCCAAGAAGCTCCGGATCTCCGTCACCGACCTCGGCCTCGGCCACTGCATTACTGCCTCGACCTTGGCAGGGTCCACGGAAATACCATCACCAGAAATCACGTGCCCCAAAAAGTGCACCTCACGAAGCCAGAACTCGCACTTTCTGAGCTTCGCATACAACTGGTGATCTCGCAACGTCTGCAGCACCACACCCAAATGGTACGCGTGCTCCTCGGCTGACCGCGAATAGACAAGGATGTCGTCCATAAATACTACCATGAACTGGTCCAGATACGGATGAAACACCCTCTGCATCAAGTCCATGAAGGCTGCGGGGGCATTGGTGAGCCCAAACGGCATCACCAGGAACTCATAATGCACGTACCTCGAACTGAACGCAGTCTTCTCCACATCGGACTCGCGAATTCTCAGCTTATAGTAACCAGACCATAAATCAATCCGCGAGAACACTCGAGCAGACTGAAGCTGGTTGAACAAATCATCAATCCGCGGCAACGGATACTTGTTCTTAATGGTCACCTCATTCAGCTGCCGGTAGTCAATGCACAGCCGCAAACTACCATCCTTCTTCTTCACGAACAACACTGGCGCATCCCAAGGGAAAAAGTTGGGACGAATATACCCCTTGGCCAGCAACTCTTGCAACTGCGCCCGCAACTCCCTCAACTCAGGAGGGGCCATACGGTAGGGGGCCTTCGCCAAAGGTCCCGTACCCGACACAACCTCAATCACAAAATCGATCTCCCGCTAGGGAGGCAATCCAAGTAAGTCTTCCGGGAAAATATCGAGAAACTCACACACCACCGAAATGTCCTCGGCATCCAGACGCGGCCGGTCTACCAAGACCACAGAAGCGATAAAACCCTGACAACCCGCATCAAGCAAACGACGAGCTCGAATCACCGAAATAAGGAATCAGGAAGAGGAAGACATGATACCTTGGAAATAGAAGGTTGGTCCACGAAGTCACCGAAAATAAACTCTCTTCGAGCCACAATCCACCAACGCATGATGTGTCTCGAGCCAATCCATGCCCAAAATCACATCAAAGTCCTGAAGCAGCAACGCATAGAGCCTAGCTGGCAAACTCCGCCCTTCCACCCACACGGGAACCACATCGAAGCAATACGGAGTGATCATAAAATCACCCGAAGGCAACTCCACTGCCACATCACAAGACAACTGGGTCACCGGCTCCTCGATACTCAGCACAAAATCCTCCGAGATAAACGAATGAGACGCGCCAGAATCAAACAAAACCTGAGCCGCACAACCCAAAATCTGAACGGTACCTTCCACGAGCTGCGACGCCACTGCCTCTGCCCTGGTCATGTGTGTAATATGACCCCGAGCTCTCTGCCTACCTCCTACACTAGCTGACCTGGGTAGCGGCGGATATTGTCCATGATGCTGCTGTTGTGGCCTCTGCTGCTGGGGAATCTGCTGCTGCTGAGAAAACTGATGCTGCTGCCTCTGAGGACAGTCACGCGCCATATGCCCTGGCTGGTCACACCGAAAACAGATAATCGGCGCCGTGCACTGCCTGCCCGGATGGAACTCGCTACACCGTGGACACGGCCCTCGTGATCCACCCACTGATCCCTGACGCTGAAACGGGACCGGCTGCTATACACTGCCCGATGAAGCCTGCCCCTGACCCTTGGACTTCTTCTTAGAGAAACCCTTCTTGAGAAACTTCTTGACCTTCAAGCCGAAAGACACGGATCCTGTCACTAACGCTGCCGGTGCCGGTGCTCCTAGACCACCCGACGCATGCTGGAAGGAACCCTGCTGCTGGGTAGCCGACTGCTGGCTGCGACCTGACAAAGACTGTCCCTGGCTAATCGGTCCTCGAGTCCTCTGCATATCCATCTCCAAAGAAGCCGCAATGCGAGATGCTGTCTCCAAATCGGTGGCAGCTTTCACGATCAAATGGTGCCTCAGCTCGTGCCTCGGGCCCTGAACGAACTGCGCGGTCTTCACCCTCTCATGCTCCATGATATGAGGTGCATACCGACCCAGTTCAACAAATCAGGCTCTGTACTGCAACACGGACATGTTGCCCTGAACCAGCTCCAAAAACTCACGCATCCGCTGCGTAGCAATATACTCTGGACAGTACGTACGCTCAAAAGTACTAACGAAGTCGCTCCATGCAATCTGCTCAAGGGGACGCGACTGAAAAGACATCTTCCACTCGGAAGACCACCACGCTCGAGCCGTACCCTGCAACTGGTTGTAGGCCAACACCACTCTGTCCTCTGTAGCACACCGCGCGGAACTGAACACCCGCTCAATCTCGTCGAGATAATCACGAGCCACATCAGGGTCTGGCTGACCACCATAGTAAGGGGGATGGAACTGCATGAAATCCCTCACTGCTCGGCCTGGCCCACCCCTGGTCGACGAGCCCTCACCAGCCTCTCCGCCGAATTACTGCGACATAAGCTGGTACATGTCATGAAATAAATCATCGGCCCCCAGAAATCTCGCAGTATCCACTGCCTCGGTGGCCGCAGGTGGCCCTCTGCTCCCCCTACTCCTGCTAAACCTCCTGCTGGATCTCCTGACCTCCAACTGACTGCCCCTGCTGAGAGCGAGTCGCCCGCCTCGGCGTCATACCCGCACCTGGGGCAAAGACAGAAAGCATGGAATAGCAAGGTTATGAGAAACACACGATGCCCAATGCCAGCGTCAACTGTACTTCATCGCTGTGGACTAGTGGACCACTACAATCACCTATGATTCCCGTATAATTCTACAACCGCGTTCTGATACCAGCTGTAACGACCCGAGAATCCGATTATCGGGAAGGCCCGATAACCCGAGACTCGCACCGTCACCCACGAGTCCGAAGATTCGGAAGGGTTAGAAGGATGGTGTGGAAACTACACAAGTATCACAAATAATTACAGAATTAAACAGTTATATAAATAAGCAGGAAATGAATTAACGTTTTACATGGTCCACAATATAACAATAAAATAACAACAGTAGTCTACAACTAGTACAGAGACAAGAAAAGAAAGTACAGCTACACGGGGCATACCCCGGCTCGGACCTCTGGCACTAACGCTGGGCACCTGAACCGCGCTGAGCCTCAGACGAACTCCCCTGAAGCCTCGTCTCGCCTGAAACACGGTGAAAACACGCAGGGAATGAGTCTCGGAACAAGACTCAGTAGGGATCAGTCAAACCCTACCTCGCAAACGGAGAAACCGCTACGCTAGCAGTAAGCGAGTACCTCAAAAAGGGAAACCCTGCCATCTACAAAGCACCGGTCTCATGGCACGAAAACCGACACACGTGCCACGGCGAAACAACCAGAACACAACGGCCAACACGGCAGAAACCCGAAGGTCGAAGTCGTAACGACTGACAGTCTGACACTCCCGACTCGACAAGAGTACCTCCCACTAGAAGCACAGCCGGTAGCGTCCCCTGACGACTTACACCGCACCGCAGGTGAACTACCTGACGTGGTAGCGCCTACCAGAGGCACGGACACCAAACAAGTACCACAAACAAGTGACTAGCTGGGGTCACGCTCGTCTGCGTGTGTCCAACTGCCCCCAACCACGTGTGCACACACAGACCGCGCGTCCCTGGTCTGGCCCTCTAACTGGGTTTCCCCTTAGCTGGACTCTGGCTACATACGTGGGGCCCGACGGAAACCAGTCTAAAACCGTCTCTAAGGGTCGGCCCGTACACCACTCCCTGGTGAGACCAGCACCGCATACTGGTGGGCTACGACTAGTGGAGGGTCACTAAAAGAGTAGACTCTCAAGTCAATGGAAAACCACATCCACATCCGACGACGTACGGGGACCACCCCACGTACCGGCACCGTCGCACGGCGACCATGGTCGGAATAGAAACGGGGTTGCAAACCACCCGGGGCAACCCAGTGTCTGACGGTCTACCCTAGACACGTCACAGGACTCTGACGGTCTAGGCGGGACCGTCACAGACGCCTGACGGTCTAGGCTGGACCGTCACAGGACCCTGACGGTCTAACACAGGCCGTCACACTCCCAGTGTAAAACAGAGTGTAACGCAGCTGCCCTGGTGCGTTACAGACTGTGACGCACCTATGCAGGTGCATCATAGGGAAAAACAAAGGCAAGCTGTGACGCATGCCACTCGGTGCGTCACAGCATGTGACGGTCCACACCTGGAGCGTCACACACATGTAACGGTCCAGCCCTGGAGCGTCACATTGCCTGGGGGTCGAATAACCCTGACGCACCCACGCTGGGCCGTCACAAGGCTGTGACGCGCCAGCCCTGGTGCGTCACACGCCTTGACCCCCAACGGTCAAACCAACGGTCGGATGCCACCGGTCGGGATGCTCTGACGGCCAAACCCAGGCGCGTCACACGCCTGTGGCGGTCTATCGTGGGACCGTCACACTCCCAGACCCCAGTTGGCCAAATAAGGGCTGTGATGCACCCGCTCAGGCGCGTCATACGGTGTGACAGTCACTGGAAGGACCGCCACACCCGCCCGACGGCGAAACGGTGGGGAAAGCCCAAAAAACCCAACCACGCCCCCATGCCTCCACCGGAGAGGGGGAAATCAAAGGAGAAGACCCCTGGGGACCCCTAGCATGATACTACGCCACCAAAACGTGAAATCGCTGGCTAAATCCATACATCGGGCAAGCTCTCCCCAAATCATGGAAAACCCCAAACCCGCTTAATCAAGCCCCTCTCGGCCTCCCCTCGGCCTATAAATCACGGAAATGAACGGTGTGGAGCTAGGGAACGTCACCCTACCTCAATGGAGCGAATGCTCCACCGAATTGATGCCGATATCACGAAGAACGCTTTGGAAAGCCTCGTCCCGTCACGGTTCCCCACAAGCTTTACGCCGCCACGATCGCCTCACCATCGCCCAAGCCGTCACGCCGTCGCCCCGCGCCGTCTGTAGCCGGAGGGGACATCGCCGCGGCCGAATGAGAGAGAGAGAGGGAGGGAGGGGCGGTGCCCACGGTGGGGTAGAAAGAAGGAAGAAGAAGAAGAAGAAGAAGAAGAAGTGGGTGGGGAGAGAGAGAGGGAAATGAGAGTATTTATAGAAAATCCAGAAATTTTTGAAAAAAATAGAAAATTACATTTCCGGGATCCTCGGAACGCACCGATCGCAACGGTACCACTCGTGCCCAGGTGAATGACCCGGTTCACCCGCAGCGAGGTTCCGAAGGAATTACCGAAACACACACCGGTAATCGGAAAACACGCGCGGAAAGACGCAGAACACTTCCGGGCCTCCGAAACAACTCCGGATCGCGCCGATCCGAACACGAAAGATGTCCGAAACCAAATTTCAGACATAACGGAGCCGGACACTCCGAGAAACCAGATCCAGGACCCACGGAGAAGGATCCAAAAGTTCCAAGATATTACACTAGTTATGTGAATAGGTTCTTGTTACTTTGAATCTAAATTTATGTATATTCATTGATTTTAGAATTGAGTAATTCTCCCAAAATAAAAATATAATAAACACTCACCTGAGGGGGCTGTGCCATGGTCGTGGATCCATGAGGGAGAATTCCCTCCTGGGAGAGGAGGCCAGTGATTGCCTGCAACATGCGTGCCTGCTGGCTAGACATCTCCGCCCTCATCTGTCGTTGCAAATCAGAGATCTCCGATCGGACGATGTCTCTAACGTAGTTGGGAGAAGTACTGGGGCCGGGTGGGGGTGTACTAAAGGCACTGGTGCTGGTTGGGACAGCGCCTGAACTCGCACAGGATGATATCACCATGATAGTGTCCAGGCTCTCCCCAAAACCATATAACCGGCCTTTCTTCGGTACGCCAGCTACTGCCACTCATGCCGCCAGATCCAACTATGGCTGCTGCGCGTCTCCCTCCCCGTACTTCTCCGTCATAGCTCTACTATATGTTTCCTACAAATTGAATAAAAAAATTTGTCAATTTCATATGAATCAATCATATTTAAATGAAAAGAAGAACTTGTATATGTAGATAAACTTACCGCTACTGAGCGAGCTCTCTCACTAACAAATTGATTTGTCCCCTTCTTTTTGTGTGTTCTGTTGAACACCTCGAGGAACGACGGAACTCGATTAAGCTCTACAGCCTGTTTTACAATTCATAGTAGAAAAGGTCATATATATGAATAAAATATAAGAAGATAAATTGAAACATTACTTACCATTTTTTGTTTATGAGTCGCGAAAGAGACGAACCCACTCATATGCACATTTGCGTCCGATTGTGACGCCCTGTTTGTTTTGGATTTTTGGGATTTTCTATCCACTTGGGTTCGGCAAATTTGTCACATACAACGTCCCAATCCTCCTTCCTCATCCAAAGAGGGTGATGCTCCTTCCACAGCTGTTGATCTTCACTCCCACTAGCGTCCTTCTGAGCCTTTACTCGGGCCTCATGCATTTTCTTTCGATAATTTGGTCGCACAATAGCCTCCCAAGCAGAACGACCTCTCGCCGCGTCATGTCCACTCATGAACTAATAAGTCCACTGTAAATAAATTAAGTTTCACAGTTAGTATACTATTGTGAATTGAGTTTGGAAAATACTTGAATTAAATGATTAAATTACTTACTAAGAACATGTCGAACAATGAATCCCGGACGCTCATCAAAAATTCTTTGAAAGACAATACTGGCCCGGGAACATGTGCCATTACTAGTTGCATAGAATGACGGATAGCATCGACAGGTTCTAATGTATAACTACAATTACAAATGTCAAAATAGTTGGTATTAGACAGTTGAAAGATATGTTGGGTTCGTGTCTCTCCCTCTTTGTCTTTGATAATGGTTTTGATAATCACAATATATTGTGTGAAATATTGTATGCTTGATTAGTGGAAATATTATGTGCTTGATTAGTGGAGAACGTCTTCATGATAAACGAACTCACATGTTGATATCTTACTTTGCAGGTACTGCTACAGGGAGAGAATGCATGCGCTTTCATGCATGTTTTAGTGTGGGAATGTTGAGACTAATGCTCTTGTTCTTTTTGCCCATACTAGTGTGGACTCATTGAGTATTCATTGATATTGAGTTGGTTGCATGGCATTGTGTAAAATCATTTCCATTTCATTGTTTGTGTTTGTTGAAAGGATCATCATCTTCCTTTCACTCATACAAAATCATGCCTCAATGGTAAGTGTGCTTTGATTCTAAACTTTTGGACTGAACATGCAACTCATGTGTGCTTAACTGAAACCATTTATGAGATATGAGATTTTCTAGTAATTGAATTGAAAGCCTTTGAAACATCTGCAAGTGTGGTGTTTGTTCTTTTCAATTGCATTGATTAAAGAATGACAAAGTTATGTCTTTGATTAGTGCAAGATCTACATGTTCTCAAATGATTGGATAAATGTTGCTCTGGACTGAAGTTGGAACTCATATGCGGTTCTTGAGATGAAAATGTGTTCAAAGAATTTATGTGCCTCATGTTAATACTTTCATAATCATATTTCATGTCATTTGGGTCTTGGTCTCAAAACTAGCTCCATATATTAATGCTTGATCTAGATATTTTGATTTCGATCTAACCTCTTGTTTTATCATGTGTTTCAGGGATAATATTCATGGTTGATCATCATGGGATTATGGTAATATTTAATCATTTGTTTGTTGTGCCCCTTGTGCTTTGTTGATGATGTGGTGTTTTAATGATAGCAACATGAATGAGTCACCACTTTGTCTTGAATATGTCTGATCTATTCTGTGGGAGATTGCATGAGTGTGCCATGTCTGAATTGTGAAGAATGCATGTGTATGCTTGAGTCATGCTGTGATAAATTGATTTGTGCTTGATTTCTGTTCTGTGCATTGCTTCTCTGCTGATATGTTCATGTTATAGTTCATCGAGTCTACACATTGGTCTCCACTTGAAGTCTATACATTGGCTAAGGGTCTTCAAGTCCATACATAGTCGTCTGATGCATATTGATTGAAGTCTGTACAACATGCCTTGTTGTTCACAGCTTTCTTGTTTGTGACTTCCCTAGTGTCTTGATGATGAGCATCACTATGTTAAATATTGTCATTTTAATCAGATATCTTGCGTAATGTTATGCATTTGAAATTTCCATGATTAACAGGAAAACTGCTATGAGGTAGTACCTTGTATGTCCGTACTGTTCCTTTCATACTTCGTGTTGTTTGTGTTTACTACACTTCGTGTTGTCCTTTTGTACATCGTGTTGTTCCAACTATGTTTGTTGATTGTCTTCGTGTTGTTTACTGAAGCAGCTCGATTTGTTCTGATGAACTTCGAGTCGTTTTCCTGTAAACCTCGTGTCGTTTCTTCAGTATTTAGTTGCTCATCTCGAGTCATCCTTTTTATTTTTGCTCTTGTGTTTTCGTGTCATTTACTGTAGTTACTCGAGTCGTTTTCCTGCTTTCACTATTTTATCACGTGTCGTTGTAGCCGTTCCTGTCTTCTGTCTTCGTGTTGTTTTTCCTAGACCCCGTGTCCTTTCTTGCTTTCTGACCACACTTCGTGTAGGGTTCTGTTTTCATCTTCGAGTTGGTTTCAGTCCGTGTCGTCCTCGTCTTCGAGTCGTTCGTAAGTTCGAGCAATTTTGTATTCGAGTCATTTTTTATGTCATCGTGATGTTTCTGTGTTTGTGTCTTCGTGTTGTTGTTTTTGTGTCTTCATGTTGTTTTTGTATTTGTGTCTTCGTGTTGCTTCTTTCTATCTTCGTCCAAGGTTCCTCTGATCGTGTGTTTCTATCGTTTCACTCCGTGTTAATTCCTTCTCACCTCGTGTTGTTATCATCTGACTTCGTGTCATTCTCTTTGTAGTGTTAGCTTTGCTACGGTGGTACCTCGTGTCGTTCTCTCTTTATCTCGTGCTATAGTCATCTTATGTACCTCGTGTCGTTCTTAGTATAGTGCACCTTTTGTTGTTCCTACACACCTCGTGCAGCTTTAGCTTGAGTTTCAACCGACTTATTTCATGTATATATATATATAGAGAACCCTGAGTATTAATGGTTTTAATCTCTTTGCAGGAGAAGAAGAAAAATAAAAAGAAGAAGGTGGTCCGAGGAAGAATATTCTCCAGTGACTGGGCGGCACGTGATCCAAGGCTGGAAGGGCAGACAGGATTGTGACACGTGTGCTGAAGCTGGCTGAGAGACTGACACGTGGCCAAAAGTTCTGGGCGAGAAATGTGGAAGCCACACACGCCCAGTACTGCCCTCCTGTTGGCTGCTGTTATAAAAAGAAGAGAAGTGAAGAGACAGAGAGAGCCTGCGAAAGAAGAAGAAAAGAAAGAGAAGAAGAGCAGAAGGAAAAGAAGAGAAAGAGAGAGTTAGAGAGCTCGTGAGGATTAAGAGAAAAAGAAAGTGAGAGAGAAGAGAAGAGGAAGAGAAGCTTACCTGAAGATCTGTCTACTGGACCGTGGATCAAATCCAGGCCAGTCAGCTCCATGCGAGCCACATCTGTGTTATCTTTCTTTACAGCTTTCTGATCGCTGTGTATTTTTCCTTTCTTATTTTTCCTCTTTCATTTGGTTAGCTTTGTACTTCCGATCCTCTGGACTGAGGTCGGGTCCCTCCTGGTCTGGAGGAAGAGAGGTCTGCGACCTCTAGTTTGCAAGTGGCTGGAAGTCACTTGTGTGTTCCCTCCGGTTTGGAGGAAGGGAGATCTGATCTCCGGTTCTGGGCTTGTGGGTTGCAAGTCCAGGGGTCCCTCCGGTTGGAGGAAGAGAGGTCTTCGACCTCTGGTTGCTGGTTACGGGGAGTCACTGGCGGGTTCCCTCTTGGACTGGAGGAAGAGAGACTTTGGTCTCTAGTTTCCAAGTGGCTGGGAGTCACTTGGGGTGTCCCTCCGGTTGGGAGGAAGAGGGGAGGTTGTTCCCCTAGTCAAGCTGTGTGGCAGCACCTGTTGCAGACTGAGTCTGCTGTGCTAGCGTTGCTAGTGGAATCCTCACTCCGGTTGGGAGTGAGGGGTGGATGTAGGTCTTGGTGACCGAACCACCTAAAAATCTTCTGTGCTGTGTGATTGGGCTTGTGCGCTTGTTCCTTATCTTCTACCCCCTTCACAGATTGCTTTATGCATTCTTGTTTCTATCCGTGCTGAGAGTTGATTGCATTCTTCTGCTTCTGCTAGTTGCTTATTTAGGTGAGCCTTATATATATTTGCTCATTGGTTTAAAAGAAAATTCAATTTGTTCTTCAGACTGTCCATCTTGCATTTGATAATGTTCTAGTCTTTTATTGAGCGAAAAGCTTTTAAGGGTGGGATTCATTCACCCCCCCTCTGAATCCTTGCACCGAACCTATCAATTGGTATCAGAGCGGTCTCTGACTTCCAGATCCAACGATCTGCAGAGGATCCTGCTGATTTGATTTCATGCTTTACAGTTCCAGTGTGGTGCATTCTTCTGATATCACTTTCTAGCTCATTGATCTGAGTCTATTCGATTGCTTTATAATGGCATCACCTACAGTTTTTGATGGTTCTAACTTCAAGAAATGGTCACGCAGTCTATGTGGTTTTATAAACTCTATAGATCCAAAACTGTGGGTTCTCGTTGAATATGGTCCACATGTTTTGCCTCGAGAGAAGAATAAATGGTCCCAGAAGGATAAACAACTGAATAGTGAGAATATAAGAGTTCGGGACATTCTAAAGAATGCTGTAGATGCTAATATCATTTCCTCTATTATTACATGTAGGACTGCGAAGGAAATCTGGGATTCAGTGATCACATTTCATGAGAACCAGAAATGTCTAACGGCAAGAGGAAGCACTTCAAGCAATGAAGAAGAAGACCAGGTAAATTCTGAATCTGATTCTGACAAAATGACTTTTGATGATTTAAAGGAAATGTATGCTGAATTGTATGAAAAATATAGAAAAGTAAAATCTGAAAATAAAAGACTAAAGAAAAAGATTGATCAAAATTGTTCTGATTTATCATGTGAAAATTGTTCAAAATTGAAACAATCTCATGATGCTTATCTGATTGATATTCAGAACTATAAGAAGCAATTGGAAGAAGCTGGAAATATAGGCTCAGAAATGAATCAACTGAAGCTTGAAAATGAAAAGGCTAAAAGGCTCCAACAAGAAAATCAAGCTGAACTTGACAAGCATAAAGAACACATTTCTGTGCTGAAAAACAAAAATAATGAACTTACTGATAAAATTTTTGAACTAGAGAATGAGCTGAATTCACTAGGAAAAGATCAAATCCTAATTGATGAACTGGTTCAGAATGAACAAATAAGAAAGGAAAATGAAGAGCTGAAGCTACTGAACTCTGCTATGTCTGAGAAGCTTTTAATGCTTGATATGGAAATTCAATTTGAGAATGAATTGAAACTGAAACAGGAACTAGAAATTGTTAAAATTTTGAATGATGTCATGCAGAGACAAATTATCTCATGTGAGGAAGACTTGACTAAATCAGAACTCAAAATTTGTTCTCTGCAATCTAAAATAAGTAAACTTGTTCGTTCCATGTCTAAATCTACCAAGGGAAAAGAGAAAATGAATGTTCCTTTGTGTGATAACGCTACTAAATCAAGTGGAGAGCAAGGATGTAAATCCCAAATTGAAAAATCTGTTAAGAAAAAGTTGTACACTACTTTTGTTCGCAGCTCTGACATTGCAAGCTACTCTGGGCCTCCTAAAACATCTACATCATCTGTTTTCCAATTCAAGGCCCAGAAAAATGAAGAACAAATAAAAGTTGTGAACAATGGTAAACAAATAAGCAAAAATGGTAAGAAAAACAAGGATAAACATGTTCCTACTTGTGTCTTTAAATCTGCTACCTATACTGCATCTGATGACTCAATGCATACTGCTCATAGCTCAATTAATTATCCGTATGCATCTGATAAGAGTGTTTCATGCCATTATTGTGGCAAGGTAGGCCATGTAATGGATGATTGCATATTATTGATTGAAGATGGGCATGCAAGTGAAACATTGCATTCGAGAAATTCATTTGGTAGAAATCATGCTACTAGGAAGTCTGATACATCTTGTCATTACTGTGGTAGGCATGGTCATTTCATGGATGCCTGTTTCATCATGAAACAAGATGATAAAATGCATGATAGGTCTTCTGTTCATCAACACCCCAAAAGAAACATGTATGCTTCAAACCAACACATCATTTGTTATAATTGTAACAAACGTGGTCATAAAACTGTTGAGTGTTGGTTTAGGACTTCATGGGGATATAATGGTTCAAGAGATAAGCACCCAAGGTGCTTTGAATGTGGTAAGTATGGGCATGCAGTCAAGGACTGCTGGTATGCTCAGGGAAATCATTTTACTTCAAAATTTGTTGAATTCCCTTCAAATAGAAATTCTCTTGCAGAAATAAATCTGTTTTTCAAGGAAAGACACGTGTATGCTTTGAATGTGGAAAACCTGGCCACCGAGCTTCTGAATGCTGGTGGGCAGGTAATGGTAAGTCAAAATTTCATACATATAACAGAACATTTAATGCTTATGGTCATAGGTCTCATGCTCCTGTTGAGAAGCATCATAGGACCAGACAATCTGTTGTTTCATGTTATTATTGTGGAAATTTTGGACATTCCATGTCTGATTGTTCTTTTATGGAATTTGATGATAATGTTGTAAAAAGAATGTTTAGAACACCTGATAGGGGTAGTGCAGGACCCAAGACTGCTTGGGTCCCTGCAAGATCATATTGATTGATATGTTGCAGGTGTGCCTTGGTGAGAGAAATAAAAGGGGTAATTTAGCCAAGGCACTTAAAAAAAAAAAAGGAAGCCCCAGGATTCTACATTTCAGGTCAGTTCTGAACTCTGTTTAAATCTCATAATCTGAAAATACTGATTTGTCTGTTTTAATTTCATTATCTGAAATTGTTGTTTTGCTTGGTTGATTTTTGATGCTCTTCTCATGCTGTTGTTTGCACTAAATAAATGAGATTGCTTTGCACTGCATATGTCATTTGCATGACCATCATGGTATATTAAATGGAACAGTGCTGAAGGGCATATGGAGTATGTCTGGATGCTACTGCCATGTGTGAGGTGGTCCTTGGACCGAGTCCTCCGCCTAGTACCATGGGTCTAGTTCTCATATAGAGCAGTGTATTGCATATCATAAATTTGAAGAAAATAAAATTCGAAAAGAAATGATTCATTGCACATCATGCATTTTGTCAGGGGAGCTTGTTTTCTGTTGATTGATCATCATGCTCTCCTTGTTAGAATTGTTGCATACTGCATATGTAGGATAGTGCATATCATAAAATTTTAAAAAATCTAAAAAGAAATTCACTGCACTTAGTCAGGGGGAGCATTTCTATTTCATATCTTCTTCACCTCATGAACTCCCTTTGTTTAAGTAACCTGATTCATTCTCTTGACTATGCGCTATTCAACTATATTCTCTGCTGGTATCTCTAAAATAGCTTATCAGTCTGTATTCCAGACTCAGCTACTGTCTGATGATAAAAATCTCTTCTGGTGCTCTTCTCTATTGCTGATTTACTCTTGCACCAGCTTGTACTCTTCCTTCATATACCTCTTAGCTGGTGTGACTATTTTGGCTCCATTATTGAGTTGTTGGTCAGCTAAATTTATTGTTCTGATCTGAGGAACTTAAGCTGCATGTCATGCAATTTAGTCTGAGATTTTGGTAGAAACTCCTATCATATAGGTTTAAGAATTATCACTAAATCAGACTGATATAAGATTAATGTATTCTCAGCTTTGTAATTAAATGAATTGAAAATATCTGAATGATAAGGTTTAATAAACTTTAACCTCTTGTGTCATGTAATCCTTAAAGTCTCTCATCTGCTATCTGAAAATTTGAAATCAAGGCTACTTTGGTAGAGATACATAGAGTGAGTGTTGTGGTTAAACATTAACTTGAAAAAGTTGACTAAATGAAAAATTGTGAATTCAGAGTAATGACTCGTCACTGAGAAACTGAGCTCTTTATCAATGAAATAAAGTAACTCATGTCATGAGGTGCCATAGCTATCTCTGGTGAAAATTTAGTAAAACAAAATTTGACAGAGCAATGGCTTATTTGTGTTGAGAAACTGGGGAGTCTGGCCTCTGATCAAGGTGTCTCCTCATACAAAAAGACACTTATATTGCTAACTCTGGTCTCACTGTTGAGAGGCAATGACAGTTATCACTCTGAGTAACTGGGTCACTTCAACTGAGACTTATTGTGCCTCATGTAAAAAGGTGTTGATCAACTTAAATTGCTCAGGAAAAATATAATGTGCTTCAAATATAATGTGTCAACTAATTTTCTTGGAAAAAGTGTTTAACATCAATACTAATCTGTGTAACTCTTGAAAGAGTCATTGAGATCTTGTGTGTAAGATAAAAGATGATTTTTTTTGTGTTATCTGAATATTTGGTTCACCTTTATTAGAACTTGGATTCAGATATGAGTATTGAGTTTAATTTGATAAATTTGGTATACATCAAAATTAAATCAGATTGGTTATGTTGCCACTTCATAACTCTTTATGATAGAAGAGTCTACATCTTTTAAGACTTATTGAAGTGATGTATGCATTCAAATCCCTCATGATCAGATTCATGCATGATCAACAAAAACTGTATAGTCAACTCCTCTCTTATCAGTTGACTGATTCCATCTGCTTTTTTTTCTGACCATGCAAATGTGAGGTGCCACTCCCATTATTACCTTGTTCACTTGCAGCCTTCTGAACTTCAGAATCCTTATGGAGGTGGATTTCAGATTGATTCCTGAGATGTATTTCTCTCCACACTGTTGAAATCTTCCATCCTGTTCTGCAATAAGTTCTGATTCTGTGGTATTTTCACCAGAATTCAGATTCTTTGTATTGGCTGATTTCAGATTGATTTATTGGTTAACCAGAGTCCATTCCTGTGCTTCAGGGGGAGTTATGGTTTATTTACATCTAAGGGGAGAGTAGTCAATCATGCATGTTGATAGGGGGAGAGATGTTTCATTGTCATAAGGGAGATCTTCATTTTAAAGAACCATGACTCATTCTCTACATTTATGTGCTGTCTTTGTGTGCAGCATTTGACTATCAAACCATTTCCCTTCTTTTTGATTATGTCAAAGGGGGAGAATAGTTTGATGAGTCAGTGTGACTCATTACTCATTATGTTGCCATCATCAAAAAGGGGGAGATTGTTGTGCCCCTTGTGCTTTGTTGATGATGTGGTGTTTTAATGATAGCAACATGAATGAGTCACCACTTTATCTTGAATATGTCTGATCTATTCTGTGGGAGATTGCATGAGTGTGCCATGTCTGAATTGTGAAGAATGCATGTGTATGCTTGAGTCATGCTGTGATAAATTGGTTTGTGCTTGATTTCTGTTCTGTGCATTGCTTCTCTGCTGATATGTTCATGTTATAGTTCATCGAGTCTACACATTGGTCTCCACTTGAAGTCTATACATTGGCTAAGGGTCTTCAAGTCCATACACAGTCGTCTGATGCATATTGATGAAGTCTGTACAACATGCCTTGTTGTTCACAGCTTTCTTGTTTGTGACTTCCCTAGTGTCTTGATGATGAGCATCACTATGTTAAATATTGTCATTTTAATCAGATATCTTGCGTAATGTTATGCATTTGAAATTTCCATGATTAACAGGAAAACTGCTATGAGGTAGTACCTTGTATGTCCGTACTGTTCCTTTCATACTTCGTGTTGTTTGTGTTTACTACACTTCGTGTTGTCCTTTTGTACGTCGTGTTGTTCCAACTATGTTTGTTGATTGTCTTCGTGTTGTTTACTGAAGCAGCTCGATTTGTTCTGATGAACTTCGAGTCGTTTTCCTGTAAACCTCGTGTTGTTCTTCAGTATTTAGTTGCTCATCTCGAGTCATCCTTTTTATTTTTGCTCTTGTGTTTTCGTGTCATTTACTGTAGTTACTCGAGTCGTTTTCCTGCTTTCACTGTTTTATCACGTGTCGTTGTAGCCGTTCCTGTCTTCTGTCTTCGTGTTGTTTTTCCTAGACCCCGTGTCCTTTCTTGCTTTGTGACCACACTTCATGTAGGGTTCTATTTTCATCTTCGAGTTGGTTTCAGTCCGTGTCATCCTCGTCTTCGAGTCGTTCGTAAGTTCGAGTAATTTTGTATTCGAGTCATTTTTTATGTCTTCGTGATGTTTCTGTGTTTGTGTCTTCGTGTTGTTGTTTTTGTGTCTTCATGTTGTTTTTGTATTTGTGTCTTCGTGTTGCTTCTTTCTATCTTCGTCCAAGGTTCCTCTGATCGTGTGTTTCTATCGTTTCACTCCGTGTTAATTACTTCTCACCTCGTGCTGTTCTCATCTGACTTCGTGTCGTTCTCTTTGTAGTGTTAGCTTTGTTACTGTGGTACCTCGTGTCGTTCTCTCTTTATCTCGTGCTGTAGTCATCTTATGTACCTCGTGTCGTTCTCAGTATAGTGCACCTTTTGTTGTTCCTACACACCTCGTGCAGCTTTAGCTTGAGTGTCAACCGACTTATTTCAGGTATATATATATATGTAGAGAACCCTGAGTATTAATGGTTTTAATCTCTTTACAGGAGAAGAAGAAAAACAAAAAGAAGAAGGTGGTCCGAGGAAGAATATTCTCCAGTGACTGGGCGGCACGTGATCCGAGGCTGGAAGGGCAGACAGGATTGTGACACGTGTGCTGAAGCTGGCTGAGAGACTGACACGTGGCCAAAAGTTCTGGGCGAGAAATGTGGAAGCCACACGCGCCCAGTGCTGCCCTCCTGTTGGCTGCTGTTATAAAAAGAAGAGAAGTGAAGAGACAGAGAGAGCCTGCGAAAGAAGAAGAAAAGAAAGAGAAGAAGAGCAGAAGGAAAAGAAGAGAAAGAGAGAGTTAGAGAGCTCGTGAGGATTAAGAGAAAAAGAAAGTGAGAGAGAAGAGAAGAGGAAGAGAAGCTTACCTGAAGATCTGTCTACTGGACCGTGGATCAAATCCAGGCCAGTCAGCTCCATGCGAGCCACATCTGTGTTATCTTTCTTTACAGCTTTCTGATCGCTGTGTATTTTTCCTTTCTTATTTTTCCTCTTTCATTTGGTTAGCTTTGTACTTCCGATCCTCTGGACTGAGGTCGGGTCCCTCCTGGTCTGGAGGAAGAGAGGTCTGCGACCTCTAGTTTGCAAGTGGCTGGAAGTCACTTGTGTGTTCCCTCCGGTTTGGAGGAAGGGAGATCTGATCTCCGATTCTGGGCTTGTGGGTTGCAAGTCTAGGGGTCCCTCCGGTTGGAGGAAGAGAGGTCTTCGACCTCTGGTTGCTGGTGACGGGGAGTCACTGGCGGGTTCCCTCCTGGACTGGAGGAAGAGAGACTTTGGTCTCTAGTTTCCAAGTGGCTGGGAGTCACTTGGGGTGTCCCTCCGGTTGGGAGGAAGAGGGGAGGTTATTCCCCTAGTCAAGCTGTGTGGCAGCACCTGTTGCAGACTGAGTCTGCTGTGCTAGCATTGCTAGTGGAATCCTCACTCCGGTTGGGAGTGAGGGGTGGATGTAGGTCTTGGTGACCGAACCACCTAAAAATCTTCTGTGTTGTGTGATTGGGCTTGTGCGCTTGTTCCTTATCTTCTACCCCCTTCACAGATTGCTTTATGCATTCTTGTTTCTATCCGTGCTGAGAGTTGATTGCATTCTTCTGCTTCTGCTAGTTTCTTATTTAGGTGAGCCTTATATATATTTGCTCATTGGTTTAAAAGAAAATTCAATTTGTTCTTCAGACTGTCCATCTTGCATTTGATAATGTTCTAGTCTTTTATTGAGCGAAAAGCTTTTAAGGGTGGGATTCATTCACCCCCCTATGAATCCTTGCACCGAACCTATCATTGTTTTCCCTTGAATTCATGGAGGTTTGATGGGTTTTTATAACCCAAACTGTATGGGTCGACCCCTGGGGTCGACCCTTAGTGTTTCTGACAGGACAGAAATAATTACCCGCAGTCTGCCTGCATGGGTCGACCCCTGATGTCTGGAATTTACTATGACTTCTGGTGGCCTCTGGTTGTCATGAGGGACCCCTGGTAGTAATTATTTTTTTCACCCGGCGGGTTCTTTCTACACACATGCAAGGGTCGACCCCTGAGAGTCTTATCTTTTACCCGCACGGGAGGGTCACGAGGGTCGACCCCAAGGGTTGACCCATTGAACTTGGTTCTTTAAAAACCCCACGAGGGTCGACCCCAAGGGTCGACCCTTTCCGGTCCGGGGCGGCGCTGTCAAAAATGACCTTCGTGTAAGCGCTCTGAAAGTCTTCTAACTCTTGTCCAACTGCCCTAAATCACTCCATGATTTGTGGATCTTGTCCCAGGGCTGTCCCTTGACCGTCCTAGAAGCATAAATTCATCTTATTGGGTTGTACACCCTAAGAAACGAAGCTAGATCTAAAATTCCAAGCTGTTCTTAACCCTTGTATGTGCAGGACGCAGGCAGCGGCTCCAGGGCTTCTTCCACATTGTTCTGGGCGTAAACGTGAAAGGAAGAAGGTTGATTCAAGTTTCCGGATGATCTTCTACTGGAAGCTGCGTGGGAAATCAAGCTACAACCTCATTCTTGCAAGATTCATTCGTCTTCCCTCAAGAACAATCTTCAACCTACAGAGGCATTGAAATGCATTCGAAGGAGACAAAGGGGGAGCTCTAATAACTACACATTGAAATGTTCATTTGTCCATTTATTTGCTGCCCTCTTATTTGTGCTGTGATTTTCATCCTAAGCAACAAGATGAGCTAATGCTTTCCATTCTCTTGCAGAAGAAGAAGGAGGAGTGCGGCTACAAGGTTGAGAGGAGAGGGGTTTATGAAGTTAAACATTTTTATGATGTATGCAGGTTTGACTGGAGCTAGGATTTGAAGGATATACTCAGTACGAGCTGCTGAAGTTACAAATGATCCCGGATCTTCGAGGAAGATGATCGGGTGCTCCATCCTACTGCAGATTCGATTCTCTCCAACCGAAGCTTCAAGGAAAATCTACGAACGGCCTTTGGAAAAATAAGGGGAAACATTCTACATCCTTAATCCATCTCTTTATGACAGTTTCTCTCCATTTACATATTGCTGTGAGCATATATTGTAAATCCTTTTATGTTGCTGAATTCTAAAAATTACTGTGTGTGTGGACGGAGCTATCTCCGTGTGAGGTACTTGTGCGGGGTATGTTCCCCGACGTTGTGTGTGTGTGCTGCTATGGCAGCGGTTTCAGGCAAGGCCTCGTGTGTGTGGATTGCTGCGGAAGCAGCGTGTGTGGTGTTGGGGTTCGTCCCCATGTTGCTACATTTTGTAGCGTGTAGTGAAGCCTCACCGGGGTTCGGTGAGGGATGGACGTAGGGGACACGGCAGTGTACCCGAGCCACCTAAAAATCTCTGTGTTTATTGTGATTGCCTGTGTGATTGTTCATTTCTTCTATCTCCCTTCACAGGTCAATTTAGTAGGTCTTTGCTCACTACATCATCGCACATTGCTTCATCTGCTATCCTTGTTAGGATTAATTTTAATTGTTCCTTACATCGATAATCCGTGTTTGGCGTAGGTTCCTTCATCCATTGTCTAGTTTATTCGAGTGAGATCGGAAAGCTTGAGAGAAGAATTTAATCTCACGTTTGTTTAGGCTATTTAACGTAGTTAATTTTAATTCTACTATGTTTAGTTTAGAAAGTGTTTAAAATCCGCCATCTCGGCTTGGGGACAATTCAATCCCCCTTCTTGTCTGCCATCTCTCTGGGCCAACAGGATAAATAATGAATATAATAACCATATAAATTTACCTGGAGATCCAGCACAGTAGACATCCATCATGGGCCCTGCCTCCCTCGCCCTCGTGACGACTGCCGACATCCTGAAGCGCCTGAGTGGTGGTGTGCCCTGCAGGTGATGGGAGGGCACTGGGACCTGTAAAAATTAAATATCATAAGTAAAACGAATATTTTGCTAAAAATTAAAATATACATACCTACAGCGGGAGGTGGTGGGGGTGGCGCCCGTACAGGTGGTGGGAGGGCATTAGGACCTGTAAAAATTAAATATCATAAGTAAAACGAATATTTTGCTGAAAATTAAAATATACATACCTGCAGCGGGAGGTGGTGGGGGTGGCGCCCGTACAAGTGCTGGGAGGGCACTGGGACCTGTAAAAATTAAATATCATAAGTAAAATAAATATTTTGCTGAAAATTAAAATATACATACTTACAGCGGGAGGTGGTGGGGGTGGCGCCCGTACAGGTGGTGGGAGGGCACTGGGATCTGTAAAAATTAAATATCATATGTAAAATGAATATTTTGCTGAAAATTAAAATATACATACCTGAAGTAGGAGGTGGTGGGAGGGCACTGGGACCTGTAAGAATTAAATATCATAAGTAAAATATATAATCACATAATATTTCATTGCATTTTCAAAATAGACATATATACCTGTCTACTGCGGTGGTCACACAACATCTAATCACACAACATCTAATTTAAAAAAACATTCAAATGAAGAACATCAAAGCTAAATAATGTGAAGCAGCAAGAAGGCCAATATTAGGTATTTGGACTGGTAGAGTTGGCTGGATTGAGTGCAGGGTCAGTTCACATTGGGGGAGTCAATTGACCCACCCAGGCTGATATTGTACCTTGGCAGCCTTGAAGATGACAAGATATAGGCTGACAGGTAGCCCTGTCAACATTAAATTGTATTTCAGAAATATCAAAGATGATTGAGCTCAAAAATACTTAATAGGGGTGACAAATGGGTTATTAGGGGTGACAAAAAGGTTAAGAAGGGTGACAAATGACTTGCCGCTGTGGGTTTGGGCTGCTGGTTTCACAGAAGAGGGGAAGAAAGGGTTGTTGCTGGTTTCCCCAGTCTCTTCTCGCCGACCCCCACCCCCCATCGGAGTCACTCCAGTGATCTTGCCGCCCCACCCCCACCCTCCGGCCAGAAATCCTCCCAACCCCTCCCTACCCCCTTTCCCCCTCTAGCGAGCTCCGGCGAGCTCGCGGCCCCCCACCCTCCTAGCCAGTAGCCCCCACCCCGGACCCCTTGTAGCACCTCTCCCTGAACCCCCCACTCCTAGATTAGCCCCCTTGGACCCGCCTAAACTCTCCCCCCCCCCCACCCTCCCAGCAATCATCCCCCACCCTCGACCCCCTGCCGGATCCCCCCTATCTGAACCTCCCCCCATGTTATGTTAGATGGACGCAGTCTATTACCACTGAGAGTGGATCTAGAGGGGGGGTGAATAGATCTAATGTCTAATTTTAGAACACAGTTGAACTCTAATGCGGAATTAAAACAAGCAACTGTTGAACGACAGAAGGAACACTATGAAATCACACAAACAACAGGCAATCACACAGTAGACACCGATCTTTAAGGTGGTTCGATCTCAATCCAGAGATCTACGTCCACCCCACACTCCAACTGGAATGTTGATCCTGCTGACTCACAGCTTGAACGGCTAGGCTTCACAGCTTGCCAACAGACCGCTGATACACAGCTTCGCTGGGCTTTACAGCTTGCCGACCAGAGGAACAAATCCTCTGCAACCGCTGGGCGATATAGCTTAGCCGTCCAAGACCTGGTCTCGCCTACTGAGGATTACAGCTTCACCTGTCCAGTGGAAACCTCCACTGCAATTGCTGGCTCACAGCTTGATAACAAAAGAGTTTCGAAAATAGTAAAGACAGAAACAAACGAAATGGAAAACCAAAACGAATGTAGCTCAATTGAGCAGTATCAGCTCTGGTATCTGAACCAAGAGACTGATTTACAAGACTTCGAAAAGACTCTCTCAACTCAACTCTCTCAATCTTCTCTTCTCTCTTTCTCTTCTTCTCTCTGAATCTTCTTCTCTCTTTTTCTTCTTCTCTGTGGATCGTGCAGGCGCTCACTCTCTGTTCTTTTCTCTTAGCTCTGGCTGCTTCTATTCGATCTGCTTCTTCTAAAGGAAGAAACTCCATATATATACCAGCAGTAGATTGGATAGGGCGTGTGGCTTCCACATTTCCCTCCCAGAGAATTCGCCAGATCCGAGGAATTTCGACCACATTGCAGCATCCTGGCTGGGCTACTTCCACGTGTCATAATCCGGTCACTCCTCTTATCCTCGGATCACATGCCCAGTCATCAGTCTCTGCAAAGAATCCATGTCAGACAGTCGAAAGGAACTTATCAGTTTAATGTCGACACTTTGTACAGACTTCATAGTATGCAATGCAGACATTGTATAGACTTGTTGAAGTGTAATGCAATGTGCAGACTTTGATCGTAGTTGAAGATAGCAATGTGCAGACTTGAGTAATGTATGGACTTGCGTTCAGCAGCAATGTATAGACTTGAACACATGCATGCTATACGATGTACAGACTTCCTATATGAAGGCAACCGCTGGAGCATGCATAGACTTCATATATGCAGTGCTATGGCATGTGCAGATTTCATATATTCAAGACTGAGGTGTGTACAGGCTTAGTGAATGCAACACTGAAGCATGTACAGACTTCACGTATGCAAGACTATGAACATTACACATGGATGTACTGACTTGCTACTATCGAATGTGCAGACTTGAGTAGCATTCAGCAGCCAATGTATAGACATGCAGACTTGTGCAGACTACGTGCAATGCATGAAGTAGTGTATAGACTTGGAGTGCAATGTGCAACCAATGTACATACTTTGCAATGCCTAGTGTTAAAGCCTGAGAGCACAATGCATCATGTACAGACTATGCGTTATGCAACCAGACGATGTCTAGACTTGCTCATGACTGTCTAAACTCTGCATGCGTGCTATAGCAATGTGCAGACTTGCGAGTGTGTGACATGCACAAAGACGCTAAGTAAGACATTCCAATGTATAGACTCCAAGTCCACTTGAGACGCTGACTGAGACGGACCTCACAGGCTGTACAGACTTAAGAATGCACGATGTATAGACTTGCCAAAGGAAGGGCTGTACAGACTTGAGCAAAGCAAGGTCTGTATAGACTTGAGAGTTCATGATGTATAAACTTGTCAGAGGAACTGGACGATGTACAGACTTGAGCAAAGCAAGGTCTGTATAGACTTGAGAGAGAGTTCACGATGTATAGACTTAGCCAAGACACGATGTATAGACTTATGTTCTAAACGATGCACAAACACAACAATGCAATGTATGGACTTTGAGTGTGTAGACTTGTGTGTGTGTGCAATGTGTAGACCTGTGTATGTGTGATGTGTAGACCTGTGTGTGTGTGTGCATGACGATATATAGACTCTTACTGCATAGAACACATAGACAATCTGACAGAGATAGTTTCATCAAAATATAAACAGTTGCCAATCAATCAAAACAAGCTGTTGCCAATGAAATAAAGCTATTGTCAACATCATCAACACAGAAGAGTCACAACAATCTCCCCCTTTTTGATGATGGCAACACCCTATCATATGGAATAGCAACATCCTGTCATACATATGTAATTTTGATGAAAGACATGAATTATTAGTCAGATTTGTCATGCAGATGCTTTAGATGCATGCTGAGAAATGAAAACAGCTCCCTGCCAACAAGATCTCCCCCTATGCCATAATATGATGCATACACTCCCCCTGGAATTCAACAAACAGACAATATTCTCCCCCTTTGCCATCAACAAAGAGGAGGGAAAGTGATTACAAGGGAAGGAACAAGAGAGATCATCTGACTGGCATTCTGAACAAGTAGTTCAGGAATAAGCATTCTAAAGCGCAGAGTCTTCAGTCATATGAATTTAGAAACTGCTTTGAGATAGAATTCTATTTTAAAGGTTATAACTTTTGAGTTCATGCACTACAATCAATGGATAAGTTTTCTGTGCATGATAAAACAATAAATCAGAATCACATTTGCATGAGAGATTCAATTTCAAAATATCTTACTTTCATAAACTCAGTAAAAAAATGGTTAAGGGATACCAGGTCATGTATTGAAATTAAACAAATTGACATCCCTAAAATTTCTTTTGAAGGAACAGTATTTTTAATATTATTTCATTAAGGGCATTCAGGTACCATTTATCTTTTTGCGTAAGGGTATACGTTTATCAGACGCCAATACCCCTAGATACTCAACATGATGGACCATTCTGCCTATGATCAAACTCAATAAAATTGATTTACACCTTTTTGTGTGAGGGTACACGTTTATCAGACGCCAGTTACCCCCAGGTACTCAGTGAAACCACCCTACTGTTTTGATCATTTTATACAGAGATAACGGATACACCTCATGACTTAAGTATTGTCCATTTCTTTGATAGATCACTTAGTTTCTCAGTATTTTACCCGTCATTGCTCTGCCAATGTTATTTTTCAATTAATTTTCAATGTTTTTCAATATCTTTCTTAGTTGTCCTTTATTTGTTTCAGAATGACTTGTTTAAGGACAATACACATACTTAGCCTTCTCTAACAGGATTTTAGATGAGTTTTTAGATTTCAAATATAATTGACTTTGTCTGACATGAAATAAGATAAGGGTTGAGAGCTTTATCAATTTTCAGCTTTCTTATTTACTGATTGCAATCTTTAAACTTTAAAGTTTATAAAATTTAAATCATTAAGTTAGTCTTCAAGCAATTAAAGTTCTTATAAATGAAGAAGTATGTTTTCTATTGCTTAGGAATCAGAACTGACTAACATATTACCATATTGTCAGACTCAACTCATTCAGGGTCAAAGAATTTAGATTTCAATAAAGTTGATGACCACTCTGAATTTCTAACAATACTCCCCCTGTCTATATGCATGTGGTTTTAGATGAGAGAGAGCTTAGACACAGTCATGACTAAATGATATGCAATGATGATCATGAGTGTGATGCCAAAAAAAAATATGAATGTCATGCATGATCATGAGTCTGTTGCAACATTCAACATTCACAAGGTTTATTCAAGCCATCAGAGAGTTTATTCATTATGCTGAAATTTACACAAGCCAAGTTCTCTTCTAAGAAATTTAAACCTTTCATTCCCAAGAGGCTTAGTAAAAATATCAGTAATTTATTTTTCAGTTTCAATGAAGTTCGTTGCAATTTCCTTTTTATTTACAACATCTCTAAGAAAATGGTGTTTTATCTCTATATGCTTAGTCATAGAATGATGAACAGGATTTTTAGCAAGGCATATAGCACTAGTATTATCACACAAGATTGGAATACATTCCAATTTTATCTGATAATCATCTAGTTGGTGCTTGATCCAAAGTACTTGGGCAGCACAATTACCAGCTGCAACATATTCAGCCTCAGCTGTAGACAAGGCTACAGTGTGTTGCTTCTTAGATGCCCAAGATACTAGACAGCCACCAAGGAATTGACAATAGCCACTAGTGCTTTTTCTCTCTACTCGACACCCAGCATAATCTGCATCAGTGTAGGCTAGAAGTTCTAACTCACACTTGGCAGGATACCAAAGACCTAGCTCTTGGGTGCCTAGTAAATACCTAAAAATTCTTTTCACAGATTTAAGATGTGATTCTTTAGGACTAGCCTGAAATCTAGAGCATAAACACACTGCAAATTGAATATCAGGCCTAGATGCTGTAAGATATAAAAGGGATCCGATCATACCTCTATATAGCCTTTGGTCCACTGGTTTACCTTGAGGATCTTCATCTAAGCTGGTCGAGGTACCCATTGGAGCAGCTATTTCCTTGAGGTTATCCATCTTGTACTTCTTCAATAAATCCCTTATGTACTTGGACTAAGAGATGAAAGTTCCATCTTTTGACTGTGTCACCTGCAGTCCAAGAAATAATTTGAGCTCACCCATTGAGCTCATTTCAAACTCATTAGTCATTATCTGAGAGAATTTCTCACATAATTTGGGGTTAGTTGACCCAAAGACAATGTCATCCACATAAATTTGAATGATAAGAATATCTGAATGACTTACCTTAGTAAACAGGGTTTGATCAACTACACCTCTTGTGAAGTTCTTATCAATGAGGAATTTTCTCAACCTGTCATACCAAGCTCTAGGAGCTTGCTTAAGACCATAGAGAGCTTTTCAAAGTTTATAAACATGATTGGGGAAGTCTAAACATTCAAAGCCAAGAGACTGCCTCACATAGACATCCTCACTGATTTCCCCATTCAGAAAAGCAGATTTTACATCCATCTGCTGAAGATTTATTCCTAGGGAACATGCATAAGCCAATAAGATTCTGATAGCTTCTAACCTGGCTACAGGGGCAAAAGACTCTTCAAAGTCAATTCTAAATTCCTGGTTATACCCCTGAGCTACAAGTCTGACCTTATTTTTAATGACATTCCCTGATTCATCAGTTTTATTTCTGAATACCCATTTAGTCCCAATGACTGTCTCATGATTAGGAGGTGGAACCAAGTGCCACACCTTATTCCTGTCAAATTGATTGAGCTCCTCATGCATGGCATTAATCCAATGCACATCCTTGAGAGCACAGTCAATGGACTTGGGTTCTACATTTGATACAAAGGCATATGCATTCAATTCATTTTGAATTCTTACGTGGCCTCTAGTCTTAGGAGGGTCATGCAAATTGCCAATCACATTATCTACAGGATGATCTTTTAGATATCTAATGTTGATAATTTCATTATCATGATTTTCATTTACCTCCCTCTGAACTGTAGGCTCTTCTTCATTAAGCTCTTCATTTCCTTCCTCATCTTTGGATTTGTCTGCAGGATTCCCTTCTTTCAGAATATCACCATTGTCTTCATTCCTACATTGACCAATATTAGACTTTACCAAAGATTCATCAAAAATAATATGTGGAGATTCTTCAACAGTTTTGGAATTCAGATTATACACTCTATATGCTCGGGTGTTTTCAGAGTAACCAAGAAAAATTCCTGGTTCACCTTTAAGTTCAAATTTATCAAGGTCTCTTTTATCATTTATATGAATAAAATATTTACAACCAAAAACCTTGAAATGAGCAATAGAAGGTTTCTTACCCTTTATGATCTCATAGGGTGTTTTCTGGGTAGAAGGTCATACCATGGCTCTGTTAATTACATAACAGGTAGTATTTACTGCTTCAGCCCAGAACTTCCTTGGCAGACCACCTTCAACCAAGAGTGTACGACCCATCTCCACCAAGGTTCTGTTCCTCCTCTCCACAACTCCATTATGCTCGGGTGTCCTTGGTGAGGAGTACTTGTGATGAATTCCATTTGACCTGCAGAATTCATCAAACTGTGAGTTTTCAAACTCACCTCCATGATCAGTTAAAATATTTTCAATTTTTTGGTTTTTCTTAAGACAGAACTCCTGAAATTCTGAGAATGCATCATTTTTATGTGATAAGAAATATACCCAAGTATACCTAGAGAAGTCATCTACCATGACAAACCCATACTTCCTCCCTGATAAGCTGACAGATATTGTTGGCCCAAAAAGGTCCATGTGTATCAGCTCATAGGGTTTAGAAGATAGATTTTCTGTTCTAGATTTAAATGACTTTCTAGTTAACTTTGACTGAGTGCATGCATCACAGATTTTATTTTCTTTCTTAAAGGAAACTTCAGGAAGTCCTCTAACCATGCTATGCTTATTCAGTTTATGCAATACAGTGTAACTAGCATGGCCTAACCTACGATGCCATAAAAATGCTAAGTCCTATCTGCTAGCAGTAAGGCATAGGTTAGAATATTGTATATCATCTAAGTCTATCATGTAAGTGTTATTTATCCTTTTACCAGAAAATTTAACAGTTTCAGAATCAGGTTCAAAAACTTTGCAGCATTGAGAGTCAAAAAGAACTTTACATCATTTATCACATAGTTGGCTGATGCTAAGTAAATTATATGCTAAACATTCAACCAACATGACATCTTCAATGCAACAGGTAGTACACTTACCTACCTTACCTGTCCCAACAATCTTACCCTTTGTGTTGCTACCAAAGGTGACAAGGCATCATTGTTTCTCTGTCAGCATGCAGAACTTGGCCTTATCTCCTGTCATATGCCTGGAGCAGCCACTATCCAAGTACCACAAATTGTTCTTGGCTGCCAGACATACCTGCACACATAATCAGGTAGAGAAGTTTGGAACCCAAGACTGATTGGGCTCCAGAGAAGATGAAAAGTAATTAAAACAAGAAAGCAGACTTTTAGGAATCCACATTTGTTTGAAACAGTTCTGTTCAGTGGATTTTTCAGATTTCTTTTTGTTATGCTTTTTCTTGTTGACACTAGCATGATTATTTACAGATTGATTATTTCTGTGCCAGTGCCTTGGCCAGGGTGTATTCACGAAATTTTGGCCATAGTAATCATTGGGCTGGCTGTGGAAATGTTAGTTCCTAGGTGTCCAAGAGCCATACACATTAACCCAATTTTTAGTGTAAGGTTTATAGGACTGTGTAGCCTGATGTCCATAACCTGTAAACCTTCCTTGAGTCCTAGTCCATCCTGACCTATTTGGATAGGTTGACTGTGCAAAGAAGTGGGACTGGGCTCTAGGTTGGTAGAAATGTTTGGGTTGAGCTCTAAAAGCTTTCTGCCTCCCCTGCACCTTGGACCCTACTGACCTATTCATAGGTGTGTATTGGGTCTTCTTCAGAGGTGGTGGTGATGGTGGAGACTTGGTGACCTTAACATGGGGTTTATAAGACTGTGTAGGTTGACCCCTAACCTGAGACTGAGCTTTGGGATTTTGCTTGGATGTGCTAGCTCTACTAGGCTCACTCAGCTTTTGTTTGCCCTTCTCCTCAGCACTGGGCTTTTTCAGATTTATAGCTTTGTTCACTGAAATGTTTGACTTCATGTTGATTAGAGGTCCTTTCTCTTTTTGTGCGACAAATGAAATAGTTTTCATTCCAAAGCTTTTTGTTGCACTAGAATTAAATCCAAGGCCCTCTTTTCTGAAGTTGACTTTTGACCCTAACAAAGCATTTAGGTTATCTGAACCTTGGGTCATTTTCTCAATAATTTTAAGCTTGTCCTCATTATCCTTTTGAATGTCTTCAATGGATTTTTTCAGTTCTGTATTCACACTTAGGACAGCTTGATATTTTTCATTCACAATTTTTATCTCACTTTCATATTTCTGAATTTTCAACTTCCATTCATCAACTTCTTTTTCTAACCTCTCATTATCTTCTTTAGAGGCTTTTGACTCATTCTTGATTTCTTCTAATTCAGAACATGTAAGTTTGAGTTTATTATTCTCAGATTCAAGACATGCAATTTTATCAGTTAGAGTTGTATCATTTTGCATGGAGTTAATCTTCTTCTTAGATGCATGTTTTCCCTTCTAATGTCATCTACTTTATCAGCTATTTCATGATAGGCATCTACCCAATCAGCAACAGTAAAATTATCGAATCGAGAAGTTACCTCATCTGAATCCTCCTCTCTGTCTTCAGAGCTTGTTGCCATAAGGCAAATGGGCTTTTCAGATTCAGCTTCACTGTCAGAGGTATTGCTCAAGGAGCCTTCATCTTCATCACTCCAGGTACTCACCATAGCTTTCCCTTTCGTGTTCCTCTTCTTTGACTTGTCCTTGTATTTCTGATTCTCTGGACAGTCAGCTTTCAGATGGCCTGTCTTCCTGCATTGATAACAAGTATTAGTTTCAATTTTCTTTGCAGGGTTATGTTTATACCTTTTATCCCTTCGGCCGCCACTATACTTCTTTTGGCTGAATCGTCCTCCTTCTTTCCTGAGGAACCGCCTGAACTCTCTGGTCATCATTGCCATCTCAGTATGAGTTATATCTTATTCATTCAGGCTCTCCTCGGATCATGATCCACTAGAGCTGGATCTGCTGGACTTGCTGGATTTGCTGGCACCAGCTTTCAGAGCGATTGGCTTCTTCTTCTTTTCAGCTTCCTCTATCTTTGGCAGATTAATCTCATATGCCATCAGCGAGCCAATTAGCTCATCTGCCCTTGTATTTCGCAAATCCCTTGACTCCTCCATTACTGTAGCTTTAGTATGCCAAGCATGAGTCAGGGAACGCAATATCTTCCTCACTACATCGTATTTTGTCTGAGCCTTCCCGAGACCTCTAAGACCATTTGTGATGATAGTTAATCGAGAGTACATCTCCTTGATGGTCTCATTTGGCTTCATCTTGAAGGCTTCATATTCTAACACAAGGAAATTAGCCTTCGTCTCTCTAACCTGAGAAGTCCCTTCATGAATAACTTCCAGTGCATCCCACATCTCCTTAGCTGAGCTGCAAGCTGATACTCGAGAAAATTCCATGGGGTGCAGAGAGCATTGAATAGCGTTTATGGCGCTCCAGTTTAGAGTAGACCTTCTGATCTCCTCCTTGGTCCAAACTTCCACATTAGGGGACAGCTCATAAGGTCCCTTGCTGAATACCTTCTAGATCTCATAATCCTTCGCCCTCAAAAATACTTGCATACGGTTCTTCCAGTATGCATAGTTAGATCCATCGAAGAAAGGGGGCTTGGTGGTTGAGTGTCCTTCAGTGATCATCCCTCGAGCATCCATCTGTACCTTCATCTTCGGGCTGTAAGTCCCTGTAGAAGAGTTAGGCTCTGATACCAACTGTTATGTTAGATGGACGCAGTCTATTACCACTGAGAGTGGATCTAGAGGGGGGGTGAATATATCTAATGTCTAATTTTAGAACACAGTTGAACTCTAATGCGGAATTAAAACAAGCAACTGTTGAACGACAGAAGGAACACTATGAAATCACACAAACAACAGGCAATCACACAGTAGACACCGATCTTTAAGGTGGTTCGATCTCAATCCAGAGATCTACGTCCAGCCCACACTCCAACTGGAATGTAGATCCTACTGACTCACAGCTTGAACAGCTGGGCTTCACAGCTTGCCAACAGACCGCTGATACACAGCTTCGCTGGGCTTTACAGCTTGCCGACCAGAGGAACAAATCCTCTGCAACCGCTGGGCGATATAGCTTAGCCGTCCGAGACCTGGTCTCGCCTGCTAAGGATTACAGCTTCACCTGTCCAGTGGAAACCTCCACTGTAATTGCTGGCTCACAGCTTGATAACAAAAGAGTTTCGAAAATAGTAAAGACAGAAACAAATAAAATAGAAAACCAAAACGAATGTAGCTCAATTGAGTAGTATCAGCTCTGGTATCTGAACCAAGAGACTGATTTACAAGACTTCGAAAAGACTCTCTCAACTCAACTCTCTTAATCTTCTCTTCTCTCTTTCTCTTCTTCTCTCTGAATCTTCTTCTCTCTTTTTCTTCTTCTCTGTGGATCGTGCAGGCGCTCACTCTCTGTTCTTTTCTCTTAGCTCTGGCTGCTTCTATTCGATCTGCTTCTTCTGAAGGAAGAAACTCCATATATATACTAGCAACAGATTGGATAGGGCGTGTGGCTTCCACATTTCCCGCCCAGAGAATTCGCCAGATCCGAGGAATTTCGACCACATGGCAACATTCTGGCTGGGCTGCTTCCACGTGTCATAATCTGGTCACTCCCCTTATCCTCGGATCACGTGCCCAGTCATCAGTCTCTGCAAAGAATCCCTGTCAGACAATCGAAAGGAACTTATCAGTTTAATGTCGACACTTTGTACAGACTTCATAGTATGAAATGTAGAAATTGTATAGACTTGTTGAAGTGTAATGCAATGTGCAGACTTTGATCGTAGTTAAAGACAGCAATGTGCAGACTTGAGTAATGTATGGACTTGCGTTCAGTAGCAATGTATAGACTTGAACACATGCATGCTATACGATGTACAGACTTCCTATATGAAGGCAACCGCTAGAGCATGTATAGACTTCATATATGCAGTGCTATGGCATGTGCAGATTTCATATATTCAAGACTGAGGTGTGTACAGGCTTAGTGAACGCAACACTGAAGCATGTACAGACTTCACGTATGCAAGACTATGAACATTACACATGGATGTACTGACTTGCTACTATCGAATGTGCAGACTTGAGTAGCATTCAGCAGCCAATGTATAGACATGCAGACTTGTGCAGACTACGTGCAATGCATGAAGCAGTGTATAGACTTGGAGTTCAATGTGCAACCAATGTACATACTTTGCAATGCCTAGTGTTAAAGCCTGAGAGCACAATGCATCATGTACAGACTATGCGTTATGCAACCAGACGATGTCTAGACTTGCTCATGACTGTCTAAACTCTGCATGCGTGCTATAGCAATGTGCAGACTTGCGAGTGTGTGACATGCACAAAGACGCTAAGTAAGACATTCCAATGTATAGACTCCAAGTCTATTTGAGACGCTGAGTGAGACGGACCTCACAGGCTGTACAGACTTAAGAATACACGATGTATAGACTTGCCAAAGGAAGGGCTGTACAGACTTGAGCAAAGCAAGGTCTGTATAGACTTGAGAGTTCATGATGTATAAACTTGTCAGAGGAACTGGACGATGTACAGACTTGAGCAAAGCAAGGTCTGTATAGACTTGAGAGAGAGTTCACGATGTATAGACTTAGCCAAGACACGATGTATAGACTTATGTTCTAAACGATGCACAAACACAACAATGCAACGTATGACTTTGAGTGTGTAGACTTGTGTGTGTGTGCAATATGTAGACCTGTGTATGTGTGATGTGTAGACCTGTGTGTGTGTGTGCATGACGATATATAGACTCTTACTGCATAGAACACATAGACAATCTGACAGAGATAGTTTCATCAAAATATAAACAGTTGCCAATCAATCAAAACAAGCTGTTGCCAATGAAATAAAGCTATTGTCAACATCATCAACACAGAGGAGTCACAACAATCTCCCCCTTTTTGATGATGGCAACACCCTATCATATGGAATAGTAACATCCTGTCATACATATATAAATTTACCCGGAGATCCAGCACAGTAGACATCCATCATGGGCCCTGCCTCCCTCGCCCTCGTGACGACTGCCGACATCCTGAAGCGCCTGAGTGGTGGAGGTGTGCCCTGCAGGTGATGGGAGGGCACTGGGACCTGTAAAAATTAAATATCATAAGTAAAACGAATATTTTGCTAAAAATTAAAATATACATACCTACAGCGGGAGGTGGTGGGGGTGGCGCCCGTACAGGAGGTGGGAGGGCATTAGGACCTGTAAAAATTAAATATCATAAGTAAAACGAATATTTTGCTGAAAATTAAAATATACATACCTACAGCGGGAGGTGGTGGGGGTGGCGCCCGTACAAGTGCTGGGAGGGCACTGGGACCTGTAAAAATTAAATATCATAAGTAAAATAAATATTTTACTGAAAATTAAAATATACATACTTACAGCGGGAGGTGGTGGTGGTGGCGCCCGTACAGGTGGTGGGAGGGCACTGGGATCTGTAAAAATTAAATATCATATGTAAAATGAATATTTTGCTGAAAATTAAAATATACATACCTGAAGTAGGAGGTGGTGGGAGGGCATTGGGACCTGTAAGAATTAAATATCATAAGTAAAATATATAATCACATAATATTTCATTGCATTTTCAAAATAGACATATATACCTGTCTACTGCGGTGGTCACACAACATCTAATCACACAACATCTAATTTAAAAAAACATTCAAATGAAGAACATCAAAGCTAAATAATGTAAAGCAGCAAGAAGGCCAATATTAGGTATTTGGACTGGTAGAGTTGGTTGGATTGAGTACAGGGTCAGTTGACATTGGGGGAGTCAATTGACCCACCCAGGCTGATATTGTACCTTGGCAGCCTTGAAGATGACAAGATATAGGCTGACAGGTAGCCATGTCAACATTAAATTGTATTTCAGAATTATCAAAGATGATTGAGCTCAAAAATACTTAATAGGGGTGACAAATGGGTTATTAGGGGTGACAAAAAGGTTAAGAAGGGTGACAAATGACTTGCCGCTGTGGGTTTGGGCTGCTGGTTTCACAGAAGAGGGGAAGAAAGGGTTGTTGCTGGTTTCCCCAGTCTCTTCCCGCCGACCCCCACCCCCCATCGGAGTCACTCCACTGATCTTGCCGCCCCACCCCCACCCTCCGGCCAGAAATCCTCCCAACCCCTCCCTACCCCCTTTCCCCCTCTAGCGAGCTCCGGCGAGCTCGCGGCCCCCCACCCTCCTAGCCAGTAGCCCCCACCCCGGACCCCTTGTAGCACCCCTCCCTGAACCCCCCACTCCTAGATTAGCCCCCTTGGACCCGCCTGAACTCTCCCCCCCCCCCCACCCTCCCAGCGATCATCCCCCACCCTCGACCCCCTGCCGGATCCCCCCTATCTGAACCTCCCCCCATGTTATGTTAGATGGACGCAGTCTATTACCACTGAGAGTGGATCTAGAGGGGGGGTGAATAGATCTAATGTCTAATTTTAGAACACAGTTGAACTCTAATGCGGAATTAAAACAAGCAACTGTTAAACGACAGAAGGAACACTATGAAATCACACAAACAACAGGCAATCACACAGTAGACACCGATCTTTAAGGTGGTTCGATCTCAATCCAGAGATCTACGTCCACCCCACACTCCAACTGAAATGTGGATCCTGCTGACTCACAGCTTGAACAGCTTGGCTTCACAGCTTGCCAACAGACCGCTGATACACAGGTTCGCTGGGCTTTACAGCTTGCCGACCAGAGGAACAAATCCTCTGCAACCGCTGGGCGATATAGCTTAGCCGTCCGAGACCTGGTCTCGCCTGCTGAGGATTACAGCTTCACCTGTCCAGTGGAAACCTCCACTGCAATTGCTGGCTCACAGCTTGATAACAAAAGAGTTTAAAAAATAGTAAAGACAGAAACAAACGAAATGGAAAACCAAAACGAATGTAGCTCAATTGAGCAGTATCAGCTCTGGTATCTGAACCAAGAGACTGATTTACAAGACTTCGAAAAGACTCTCTCAACTCAACTCTCTCGATCTTCTCTTCTCTCTTTCTCTTCTTCTCTCTGAATCTTCTTCTCTCTTTTTCTTCTTCTCTGTGGATCGTGCAGGCGCTCACTCTCTGTTCTTTTCTCTTAGCTCTGGCTGCTTATATTCGATCTGCTTCTTCTAAAGGAAGAAACTCCATATATATACCAGCAGTAGATTGGATAGGGCGTGTGGCTTCCACATTTCCCTCCCAGAGAATTCGCCAGATCCGAGGAATTTCGACCACATGGCAGCATCCTGGCTGGGCTACTTCCACGTGTCATAATCTGGTCACTCCTCTTATCCTCGGATCACATGCCCAGTCATCAGTCTCTGCAAAGAATCTATGTTAGACAGTCGAAAGGAACTTATCAGTTTAATGTCGACACTTTGTACAGACTTCATAGTATGCAATGCAGATATTGTATAGACTTGTTGAAGTGTAATGCAATGTGCAGACTTTGATCGTAGTTAAAGATAGCAATGTGCAGACTTGAGTAATGTATGGACTTGCGTTCAGCAGCAATGTATAGACTTGAACACATGCATGCTATATGATGTACAGACTTCCTATATGAAGGCAACCGCTGGAGCATGCATAGACTTCATATATGCAGTGCTATGGCATGTGCAGATTTCATATATTCAAGACTGAGGTGTGTACAGGCTTAGTGAATGCAACACTGAAGCATGTACAGACTTCACGTATGCAAGACTATGAACATTACACATGGATGTACTGACTTGCTACTATCGAATGTGCAGACTTGAGTAGCATTCAGCAGCCAATGTATAGACATGCAGACTTGTGCAGACTACGTGCAATGCATGAAGCAGTGTATAGACTTGGAGTGCAATGTGCAACCAATGTACATATTTTGCAATGCCTAGTGTTAAAGCATGAGAGCACAATGCATCATGTACAGACTATGCGTTATGCAACCAGACGATGTCTAGACTTGCTCATGACTGTCTAAACTCTGCATGCGTGCTATAGCAATGTGCAGACTTGCGAGTGTGTGACATGCACAAAGACGCTAAGTAAGACATTCCAATGTATAGACTCCAAGTCCACTTGAGACGCTGACTGAGACGGACCTCACAGGCTGTACAGACTTAAGAATGCACGATGTATAGACTTGCCAAAGGAAGGGCTGTACAGACTTGAGCAAAGCAAGGTCTGTATAGACTTGAGAGTTCATGATGTATAAACTTGCCAGAGGAACTGGACGATGTACAGACTTGAGCAAAGCAAGGTCTGTATAGACTTGAGAGAGAGTTCACGATGTATAGACTTAGCCAAGACACGATGTATTGACTTATGTTCTAAACGATGCACAAACACAACAATGCAATGTATGGACTTTGAGTGTGTAGACTTGTGTGTGTGTGCAATGTGTAGACCTGTGTGTGTGTGATGTGTAGACCTGTGTGTGTGTGTGCATGACGATGTATAGACTCTTACTGCATAGAACACATAGACAATCTGACAGAGATAGTTTCATCAAAACATAAACAGTTGCCAATCAATCAAAACAAGCTGTTGCCAATGAAATAAAGCTATTGTCAACATCATCAACACAGAGGAGTCACAACACCCCACTCCCAGAGAAGTCCCCCCCCCCTCGGACCTGCCTGAACCCTCCTCCCCCAGACTCCCCCCCCCCTCGGAACCCCCCCACCCTCCTAGTCAGCAGCCCCCACCCCGGACCCCCTGCCGGAGCCCCCCTCCCTGAAATCCCCACTCCCAGAGCAGCCCCCCACCCACTTGAACCCTCCTCCAGACCGCCCCACCGGAACCCCCACACCCTCCTAGCCCGCATCCCCCACCTTGGACCGGACCTCCTCCCGGAGCCCCCCTCCCTGAACCCCCCACTCCCAGAGCACCCCCCCCCCACCGACCCTCTTGAACCCTCCTCCCTCAAAACCCCCTGCTGGAACCCCTCCCCCTCCCAGACCGACCTCCCCCTCTCGGATCAGCCAAAACCCCTGCCCCCTGATGATCCCCAACCTCAAAAAAAAAACAACAACAGCGAGAGGGTAGGGGGACGCAGCAATGGCGGTGGTGGAGGTGCGGCGGGCAAGGAGAGTGTTACAGAGAAAGAGGGAGAGGGAGAGGGAGGGGGCTTACCGGACCGGAGAGGATGGTGAGTGAGGACGGCGACAGGGTGGTACTGGCGACGACGACGAGGACGGCTCCGACGAGGACGGCGAGGACGGCACCAGCGGTCTCTCCTCGGCAGGGAGACAGTGGAAAGAGAGAGTGAGAGGGAGAGTGGGGGGCGAACCGATGAAGTGTACAAACAGTGAAAGGGAGATTGTGGGGGAAGGGTTTGATCGCGGGGGGGAAGGGTTTGATTGTGGCGGGAAGTAGAGTTTTTTTCGACGGATTTTCGACGGAACTTATTTTCATCGGAAACTATTACAATATTCCATCGAAAAGTTGAAAATGGACAAATATATTGAAAATAGTGTAGCACCGACGAACTTTCCGAACAATGGCGAGAGAAATATATTTGTCCATTTTCAACTTTCCGATGGAATATTGTAAGGGTGACAAATAACGAACAATGGCAACAAATAACGAACAAGGGTGATAAATAACGAACAAGGGTAAAAAATAGGTTTTCGACATTTTTTCCGATGGAATTGGAGTCCGTCGGAAAGTGGAGTGTATCACCGACGGACTTTTTGACGGAAAATTTTTCTATCGAAAATTTTTAAGGGTGACAAATTTTTGTCGAAAATTTTTAAGAGTGACAAATAACGAACAAGGGTGAAAAATAGGTTTACGACGATTTTTCCGATGGAAATTTAGTCCGTCGGAAAGTTCAGGGACAAATATTTAGTACCGACGGCTTTTTCGACGGTAATTTATCCGTCGGAAAGTTGTAAGGGTGACAAATAACGAACAATGGTGACAAATAACGAACAAGGGTGACAAATAACGAATAAGGTTGAAAAATAGGTTTCCGACGGTGTTTCCGACGGAATTTTTGTCTGTCGGAAAGTTGAAAAGGGAAAAATATCGAAAAATAGATTATCGGGCTGACAAAATAGATTTTCGACGGAAGTGTTTCTATCGAAAATGTGGTCGGAAGTTCCAACGATATTCTGACGGTATTTTTATCCGTCGGCAAATTCAGACGTAAATGTTCCGACGAAAAGTTTCCGTCTGAATACCCGTTGGCAATTCTGACAGATTTTTCGACATATCCTTTTCTGTCAGAAATACCGATGCAATTTTCGACAGAATTTAATCCGTCGAAAATTACGACTCCTATTCCGACGAAAATAAATCCGTCGAAAATTTTCGTCTCTAATACCGCTTTTTCTTGTAGTGTTCGATGATACCCTTGCATCGGTTTATTTCCTCGGTCCGTACAGCCTCCACCGAGATTACATAGCACCTTCTATCGATTGCCTGACTTTGTCGAACCTCTCCCACGCCGAATTTGGTGGGGAACTTCATTTTTTGGTGGTAGGTTGAAGGCACAACCATTATTCAACCAATGATGCCTCAGCCAAAGATGGCATTGTTGGCCATTATCCCCTTTACCACAATGAAATTTGTCACAAAGGTTATGGCTCTAGGGGGAGTTTTGATAATAATAGGCAGGCTTAGGGCTCTCTCGAGGTAAGTTACTTGACCATTGAATCCACAAAGAGGGGTTCGGACCGGGCACAGTTTTGACGGGTTCTCACTCATGTTCAGGAAACTGTCATACGACAAAACATCTGGTGCACTGCCATTATCGACCAACACCCTATCTATGTTACAATGATTGATAGTTGCCAAGATTACAAGAGCATCGTCGTGTGGGGTAACTACCCCTTCTAAATCCTGGTCGGAGAACACCAGGGGTTGTTGCTGGTGTACTAAAGTTGCGGGCTTGGCAGGCTCTGCAGCCCAACTAGCTCGCTCGACATGTCGCTTCCTCCCTCGACTGGTATCTCCCTCGCAGGCCGAACCGCACGATATGATGTTGATGTCGATTCCTCGGGGGCGGTTGTCGATCTCCTCTGAGGGGTTTGGCGAGGCGTCCCGACGCTCGACCACGTACTGGGCCAAGTGCCCTCGGCGGATGAGACTTTCAATCTCATCCTTGAGCTATTGGTAGTCCCCAGTATGGTGGCCGTGATCGTCGTGAAACTAGCAGTGCTTTCGACGGTTGCGGTGGCGCAGGTCGGCCTTCATCGGCTCGGGCCGACGAAGCAAACCCGAGTCTCTAATCTCTCGATAAATCTCGTAGGAGTAGTCAGCAAAGTATACCGCTCAAACTTCTGGGGAGGCTCCTTTCGGTTGCCTTCCCAGTTCCTCAATTTTCCTAGGTCGGAGGATTGCTCGGACGAGCTCTTCCTCTCCCCCTCCTTCCCTTGGCCGGGAGGATCCCGGCACGCAGTGAGAACCTCGTCGCACTCTGCATGGCGTAGGGCCAAGGTCACAAGGTCGGAAAGGGTGGCGGGGGGATGGAGCACCAACTCTCGCTAAAGCCTTTCATAAAGGGTTCCCCCAGTCAACACGGTGATGGCAGATTCGACGTCGAGGAAGGGATGCGTAGGGCCTCCGCTTTGAAACGGTTGATATAGGCCCGCAGCTCTACCCTCGGGGCCTGCTTGAGCGCTAGAAGCCCCGCAATCGACCTTGGGGCTCTGCTTCTGGCGAAGCTCTCCTAGAATAATTGCCCGAACTATCGGAAGCTGGTGATGCTTCTAGGGGCAAGAGCTCGGAACCAGGCCTGAGCCCCTTGAACCAAGGTGGTGACAAAGGCTCGGCACTTAATGGCATTTGATGCCCTCTGTAGAGTCATCAGAGCATCGAAACTATCGAAGTGGTCGGCCAGGTCGCCTAGGCCATCGTAGGACTTGAAGGCCGGAAGGAAATTCCTAGGGGATAACCTAACCTCCAGAATCTCGAGGGAGAATGAGGACTGCTCCTCATCCTCCTTACTTGTGGAGCTCTGTTGTAGAGCTCGGAGTGCTCGCTCCTGCTCGAAAAATCGCCGCTCGAAGTCATGGAGTTGAAGAGAGAACTACGGGTGGGCACGAGAGGGTACTGGGGGGCTCCAAGCACGCTCTTGATCTTCTCCCTACCGCCGTGTGGTAGGGGCGGCGATGTCCATCGGCAAGACGGGTGGCCGCGCCTCGCTCCTCCTCCTACGAGGGTTGGAGGAGGCCTCCTATTCTGCAGCCGAAGGCGGGGGATGAGAGGGTTCGCCTGCCATGCTACGAATGATGCGGCCATCTTGAAGAATAAAATGGCCTCTGGCTATTCACCGGGAAGCCTCAACGCGGGTGGGCGTGGACGGGGGGGGACGTGAATGCTGGGACCGTTCCTCCCTGGCTACTTGGGCCCTCATCAGGTCGACGAGGGTATCCAACTTAGCGTTAAGGGATCGAAGGCCTCTGGATCCACCATAGTCGAATGTCCCCCATGAGGCGGCGGTGGGGGTGGGGCATTGGCCTGAGCATTAGGGAGAGGGCTAGTCAACGAATGTGATGGCACAGGCTCCTCGTTTGCTACCGCCGATGCCTTCCCCCTATCGCCCGTGGCCCTCTTGCTGCTACTTCTTCGCACCATATTAGCTTCTTATTCGTTTCCCACAGACGGCGCCAGATGAAAAGGTGAGATCTCGTGCGAACCCGCGGACCGTCAGATCTAGGGCAATCGTGGGTCATGGCCATCTCAGAACAGAGTTCTACAAAAGGAAAGAAGCGATCAAGGGACCCGGGATTATAATCCTGAGGAAAATCCTCTGATACTTAAGTCAACAAAAGGTATGAGTAAGGTGCGAAGAGGAGGCAAGGGAGGTGTAGGGTATGAGATTGCTCTTCACCAGTTGAAGTGGTTAGAATTTTGCTTACCTTTCCAGAGGGGTTCCCTACGTTTATATAGTCGTTGGCTCCCTTTCTTGAGTAGGGGAAGCGTGAGAGTCCGAGGGGGCATTACGTCCACAGTAAGAACTCTCACCGTTCAGGGACTCTTGCCCTCCCCTCATCCTCTTGAGCTTCCAACTCTCTGGGGATAGCGTAACATCCTGTGGGATAATGAGGGATAAGTGCTTAGCCGCGAGGAATTCGCCCTGACTCACTGAGAAGTCTTGATGACGGGCTGATCTATAAGAGATAAGGGATATATCCTGCCTACACAGGGAGTATGAGGCTTGGGCACCCCATGAGGGAACATCCATCCACCTTCAGATGGCTCGAGCGTTGGGGAGGTCTTCGTTCGGGTGACCGAGCCAAGACTCGGTGGGCCATGTTGGTCTACTTAACCGAGGTCTAGTAGTAAGTGGGTCGTGCTAGAGCTGTCACTTATTGGGCCGCACAGACCTTGGTGGGCCGTTTGGGCCATGTAAATATTGGACTGCAAATCTTCCCCTCTCCAAGTCTAATTCCTTATTGTATTATTGTAAACTCTGTAGGAAAGAGAAAAAATAGGAGTCATAAAAATTTGAACCGGAAGAGACATAACTGAACCAGAGGGGAAAAAACAGATAATTTTAACTGAATCGGAGAAAAAAATCAGACAATTCTAACTGAACCAAAGGGGAAAAAATTTGGACAATTCTTTTAAAGAGTTTTTTTTCTTCCTCTCCAAATCTCATCGGTCCCATGTAGATCAATAAAATTTAATGTGCAATTTTACCGCATACAAGAACGTACACCAAGTATTACCTACCAGCCACGCCGCAGACTTGCCGTTGGCACGATAAATGGACGAGGCCACCATTTTTATGATCAAATAATGATATACATCCAGGCCATACAATAGGATTGGGTTGGATGTGACAAAGGAAGCCGGTGTTAGAACCCCAGCTTGATGCCCAATGGGATACCCTGGAAAACGAACGCGTGAGAAAAGGGACAAACCATAACACAAGAAATGAGAACCCATGGGCCACGCCAACGCGAACTCGCCGCATTTGAACCCCACCAGTGCAGTGCACCTGCCACACCCCCTATTTTATTAAGTGCAAAAAGATAAAACGTATCGCTGGAACACAATGCGCACCTGTTCAGAGGATCTACTTATCCCTCCTATTCACCAGCCGTCAATTTCCAAGGCACACAAACAAACCAAGAAGGCTAGCAAGCGAAACGGCAGTTTAATTTAATCACAGATGTCTACGCTGATGAAACGGTGCACTATAAAAGTCTGTATTCTGCTCAATTACCTTTAATTTGATTGAAGACATCGAATATCGTCAAGTATCACTATCAAAAATTTTACATTCTCGAAAAATGTGGCATGTTACAAAGATTTCGAATCAAATAGAAAGAGAAGTCGAGTGACAGCTTGAACAAATACCAATACATAGGAGCAGCAGTTGAACTTTCGTTCCCTAGTAACCCTGACCCTAATAAGAATCCAGAGCTTCTACTTCCCTGAGCACGGTTCTTCAATGGCAGTCTCCAATCATAGTGTAACATCTGTTGCACAATCGGGGTTATATAATGCATGCAGATAGTTGTTTTTCTGCCTTCAAGACATCTCTCCATCATTCCCAGGAGGACCAAAGATACGGAGGTTACGATCATCCGAGGAACCGACGACCATGTAATTTGCGTCCGGGCCAAACTTCACACAATTTACTTTCCCTAGTAAACATTACAAGCATAACTCAGATGCTAATTAAGTACATAAAATACTGAGCAGAAGTGTCATGACGAACGGTTTTGGTGATGTCAAGAATAGCCCCCCGCTGGAACCAGGTAAACTCAAGGGCAAGGCACACCCACCCCACCCCCTAACAAATCAGACATGGACTGGTTTGCTACACAGCGGGTTCCTTGGGAAGTGCTTTAACCAACCATGTACAGTGGCTGGTGCCATGAGAGATGTTATTAGTGGGACAAGTGTGTGCAAGTACAAGGAAAGGGCAGTGATGAGAAACCTGTGCCAGACAAATCGGGGAGTGTCTTGATACAATTCCACTCAAGCTTAACATTTGCAACTTGGTAAATCCTGCCAAAAAAAGACCAGATGGTAAGGATTTACAGAACCAAAAACAGAATATGACCAAGGAAATCTTGAAAACAAACTACTAGAATATGTTCTCGTACAAAGCCATAAAATGCTAGAGCATCGCACGTGGTCAACTGAAGCCCAAAATGTACAGTGTAGTATCCCAAAACCCATGATTACACCGACCTAATTCTAGATGTCAACATGTCAAAGGATCATTTCCTAAACACATCATATTAAGACTGAGAAATGCAAACCTTATATCTGAACCCGCAAGGGCAAGGTAGCTTCCACTGAAATCGAACTCCACTGTAGAAAACCAAGTTTCCATAGATTATAAGATTAAATAAAATACATGAAGCAAGAAAGACTAAGCTAGCAGATGATTCTTCTTCCTCCAAATGCACCATGTGGAAACTAATTTTTGGTATAAATACATATATATATACATGGAGAGAGATTTACAAACATGACTATGTATTATCTATTTCAGAAACTACTTTAAAGGTAGGCTTTCAGATAGTTCAATTCGCAATCCCTATGGAAAGCTGGAAAACTTGGGGAGGCACATGGATTTGTAGTCATCAGGTTCAGCTGAACTAAGAAGGATCATCAAGATACCAGTGACCTAGCAGTGAAACGAGTCATAGGGCATGCATTCAATTTCTGTCAATATGCAAGTTTAAACAGATGCATAATAGACAAAGAAGCTCATGTGGATAAAGAAGTTACCCAGATAGATATTCAGAATTTGTTTTTCTTGGTACATTCTGATATTGTAAGAAGGGATGAAATGATACTTAGGCAGAAACAGTGGAACTAAACCTCATTAGCTTCTGTATGTAGTATACTTGCATGACGACAAAAAGGTAGAGGATTGCTGATTATGGCTACTCAGTCAATAAACATGAGAGAAGATATACCAAAGGATTGTCTAGCATATTCACAAAAAGAAGGCAGAAGGCTGCAAGATGCCTCCATGCTTAGGCTATAAATCTGATGGTGTATGACAAAACTATCATGATTTTTTTTAGGAGATGCACATACCAGTGTTAGTTGGCGTGTTAGGGTCATAAGGAGTAAATGTTCTGAAGTTTCTTAGTTTACGGAGATCCCAAAGTTTCACACCATCAACAGCCGCGGTCTGAAAGTAAAGGCAAATAATCAGAAAGGAGACAAAATCATACTCTTTCTTTCACAGCTCTTTGAGCAAGAAATGCATACCGCAAGGAAGTAACCATTTTCTGAGAAAGACACAGCAGTCACTGGCCCAACATGACCATCAAAGGTTGCAACATTGGACTGCAATTATGTGCACATGTTTCTATTAGCAAAAAGGCACACAAGACCAAAGGTATATGCCAGAGTCATGTACCTGACTTTTCACATCCCAAATTTTAACCACAGCTTCAGATGTCCCAGTACCCAAGATTAGACCATCTGGATGGAAGGATGCTGACGTAAAGCCCTCATTCCCTGAAGCTTCACCAACCTGTATATGCATCAAGCAGCTCATTTATGATCTAACATGCACAGACATTCAAAGATGTATGGCTGTCTGTTGGTGGACATGTAAGGATCAGGATGGGTGTAAAAGAATGCATGCAACTGGAGAAACCCAGATGCAAGAACACTATTTTATGTGGAAATAAGACAAAAGTACGAGAGAGAGAAACCTGTGCAAGACATAATCCGGATACAAGGTCGTAGAAGCACCATGTATTGTCGAGAGAAGCAGAAACAAAGTACTTATGGGTTGCATGGACCGTGACAGCTTGAACCTGTAAAAAGATTCCATATGCACTTTCAGAATGGTGACCTCACATAATGACCTTAGTTTAACTTTTGGAATTCTTTTTCTGCTCTTTTATTGTTGAATGTAATATATCATGTTATCACACATGATATTCATTATGATCATCCACAGGATTGCGAAGATCAACATAAACAAAGGTGCTCATCTAGAATGATCTATAATATATAAATTGCTATTCCAGTCACTCGAACAACAATGTATTCACATTTATTGAGATGGGCACCAACTTCTGGCTTCAACCACAATTCATGCATAGACCAAAGATGAATTAGTCCACAACTTGTATCATATTCATGAACAAGCACATAATTTTGAGAGAACACAAATGTGCATAAAAGGAGTCATCCTATGTTGATAAACAAAATTCAAACTAAAGATCTTGGCATTAAAGCAATATTCATCACAGAGGTACCACAGAAGCTAACCTCAGCAGAGTGGTCCTTCAATATATGTAAGCAATTATAGTTGCCATCATCTCCCCCTTGCCATAAGCGAACAGTCTGCATGAGAGGGCATCACTAAAATAATCAAATGTTGCAAATGTTATATGCAAATCCTCTATAGGTAGAATAAAAGAAATATCCAAATTTGAAGTCCTCATTTCATGTCCAACTATATTTTAAAACATGTGTGATCAGTACCATGTGGCTCTATACTTCATCAAATGCGCCTGTTAAATCACTACTTGGGCTGTAACCATTCAAATAATCTCGGGGATGAAGTGGTGAGGTGTTGAGGTGTGAAGCATGGGCACCACCACTCCCCAGGCATTAGACATATTGATTTTTGACATACAAAAATCAATTACTTGGATTTCAGGTCACAAAGTGTGAACATTTCAAAGAATTCACTCCATTTTCTCCTGCAATTCATCTTTGGGGAAAAAACAGTACCCTGGGGTGCTCAATCAGAATACTTCATGAGAAAATCACTATCAGTACATTTCATCTTCACCACTTATCATAAGCCATAGACAACAGGAAGAGAGAAATATAAAGAAACACCTTATACTAGAGAAACACAAGAAACTGAAAAAAATCTGCAGCCAATCCCGTGGACCACAAACAGAATGCCGAGGAAATATGCTACTATAACATCATACACAAGAACAAAATATCCCAAAGAGTTGTGAGAACTTGCCAGAAACTAAAGAAAAGCATGCCATCTTTTAGTTTATTTATTATTCATCTCTCTTATGACTAATAAAAGTACACAGTAACCACTAAAACCTTTTTGTCAGGCACTTCACTGTTTTGAGTAGAAAATTATTCTAGATTCTAAATAGCCACAACTGAGAGTTAATTAATCTCAAATCAACATGATGGTTTGGTAGCACACAGTAGAATTGCAATGTTTACCAAGAACCAAGATAAAAGAATATAGCTGAAGTAAAAAATATGTAAGAATTCTAGATTACCAAATTTCAGATGCTCGGGTAAAATAAATTTCTGCAAATATACTGGTAACAAGAGAAAAGGTGGTTCTTCAATGTAACAACAAGAAGAAGCCATTTCTCAGTAGCCAGAGGACTGGAGTCCAGTAGTAACCAAAGAGAATAGCAACCCCAGGCTGAACCTCCACATGGTTCTTCTCAGGGACCTCCTCTGTTTTAAATAGAGGGACATGATAACTCCATTATGCCTGAGTACAGTCCTCCATATTGGCATATTGCTGAGTGGATCTTGACTCTAGTAGAAACCACAAGTGAACAAGATAATCTAATAAAACTATGACAGCACCACTGCACAGAAGTCACAAACCTAAAAATCCCTGTGCAGTTATACAATAAAACTTCTCCATATGGAATATGACTCACCTTATCACCTGACCCAGTCACAACCACCTCGTCTTGTGGTACAAACTTTACACTTGTCACCTATTGTAGAAACAAGTCCGCATCAAAAAATATCTTAATATAAGTAAAAGGGGGGAAAACTAAAAACAATGAAAATAAAGAAGAAATTGGACAATGAGGCTTGGAAAAGAAAATGACGAACTAGACCTTCTTTGAATGACCAGTCAGTGTGGATAATATCTGGCCAGACGGCCGATCAAAGATTACAGCAGTGGCATCGACTCCACCAGTTGCAATAATGTCCTGACAGTCATCAAGATGCAAGACTTGCTAAGAAACAAGGAATAAAGATAGATACTTCCTTATTTTTAGCAAGCAATATACATAACTATACTTATCATCCAATTTGAAACACAACAGAATTTCATATTTTTTCGACTGCTAAGAATTGAAGGAAAGAAAAGACTGATCAAATTCTGGAATGCAGAAATGCAATCAGTCTCCTTATGTTCCAGACTCGAGAATACTTCATTACTGTGCCATGATATTAAATCAAGATTCAAACAAAATTGCTCTGGATTGGTCAACCCTGATCCAATTTCAGTGGGGCCAATCTGATCCCCGCCTGCTGTTAACCGAGCCTTGCCATCCAAGGATCAGCTGGCAAATCCAAGCACCAATTGATCCTAACTCCAATGGCTAATTTGACTAGCGAATGGAACCTCCAACTAGCTGCTGCTGGCTGTTGGGAAATGGCCAGCAACACCTAGTCGGGGCATTGGGGCATTGCAGCCAAGGACCCTCAGGCACCGTAAGTGCCTTCCAAGGCCCTCCAGCCACCTCTCCCTCACTCTTCTCTGGCGTGATTCAAAAATCCATCCATGGCAGAGGTTTCTGTCTATTTTGAGCATCTCAACTCCATGATGAGCTTTTAGGCTACTGAAGTTATCTCAACTGCATCTACTTGCATGTGCCCAAAAGAAAGTGATGAGACCACAGGGCCACAAGATAGTTCCACATCGAATGTTGAAAAGATGTCCATGTGCTTATAAGGCTAGTCTTCACACCCCTTAACCCAAGAGGCGCCTTTTAAAGGACAAAATTCCACCTCCGCTCTGGGGACAATATCTCTTGGGACCCGAGAAGTCTCTTTCACATCAGTGGCGCCATCTGTGGGAACCCTTATCCCACACACGCTCATCTTCTCAAGGGGCTGTGATGAGATAGTCCCACATCAAATGTTGAGAAGATGACCGTGTGCTTATAAGGCCGGTCTTCACGTCTTAACCCAAGAGGCACCTCTTAAAGGGCAAAACTCCACCTCTGCTATGGGGACAATACCTCTTGGAGGCTGTGAAGTCTCTCACATCAAAAAGTATCTGCACAGCAGAGTGCCACAATGAGGTCATTAGATGATATAGACTGCCTTGAACAATTTGGCACCAAATCAAAGGTGACTGCAGAGTTCCAATTTGTACATTTCATTTCAGAATCTACATTTTATATACTTTCACATTTCTTAGAATGCCGAAAATAGGGCCGGTTCCAAGGCCAGACTCTCCAGGATCAGACCCAGTCAGACTCAGATCAGTCAACTCAGTTGACTTAGGGGTGACCATTCAAAGGGCCAATTAGATCCTTGTATTAAATCATTTGACACATTGATGACCTACTGCACATCGGTGACATCAATCTCTACCTCTGGATCTTTTGAAACAATCATCCATGTATCAAAACCTAACAAAATCCTTCACTCAAAGAAAAATGATTTAGGCAATGAAAACAGAGAAACACAACATTCTAAGCCCTAGTTTCCAGCTGGACACATGTGTCATTATTTCTCTTGTTCAAGCAAGTAGGTTAGAAAGTAAATGTGAATGTGTGTGAAAGAGAAAATTGAATTTACTAATTAGTCAAAGTGACAAATATCTCACGTATATACCTTTGAAGGATGTATATCAACAGATAGTATGCCCGGCTTGCTGGTCTTGTGAAGGGGATGACTTGAAAGTTGAGTGAAGTTCTCCAAGACATCGATAGGTGTCAATGTAGGTGAAACCTATAAATTGAATGGAAAGTTAGTATCTTTAATACACAATAATATATATGAAACTTATCTACACAAGTCTCACCAAAATTGAGATAGATTACTTCCTTTTTATCTAAAAGGAGCAATATTCAAAGAAAAGCATAATTCGGTAAGACTTTGTCAGAAAAAGATAGTACAATAATACAATATTACCCAAAATCATCAAGTAGACAAAAAATGGTAATGAAACTGGATAATATTTTATACCGCTGAGTAGGATTTAAAAATTTATAAACTTTCTTAGCATGTTTTGAATAAGCATTACACCAGAATGGCTAGCTCAATAAAAAGCTTAGCAGATAACTGCCATGAATTATAGTGAACAAAAGGACACATGTAAACAAAAGGTTTCCTGAAAGCAACTTAAATTTTGAGGTGAAAGTCTCTTTACAGTCTCAGTCTAAGGATGCAAATTAAATAACAATAAATAAAAGAGGGGAAAAGAGTCGAACAGAGCTTGAAGTCATTGAAGGTTCAAAATTTTTGCCACGTGGGATTAATGTTGCAACTGTTCTTGAGCATGGACATTATTCATCCATTTTACATTTCTTTCTTGGTCTACTGAGTACTGACCATCAGCAACACAAGTCAAAAATATTATGAAAACTATCTTTTTCATTTTTCTATCATTTAAAGGGTATTTTGCTTAATAGTTGATGCTCATGACGCATGGGCCTTTGATAAAATGCCTTAGGACAGCCTTAGACTTTTGCAACCTTTGGCACATATCATCTGCACATTGTAAACCTATCTTTGATTGTAAGAACACTGTACCTGCCGCTTTTTACGTTGTGCTGACAACATGGTGTTACAGTTTGAAAGTTCCTCAATTATATCATTAGTGATACCGGGTCGAATTCTCTTCCCATCAGGACCCACTTCATAATCTTCCGCAGCTGCAAAGCAAAGACGAACAGAGGTGGCAGGTAAGAGAATAATTTTGTTAAGTCATAGAACAGTAATAAAAGCAATTTCGAAGGGAACCTCTTTTCCCATTAGTAACAGGAGCACTTGGCTCAGATGCTGAGAGTAAAGGTATCTTTCTTTCTGCCTCAGCTAACAATGACCTTGCTTCATCCCTCTCCTTCTTAAGTCTTGCTATCACACGGCATGCAGCATCATGCTGAAAAAGGCTAGATATGTTAACGAGCAAATTTCCGAAGGGCCAGATGCAGACAGAAAAACATACATTACGTGAAACATTTAATTGAAAGATTCCTTATGTCACTTGATAGAAGAAACAAATATGAATCAACATATACATAATCAATAGAGCTTAAATCAAACCTGAAGATCCAATAACTCAAACTAACCAGAAGCCAAAACCAGTTCTAATGCACCAAAGTTTGTCCAATATTTTTTTGAAACCAGAGTCAAGCATACACAGGATTAAGGTAGGCAATTTAAAATGAAGAAGCGCATCAAAAGTCCTCTGAGATCGTCGTATGCCTATGAAACTCATAGGGAAGTTTTATAGAACGGCTGTGAGACCTGCTTTATTATATGATATTGAGTGTTGGACAGTACGAAAAGAACACATTCACAAAATGTGTGTAGCAGAGATGAGGATGTTGAGATGGATGTGTGGCAAGACTAAGAAAGACAAGATTAGGAATGAACACATCCGTAAGGCCTTGGGGATGGCCCTAATTGATAGTAAAATGAGATAAAATAAACTCAGGTGGTTTGGACATATGCTTCGTCGTCCTAACTCAGCGCCGGTTAAATGATGTGACCAAATCTTAGTGGATGCTAGTAAAAGAGCTCGGAGAAGGCTTAGAATGAGATGGTGCGATGTTATTCGGAAGGACATTAGTTTCTTGGGTTTAATTATGAATATAGTACTTTGATAAAAATCTTTGGCAGAACAGGATTCATGCAGCTGACTCCGAATTAGGATAAGACTCTAATGATGAGTCAAGCATAGAAAATAGGAACAAGAAGTCTACCTCTCCCAAGCTCCATGCCCTGATAACAAAACTGCAAAGCCAAAGCCTTCACTGAGTTGCTTAAAGGAACCTCCAGCCAGTGACAGCTTTTTATCCCCTGTAGAAGATGGACCATATCTGGACTCAGATGATGCACTAGTCAGACAGTTAACATAAATCGCCCATTCCTCTTGAGTCTGGCAAGAATCGACCAACTCAATGAGTTGATCCCCTGGGGCATACTTAGGACTCACCTTCAGTCTCTTCAAGTAGAAGGTTCTCAGGACTCCTTTTTTCCACATTTTTTGGACTCATTCTCAGGGATGGAATCATGGAAGAATCAAAAACTGTTTTTAGAAAAGACTCATCAAAAATTGTCTCATTGGGTAAGAATATCCAAACTAAAATTCCAGAGCAATGCTTGACCCAAGCCTCTACAGCCCAATAGGCATTCTGCTACAGCATTGGTAGACACTCAAAAAGAAAAAAAAACTTAAACCCAGCTTAGTTCTTCCCGCTGAGAATTTCCTAAGCTATTGCAAGTTGGACAAAATATCCTGGCCCTAAAGAACATTTCTTCAAACCTCACAGTGGGAGAATAACACACCTCTTCATCCATATCTTCAGGTAACAAAACTCTGTTACATTCAACACATCATGATCCTTTGTGCTTCCCACATATTAAGTGTCCATAGACATCTTCTTCCAAATGGTCCCATTTGAAGCAACAACACTGGATGGAACTCTCCTAGACCAAAGATCCCCCTGTCACCATTTTCCACGATGCTAACAGGAGACAGAGGAACTTGCTTGCCCGACTCTTGCATCCTCAAAGATCAATCTTCTAAAACCGTTAAGTTGGTCCTGTCATCTCTCTTGTCCTCTTCAGATTCAATCCTTCTTTTGATGATGCTCCTGGACATAAGCAAGAGAAGAGGAAGAGTTTTTAAAAAAAAACTCCCTCATCTTTAGTGTCTTCTCCCCTCCTTCCTCTAAGATTCGTACCCCGCCCTCTTCTTCCAAACTTGAGTGAGGAGGATGTGATTTGTCATACAACATCCCATTCGTCTCAACACAATTTGTTATGAATGTAAAAATTTGAAACAAATAAAGCAAAATTAAAAATGAAATTTTATAAAATTTTAGTGAAAATATTTTACAAACACCAAAGAAACTAAATAAATTGAAAAATGGGAATACACAGACGAATATTAATAAAAATATATATGACTTATGGAATGTGGCAATTAGAAATTAACACCTAACATAAAAAAGAGAGGTACTTAACAAGCAGATAAGGTGTGTAATTGATTCTCATGCATATGCAGTACTATCCAGTTTAAAATGTGAAATCAATGCGACCTTCTACCATAGATCTTTAACATGATTCAACAAGAATGTCATGTTATAGATCTCAATCTCATAACTTCCCAAATAATTGCTTAAGAACTGCTCTTTGAAGCACACAAATAAAAGATTATTGCCAAGGTAACATAATGGAAGATAAGATGTGCCTTCTGCAATCCAGATTCTGAGGAAATTGCTATAGATTGTCTAGAAGAAAATGTAAGAATTAATTAACAATTGGTGACGAAAGAATAAAAGAAGCAATGAGAGATAAGCAAATGATATGGTTAAAGATATTGTTAGTTTGACAGATAAAAGTGGCATGAGAAATTATGTATGTCAGAGATTTAGTTTCTTCTTTCAAAGAGATAAGAAGCATAAGAAAAATGATGAGAAACTAATTGAATCCAAATTCACATAGAAAAAACTAAAAAAGTACAACCTGATATAAAGCATGACTTAGCTCTTGCCTTGCTGTGTGCAATTGCTGCTCTAATGCAAAATTCGACAGCATCAAAGCATCCCACTCCTAATAGACATGCATTTAAAGAAGATTGATTAGCACACGAGAAGGAACCCCAATGCATTCTACAGGAGACATAAAGACCTTTCTTAAATACGAGCAGTCTAAAATTTTCAAGTATTTGATGCATTTTATACGTTATAAAAAGCATTCATAGTATGATCACTTTCAAATAAAGATTCTTAAGTGATAAAATTTTATCTTTGTTTTCTTTCAGATGCATTTCTCATTAACCGCATAACTGGGTCCACAATAACAAGAAATGGCAAAATGAATCATCAAACTTGTAGCCAAATGAAACACTTGCTGGTGGGTAATATTGATAGTTACTAAAATAACAAAACAAAAATAAACCTCATACCTAACAGACTAATCAGTTAGAGAAAGAAATTCTACAAAAGTAAAAAAGCAGAGCATCACAGTTTAAACTGCTGACTGACCCATTCCGGTGTGAAATTATACAGATATAGCTATGTATAATTATATTATTTAGGAGATTTCATGAAAAACAATTTTCTGTCATCAGAAAGTGACACAACCCAAACAAGGCAAGAAAAGGACCTATGACACAGAAACCTAGGAGATGGTTTGATAAACAAAAGGACCAACTATCACACAACAAGAAAACACTGTTTAGAAAAAAACAAAATAAGTATGTGCAACAATCATGCACTTATCGAAAAATATAATCATCTTTCTTTAGATGCAAATTTCTGTTCATCTTGATTCAGAAATCTTACTTGGTACGCTGCAGGCATACAAGGTGGAAAAACTATTACTTGCTAGTTCCATGAGAAAAATGTTGGAAGTTTAAAGGTAACACATGGATGCCTTTGAGGTAAACATGGATTGCAGAACCGGATCAGCCAGTCTTTTACAAAAAAGAAATGTGCCTTTTGTTTAAGAAAAAAAGAAGGGAAACATATAAAAGCAAATTGTATGAGATTAGGGTTTAAATCTCACTTGATTGGGTGAGAATAGGGTTCTTTTTTTAGAAGTGGATGGTACCACAAATTGTATGAAGTGTAAAAGAAATAGAGATATACAAGTATGATCTGTCAGCTCTCGCAAAACCCTATACAAAAACCTCTACACCAAAGGGTATACCCCTAGCTAGCTTTTCAACAAAAGGGAAAGAGAGGACTTATGAGACTCCACTTTACATGGATGCTTGGCCCACTCACACACCTTACAAACAAAGGAAACCATCCTATCCTCCACTCTTTCTTCCCTTTTGAAGATTCTACTATTTCTTTCGCTCCACAAAGCCCATGAAGTAGCATGAAGTATGAGCCATCAAATGATTTTATCTCCGATCCACTTTTTGCTCCGATTGAGAAGGTGGTGCGCACTCTGAAAATTACCCAAGGAGTGGACTCTATCATCGATCCTATTCCATACCGCCTTAGCAAATGGGCATCCTATGAATAGGTGGTTTAGGTCTTCCTCCACTTTCCCACTCAAGCAGTACAAAATAGCTATATCGTGAAGGAAGGGGGCAATCCTATCACATGTGGGTAGTCGATGGTGAAAATCCGTCATATCAACAGCTTCGCCTTCAGCGGGCTCCTGGGAATCCAAATCTGCGAAGCAAGACAGTAACGCACACCCCAAAATTGAAATGAGAGTGTAAACATACCTATCTAAGAAACCTCCCTCCTTCTCCCATCTCCACACCCACCTGTCGGCCCTACTGTCCACCGGTCTGTAGTGTAGGAGGAATGACAAGAGACCCTCCAACTGGTCCATCTCCTTGTGCGTAAGGTTCCTCCTAAAGATAGGCAACCATGTGCCCCCAGATAGCTGTGCATTGAAAGAGTGTCACTGATGCCCGAGGTGCAACCGAAATAGCAAAGAGCTTCGAAAAACATTCCTCTAGGGTGTGGTCCCCGCACCATCCGTCCTTCCAGAACAGACACCTTTGACCATTACCCAAACTGACTAAAAAATGGATTTGATGATATCCTAAAGGATGTCTCTCCAAATCGGCGAGACATTATACAAGTGAGTCGGAGACAAATCTCACTCTCTAGTCTTTCTATAATATTTGTGCCTGATAAGATCAAGCCACAGCCCGCTGTCTCCCAGCCTTCACAGCTATTTACACAACAGTGCCAGGTTAAAATCTCTAATGTTCTTGATTCTCAATCCTCTTGTTTCCTTACTCTTGCAAACTCTGCCCCAGGATATGTCATGCCAACCCCTGCCCCTATCCTCACCGTCATGCCAGAAGAATCTAACTTGAATGGACTCTAACTTCTTGGCCATGAATTTGGAGATCCAGAAAAAAGGAAAGGTAATAGATAGGCAGACTGTCTAACACCGATTTGCATAGCACTATTCTCCCCCCGTAAGAGAGAAGCCTCGTCTTCCAACCTACAAGTCTGGACTCAAATCTCTAAACAACCACCTGTCAATCCCTACAGTGAAGAACCCCTGGAAAGAATGGAAGGCCCAGGTATGAGAAAAGAAAATCTCTTATTTGACAGCCGAAAATAAATGTTGCTTTCCTGAGTGACGTCTCCTCCATATTGACCCAAATATATAGCTTTTGCCTATGTTATCAGAGGCGATGGAGGCGATCGCCTAAGCGAGAAGGCGAGGCGAGCCTCCACCTCAATCACCTCAATCCGGCCTCATGGGCCCAGCCCATCTCTGCACTGTTGAGAACGCGGCCCTCTCTCGTGACCCTCGCCTCACGAATTACAGTAATACCCTTAGGGCACCACTAGACACGGTCGATCTGCGGCGTTGCCATGATCCACTCAGAGTGGGATCCGAATCTCCAACTAAAACATTCCAACTAGGTCTTTCAATTGAGTTCAGGCTTCACTCTTCAACATGCAGAACCCGGCCTGTTAAATTTTTTTGCTTAAATTTGTTTAGATTTTTTGTTAGTTTTATTTAAATTTGTTTGATTTTAAAAATGAATGAATGAATTTAGGAAGTTTATTGATTTTCCGTATGTATTTTTTGTGATATTTAGACATATATTTATATTTCTAAATTATATATATATATTGAAAGTGGTCGTACCATTAAATATAAAAAAGAAAAAAAGAATTTAAAAGCATGAAGGGAGAGCTCCCACAAGTCTCCCAAATACAAAAGTCGGCAGACAACTCTCTGCCGTGGGAGCAAAATAAAAAAGAGAAACAACACTACCCCCCAACTTACACAAGAGAAGACAATCACGATCTGCCACGAAATTGCACTGTGTACTCAACCCTACTCCGAGGCCCACAAAACCACCTTACACCCCCAAAAAACTCTCCGAGGGCTCTAACCACTCGCCCCCAAAAAGACATAACAACCCCCCTTCTCCCCTACCAAAAACAAAGTATTTTCCAATGCTACCTACCTTCCTCTACCCTATCTATTTCCCCTCTTCTACTGACCTTCTCTGCCTTAGCCTTCCTTACTATATCCACTCGCAATGGTCGCTGGATTCTGGAGAAGACTAATGCCACATCTTTGTCAACCCCTTCAATCTTCACACCAATAAGACTCATCACCTCCATAGCCCGAGATTCTATAAACCTTTCCACGTTAGCTAAAATCTCTTTGACCTCCTCCTTGTCGAGGCTCCCCTCTCCCTCCGTTTCCTGATTGGCGTCCTTGACCTAATCCACCTCCGCACGAAGATGCACCTCCTCTGATTCGCTGGGCAAGGGAGGCAGAGCTAACACCGCCTGTTGGCCAACTCCTTCCAGAAGCTCGACAGCCGCCTCTGCCACGAGATCTCCATCCGCAAGATGAGGCTCCCCACGTCCACTGATGCCATTGGTCAGGGGTTCCGACGCCGGAAGACAAAGCAAAGCCCCTCCCTTCAAGACCCAGAGGTGCTTGCCCAAGCTGCTCTTCGAACAAGAAGGAGAGGAAGGTAGAGCCTCAAGGGCTTCCTCCCCCTCCCCACCGCCACTATAGCCCACGCCTACAGATCACACGACCGGTGGAAGACCGGCCTTTCCTGGCTTTAAAGCCCGCACTTCTGACCCCTGGGAGATGGCGAAAGTGTCGAGAGCACCTTTGCCGGAAGATTGTACAGTAGGGCTACTCGACTGGCCGAGACCGACTGCCAGACGCTTGGCAGGAGAGGGAGCCTCTGTGTTGCGCGCCTCTGCCTTCCTCGGTCGAGCCAGGCACTGACTGCACCAACTCCTCACAGACGGCCAATGCAGGGGTTGCTGACCCTAGCTCACCTCCACACGCTACCCAACTGCCGCCGCCACCTGAACTGGAGGGAATCCACCACCTCTGACTGCTTCTGTCATGTGGAGGCGGTGGCCAGGCCACTCACCACCAGAGTCTTGGGGCACCATATAGGAGTGAGAAGGTGTTTCCCAACACCTACCGCTTTCCCAGGGAAGAAAGCACCGAGGAGGGTCGCCAAAGTCGTCACCGCCGAAAGCCAGACTCCGGCCTGGGCGATTGCCGCCTGGAAATCAACTCCCATAGCAACCACGGCTAGAGCCTCTATCACCGATATCGTTGCCACCAACAATCTGCCGGAGCCGGAACAACCGCCATCCCCATATAGCCTTGGGGCCGCCGCCCACTACTCGTCGAAACAAGCCGCATCCACCGTAAGCAGACCAGGAAGAACAGAAGCCTCTATAGGGAGAGAAAAAAGATCAGAAATGGGTCTGTGCAAGCCCGATACCCCCCCCCCACTAGATTCGGGTATGTTGTGGGCCTTGGGGCCGGCCCACAACTCAAGCCCGCAACTGCCTCGTATGGCACCTGGTTCAGCCCAGCAAAGCCTGCCTATGCCGCCGGCCCAACTCTTGCACTCGGCGCAGCCAAAATAGCATGACCCGACTGCCCTGCGCCCGGCTCAGGGCAAGAAACAGCCCGGTTCGAAATTCGAACGGGCTCTGCTCATCTCCTTCAACCTCCGGACCAAGGTAGGGAAGCCCAAGCCCCTACTGCCGCCGCCACCCCCGAACAATATCACCGCAAATGCCTAAGCGATGTCGCCTAGGCGTTTGAGGCATGAGGCAACCCCTTGGTCGCCTCGATCGCTTCTCGCCTCTAATTACATAGGCTTTTACTATAGTTCACCTTCATACCACTGATCTCTTGCAATAACTCCAACATCAGTCTAGCATCATATAGTTGGCTCTCCTCATCAGCATGGTTGTCAAGGCGGACGCCTAGGCGTCCGGGCGATTGTGGCAGTGCAAGGCGCCTGCCCACCTTATAACACGACGAAAAGGCGGCCTGAGCGGTCGCCTCACCCGCTAACCCGCTAACGGTTCCCCCGCTAACCCGCTAACCACCCGATCCGCGACCCGCCACTAACCCGCCCGACCCCTCTCCAATCTCTCCCTCGATCCCCCTCAGCTCCTCTGCTCCTCCTCTCCCCTCCCAGCCCTAGATTCGCCGTGGCAGACGCCTCTGTCGTGCGGTGCGGCCGGTGTCTCCTTCCGCCGTCGTCGCCGTGCGGCCCGTGCGTCGTCGGCAGTAGCACAGCACAGCCTCGGCAGGCCTCCGGTAAGTCTCACAGGGCACACAGGGCCTCCGCCTCCGGTCGGTGTCTCCCCCCCATGTCATCTCCGCCTCCGGTAAGTCCCACAGGGCCTCCGGCCCTCCGGCCCCCCTCCTCCTCTCTCTGTGCCTCCGACCCCTCTGGCCCTCCGCCTCCGGCCCCCTCCTCCTCACTCTGTCTGTCTCCCCCACCTCCTCCTCTCTCTGTACGGCTGTGCCTCCGGCCCCCCTCCTCCTCACTCTGTCTCCCCAACTTCCTCCTCTCTCTGTGCGGCTGTGCCTCCGACCCCTCCGACCTTCCGCCTCCGGCCCCCCTCCTCCTCACTCTGTCTCCCCCACCTCCTCCTCTCTCTGTGCGGCTGTGCCTCCGACCCCTCCGACCTTCCGCCTCCGACCCTCTCCCCTCGGCCCCTCTGTCACCCGAGCCCGACTCCCCCCCCCCCAAACACCAGTTCGCACCCTTCCTCCTCTTCTTCTTCTCCTTGCACCCTCGGCCCTCTCTCCCTCTAGTCACGGTCTCACCGGAGCTCTGAGCTCTCCCCCCCGGCCCCTCTCTGTCTCCCTCCTCTCTCTCTCTCTCTCTCACCGGAGCTCTCCCCCCGGCCCCTCTCTCTCTGTCTTTTGGTATAAGCATTATATTACTTGTATGCTGTTTTAAATATGATTTGCAAATGTTTGGAAGAAATTGGCAAATATCAGGTTAGTATTTGATTCTTCATTCTAAAAGTCTTATTTTTGCTGTTAATTTTATCTCAAAATTTATTTTTATATGTTATTGCAATGTCATTTCTATTAGTTTTTATTTTTGTCCATAATATTGTTGTTATCTATATTTGTAATGATCATGATTAACTTTTATATAGAAAATTACATATATATTAATGATCACATTTATTTATGAACTTGACGCCTAAGCGCCGCTTGGACAGGCGCCTAAGCGCTTAGGCACTCGAGGACCCCAAGCTCGCCTTGGTTGCCTTGTCGCCTTGACAACTATGCTCATCAGCTAGAAAAAAATCGTGTCATCTACATACTGTGGGTGATGCTAATATTGTGCCATCCAACCTAAAATCCTCTAATGATACCTACTCTTTCGACCCTCATCCACATCCTTCTTGAGATCTATGCCACTAAGAGAAACAAGAGGGGTGACAAAGGGTCTTCCTAGCGAATCCCTCTGTCACTGTGAAAAGAAGAAGTGGGTTGTCCATCAATAAGGACCAAGAAAGAAGTGAGGAAATATAAGTTCAGATCCACCCAATCCATCTCTGATCAAAACCCATCTTAATTAGAGTCTGAAGAAGACACTGCCAATTGACACTATCATACGCCTTCTCAAAATCCAACTTCAGAACCACTGCCCACTTCCTCTGGGCCTTCATAGCATGTAAGCACTCATGAGCAACAAAGAAGTTCTCCTGAATATGTCTCCCCCTGATGAAGGCCCCCTGGTGGCCACTGACCACTCTGCCAATCGCCCTATCTAGTCTCCTAGCCAACAGCTTCGTGATATATTCCATTTTTATTGTCCATAAAAGTATATGAAGGAACTAGTTCCTAAACATGTGAACCGGCCAGTTCCCAGTCAACCCTAATCTCACTTGATTGGGTGAGAGTAGCGTTTAAACCTTGTTTTAAATTGTCTATTAAAGCATTTGAAGGAACCGGTTCCTAAACATGTGAACCAGCCAGTTCTCGATTTGAACCGAAACTGGCCCCCACCAGTCTTAGAACCAGTTCCAGTTTTGCCAACCTTGGAGGTGAAGAAGAATAATTAATGCAATCTCTTTGGGCTGAATAAGGCATGAGATGGGCACACTCTAAATGAAGGGTTCCTTGTCTTGCAGTAACAAGAAGCGACAATAATGCCTCTAATGTCTGCCAGAATCTACAAGCATGATTTCATCATTGTGTTTCTAGCTATTTGCATGATTAAAAGAGAATATTTCTATTATTCTGAAGGAAAAGAAATTCCTAATATGTGAAGGTTTAAACTAGTTTGAACCAAACACATCTGATCAAGGAATGGAATCTATTCAATACACAAATATGATTGGTGAGATAAGGATACTATAACATCGTGAACCAAAACAAATACTTTCTATCTCTGTTTTTCAGAGAAAATGTACTTTTGTTGAAGAGCAATTGACTAAATTACTAGTGCACTATACTTATTTCTGGGAAGAACAATTTTAACAATCCAATAAACGCCATTTGACACTTCTGCTTGTCCCCCCACCATAAAAAAATATACAAAAATAAAAAACTGAGAGGGAATTTGAGGGTCCAATGAATCAAGTTGCCAGGAGAGATCAGTGGCTATATGGGGCATCCAGGTTTTTTAACTTGTCAATTAAGTTCATTCTGTCGACAAGTGACAATGTATCTCTGTCCAGGTCACATGCAAGGGTGCTGTCACATGAACTGGACAGCTAATGTTCTTTCTGCTTAGACTCTTAGTCTTGTACATGTAGTGCATCTCAACTGTTTTTCTGTCTTGTTAATTAATCTTAAATAAATAAACATGGGAGAAAGAGTATAAAGTGTGGAGACAGACAGTGTAAAACCACTTTAACAAAAAGAATTGGGAAGGATGATGCGTTGATACGAACATTTTGAAACATTCCAAGCAACCCCGGGATGCTTGCAGCCTGCAGAGGCCTAGGCTTCACTGCCTGTCAGCAAAAGCAAAGAAAACAGAAGATGATGATGTGTTATGATGTGATAGTAAACAATAAAGTGGTCAGTCTGCAATTGCGCTTTCTTCAAAAAAATAATTTCTGTCTTTCACACATAAATTGGTACCATCCACCTTCAAAAAAAATGTCTTTCACACATACATTATAGAAAGAGCATGCGTGATGACACAGTAATTAAACCTTCAAGATTACCGATCATTCCTCAACTAAATCTTCAAAGTCAGAAAGCAAAAGGAAAGGAGGTACAAGTGATAGTGTAAGTAACCTTATTTGTCTTGACAGGAACAATGTCATCCATTGTGAGCGCTTCCCCGGTAACCGGACATTTCCCAGAGTCCTAATAAATAACCAAAATAAGAATCCTAAAGATGTACAAAGGCACATTTTTTTCAAAAAAAAAAAGAAAAAAGGCACGTTAGAGCAAAAATGGATAAAAATAGAAGTTAGATTTGGAGTTCTAGTAAAACCCTACATTTCAAACTTTCAACAACTAAACATGAAACAAAGAAGGAGAAGAAAGAGAAGAAGAAAAGGAAGGAAGAGGGAGAGGTGAAAGAAACCACACCAAAATGTGGCGCTCAACAAGACGCCTCTCGAATAAAAGCCCTGATTTCCTGGAGACCACGGGCTCCTCCGGCACTTCGCCGGATACTGCGTCCAACAGAAGGGGAACAAACGTATTAGAGAAGCCGACGGGACCAGAGGCTGTGGCGGCGGGAGACGCAACAGAAACCCTAGATTTCAAGTGGCGCAATAAACCCAGAAGAACGACAACACTTACTTGCGCATATCATGGCAACGTGATCTAGGGCTCCTGCTGCTCCTCGAGCTCTTCCACTGCTCGTCGGCTCCCGTCGATTTCGACGGCGCGCTCGCGTGGGAAGAGCGCGGGCCGGTGGGCCGGAGGGCGGGGACGAAGCTGGGTGTGATTTGGAAGTGTCGCAGCGGCGGGGAAAGAATGGTACAAGATGGAGAAGACTGTTTAGGTCACCACCCGAGGGAAGCCGTAAATAAACCGTGGGCGGCTCGACCGGCAAACAACCCGGCGTGAACCGCTTTGAAATTACGCTTCGTAGTGTAAACCGGTTGCCGTAGAGAGCGTGCCCACATAAACCGTTTATGGAGCGGTTCGGGCCGAATCGGGTAAGGAGACAACCGAATGTTTTTTAAAAAAAGGAATTTTAGTTTTCAACCCCTGAATCCTTCGTATCTAACCTCACAATTACACATTTAGACCATCTTTGATAATAATAGAAATTATAGAATAGGAAAAATGGAGTTAGCTTAAATCTTATTCCTACATTTTTCATTTTTTTACTTTAAAATCAATTTGGGTAAAGGTAGAATAAGTCATTCTATCTTTTGACTAGTATGATTTATTTCATAAGAACTAAAGTTACGAGTGAAAAAATCTCTCCACCTTATCAAATTATATTTTCACTTATTCTTCGTATTAAAGTCTCTTATTTCATCCTTATTCCGTTATCAAAGAGACTCTTGAAGATTTTCTCGTAAATCATTAGGGGGTTTGTTCTTAATGATTTGAGATGTTTTATTAAATAATCTGAAATTTTAAGTGCTCTTTGAAACTAGGGTAACATATCGCATTCAACCCCAGAGGGTCGAATGCGGTACCCGACCTCGATTAAATGTATGTGTGTGAGAGAAGCATGTGAGACCCACACGACTCTCTCTCATCGGGTAACGAAATCTCACTATCTGACTTGCACGTACTAATCTTTAAATACTAATGATTATAGGGTTGAAAATTAAAAAATCATTTTTCAAAATGGCAATTGTCATGATATTTCTTCTTTAATCTTTTTTTCAAAAGTCTACCTGAGATGTCTTACCTACATGAGATTTCTATACCGGGATGTGAGCCCTTTTATGGCGACGGTACATAAAAGGGGTGGCAAGATGCGTAAGGTAAGACTCGAACTCGGGTGGTCAATAATCGTTCAGCTCTCCGTACCACTCTGCTAGATTTCCCGTTACCAAAAAAAAAATATTTCTCAAATGAATATACGAATGTTAAACATTATATTCTCACGTAAAACTTTTGATTATGCCACCAAATGGGCGGACTGGGTAAAAAAAAATGGCAAATGATTAAGTAATTGGACTTGAAAATAAGTGTGTCCTGCCTAAATTTTTCTTGAGACAGATAGTATCTTTTTTCCTTATCATAAGTCCTGGTTCATTTAATCAAATGATTAGAAATTAGTTTGCTCAATACAATCAAGCCGAGTGTTTGGTTTAAACAAGCCCTCAGAATCACCTCAATTATAAGTTGGATCTTACGCATTGTAAGCCTGCAATGAAATAACTCTTCATGCTTTTTTTTACTTTAAATTCATGCATTTTTACCGTGAATTTGGTGTGTTTAATTTTATTATATATCTTTTATTTTAAAATATTTTTTTATTTTTTGAGAACTGAAAAATAAGGTTGATCCTCGACAAAGCTAGGTGGGTTGAGATCGACCTAGAGGGAAGATGAATTTATCTATGAGGGCACTCACGGGCCCCCAAAATAAATTCCAAATACAAATTATGCCAATCTATAGTCATATATGTATTGCATTTATATCATTTACCCATCTAGAGAATCAAATTCAAAAGCTTACATATGCAAGGGTCTAGTAGTCTCCTTAACTATCCAGAAGCTTATACATGATTGGAGAGTTCAATAAAAATACTAAGCCCACTATTTAAATCGTAACGGAATTCGTAACGGAATCCGTTATATTATTGGGTTTTTTACGTAAATATCCCTCTAAATATCGGTTATGCCAAATATACCACTCATTTGAGTATATTATCTAAAATATCTTCTATGTAATCTTAAATGTTGTAACTATGTCCCTACCGTAACCTTCGTTGATTTAACTTGAGTTAAACATGAGTTAAGCAGTAAAATTATTTGGGTTTTTTACATAAATACTCCTCTAAATATCGGTTATGCCAAATATATCCCTCATTTCACTGTAATTAATGATGATAGATAGGATATTCTACGGAATATTCGCCTCCCGTCGACGTCAGTAAACTACAGGGGCATAGTTGTAACATTTAAGATTAAATAGATGATATTTTTGATAATATACTCAAATGAGGGGTATTTTTGACATAACCGATATTTAGAGGGGTATTTATGTAAAAAAACCCTACATCATTCCCCATTACCTTCCTCTTACTTGCACTCCGAGTCGGACTCTTAGTCAAAACCCTCATTGCTATCTCCCAAAGGGATTTGGAAAAACGAATGTAAGTTGTGAGCGGTAGGCATCAAAACCATCGCCATTGCTTACATATATAAAATACACTCACCAAACACGCATTATATTTAACACATAGTCTCATGTTAGTCAAATAATGTGCATATACTTTATCACAATGGATTTAACAACAAATCATAGCATTACTGGGCTAGCGAGATAGGCCCTCCTCACTAGCCCTCCACTCCCGAGCAGCGAGAGCGCTCGGTGCTCAGCGCCTGAGAGTACCTCAGGCCTCTCATCGCCATAGGAGAGAGAATGAGAGTGATGTTTGATTTCCACGTATGGCGCCTCGAGGTCGGGGTGCGAAGCTTTAAATGCACCTGCCAGTCTCCCGTCGAACCGCAGGGGTGCCGATGTCATCATCATGATGGCGCGGTCCCATCCGTTATGGGGGCGCGGGACTGGACGGCGAAGGGACGTGGCCTAGGGTTTTTCCCGTCTGTTCGGGGAACGGTGGCGATCTGCCCTCATAGTAATGGTATTGTGAACGTGTCACATAGACATTTAAAAAGAAAAGGGAATTTAAAATTTCTTTTAGGAGAGAGGTATTAAGAAAAAGGTGGATAAGCTAAGCATGATGTGCGGGAAATAAAGGAAAAAGCATAAAAGGAGCATGTGATGCTCTAAAGAGGGTGATCGCCAGAGGGGTTACCTCAAAAATTAAGGGATGATCGCATGTACCTTGTGAAGAAGCGGGTGAGATTGTGAATCCTTCCTTCCTCCTTCTACCGGCCGGCCGATGAAGGGGATTTTTATATTGATTACCCTTGCAAGACAAACAAAAACAAGCAAATATATGTATTAGCCAAAGTGTAGTATCAATGCTCTAATAAAATGGAACTATGCAATATGGACATGAACACACCTTGTGTGTTTTTGTTTAAACCCCTAAGAGGAGTAAAAGGTGGGAGATATGTATGCTATGGATGCAACAAGTATATGATGAGAGAACTGTACGTGATTGTTCTAACAAACAGCTAGAATGCTATGCGTGCGTGATGTGTAGTAAATGAACTAAGGAGGAAAGGGCCCTCTTTCTGTTGTTGCTGCAGCAGTACAGGGAGACTGAGAGAGAGAGAGCGAGAGGGAAGTAGCCGTCCGCCGTGGAAGGAACGCCGGAGGAGGAAGGACGCTGGGGAATTGCTCTATCGTGGCAACTCAGTATAACCTGCAAAGATTGAATAGCAGAGACACTCTCTTCTCCTCAGTAAAAACTCTCTGTGTAACTTGCGTGCAACCTCTCGCGCGCGCAGGAAAACCGCGGGTATTTATAAGGCAAAAAATCCTTATTCTAATAGGATTAAAATAAGGATAGCAATCCTCCAGCAAGGATCTCCCTTCCCCAATCGATTATGGTGTTAAAATGAAGAAGAACTCTTCATGGGAAGGTAGCAGACGAAACGGAGACGGAAGCTCAAATGACGACATCAGGGTGGTCGCTAATTGAAATGACGACTGCACACGCAGTCACTAATTCCTAGGCTAATTTATAGAAATAAACGACTTTTCATTTTAAAAAAAGGAAATGACGCCTTCATGAAATGGCGTTAATTAATAAGCGCCTTAGAGTCTGACGTTAATTCTTTGAATTTTCTTTTAAATGGAATTTTGTAGAATCAAGAAATACCAGGAAATGACGCATGTATGCGCGGTCGTCGAATATTGAAATAACGACACCCACAGAGTCGTTAATTAAATGACGCCCCTCTACCAGTCGCAAATTATAAATATGATAGAAAAATTCTAAATGAATTAGAAAAACTTCATATTAAGCCAATATTGAAGTCCACATTTGAGCATCACGTGGTGACATGAGATTTGCTCAATATAGTGTCAATTTTAGCGTGTCTACAGCTGCCCCGTCTTGGCGTCTGCTTTGCAGGAGAGTGAGACGGAATGAGGCGAAAGTGTAACAAGCGGAATGAAGTAGGAGCGGACTGAAAAGTAGATGCCAAGGTGTGATGTGACACGCCTCCAATACTAAGCGTTGGAAATCTTTCCACAATTCTGAATGAAACAACCTCGGATGATTACGAGAAAGCAATGATCAGCTGGATGATAGAACTAAACTAATGAATGAAATGTGCACGCGGGCACGACAGGAAAGATAACATTGGAGAGCGGTTACCAGCCAATGTGGACGTGATACAACCAAGGTGAGTTTGCAGAAAAGTAAAGTGAAGTGAGATAGGAATCCAACGAATGAATGCTTTCAAGGAACCAGCCTGAGCGACTTCAAGGAGAACATAGTACTCGATTTTAAATGGAGTATCTCATTGCAACTTAAATTAGGAGCGAGCGGCCCTCATTACTGACTTAATATGAGGATTTTCGTTGTTTAAAACTCAAAGTCCTACATGATGCATGCTGGGCTAAAAAAAATTAAAATAAACTAAAAATAGAAAATAATCAAGGATACTATTGCTAAACCATCCAGACTTGGTCAGGAATCCAAATCTCTAAGCTGATACTAAGCCGAAGTCTGTTTATCCACGCATCAACTCAGAAAGTGAAACCATCATCCCAAACCTTAGATGACCCAACGGCCTATCTGTGTGATCAAGACTCCCTTGAAACTATCACTATTTTTGATGAAGGGGAACTAAAATTCCAGGTTCATCAGAACCACAAGGTCCTTGATATGCTATAATAAAGTAGGTACCATATAATAGTAATGCATACAGAGAGTATACAGGATGGAATGATGTTACCAAATCCGAGCATCTTGAAATCTGTAACCTGTTCTTTTCTCCTCTCAAAGATCATTAGCTCAACAACTCATTAACTCAACAAGGATCATGATATAATAATGCATCAAGAGTGCGTAAGTTCATCAAATAACCATAAAGTCATAAAATCATTCAAATCATAAATCTCAAGAAATGACGACTTCGCAAAGAGGCGATAGAAAGAGAAATGACGACATCCATAATGTCGCTAGTTCCTGTCAATATTTAATTTGGAATCGGACTGCAAATGATGTCTGCGTGAGAAGGTGTTAGATAAATGATGACACCGAACGGGTCGCTAATCAATAAAATGACGCCAATATCTCCGTCGTCAATTAACTGTAAGTTCCGGCGATCCGTTCCCTGTTCGGAAACAAAACTCTAGAGCATATTCCCATTTAAACTTAAACTTACTCTGTTCGTCTGCAACCGCCTGCCAAGGCCTCATTATAAAAGGAGGTACGTCCTCTGCTAAACATATATCAAGCTGAAAGCTGACTGCCGAGCCCCAAACAGAGAACATCGGTGTCATAGCAGTGAACAGAGAATTTCTCAACCAAAAGAAGATGGATAGGATGCTGCGAAGGCCCTTGAAGAAATCCAAAGTTGGATTTCCCAGGATATCGGATATTGCTGGCCACATCAATGAAGAATCACCATGGGCCAAGTATTAAAATTTTTGAATTTAGACTTCTATTCTATCTTTCCTTTCTAAAATTCTGATCAAAATCTCCTCTTTCTTCCTCTCTTCTTTTCTTTTATTTTTCAGGATTACCCAAACATACCGGGTGCAAGAAGATACACCAAGAATAAATGGCTACCCCTTCTTCTCTTCAAACTTTCTTTAGACATGAGAGCTTATCTCTCTAGATGGCACCTTCTAGGATTAGTAACCCATGCAAAGCACTATGACAATTTACACTTAGATTGGGCCGCCATGGGAGCCCTCATAGAGATATGGCACCCTACCACTCATACCTTCTTATTTTCTACCTTTGAAGCAACCATACTCCTAGAAGAAATGGAGATGCTCCTAGGCTTGAAGAAGATGAAGCAAGGAGATGAAGGGAAGATGGCCAACATGACAAGGAGCATGAGTGCTCATGAAGTGCTATCAAGCTTGATCCCAAGCTCCAATATGGTGAACCAAATCAAAGCTACAAAAGGAATCAACCTCATGAAGCTTGCGGCGTGGATTTACAAAAGAATGGATCAAGCCAAAGAGGATGAATTAGAGAAGATATGAAGGCTTTTGTAATATGCTTGGCGGGGGCCCTATTATTCCCTTCATTGGAGGATTTTCTAGAAGAAGCTCAATTGAGTGCTATTGCTAGCATTTGGGAGGGAGAGAGATTAGGACCGGCGGTGCTAGCCTATCTCTATAGTGGGCTCACTTCGGCAGCTATGGGGAGGCCTCTATATGGGTCTATGCTCTTGTTTTCTAGTTGGGTAGACCTCCACCTAAAGTTTGACCCTTGTGAGGAAGCTCAACAAGCCTCTAGGATTTTCTCTAAAAGCTCACTCCACTATATGATGGGCTCACTAGGATTGTGTGAGAGAGTGGTGAACTGGGTTCCAAAAGTGAAGAAGAGAGTGGAATGGAGAGAGCACTTAAAGACCATGCCTAAGAACCTCTTCACATGTGCACCGGGGTTCCTCAAGACTCAAAATATCCATACAAGGCTCTCATCGAGAGTGGAACTTCGGCTAGTGGGCGCCACCGAGCTCATCCTCTACAACGCTCACCGATGTCTACCACAAATTGGACTCCCACGTCATCACTTTGAAGAAGCATCTCACCTTCCACCTATCAAGAGGAGAGATCTTGGCTCTAATGAAGATGAGGAGGAAATCAAGACTATCCAAGCTCTATGGAGGATCAACAAGCTACATCAACCCATGGAGATGATTGAGGAAGATAAAGAGCAATGGAAAGCTTATGTAATAGCTCTTAGGGGATTGAGACCCAAGGTGGCTCATTGATGTAATGATGCTTTTCTTTAATGAAATAAAGATTTTTTCTTAATTGAGCCAAAGAAGCATTTTAGAATGATCAATTCTTCCAATTCCTTTCAGATTCTGTCTTTCTGTTCTGAGCCGCGACAGCCATCAAGCCGTCAATTCCTCAAACAACGCCTTCAACCACGTCGTCAATCACTTTAATCAATTTTTTAAAAATAATTAAAAACCATGATTGGCGCCTTCGCGAGCAGGCGTTGATTAATGGACGCCCCCCAAATGGGCGTTAACTCCTTTAAATTCTTTTCAGATATTCCGTTAACTGCATGAAATGGCGCCTTAATGGAAGTCGTGCCCTAACCAAATGACGCCTTCATTAGTTGTCGTCAATTATAAATAATAATTATTACATCCGTTACATCAATCATATTCTCCCATTAATGCTCTGACGACAGTTCAATTTCCCATGCAATGTTAAATGACGACGCTCATGGTGTCGTCAGATCCTGAAATAACGCCTCGAACAAAGTCGCTATTTAAACAAATGACGACATTCCTCATGGCATCAATTCTTTTCAAACGTAACGGCCCCCTTTCCTTTCTTCCTTCTCCTTCCTATTACTCATCTTCTTCTTCCATTTCTCTTCCTCTGCTACTCTCCGAACCCTAACCCTTGCTTCCATTTCATCTTCCATCTCTCTCAACCCCTAATCTCACTCTCATGGCGGGTCCTAGCAAACGATAAAGGGTCATGGCCCCTGACGTCGTCGACTTTGGCAATGAAGAAGGGCAAAACGCCGGTGAGGATCTTCCTCCCGCGGTGGCCGAGGACGCTCCGGCAGTGGAGCAAGCCGGAGGAGAAGAAACCAATGAAGAAGAAGGAGATGAAGGAGAAGACGAAGAAGGAAATGAAGAGGACGGCGAAGCGGGAGAAGAAGAAGACGATGAAGATGATGAGGATGACGACGATGAAGAGGAAGAGGAAGAAGAAGGCAGAGAAGAGGTAGCGGCAGAAGCTGCCCCTCCCCGTCGGCCATTACGCGGAGGCTTGATGGCACCAGAGCGGAGCTAGGTAGGCCCCCTACCCTAGCTTATTTATTTTTTATTTCCATTTTTTTTGATCTCCATAGCCCTTGATGAAGGGAAAATAATGAACCAGCAAACCAGAGAAATGACGCCCCTTGAGACATCGTCAATTCAAACGACGACCTACAACAGGTCGTCAATTCATTTTCCTTTTTACCTTCTGAAATTAGATAATTCATGAAATAACGCCCTGACCCATGTCGTCATTTTAAAACCATCATATTTATTTATCATTTCCTGCCATTTTCCTGTCATTTTTTTACATTTATTTTAATATATCCGTTCTTTCTATTGGTTTTTTATTTTGTATACTGTCGATTCAAAACCCCACAAAACAGCGCCCCCCATAGGGGCGTCAATTCAACAACTGACGGCCACTAGGGTGGTCGTCAATTTTTATTTTTATCATGGAGATAATAATGAAAACCGAAACACCCTCAGAAATAGCGCCCCCCACAGGGGCGTCAATTCATCAACTGACAGCCACAGTGTGGTCGTCAATTCAGACAGTGAAAAGATTTCAACAGCAAATGAATTTCCATCTGGCATATATGAATGTATTTATATTCTTCTTGTTTGGCAGGGATTGATGCGGACTCGGATTTCATGGGTCCAAGTCGGGCAGCTTATTACGGGTTACCAGACTTTCAGCGAGCTAGGATAGAGGCAATGGGGTTTGGCCCTTTCCTTAGCATTGAGTCCATCCGCCCCGACCTACCCTTGATCCAGGTTCTTAGAGAGAGGTGGGATAAGACTAGCCGGGCATTTCTGATGCCCTTGGGACATATGGTACCGAGTTTAGAGGACATCGCCCGGATCACTGGGCTGAGGGTAGATGGGGAGGCTGTCAGTGGAGTAACCCTCCCAGATTACGGTGAGTTAGCCCAGAGACTGTTAGAGCTGGAGACGATAGCAGAGACCCCTAGGGAGTGTAGGACCATCTACCGCACAGATCTGACCATAGCCATGGGATTAGGAGACTCTAGGCAAAGGCCGAGGGAGTCCCTGGAGCAGTTTTCACAGAGGTTGATTGGGAGAGCCCGGGCCGCCTATTGCCAGGACCCGGCTCAGAGGGAGCGAGTGGACCGAGATTTGAGGAGATTTCTATTTCTGATGCTCGGGAGGCTATTACTGAGCACGAAGGGGGATATCATCAACTGTAGATTCTTGGGCATCCTCGAGGATCTGGAGAGAGTAGGGAGGTACGCATGGGGGGCCGCCCTGCTGGCGCACCTGATGGCGAATCTGTCCACATGGACAAGCCGAGAGATGATGGTCAGTGGCTTCTCACCTTTTCTTCAGGTATGCATGTCCTTTTATCTATTTAAATGCTTATGAATATGATTATGCATATGAATGTTTACTGATGCAATTGATGGATGCAGGTATGGAGCCACTTATACATGCCAATGGGCCGTGCCGACCCCCGACCCGGAGACGAGGGGGCCTTCCCACTAGCACGGCGGTGGATACCCCTCGTGACTGGAGCGCCACACGCTTACGAGTTGCGTGTTCTTTGACAGGAGTTCCGTGACTACCCCGCCTCACTGGTACGTATGTTAAATTTGATGCAATTTTCTTTTTATTTCTTACTTTATGAAATATGATGAAATGATATGCATATAAATGATATATGATGACATGATGTGAATGCAGGTGGTTTGGAGGCCCTACCAGGGGATGCCAGATGAGGGCCAGCCTTGGGTCGTAGCGGGCCGACCTCGTTTTGGGCGTGAGCTTTAGGTTCACTGCTTGAACGAGATCGAGCTGCTACGGCTCAGACTGGCCATGAGGACCCTCGGCCTACATCAGGAGTGGGTCGAGGTTGGAGAGCCCCGTGGGATTGGACGGAAGACCCGCGGACGCACGAAGATGACCGACTGGAGGATCCGATTCGCTGACCAGTACGCCGACTGGCAGCGTGGCGGGACACAGGTCACTTCCCAGGCGGCGGACAGCTCAGAGTACCTCCGGCGCTACTGCGAGGTTTACGCAGGCCGACCCCAGATGAGGGTCACAGGGGTATGTATGAATGCATTTTTTTTTATTTTTGTAAATGATATATGTCTATTATGCAACTAATATGATGAATGCAGAATGCGCGGGATGTGGCGGTTATGGACATCCAGGTCCATCTCCACAGCTTGGAGGCTCAGCTCACAGCCACACGGGCAGACTTGGAGATCGACCTTGGTGAGTGCAATTACCTATATGCAAAATGATTCCTGATTTAATGTTTAGCCACTGACAATCTCAATGAATGAAGCGTGCCCAGCAGGGAGCGACGACAGGAGGTGCAAGAGGGGCTTCCAGCTCAAGGGGACCAAGTATAGAGGCCACTGCCCTATAAGAGCAGCTTGCAGAAGCAGTTGCGCGGGCCGAGACGACGGAGCGCGATCTTGCAGCACGAGTAAGTCAAGCAGAAATCATTTCAAATGCTTATGAAATTGAATATGAAATTGATACTTAATTGAATGATGCAGAGCGCAGAGCTACAGGACGCGCTTACTCGGGCTGCTCTAGCTGGCACCGAGCTTGCCATCCGCGAGCAGCGAGTTGCGAGCTTGAGGAGGCTCTGAGGCGGCGAGAAGAGCTGCCCAGAGACGTGACCGATATGAGGATCCACCTTGAGGTGGAGCGGAGGGAGCGCACCTGAGAGAGGGAGGAGCGGACCCGCGAGAGAGAGGAGCGGAGGGAGGAGCATGCCCGAGAGAGAGAGGAGCAGATAGCACATGAGCGCGAGCTCGCAGACCTGAGAGCACAGCTAGCCGTTGTACAAGAGCGACTATGAGTGACAGAGGAGCGCCTCTAGAGAGGCCGAGAGTGGGCGCGAGCCATGGGACACTCCAGCGCGTTCGCTAGCACGACGTACCTAGCCAGTTCCTCGACCCGACAGAGGAACGAGGTAGAGGAGCAGGCTCGAGCTCCAGCGGCTTCCCGGGGGTCCATGCCCCCTCCACAGGTCCGTCGCCAGGACGACGGTGAGGTAGAGAGCAGGAGAGAGGAGGGTGGAGGCGAGAGCTAGAGAGACTTTTGTACTCCTCCACCTGCATATCTTGTACTCAGATATATATATATATATATATATATATATATATATATATATATATATATATGAGATTTTGATGTTACCTGAGTTTGTTGACTTGAGCACTCGTGTACTTGACTTGTCTCTTTCCTTCTTCCCCTGCGCCTGTAGTTTCACACTTAAAATAAACAGATTAATTCATCTGTTCGGCTTGGCCCCTTGCTTAAATAAGCAAGGGGTTGTCACTATTTGACCTTGACGACGGGTCAAGAGGCCAAGCCTTTAATTAATCAAGGCAAATAACAAAGATATAGGAGAAATGCAACATGCAAACAAGCAAATGCAAACTTAAAATAAAAGAATGTCCACACAATAATGCAACCAAGCAAATGACATGACAAAAGGAAGAGCAGTGGACTTATTAGGAAATTCTTCTTCTCTTTTTTCTCTCCCCTTTTTTTAAATGATGACCCAATGCAAAGTCGTTAATTATAAAATTGACGCCCACGCGCACGGGCGTTGATTGGAATCCATTTTTATTTTTTGTTATTTATTTTGAAAAATGACGACATGCGTACTGATGCGACTTATTAAAATGACGCCCTGCATGAAGGCGTTAATTAAAAAAATATTTTTTTATTATTTTTTAATCATTTTTTTAATTTTGAGAATGACGACATGCATACTGACGCAACTTATTAAAATGACGCCCCTGCATGAGGCGTTAATTAAAAAAATATTTTTTTATTATGAGGCTTAGCATGGCATAAAAAGGTCTTGAAACCTTACACAATCACCATCTTAAATTCATTAACCATTCTTGAATGACTTAACAAAGGGTCAACATGCTTGATGTCTTGTGTTTTTACTCATATCCTCTTGCGGCCCATCCTTCTTAGTCGATCTTTGCCCTCCCTTGAGTTTATAACATACCACAGAGGGGGAAATGAAGAATAAATTGAGGAAGCTCACGAGAGGTTTCAAAGAACTAGGAAGCTTCCCTCCCCTACCCTAGTGCATGTTGGGGTTCGGTCTTCGGCTTAGGGTGATTTTATTGCATTTTTACCCTTATTCATGCATGCTTACGACCAGGGTTTTTCCTACGGGACTTTGCCCTCTTGTCATACTTTTCTTTGGTAACTTCGCACTTCTTTTCTTTTCTTTTCTTTTAAACAAATAAAAACCTAATTGTACTTGGGCTTTGCAGTATTGTTCCCTTTTGGGCCCTGACTTCCACCTACTAGGGCAGCGGGTAGGTTCGTTTAGCATTCCTTGACTCATACTCCCTCTCGTGAACCGAAGAGAAGAGAATAGATAAAGTTTTTACACTCTTAATTTGGCTCCGACTTTCCTTGAATTTTGAACCGCTTGAGTTTAAGAGTAAAGCGTGTAGTATGTGCAGGTATTGACCCCAAGTTAAATCATCAAGAATGAAGAATGAATTAGGGATTTTATTTTTCAGGTTTCGCGACCTATGCACCATGCCCGTCTGCAAAATTTTTTCTTCTTTTTTCTCTTTCTCTTTCCTTTTTTTCTTTCTTTTTTCTTTCTTTTTTTTCTTTCTTTTTTTCTTTTCTTCAAGACTTAAGGGTAATACTTTTTAAGGTACAATCCATTCCAAGGGTGAGCCAGTTCTTCCCCTTCAGCGTTAACCAATTTATAAGCGTTGCCAGGATAAGCTTCTTTTATTACGTAAGGTCCTTCCCAATTTGGTTAGAGTTTTGAACGAGGTCCACCTGGTTTTACAAAGATTCTTTTGATTACCATTTCTCTGACTTTAAATTTTCTCTCAATTACTTTCTTTTGATAAAAACGTAAAAGCTTATTTTGATAAACGCGCGCATGCTCGGCGGCGGCCAAATATTTCTCATCCAAGAGTTCCAGCTGAGCAAGGAGAGATTCTCGACGCTCATCAATAGAGAACTCCTTATCCAATTGTACTCTAAGAGAAGGAATAAGAATCTCATAAGTGACTACCGCCTCCATTCCATAAGTAAGGGCGAAAAGGGTTTGCCCAGTAGGAGTACGAATGGAAGTGCGGTAGGCCCAAAGAGCTTCCACAAGCTTTTCTGGTCAATCCGCGAATTTATTAGCCTCACATGTTTTCTTGATGATTTTGACCAAAGTTTTATTTGTTGCCTTTACTTGTCCATTTCCCTGCGGATAATAAGGAGATGAATGATGCAATGCAATGTTATACCTGTTGCAGAGGTCCTGAAACTCTTGAGAGATGAATTATGGCCAGTTGTCGGTGACGATGGTACTCGGGATGCCGAATCTTGCAATGATATTCTTCATTATGAATTTGCAGACGGTTGACGCTTTGATTTCCACGTACGCTTCCGCTTCCGCCCACTTGGTGAAGTACTCCGTGGCCGTGAGTATAAATGATTTCAGTTTTGTGAGGAGGTTTGAATCACCAAGAGGTCCAATGATATCGAAAGCCCACATGGAGAAAGGCCACGGGGAGGACATAGGATGGAGTGAAGAAACAGAAGAGTGAATTTTATCGGCAAGCAGTTGGCACTTGACACACCTTCGAACATAGATAGAGCAGTCCTCTTCTAGAGTGGGCCAATAGAAGCCTAATCTAAGGATTTTCTTAGCTAGCATCTGGCTATTGACATGACCACCACACACTCCCGAATGTGCCTCTTCCACGACCTTCCAAGACTCATCATCGTCGAGGCATCTAAGCAAGATTCCAGTGAGACCTCTTCTATAGAGCATACCTCCAACCAGAGTATATCTCTGAGCAACTCTTCTGATGGCTTTCTTCTCTTCAGCTATGGCCTCCTCAGGATAAGATTGATCCCGGCAATACTTAGCAATCTCGTAATACCACGGCTTCTCTTCGTCATCCAACTCTTCCTCTAGATCTAATAACATAATCTCCTTGTTCTCGATGATTTCACCTTCCTTAAACTTTTTGAGCACCTCCTCCTTAACACTAAGGAATGTTAGATCCTTGATAGCAGGAGTGAGACGCTTGTGAACAATGATCAAATGGAAGTCCCTTTCAGGAAGGAAAACCAAAGAGGATGCAAGAGAAGCAAGAGCATTAGCTAGAATGTTCTGATCTCGAGGAACATGAACGAAGATTAATTTGGTGAAAAGCTTGGCATAGGCAAAAGTCAGTTCCTGATAGGGTTTAAGTTTAGGATTGAGCGTGCGACATTTGGTAAGCACTTGGCGAAGAATAAGCTGACTATCACCTACAATCCGCAATTGGGTAACACCGAATTGATGAGCGGCCTACAGCCTGGCCAGAAGAGCCTCATACTCAGCTATATTATTTGTAATTGGAAATGCGAGCTGAGAGGCAAGCGGAATAGTGATACCCTCAGGTGATAGGAGAACAATGCCGATCCCCTTTCCTTGTGAATTCTGAGCTCCATCAAAATATAATGTCCACATCGAATCGGACTGATTGATGGACATTAGTTCCTCATCTGGAAACTCCGAGCGAACGGGGTCAAATCTAGGGAGAGGGTGATGAGCAAGATGTTCTGCTATGGCATAGCCTTTAATCGCTTTCTGATAAATGTAGATGATATCAAACTGAGAAAGAAAGCTTTGCCATCGTGCCAATCGGTCAGTAAGGATAGATTTTTCAAGGAGAAATTTGATAGGATTCATACGAGCAATAAGGTGAACCTCGTGAGCTAAGAAATAATGCTTCATCTTCTGCACTACCCAGACTAAAGCAGCACAAGTCTTCTCCATGGCTGAGTACTTCTGCTCACAGGGGTTGAGAAGCTTAGACAACTAGTAGGCTGTCCTCTCTTTTCCTTCTTCGTCCACTTGCGCAAGGACAGCACCTACAGAGTCATCCAGGACAGAAACATAAAGAACAAGTGGTTTGCCTGGAACCGGCGGTCTCAAGATAGGAGGATTGGCCAAATAATCCTTTAGTCCGTCAAAGGCTGCCTGACACTTGTCGTCCCAATTAAATTTGACTCCCGACTTAGTAAGCTTGTAAAACGGCCTATACCTTTGTGAATGCTGGGAGACAAATCGGTGAATGAACTGCAACCTCCCGATCAATCCTCGAACTTCCTTCAAATTCCTGGGAGGAGGCATATCTCTTATTGCCCTTGCCTTATTGGGATCAATCTCAATACCCCTCTTACTAACGATGAATCCAAGCAGTTTCCCTGATGAAACACCAAACACACACTTCTTGGGGTTCATCTTCAATTGATACTCCCGTGCTCTTTGCAAAACCTTGGCCAAAACCCCAGGATGCTCAATCCTTGTCCTCGACTTCACTACCAAGTCATCAACATACACCTCAATAAAAATTTGGATCATGTCATGAAAAATAGCCATCATGGCCCTTTGGTAAGTTGCTCCGGCATTCTTGAGCCCAAACGGCATGACCACATAACAATAAGTTCCCCAAGGTGTAGTGAACGAGGTTTTTTCCTGATCCTCTTCGGCCAAGCAGATCTGATTGTACCAGAGAAGCCATCCATGAAAGAGAGGGTCTCGTATCCTGCCGTATTGTCAATTAGCACATCTATGTGAGGGAGGGGAAAATCATCTTTAGGACACGCATGGTTAAGGTCCCGGAAGTCTATTCAAATTCTGACTCTTTCGTCCTTCTTCATTACCGGGATGATGTTAGCCACCCAATTAGGATAGAGGACGACCCTGATAAATCTAGCCTTATGAAGTTTGTCGGCCTCTTCTTTCATCTTTAATGCCATGTGAGGGTGGAAACGTCTTAACCGCTGTTTGACCGGGATGGATCCTGGCTTAAGTGTGAGACGGTGTTCAACAAGTGCAGGGTCCAGACCCGGCATATCCTCGTAACTCCATGCAAACGTGTCCTTATATTCTTGATGAACTTGAATGAGCGCCTCTTCTTCGGAGGGCGGCAAATTTTTGCTGATGAGGACAATCCTAGGATTTTCCTCGGTACCCAGATTAATCTCTTTGGTGGGTTCTTCTACTGAGGCTGATGGTTCGTCAAATCTCCTCATGCCACTAGCAAAAGCATCAGCCTCGTCCTCATATTCTTCGTATTCTTCATCCCCCTCTTCAATAGGGTCTTCATCATTCATAATCTCATAAACACTAAACCCTTCATCTGTAGAGCACACATCCTCACATTCTAAATCCGGCAGGAGTATCGGATCCTCTATAAACTCGGGAAGGGCCAAACATGCCCGCATCTTCTAGCTAGATCTAGCAAGAACCTACGGGGAATCTGTCTACCCTTGGCCTTCTTATGAGTATCTACCTCGAGACTTTTATTAGAAGAAGAGGGAGAGGAACAAGATGACAAACTAGATGAACTACCCTGACTTAGAGAAGGGGAAAGAGAAGAAGACGCAGTGGATACAGGAGGAGATACAGAAGAGGCCTCCTCACCAGAGGAGAAAAGGAGGTCCGCTAACGAACCTTGAAAGAGCGGCCCTTGGATCGGGGCACACTCTTGAGCAAGATAGGAGGTCTCTTCAACATAGATGGAAGATTGGAAAGTTTGAATTTTGACATTTTTTTTTCGTTTTCAAGAATAAAGCAATGGGAGGAAGGAATAGGAGGTGATGTTGAAAGTCAAAGATTAGAGAAAGATTGAAGAAGAGATTGCCCACGCGGGGGCGTGATGGAGAGTTGAGAAAATTGCTCGAGGAGCAAAGGAGGAATTGGAGAAACTTGAAAGAAATCTGAAGAAAGAGTAATCAAGACCGCGGGCGGTCTGGGAATATCGGGGGAAAACAGCTTGGCGCACCAGAAGGTGATAAGTGATGGATGCACAGAATCAAGATAGAAAAGGCTGGCCTACAGCCTATCCACAGTGAAACTTTCTTCAAATGGCACATCTGGCTCTCCAGTATCTGTATAGTTACTTAAGAGCTGCCTCTTGTCTGTAATCACTGCCGGCTTTTCTATTAACTCATGAATAAGCGGCGGCCATTCCGGATCAGTTGGCATGAATAGACGGCTTAGAGCAATGGCAATGTCATTCATATCAAACCATCGGTACCAGTCACATTCCAGGTCATCCATCTTTCTTCTTTTGTCCGGCCTCAAAGACTCCAGAGCTTTATACGTGACCAGCGGGGCTATATGGCGAGCAAACTGCCGTGCATGTACATCTTGATGATCGAACATGGAAGTAACCAATGTGGTCTGCTCATCATATTGAGTAGCTCCCTTCACAAAGTGTGTTTGTAGAGTCCATGTGAGGGGTTGTCTATCTATTTTAAGAGTGGAGGTCATAACAGCCCACAGCTCTCCTTCATATTTACCATGTTCCTTGCTTGGCCCTTTGTATCCTAAGCCACCTCGGGGAATGAGCTTGTAATTTTTAATGGGCTTCACTCTGCCCTAGAGGTTAACACCAAGGCCTTTGCCGGTTCTGTACCCCATTTTCATCAAAATATTCCACCCTGAGGTATTTATCATATTCTTCTTCTTCTTCCCCTTGGAGGGTAGGGGAGATATCAGAGCTGATGCAGGTGTTGTGGCTGGAGGCCTTAACAAATCTTGTCACGGATCGGCAACATCTAACACTGATAGCAAAGGCCTATTGGCTAGCCATATGGAAGGTACTGATGTTGCTTAGTGTATATCTTCTGATGGCAGAATAGGCATGCTGTAACTTTGATGATGCACCCTTCATGAGGAAACTTTATGCATTGGTGATTTGTGGAGGGCATGACATCAAGTTCTTGGATGTAAGGGCGGCCCAAAATGCCATTGAAGGTTGGATCCATATCAAGAATGTGGAAGTCTACTGTGATCGAGATCGGACCCAGCCCAACTTTTAAAGTAATCATGCCAAAAGGTGGCTTCTTAGTGTTATCATAAGCAGTCACTGTAATGGTAGATGGCCGAATCTGACTGTCCGGGATGCCACACATCTTCAAAGTGCTTGGCGGCAACACATTAATGGATGCTCCAGTATCAACCAAGCATTGTTTAACTGCCACCTTGTTAATGTCAACTGTGATGCATAAGGCATATTTCCTAGCTGGCTTCGGAGCTAACTCATGCTCATGGAAAACAATAGCTGGCTGACTACATGTCGGTGTCAGAACTGACGTGATCTGTTCAGCTGGAATGTCCTCATTAATCATCACCTTCTGTAAATATTCTTTCAAAGCTTGTTGGTGAATGGTGGATCTCTTTATCAGCTCTAAAATGTAAATCCTTGTCGGGGTCTTGTCTAAGTGCTTTAGCAAGTCATACTGTGTGCCCGGTATAGATTCCTGTTCTTGCTCCTGTTCATCTTGCCCCTGTGCGGGCTCTGGCTCCCTTTGTGGAAATACACGATGGAACATCCCTCCACTGCGGAGCACAATGGTTTGTGATGATCCTGCCTCTGTAGGGTTGTGGGTAGGTGGAGAGTTAATGGAAGAGGAAGATGGGATGTTTGGGTTAGTGGATGCAGGAGGGGTGACCAAAGGAGGAGCCCTTATGAGAGATCTTGCTGGCTGCGGGGTAGTGGTATCAGGAGAGGCAATAATAGGAAGGATATGGGGTGCCTGAATGGCTGGAGGAAGTGTAGGCCGAATGAGGAGGGGTCTAGGTAAAAATGAAGGATTTATGGGTGGCGGAGGATTAGTGGTAGCGGAGGGATTAGGTGTTGGTGGGGTGCAAATAAGAGTGGCCTAGATGGTAAGGGCGAGAAATTGGTGATTGGAGGGGGAGTTTGTTGCGGTATGGAAGATGGTGGAGGGCGAATGAGGAGTGGCCTAGATGGCAAGGGTGAGGAATTGGTAGTGGAGGGAATTTGGTTAGTGGTGCGTAAAAGGAGACGAGATGGTTGGGGAGAAGGCGTTGGATGGAGAGGTGTTCTTAACAGATGGGGTGGTTGGGTTGAAGTTTGATTTAAAGTCCCGACAGAGGCGTTCTCTTCATGCCACCCTTGTCCTCTATCCACCTCATGGAAGGAAGTGACATGGCTTACTTGTTGGTTTGGAGGATGCTCCGACAGTGGATTATGGATGATCCCCATGTCCGGTTGAGGTGCGGGAGCTTGCTGCTGCTGAGGCGGTTGCTGAGCCTGCTGCTGCCGAGGAGGTCTTCTAGCCTTCAAAGTGGCAATAAGCTGCCTCATTTTGTCCCAATTAATACCGCCCTGATCATTCAAATCATAGATGTAATCCTTAAAGTGAAAGCAATGGTCTACATTATGACCAGGCTGACAGTGGAAGACACAATACCGAGAAGTATCCACATTAGAGGGCCAGGCCGTTCTTTCCTTTGGCAAGGTGAGCAGGTTGGCGGCCATGAGTGCGTTAAACATATCAGGAAGGCTCTCGGGTAATGGAGGGTATTGGGCCCTTTTGGGGCCTAGTGGTCTTCTTGGCTGCTAGGGACAATAGTTGGTAGGTGGCGGCACCTGGTGGTATTGTTAAGGAACTGGTGGGTTCGGGTGGATTGCTTGATTTTGTGGAGGAGGATGGAAGGGTCGAGGGGGAATATTTGCTTGGGGAGCGGGATTAAAGAAGGGGAGTTTTTGTGGGGGTTGTGGAGGTCTTGGGTTAGGGTGGCGGAAAGGTGCGGGGTTGCCAACTACGCCCACCTGCTCATTTGTCACGGTGCCCTCGGCTGTACTGCCACTGTTGTTAACATTAGTGGTCTTCTTGACCAGCCTTGGTTTCTGTTCAAACATGCCCATGATGGGCGAGTCTTTCATCTGAGTTTGTATGTATCTAGCTCTCTCATAGAGCTCTTCCATGATGCTCAGCCTATTCATGGCCAAAATGTGACGGAACTGCGTAGTAGAATTTGATATAATCATCTTAACATGTTCTATCTCTGAAAGTGTGTCTTTCAATTTCTCGGCCATAGCCCTCCACCTATCGGCAAACAGAACGAAGTCCTCCTCGGGCTTCATCTTCTCAACAACCAGATCTGTGACTGACAAAGACGGACCCACACGGTCCTTATATTTCTATAGGAATTTCCGCTGAACAAGGTCAAAATCACTAGCTTCGGCCGGCTCCAAAGAATAGAACCATTCAAGTGCCAGGCCATCTAGAGACCTTCTAAATAAATAGGCCAGAGAGATATTGTTGTCCTGCCAGAATGAAGTCTCGTACATAAAATCTTTCAAATGAATGAACGGGTTACCCGTTCCATTGTATCGCCGAAAATTCGGCATCTCGGAAGGAGGCAAGTGAAAAATTGGCAAAGTGCGGAGAGCAATCTCTGGAGCATTCTTTGGTGCAGTGACCTTCTTAAGCTGCTCCTCCATACTAGCTATCTTCTGGAGGAGTATGGTGTTGGTGTCGGACTTGACCGGGGCCGGATTAGAAGGGAATGGATTTGGCATAGGCCTCCTTAAGATTTGGGGAGGTGGAGGATATTGGGGCCTAACAACTGAGTGACTTACCGGTTGAGCCGGCGTAGCCATGATAGGAGTTGGTGGACGTGAAGGAATTTTTTGTGAGACCGCCTGATCATTAAGAGATGGATGGCCACCCGCGGCCTAAGGGGGGTTTGAAGATGAAGGGACAAATTTCCCTTTTAGGGCGGCCTGGATCGCCTGACGTTGGGAATCGTCCAATTGAGACAAAGCATGGATCAAATCATTAAGATTAAAAGATGGGGCAGCGTCCCCAGATGTGTTTTGTGTGGTAGGTTGAGCTTGGGAAGAAGGCTCGACCTCTTGAGTAGTAGTATCGACCACGTGAACTTGGGAGTAGTAAGCATGAGAGGGAGCATAGTTTCCCTCATAATGGGTGGAATCTTGAGGGGGGATCTCATAGGATGGGTCAAATTGACCCTCCTCATAACCATCATATGAATACCCATAGTTGGCCATGTTAATGATTTTACCTGAACGAAGTTGCATGTTTAAGGAGAGGAAAGTATTTCAAACCAACAAGTATAAGTAAGAGATAATCACCCATTCAAACAAATTGTTCACTCAAGTTGTAATGAACCCAAAATTTTAAGTTTCTCTTTTGAGATTAAAGTGGATTTTTAAATGTGTAATCAATTCTCACTTTTCAATGTGGGTCCTAGTTTCAAGTTTGGGTGTAATCTCCGGGTTAACTAAGTTCTTTCTCTCTCCTCAGCAACGTATGGGTTAACTAAACTCCGGGTACTTCAAATGGTACAACCGGCCCGGCGTCCGTGAGGGAATCCACGGGTGCGGGGACTTACGGAGGCCTCGAAAAAGGAATTTCTAGTCTAAAGAGACGGAATGCTCAATGAAGGGTCCTTCCAATTCCAAGAAAAAAAGTGTGGGATCCTAGAAGTGTAGAGAGAGGAGGTCTCTCAACCAAATGCCCTAGAATGTAAGCTAATGCAGGCAGATCAAGCAATAACAATCAGATAATCAATAATGCAACCAACAGGTGGAGATAACAGTAATAACCAAAGTTCTGTGAAAACAGAACGAAATGATGACCTGACAGAAGTCGCGGTCTCAATAAACAACGACTAGGTGTCAGTCGCTAATCACTGTAAACAGTGGCAAACAGTGAACATCAAAGTAAATATCGCCTTGGTGTGAGGCGTTGAATATGCAAATAACGCCTCTGTGAAGGGGCGTCAATAGTAGTGAACAGTGACCGGAGTGTGAGGAGAAACAACAGTAACTGAGAAATGACCCCTTGGTGTGAGGTGTTGAATGCAGGAATGACGCCTCTGTGGAGGGGCGTTGATTATAAAAATGATGAAAATACTAGAAAATAAATGGAAATAGCGCCTCTATGAGAGGTCGCTGAATGTTGAAATAGCGGCTGCAGGGCAGTCGCTAATCAGTTCCAGAGAACAAAATTGATGAAAACTAATAGAAATCAAGTTTCTTTTCTTAAAAATGTTATGGATAATTCAAAAATTAGCTAATCCAGCGGGAGATGTGCACGTGGTGCACAAGGGAGGTGTGCTACGTGGAGCACTAAGGAGGGGCACACGTGGGTGCCGAAGGAGGGGCATGCGAGGGTGCCAAAGGGAGGGGCACACGTGGGTGCCAATGGAGAGGTAATCAAAATAAAAACATCAAGAGTCCCACCGTGATCGCCAATTTGTGAACGTGTCACATGGACATTTAAAAAGAAAAGGGAATTTAAAATTTCTTTTTGGAGAGAGATATTAAGAAAAAGGTGGATAAGCTAAGCATGATGTGTGGGAAATAAAGGAAAAAGCATAAAAGGAGCATGTGATGCTCTAAAGAGGGTGATCGCCAGAGGGGTTACCTCAAAAATTAAGGGATGATCGCATGTACCTTATGAAGAAGTGGGTGAGATTGTGAATCCTTCCTTCCTCATTCTACCGGCCGACCGATGAAGGGGGTTTTTATATTGATTACCCTTGTAAGACAAACAAAAACAAGCAAATATATGGATTAGCCAAAGTGTATTATCAATGCTCTAATAAAATGGAACTATGCAACAGGGGCATGAACACACCTTGTGTGTTTTTGTTTAAACCCCTAAGAGGAGTAAAAGGTGGGAGATATGTATTTATGGATGCAACAAATAGTATGCAGAGAGAACCAAATGCAATGAAATATATATATGCTGAAAGCTTCTAGCAAGGTAGCTAGAGCTATGCGTGTGAGATGATCAATAAAGAAAACAAAAGAAGAAAGAAGGGAGAAAGGAGCCCTTCTACTGCTTGCAGCAGTAAAGGAAGAAAGCCATGGGAGGGCTCCGTCCGCAGTGAGAGGGAGATCGCCCAAAGGAAGAAGACCCCTCCGGAGAACCTGCAAAAAGACTATTAGCAGAAAAAGGCTATCTTCTCTCTCTGTATGTCTCGTGTGTGTATATATCTCGCGCGCGCAGGAAGCTATGGGTATTTATAAGGCAAAAGATCCTTATTCTAATAGGATTAAAACAAGGATAGCAATCCTCCAGCAAGGATCTCCCTTCCCCAATCGATTATGGTGTTAAAATGAAGAAGGACTCTTCATGGGAAGGTAGCAGACGAAACGGAGACGGAAGCTCAAATGACGACATCAGGGTGGTCGCTAATTGAAATGACGACCGCGCACGCAGTCGCTAATTCCTGGACTAATTTATAGAAATAAACGACTTTCCATTAAAAAAAAGGGAATGACGCCTTCATGAAATGGCATTAATTAATAAGTGTCTTAGAGTATGACGTTAATTCTTTGAATTTTCTTTTAAATGGAATTTTGTAGAATCAAGAAATACAAGGAAATGACGCCTGCATGCGCGGTCGTCGAATATTAAAATAACGACACCCACATAGCCGTTAATTAAATGACGCCCCTCTGCCAGTTGTGAATTATAAATATGATAGAAAAATTCTAAATGAATTAGAAAAACTTCATATTAAGCCAATATTGAAGTCCACTTTGGGGCATCACGTGGTGACATGAGATTTACTCAACATAGTGTCAATTTTAGCGTGTCTACAGGTATGATCTAGGTCGTTGATGCCCATCGTCTCTTTTACAGCCTCTTTTCACTTTAAAAGGAGTGTGAGGAGCGGCGGGGGAGGCATATGCTCTTCTCCCGACGTCGGCTCCCGCTGCTTCCTCCGTGAGATTTCTTCTTCCCCCTCCCTCTCATGGCTCCCCGTAGGAGACTGGTCATAGCCGACGAGTTCGATCCCTCCACGAGCAGCTCAGAGGCGACCGTTGCTGGAGCCCCAGTTCCCTAAAGGGCTCCTTCTAGTCTCCCGATCACCCGGGTCTCCTATCGTGTCACCATTATCCAAATTCCCCCGGAGTTTGATATCCTCTTCCCCACCACTGAGGAGCGACTGGGAACCCACTTCCCGGGAGCCATCACCATGCCGGTAGAGTCCTTTTGGGCTGGTTTTCATCTTCCTATCCATGGTATCTTCGACCAAGTCTTGCATTTCTATGCGGTTCGGCCTGGTCAGATGACCCCTAATTCTTGGCAGATTCTGTGTGCTTTCGCCTACCACTACGGTCAGATATGTTGTGTCCCTGTGATTTTAATGATGTCATACACTATGACTCATTAAATTATGGTTTTGATGATGTCATACACAATAAGTCATTAATAGACTCCTTGATAAGCTCATGTCATGCTTTGATAATGTCTTGCACTATGACTCATTGAACACTAGTTTTTGATGATGTCAAGACTCATCCTCGAGCTTCATGTGGTTTCATCCTTGAGTTTTATAATTCATCCTTGAGTTTCATACGTTTTGATTCTTGAGGTTCATATATTTTTGATGCTATCAATATTGTTTGATAATGTTACTACATGAATATCCTTGAGCTCTGTGAAGACAGGTTCAGATTTGATCAAAGAAATGGCCAAATGCATGAAAATCAAGTCAGTTGCATGAAAATCAAGAAGCCATGTCGACTCCAAATGCTTCTCGAGTCGACTCCACCAAGCAGACAGCATCGCCAGGTCAAGGGTGACAAATGGAGCCGTATCGGTGTAAAATGGCTTCTAAGGGTGAAAAATGGTTGGCAGCGCATAAAGTTTGAAAAGCGAAGAAGAAGAGTCGACTCAAGAAGGCTCTGGAGTCGACTCCAAAAATAAAGAAAGTCTCAAGTTGCAAACAGGCTTTTAGCAACGGATTAAGGGTGAAAAATACACCCTTAAGGGTGACAAATAGCTGGTTAAGGGTGAAAAATATCTTCGTAAGGGTGAAAATTATATTTTGAAGGCTGATAAACGGGTTGTTAGGATGAGAAGCTTGAAGGAGAAGAAGAAGAAGTCTTGGAGACTTCGTTTGAAAGTCAGAGTTGACCCAAGTCAAAGTCAACATCAGTCAAAGTCAGCAAGTCAAGCTCAGTCCAGTCCGAGCTATATTGAAGAAGTCCAAGCCTATCTGAAGAAAATCGAGCTATTGTAGCAGTCCGAGCTATATTGAAGGTGTCTGAGCATGTTTGAGCTATATTGAAGGTGTCTGAGCATCCATGAGCATGTCCGAGCATTCTTGAGCATGTCCGAGCATTCATGAGCATGTCTGAGCACTCCTGTCCTAGCAATTCCGAGCATCAAAGCTCGGGGGAACATGTGCCGAACAAAGGTGACAAATAGGTATCTAAGGGTGACAAATAGGTACCTAAGGGTGAAAAATAGCTTCCTAACGGTGACAAATAGCTCTTAGCAGTGAAATATGAAGAATGATCAAGCTATTCGAAGGAATCAATATTGCTTGGGTTTCCAAACCCTATTATCTCGAATCTGGAGTTCTCTCAAGCCTTGGACGACATTGTTTAACCTCTTTCAAGATCAAGAGAAGGGAGTAATCTTCAGTTCCTATGGTTCTATTATGATGAGATCGAGGAGCGGCGGCATTTGTTCTTCTGAAGAGCAGTCCATGTTGATCAGCAATTGCAAGTCTTCAACCACAGCAGCAACAGCACATCAAAGTTCAACAAAGTCAGATGGAATATGTGTTTGTTTATCAGGCTAAATCAAGCAGCTTATGCTAGCATGAACAAGCTAGCAACATATTCAGTGAAGTGGCGGTATGCCATATGCTGCAAGAAGTCTGCAGTCTTCCGGAGCTCATTCTAGCAGTACCAAGAATAGAAAAGAAGAGAAGAAAACGAGAGCAAGATCAAGAAGAGAAGATTAGAGAAAAAGAGGAGAGTAAGAACGAAGGCTAGAAGGAAAATTGAAGAAGTGAAGCCGGTTCTATAGGCAATGGAGTCGACTCCATTTGTCCATGGAGTCGACACAGCTATGTTGCAAGCCAGCAGAATGTTGAACTGCACAAAGCAGAGTAAGGGCGACGGCTAACTAGCGCCTAAGGGTGAAAAATGTACACCTAAGGGTGAAAAATAGATTAAGGCGACGACTCTTTTACCCAATGGTAACAAGTGTCCAGTTCGAAGAAGGAGGAGTTGATGCAGTGGAGCAAGTGCGTCGATGCATACATTGTGAACTCCGAAAGCGTCCTTTGCAAGCTTGCACGTGAGAAGGATTTGGGCCTAATAGTCCAAGTCTAAATGATTGAAAGGGACATGCTTTGATGGTACAAGGTTCTGGAAGACCAGTTGGCAGAAAATATTCCCACTTTCCAGCTGGACCAATCGCAAACCTCCTAGAGAGGGTTTCATCCGGAAATGGGTTTTGCCTTGAGGAAGTAGAACTCTCAATTTGCTGTGTACTACATGAAGGGGATTGGCAAGCCAATGGGAAGCCAGCGTACCTTATCTCTTTTGGGCCAATCAATGGCCACTCTTCTCAGGATCTGGAAGTATTCTGTGGATCTGGACGGTCCAGATTTCTTCCTATCAAATCAGAGTCTACAAAGCTCGTACCATGCATGCAAAAAGAAAAATATGTTAGAACCAAAAGCAGCGCTTGGGGGACATGCTCTGAGAAAAAGACGATGAGATAAGAGGTTCGAAGAAGGCTAAGGAAAGAAAATGAAGCAGAGTGAAAAGAGATAGGATAGAAGAGTAGAATATGAGAGCTTGAGCTGGGAGATAGAAGAACATGAAGAGAAAAAGAGAACGAGAGATCAGTGAGCTCGTTCCTACTATAAGGAAAGAAGAAAAGAGAAGAGAAGAGAGGAAGAGAAAGGAGAGAAGAGTCTGAGAAAGAGTGAGCTGTTGGAGCTCAGAGAGATAGAGAAAGAGTGTTGAAAGGGGAAAGAAGAAGAGAAGCCAAGCCATGTCCTGCATTGCAGTCAAAGTGCTTCCATAGGAAGCTACATTCCTGGGCTCTTGTTGAGAGTTTTTCATTGTGCTGTTTAAGTTCAGTGTTTGTCCATTTTCATTTTATTTCCTGTTTAGCCTTTGCCTTGGTGTGCTTGGTGCACATAAGGTGGTTGCGCACAGTTCACCACTGTGCATGGGCTGTTCTGGGAAACCAAAACGTGGAGGATTGGTTCCTCCGATTCCTTCTGTGTAGCAGAAGAAGAGAGGATTCGTTCCTCTTGGTTGTGAGTAGTGGGGAGCTGTTCACGGTTTCTTCTGTGTAGCAGAAGAAGGGAGGATTTGTTCCTCCGATCACTGCGTGGAGCAGTGGGTCTGATCTTGTGGGTTGCAAGGTCAGGGTGTGAGGGATTTATTTCCCTCGGTCCAAGCTCTTAGGCAGTGTTTGTAGTGCAGGTGTCTCCACGTTCTTGCGTAGCAAGGGAAGCCTCACTCGGTTTGAGTGAGGGGTGGACGTAGGACTCTAGGTAGAGTCCGAATCACCTTAAAAATCTGTGTCTCAGTGGCTTGCCTATGTGATTGCTTTCTCGCTAGATGTTTGCTTAGGAACGTTCTCCAAATCTGCTATAGCATCTAGTGTGCAAGTTTCTCTATTGTGTGAAGAGTTATTTTATTCCGCTGTGTTTGATCGAAAAGAGGGGACCGATCTATTCACCCCCCCTCTAGATCAGCCTTCCATACACTATCCGTGATTCAGAGCACACAACAAGATAGGGTTTCGCCCAACCACCGATCTCTTCCTCAATCTTTTCTATGTTCAGTGTTGCCTTGGCTCCGAGGACTCAGAGTTCTACTTTAGATCCCGAGAAGGAATGCAGTTCCTTTCCTTCTCCCAAGTCGTGTCAAATGTAAAGCACTAGCAGGACCACTTTTTCATCCCGGCGAAGGCTGGGGGGGGGGGGGACTGGGATTACCCCAACTGCCGGTACGCTTAGTATAATGTCTCCGAGTCTCGAATCATATTTTCGCAGGATGTGGGTCATGTCCGTGTTGATTTTCCCAGTTTAATATTGGATTTTTAGACCCTTAAACGGTTTTGTGATAATTATTTCGGGTCCATGATGGCGTGTTGAGTGGCTTTGCTTTTTCTATAATTCTTCTGAGTTAAAATATATTTTTGGAGAATTTTTCAGAGCTAATATGAATTTTATAAAATAAATAAAATAATAAAAATAAAAATAAAAACCCTATTTTAATCCATCTTCCCCCTCCATCTGTCCCTCACCTCTCGACTCCTCACTCTCCCGTCCCTCTCCTTCCCCCTCCTCACCTTCGGAGGCCGACAGTGGCAAGGGGAGAGGGTGGCGGAGCGGCGGCGACGACGTGTGGCAGATCGAGAGCTAAGAGCGAGTGGTGGAGCGGCACGGCGAGGCTCGCGGGTTTGTGAGCTGACCTCGGGAAGATCGGCATTTCCTCATAATTCTGGTAGTTTCAAGCTTCGAAAAGGTAGGGGGATGGATCCCTGCTCTTCCCGTGTATTTTCCCCGTGATTCTATGCCACGGTGAGGCCAAGAGTGGGAGTATTTCATGTTTTGGGGGAATATTCATGTTCGGGACGAGTGACGGTTTTGATCGATTTGGGCGTCAATTTATGGTTTAAAGGTGATTTTATGGATGTATGAATGTCCGAGGATTGATTCCCCTTCGTCCCGAGGTGAATGGGGTGTGGAAAAGCCTTATGTGCATGTTTCCGGTTCGGTGAAACCCAGGAGAAGGCGGCCAGGGTTCTGACCGCTTGGTGTTTTCCTGGGCGGCCAAGGGTCTGGCCACCCAGGTCTGCTGGGTGGCCAGCACCTTGGCCTGCCAAGGTGGAAGGCGGCCTCTCATGAGTGTGCCCAGTTTGGGCAGCAAAAGGGCTGGCCGCCCAGCCCACAGGGTGGCCGAGGGTGGCGGCCAGAACCCTGGCCGCCCAGCCCTCTAGGCGGCCCAAAGGTTGGCCTCCAAGGCCCCTCAATCCAGGACTTCGAGTCTTGCCAATTCCGTGCTTCGGGGTGTCCGTAATTGACATGGAAAGTGTGTCTGCGTGGTTCTGTGTGTTCTGCCATTCTCGTGTAATTAGTGAGGGCCATCCATGTGTGATTTATGTAATGTGGGAAGTCATTTTTGTATAATTGAGCAATAACTGACGACTGTCCCCACGAGAGTTCCATGACTGCAGAGGGTATTCCCGCGTGAGTTCTGTGATCGCTGATAAGTATTCTTGCATGAGTCAGTGGACTGACATTCACGAGTTTCCGTCATCCAGTCCTAGATGGTTCATCAATGCCCGGTAGTGTTGTTCTGAGGTTTACAGTGGTTCAAGTGCGTGCGTAGGCTTATTCTTGGGATTCCTGCGAGATCGCAGAAGATAGTGTTGTACGGTCACTACCTTAAGGGCATGCCATGGTTTGACCAGGTGAGACCGCCTTGTGTGTATGATGCATCTTGCAGAGGCGAGACTGCTTGAGCATATGTACCTTGGTTAGGACAAGTGTACGTCGCGGACGGGTGCAGAGGTAGGTACCCCGTGTCAGGTAGCAGGACACGGCCGTGCTATTGGGCGCATAGGCACGGACCCTAGCCAGTACTAGGGTGTGGTGTGTGTGTGTGTCTCCTCTGCCCTTCTCGAGACCGGGTGTGGGTAGTGTGCGCGCATATGAGACCTTGGTGTAATATAAGACGTCAGTGGACGCATCTGGCCTTGTTGTGTATATTTGAGTGGCAGACCCTATGCCGGTAAGGTTGAGGTACCGACAGCGTTGTTGATGGCCCTTCTGGCAGACAGGCTAGAGTTACCCTATGTAGAGGGCATGGTTTCTTACTGGTTTTGGCTCGAGACTGAGGTTACCAGTGTCGAAGTTGTCCTCCCGAGGGTGGAGGTTGTGTGTATGGCCATTGTAGGCGTCGGGAAGCGACACGAGGCCTTTTCAGCGGTGGAGTGTATGTATGTGGGACAGATGGGCTCTCTAAGACGAACGCCCTGTCGACTAGCCCCGACTCCTGACACTACAGTGAATAGAGTTAGAATGTTATCGCTAGGGAAGTTTTACCTGATTCCTGCATGAGCATTATCGCGTGGTGGTGCCTTAGGGTGGGAGCTTGTGGGATCACGACTTCTCCATTCTCAACCGACCAAGGACGGAGAGTCTTGTCATTGTACTGAAGTCCTAAAAACAGAAGTGAAAACTTGAAAAGATAAAGAAAACACCAATTAGAATTGAGTCATGTAGCAAATGCTCGAAATAGACTACAAAGCATAACAAAATGGTGGTGGCTTTACTTGGAGGGGTGTTGGGAAGGGGGGATGTAGCACCCCGTTAAAATAGTGAAAAGTAAAGTTCTTCCATAAACTGAATTAATAAAATATATACCTATATTCAAACTAAAAGAAATTAATAAACCAACCCAAATAGCCAAATGGACCAGACCCATTACATCTAATCAAACCCACACTTTAAATAAGTCCAAAAACCCTTCCTACAAGGCAATAAACTCAAAAGAGGAGTTAGTTGGGTCCCACGATCAATGACACCCAAGAGGGGGGTGAATTGGGTGATTATAAATTTTAAGGAAACTCTTCCAGTTGTAACAAGTGTAATGAAACAACAATTAAAATATCAAATCTGTTGAACAGCAAGTTAGATAACAGCTTACACTAATCCTCACACTAGACGACAAGACGAATACTGCGTGGTGGAGTAAATTCCTTTCAACAAGATTAAGGAAGTTAATTAAGCCAAGAAACAGATTCTCTCAATCTTACCGTTCCCACACGATCATATAAAAGGGTTCAACACTCAAACCAAGACAACGTGCAAAGCAAACCATAATACACAGGGATTTTAAGGTGGTTCGGGACCACGACGGGCTCCCTACGTCCACCCCTCACCAAATTAGGTGAGGCTTCACTCGGAGATAAATCCCCAAACGGAGACGATGCTCCAACCACACACGCAGGACGACGCCTGCAAACACACACGGGGACGTGCCCCAATGCACACACACACACACACGCACGGAGATGTAGTCTCCAACACAATCCAACAGGCGGATCAACAAAATACACACACACTATGACAAGTGCAACAAACCTCACACACACGTAGATCTAGGAAGACCTACGCACACACATGAATCAAATACGATACACACACACGACCACGGATCCAGATGATCCACACATACACAAATGCTTAGAGTTTATGAGAAATACAAATATAACATTCAAAGCATGATGACAGTGAGGCTTAGTTTAGAAATCCCCTAATTTGGCTTCTCTTTGAATGTATGCTGCTGATTTAGAACGTAGCTTCAATCTTCACTTAATTGAAACTTCTGTCTGTGCTTGCTTGGCTCTTCTTCTTTCTAGTTTGCTTGGCTTTCTCTTCTTGGGAGGAGGTTGGTTTTAGATCTTCCTTGAATCACCTTGGAGATAGATGAACGATCTTTGCTCAAATGACGTGATGGCTTGATTCTTCACGTAGCTTCAAGTTGGAGATCGATTGGAGACTTGTATGCTGCTTCTTCCCTTCACATTCACGCTCAAATCAAGGTGGAAGCAGTCCTGGAGCTGCTACCTACGACCTGCACATACAAGGGTTAGAGGAAAAATGATTTTTAGATCTCACTCACTTGGTTTTCTGCTTAGGGTTTACAACCCAATAACCTGTATATATGTGTTTAGGTCGGTCAAGAGACAGCCTAGGACCAGATCCTCACTTTGTGAGTGATTTGTGGAAGTTGGACTTGGATTGGAAGACTTTAGGAGCAAGAAAATGGCGGTCAAAAATCACGGCTGGAGGTCGAACCGGAAAGGGTCGACCCTTGGGGTCGACCCTCGGGCAAACAGAAGCCAAACAGAACTAATTTTATGTTCTGTTTTACAGGGGTCGACCCCACGGGTCGACCCTCGTGTTTCCAGAACCCAAACAGAACCAACATTTGGTTCTGGGTTACAAGGGTCGACCCCAGGGGTCGACCCTTTCAGGCAAGTTTCACAAAATTGGTTCTGCTTTGAACAGAACCTGAGAGGGTCGACCCCATGGGTCGACCCCTTCTTGTTTGGGCCTGAAAAACAACTAAAACCACCATCAAATCAATGAGAAATAATTGATTAAATATTACCATAATTCCATGAAGATCAACCATGATTTTTCATCCTGAAAAATATGATAAAGCAAGAGGTTAGATCAAGATCAAAATATATGGGTCATGCATTAACATATGAAGCTAGTTTTGAGGCCGAGACCCAAATGACATGAAGTATGAACATGAAAATACTAGCATGAGACACATAAATGTTTTGATAACATTTTCATTTTAAGATCCTCATATGAGTTCCAACTTCAGTTCAGAGCAACATTTATTCAATCATCTGGGAGCATTTAGATCCTGCACAAATCAAGAGCATAACTTTATCATTCTTTAATCAATGCAAGAACAACACCACACTTGTATATGATTCAAAGGCTTTCAATTCAATTACTACAAAATCTCACATCTAAAATGGTTTCAGTTAAGCACACATGAGTTGCATGTTTAGTCCAAAAGTTCAGAATCTAAGCACACTTGCCATTTGAGGAATGATTGAATTTGTATGAGTGAAAGGAAGATGATGATCCTTTCAACAAGGACAAACAATGAAATAGAAATGATTTACACAATGACAAGCAATCAATTCATATCAATGAATCACTAATGAATCCACGTTGGTATGGGCAAAAAGAACAAGAACATTAGTCTTAACATTTCCACACTAAAACATGCATGAAGGCGCATGCATTCTAGCCCAGTAGCAATACCTGCAAAGCAAGATAGCAACATGTGAGTTCGTTTGTCATGAAGACATTTTCCATTAATCAATCACACAATATATTGTGATTATCAAAACCACTATCATCACACATGAAGTTTAGTTATTATCAAAACCATAGCTCAACAATCTCCATCACACATGAAGTTTAGTTATCATCAAAATCATAGCTCAACAATCTCCCCCTTTGTGATGATGACAAACTTAGTGATGAATGATGACAATCTTAGTGAAGATGGCAAACGAAATGATTTTTTTTTTGTCACAGGCAATCATGTATCACATGAAATTTTACATGAAAGTTTTGAATCTTATTCTCCCCCAATCATGAATCCAGCTCTCCCCCAATCATGAATCCAGCAATCAGCAATATCAATCATGAATCAGCAATATCAATCATGAATCACATGAAATGTTTCTCCCCCTTTGACATTATCAAAAAGCGGGGTAATGCCAATCATTCTCCCTCATGAAGAAGAAACAAAGGAGGTGCAAATTGTAGCATGATAAATGTGCAAGGAACAATAGCCCACATTGGAAATACTGATGAAGCAGTAGCAAATTATAAATAAGTAGGTTCATGGAATATATGGGAGGCACCAAATCATTGATTTGTATTGGAAATTCAGATACCAAATGTTGACTAGAGAGGATACCAAATGTTGATTACTTGGATGTGCCCAATCTTTCTCCCCATTTGCCAAGCAAACACAAAAATTTATTGAGCAAGTAAATAGCATGGGAAGTCCACTCAATTTTTGGTTTTCAGTATTTTCTAGATTTTTAATTTTTGATTTATGGTTTGAAATGCATGAGATGCAACTTATGCATGTGATGGCATGTAAGATGCATATACAAGCGAACAAATAGATACTTATATATACATGTAACATAGCTCCCCTATACTTATTTAAGAGGGGATGGGTATAGGAAAGATGCAAGAGAGTCATGACAATCGGAATACACATGTGTAGCACATGGGAGATTTTTCCAATCATATAAGAGATTAATGCAATTGCTAATGCAGTCAATCAACTTTCTGAACACATATTAAATCAAATTCTCAGATGTGTAAGTGAGTAACATGAAAAAATGATAGTTTCAATATAGATATTTAGATTTTCAGATCAACACATGGAGACATTTTACAGACTGCACTTCAATTTTGAGAACAACGTATTGGAGGCTACGCTCTACCATAATAAGTTTTCACCATCATTTTTTTCAACTTAACCAATTTCACATGATAGTCAAAAATTTTCAAGAGTGATCAGGTTCAAAATGATTTCTTTTTATTTGAGTAGACGCATGGAGCTCATGCCAGAATCTCCGGTTACTCAGAATACTGAACCATTTCACCTCATTTTGAACAGAGATATTAGTCCACACTTTTCAGGTATGAACCACATCACGTCTCAAGTGACATGTGTCCAGTTTACTCAGTGAGACCGAGCATTGCTCTATCGTTCATTTTCATTTCAGATTTTTCAACAAAGATAGGTAGGCAGCTTTTTCCTCAATTGTCTCTCCATCATACATGCAGCAAGTTTAATATCTCAAGAGTGTTGAAAAGAAATTCATATATCCTTATCTTTAACACTTATTTTCACATGTTTTTGCAAGAAGTGTGCGAATTTGATCCATCATGTATACCAAAAATATCATGAATACATAACAATACAACTCCCCCTAAATAGATGTACTTTTACTCCCCAGAGTGTACAATATGAAGCACACCGATAATGACTCAATTGTAACATTATTTATCAAGAAGGCATAAGGTCATAGAAATTTCAAGGATGGGGGTGAATAGCATATAATAACACACAAGTACACATTGAGAGTTTATGCAAATGCACTATGACATGCATGCGAGCAATGTAATGTCAATTTGATATCAATTGAATGTACGCCAACATAATGAACTAAGTGCGACTTATGCATGAGTTCTAATGCAATGCAGAAATTAACATGGGTGCAAAGTGTGTGTTTTTTATTTTTCATTTGAGTGAACTAAATGCACCTAATGCATTGAATTATGATGCCCGCAACCTATAACTATGTGAGAGTGGAATGCAAGTTATTCTGGCAAGATGAGAGCTTTATTTCCAATCCTGTGTGATAGAAATCTTATTGAGATCATCTACATTCTATTCAAGAATCAAAAAATATTTTTATGACATGACCTTTATGAATAAGGGTGCATAAATGATCAAAATTAGGCAATGCAACCCAAATTTCAGAATTGTTCAAAAACAGATTTTCAAAGGTCTTTTACAAGTTTTGAAATGAGAATTCATCCATTTGCCAGATGTATGTATCATTTAATCACAAACATGTTTTCAATTTACAAAGCACAGCTCAAGTATTCATTCACAAATAAACTAATCACAAGCCAGTCAAGATCTGGTACGAGGCGGAGATTTTAGTCCAAAGACCCAACTCAACGCATAGGGAATGCTTCCAAGTGAGTATAATCTACTCTTTCACAAACGCCATTTGATATACCAGATATGTAATTCAATTCAAGTGTCATTCAATAACCAACCACTTCATGCACATCTCTAAAGGTTTTCATCAATTAAGTATGCTCATCACATCAAACTAGATTCAACCAATTTGTCACAGCATGCTAGTAAATGACAACTCAAAATTTTAGAATCAACACTTGTCATCTAAAGGTATCACCAAGTGACAAAAAGGCCATTGCATGAGTTGATAAGGATGAATTACCTTGGTTCAGGAGACAAGATTGGAAGCCTTCAATTACTAAGATCACTGTAGATTCTAAGAAATCCACTTAGAACAATTAAAAAGAAAAAAAGAAGGAGAGAAGAATGGGGAGAAAGGAGAAAAGGGGAGCATGCGAGGATGCTAAGGGGAATGTGTGATCGTCAGAGTCGCGAGGGCCTCAAAGGATATAAACAATAACAATAGAGAGGGATCACGAATATAAATATCTCAAAAGGATGCGGGGGAGATTGTGAGTGCTTTCCTTCTCTTCCGAACGGCCGATCGATGAAGAGAGTTCTTCTTGTTGATTACCCTTGCAAAAAAATAACAAACACCAATAAAAGATATGGATTAGAAATCAAGGTGAGTGTAGCATCAAATTCATAATAGAAATAAACATGAAAAGCATGTATAAGAACACACCTTATTGGGTGTTGGCCCTTAAACCCCTATGCAAAAGGGTAGGTAAAAGATGATGTATGATGAAGAATAGAGGGAGATGTGCAAGTGTTGCACTAAGGGAGATGTGCTAGAGTGCACAACATGGGAAGATCTCAATATTGAGATAAAAAGGGATAAAAGAAGAATATGATATGATGCATGCAATTAATTAAAGCAAAATAAGAGATAAGAGGGGGAAAGCTTAGTGATTTTCTCCAATTTGACTTCAAGGATGAAGATCTTCAATGGAGGAAGAAGAGGATGTAGAACTCCATAGATATAGAGGCTTCAAATCTTCAATAGAGGAAGAAGAACTCTATAGATGAAGCTTTTAGATGCATGGGAGTCTCCCTCCTTGAGCCTTTGGTTCAACAGCACCTCCTCTTTAATTGATATTGATGCCCTTCACACAAGGGAGAGAGGGGTCCTATTTATAGGGCTAAAATTCGGAGTTAATTCCAAGGGAAATTAGGAAAACATGTTTTAGTGGGATTTGGAGGGAGATATTCATTAGACAAGTGTCCCATCAATATTAGAAAGCCTTAGGAGCCCTTTCCCAAGTGAAAAGGGGCTCAAAATGAGGAAAGAAGGAGGTTCTATCGGAGTTCGAAATTGAACAAGATTTGACGACCGGACAGATGGTCGCTTCTTAAAATAACGCCCGCGGAGGCGTCGTCATTTAAGGAATTGACGACTTGCAGAGGGGCGCTATTTAGAATTTAATACGCATTTTGGGTGGATTTAAAATCTCAAAATATAGCAATGGAAATGACGACCTGACCAGGGGCGTTAATTGAAAATGACGACTTTCACAGTGTCGTGAATCAAAATAATAAAAAAAGCCAAAAGGAAATGACAACCGCGCGTTCGGGCGTCAATTGAATTGAAGCCCGAGTGAGGGACGTTATTTCAAAATAAGCAAAACAAGGTCATTTTTCATTATTATTTTCTCATTTTTTAGGTGGACGTGCATCTAACTGTGCTGATTCCAATTACTATTTTTTTTATATTTTTTTGACACCCGGAAGGCCACCAAATCACCCCTGAAAGAGGACGAGAAATAATATTAAAATATTTCAAATTGAAATTGACTCGAGACACACTATGCCGCTAATTCTATTTTTTTTATTTTTTATTTTATTTAAAATCAATTAACGTCCTCTTTCATGTCGTCATTTCTAAAAAATTCTGAAAAAATCTCAGAAAATCCAAAAAAATAGGAAAAAATAAAGAATGGACGCCTCCTTAAAGAGGCGTCATTTCACTTTTTATATTCTTTAATTTTATTAAAAATAAATGACGTCCCCCCTCACGTCATTAATTACTGAAAAATCTAAAAAAATAGAGAAAAATATCCAGAAAATCTAAAAAAACAGGGAAAATAAGAAAAGGGAGAAAAAAGGGAGAAATCCAAGAAAAGTCAGAAAAACCACTCAAACAAAGTTAATTTGAGGGTCAAATTGGGATATTACGAGGTAATATGAGATGTGCTCACAGTAACGTCAATTTTGGCGTGTCTACAGCTGCCCCGCCTTGGCGTCTGCTTTGCAAGGGAGCAGAGCGAACTGAAAAGTAGATGCCAAGGTGTGATGAGACACGCGATCAATATCACCTGATGAGAATTGAATCCAAAACTCGAGACGAAGCAATCTCGGGAAATTCAATGAAATTAACGATGTTTGGATAAAAGAGGGAGTGTGCACGCGGGCACGAATAAGATAAAGGAATGATCAACTTCCAGCGCGGTGGAAGTACCCCAGGTCACAAACCTGTAGGTTTCACCATTGGGGAGCGGTTACCAGCCAATGTGGACGTGCTGCAACCAAGGTGGATCAAAGGAAAAGAATTGAAATAAGAGGATAGAAATCCAAACAAGGAGCTTTCGAGAAAACGGCCCAAAACAGTGACAAAACGAACTGAGGATTCCATTCAGCAATGAATATCTCGTATCTGGAAAGATTAAGATCAATTTGACTCTCCAAATCAACTTATCAGAATGATGTTTCAACGTTGATTCAAAGTCCTACATGAATGCATACTGGTGTTGATTTATTTGCTTCCTTCTTTTTGTGGGTTTGTGATGTATGATAAAGATGATAAGCAAAAATCAATGATCTCAGTCAACCCAAGGACATGTGAACCATGAACCTAGGCAATCTGAACATGCTCTAGCATGGGCATGCTATCTCAACCAAACTAATCTAAAGAAATAAAGAAAAACACACGCCGGGGCGTGGAGCAAGAGCAAATAAAACACACCACGTGGGTGGAACAAGCAAAGGAAATAAGAGATATGAGAGAGAAATCAATGCCCAATACTAAGGAAAGAACGTGATCGCCACCAAAGTAAACACAAGTCAAGGACTTGAAAATACCTTGGAAATAGGTGGATGAAGCACCCGCCCACGGGAGAGAGAAACCAGTGAAATCTACAGATCAGCCTTGAATGTAACGGTCTAGATCCTGTGCGTCACAGGAGTGTGACGGTCACCCGATGCACCGTTATATGAACCTGACGCGTCTTCTCAAGACCGTCAGACAACCTGCAGAAATAGCTTATGAATTCTTTGAACTCCAAATCTTCCAGCCGGCCAGAAGACTTGGGCCTCGTTTGATGAACCTGTAAACCTGCCAAAGAACGTGAAACACAAGAAAACAAACCTAGATCAGCCCTTTAAACAAGCGTAGTATCAATTCTTAATGAAATTAAGACCATTCAAAAGGAAAGGGAAGTACCGGGAAAGTTTTGGTTTTTTAACCCCTCTGGGCGTTTTAAAAGATGGGAAGATGTTTAGATGATGGGAATAGATGCAGAATGTGGAATAAAGAAGAGGGACAATGCTTTGAGAAAAAGGAAGAAAGAACACAAGATGACAACGATGGAAACTCAAACACAATGAAACGAATACTCCCTTCACTGTGAAGTAGATGGACGTGAGGAACAGTTCTCCTTGGTTGGATGTGGCTCCAGGATGCGGCAGCACTTCGACGTAAACTCAAGATCTTCCTCTCTTAGGCCATGAAGTTAAGGGTTCTATTTATAGGCTCTCAAAATCTCTGGTCGAACAGAGGATAATCCAGCAAGAAAAGAGGATAACTCTTAGCAAACTCTCGAAGATAATATCACCAAGAGTCCATAGAAACAAATAGAAGGTATTCAAGCATGAAGCATGAATATCATTGAATAACATGAAAATATAGCATGTATCAAAGCATCAACAATATGAGTTGAAAACATAGCATTGCAAAGCATCATTGTTTGTTGTTTGTCATGAGGATGATAATCTTGGCATGTGAGATTGAGAACAACTTAATCTTGGCATGAGGATGACTGGGTTTAGACCCTTAAATGCACGCCCAACATTGGGTAGTTTTTAGCGAAAGGGGAAGGAACAAGGACCCTTAGCCAGTGGTTTAAACATCCGTTGATGCTACACTAGCAATGTCCAGTGGTTTAAACAAGCCCATTCGGCGGAGGCGGGCCCGTTGAAACTCTGGTAGCGCAAAGTAGACGGCCCGAACTAATATCCATGAAATCCGGGCACGAACTGCACCCTCTACACCCTGCACACAAAAAAGAGCAAGAAGTATCAATTTGTGTTCATCAAACAAAAAAATAAGAAAATAAAAAAAAACTGGCATTCTGTTCTTTAACGCGCTATATCGTTATAGCGCGTTCATGAGGAACGCGCTATGAAAACATAGCACGTTCATATTCCAAAGGTAGGGGGCGACCCCTCATTCCCCAAATCCATTTTATGGGCATTTTGCTCTCTACATTGGTCAAAGGGGGCGTCTACCCCTCCGTTTTCCTCTTTTATGAAAGGAAAACAAGGAAAAAATCAAAAAGAAAATAAGTTAGAGGTGGTTTCTTACCAATCTCCGTTTTCGAACCGCCGCGCCACCAATGGGCTCCGCCGCTATCTCCTCGATCGCCGCGGCACCTTCAACCTCCTCGGCCTCGTCGGAGGGGATCTCCATTTCATCTCCTTCAAGCCTAGCCGAGACGGTCGCCTCCGAATCAGGGTTTTCCTCCACGGGAGAGGGCGCTCGTTCCTCCTCCGTGCGAGATCGTTGACGGCCGCGGGTGGCACGCCGTTTGGAGCGTCGAGGAGGTTCTCCTTCCATCGGATTAGGGCAATGGAGGTTTGGGCTGGTTGGAGGGCGAGAGAAGGAATGGAGAGAGGGAAAGAATGAGTTTGAATGAATGAGAGGAGGGGGGTCGGTTTTGAATTGTGCGCGTAATTAACGCGCTATATATTCCTAGCGCGACATTAGCGCGCTAGGTATATATAGCGCGTTAAGGAAAATAAAAAAAAGAGAGAAGACGAAATAGAAAAGAAATAAAAGGGGGCAGAAAATAAAAGAAAAACACAATGAGAATAAGAATGTTTGGAGTGTTTTGAGTTTGTGTTATCTTGCTTATGTGATATTATGTATTTAAATTCGCACTTGCATTATCGCTTAGCAATTGTATCCCCAAAAAAAAAAAAATGGCACGCCATCAGGAAAGTATTCCTTTATCCATTCCTTTATTGCATTACTATATGATATTTACATTATTATATCTCAAGGACCGGCCGGTTCTCTGTATGATTCGGGATCTGAGTTCCCCTCTACCAAAAACAGTGATGATCTAGAAACATGCAGTTAATCGTCGGATAGACTGTTAGGTCGGACAAATTTGGGGACGATAGACTTCTCCCGCACGCCGTGGTTGCGGATAACTCTTGACCCGAGTCTGTTTGATTTAACAATATTATCCTTGAGTATCTTATATTTTATTCTTTCTTTGCATTTGTTTTAATGATTTCTTTTATTTTAGCCCTGCATGCATCATGCCCTTTTCGCATTCATAAATACCCAATTTTTCTTCCTAATTAAGGATCAATAATGCTTATGTTTTCGAATAAAGAAATTCAATTCCATTCTGAATTTGAAAGATTGCTCCTAGTTAAGCGTTGGATCTCGTTGGTCGATGTGACCCTTGCCTGGAATTTATCTATCTCCTTTCAACCCAATTCAACTTATCCCTTTTGGTCCACTCATTAGCTGTGAACCGCACGATGACGTCGATGGATCCGCTGGGCTCACGTCCATTCCACTAACTGAGTGAAATTTGTAGTTGCTACGCACTGCGGATGCCTCTTTTGTGCAAGAGGTTGATCAGCTCCATTTTCTTTGTTCCACACCTATCATTCTAGGTAGGAGTCACCGGTGCTAGCTTGACCTTGTGGTTAGCTCGGAGTTTTCTGAATTATTCCTATCACTTGTCAGTTGTGACGAGTGTCTTTTTTTCCTTGATATCCACTTATCAGTCCCCTCCACTACGTTTCCACTTCATCTCTCCGTCATTACCACTCCGTGTCATCTCCGTTTTTGTCTCCGTTTCACCTCCGTCTCGCTCCCCTGCAAAGCGCATATCAAGGAGGGGCAGCTGTAGACACCCGTTTTTGACCGATAAATTGAGCATTTTCTTTGTTCTCCTAGTTAATGCCCCAATTGATCCATAATTGGTTGATTTTCTGAGATATCTCCCTATTCTTGGCCCTACAATTCAATTTCCGTACTTTGGATCTCGTCTCGAATTTGACATTCTCGTGCTATTCACTCACATCACTTTCTTGTTCATAGTGCGTTATGGACCTAATTGAATGATCATTTGAACAGTCGTTATTTCTTGATATTTGATCTTTACAGCATCCACTCTGGTTGTTATTCTTACTTAATATTTGATTAAACGACTGTCCAAAGGGTATTTATTCTTTTTTAATCATTTGGTAAGCCAATCATTGTCGCGCTATATCGTCATAGCAAGTTCATGAAGAACGCGCAATACGATTATAGCGCGTTCTCAGTCAGAAACCCAGTCCGACCCGGACTCCCCTTTTTCGGTCTGGGTTCTTATTTTGGTAAGTTTCCAATCATATTCCGTCCAAAGGAAGGTTCCTAATCCTAATAGGAGTCTTTTCCCCTCATTAATCGGTAAGATTGCCTTGATTTGAGCCACCAAGTTCTTAGATTGGATCGAACTCCGACCTAGGGTTTGTTCTTGATCCTTCTCCTATAAATTGGACCCTTGGTCGTCGTTCTGAAGGGATGCAACTCGAGATTTTGACGAGGAGGAGGCTGCTATTTGTTCCAAATCAATAATTCCTCACTCCTCACACATCCAAGGGAGTATTTTGGGGCATATTGTGTTCTTCCTCATTCTTAGTTTTTTCTCCTCAATTCGTTTATTTCAATCCTCGCATAACATTGCATATTAATTTCAAAAACACTTCTTTTACAAAATACACACATTCACACACACACCGAACCTATTTTTGGCCCTTCCATAGGGGTTTAGAAACCACCAAACCCCCAGGTGATCTAGCCCTTCACTTGTATGCTTTTGATTAAGAATAGGGACAGATTCTGCATAAATCATGATCTAATGGGCCTTTTCTTTATTGTTTATGATTGTTTGCAGGCACTAGAAGATTGATACGTGGAGCCCTTGCACTTTGGCCGGCCTTGGAGCAAGGAAGAAACGAATCCAGTTCATCCCGCTTTCTGTCTGATATCGCGCCATACAAACATAGCGCGATCTTGAGAAGGCGCTATGACGATATAGCGCGTTCATTCCCAGGCCAACTCTTGGCCTTCCTTGAATTTCTGAGGTATGTAACATGCCCTTATTTTGATCTTCATATTATTTGGCATGTTGTTGGCCTTAGTGGCGATCATAGATTTTCATTATTACATGTGACCCCCCCTCTTTTATCATTGATTTTAGTTCTATATCTTGTCAAATCATCACTTATTCGAATCATCAATTCGGGGAGGTCTAAATTTTAGATCTACAAATTGGCGATCACGGTGGGATGCCTTTTGTTTTTCTTTTTGATTACCCTTCCCCTTGGGCACCCACGTGTGCCATCTCCCCTTTTGCACCCACGGTGCACCTCCTTTTGTGCTCCACGTAGCACTCTCCCTATGTGATTGGTTAGTTTGATAGATTTTTAGAAATTTCATTTATCCATCTCTTAAAAAAAATGAAGAGCATACTATATCCTATTTCATGTTTTTATTGATTGCCATGATTCTTATACTGTGATTGTGAGTGTTTTCCTTCCTGTTGGTATTTTCGTCACTATTTGAGCTTTCTGGTCCTTGGAGAGGAATTAGTGCCCTTCATAGAGGCGTCATTTCAGCATATAGCGACCGTTTGAACAAGCGTCGCTTCCATTTTATTGGCAGGATTTTTTTTCATCATTTTATAATTAACGCCCCTCACAGAGGCGTCATTTTCCAGTATAACGCCTCATACCAAGGCGTCATTTTCTTTGACATTACATTCTGACGGCCCTGTCAGAGGCGTCTTTCACTCGTACATCGCCTTACTGGAAGGCGCCATTTTGATTATTATTGTTTATTCATGTTGATTACTGCTATTTGACGTCCATGTGCACAGGCGTCCATTCTAGATACAGTGCCTCACATTAAGGCGCTATTTTACTATGCTTGCACTATTCACAGGGATTAGCGACTGACACTCAGGCGATGCTTCTTGATATAGCGACCTTTCCCAGGTCGTCATTTTGTTCTGTAATGTTCATGCTGATATTGTCTGCTTGATATTGCCTGCTTGCATTGCCATTTGCATTGGTTTGGGAGACCTCCTCTCCCCACACTTTTAGGAGTCACAGCTCCCTCTTGGTGAAGGAAGGACCCTCCTTTGAGCATTCCGTCTCATTGGACCGAAAATTCCTAAACCAAGCCTCCATAAGTCCCCGCACCCGTGGATTCCCTCATGGACGCCGGGAAGGTTGTACCTTTGAAGTCCCGGGTTTAGTTGGCCTATGCATGGTGAGAGAGTATTCTTAGTTGGCATCGAAGTAACCACATTGAAACTAGGTTCCCCCCTTGTGTGAATCACTCCGAAGTTTGTTTAAAGTCATTAATTCACCAAGGTTCAAATAAATAAAAATCAACGGTAATCATTCCAACTCGTGTGCTTCTTTGTAAATTGTTTTGCTTGATCTTTGATTGCATAATGGTATACCTTGATAGACAAAATAACATGTTTAATCTTAATTATGTTCATGAGGATGCACAACCTAACATATCATATAATCCTCAATTCCATAATTCTCACCACAATCATTCTAGGGGACCACGCCCTCATTCTTATGGTGTTGCCCGACCCAGGGGCAATGTCCAATCTCATGGTCCCTTGCCTCAATCACGAGCCACTACCCCCTCGGGACCGTCTTCTCCCAACGACGAGAAGGTCTCTCAATTCATCCGTGCATTGGATCATCTCACCCCTCAACAAATTCAAGCCCTTAAGGCTATTATTGAGGGCACATCCTCTCCTCATCCTCCTTCATCCACACCTACTCTTATTCGGGTGGCCCATCACCTATCGGTGGCCCATCCGCCTCTTCATCGACCCATACTCTATTCGGGTGGCCCATCACCCGCCTCCTTCATCGACACATACTCATATCAAAGTGGCCCATCACCCGCCTCCTTCTATTTCTCATCCTTCACGCCCCCAAGGTCCATTTATTCCTTGTAATCTAGCCCATCCGGGTCCTTTAGCGGGTCGGCCTATTAACCCTCCTCCACGGCCGTCATATCAAGCCACCCCTCCAAGGCAATCATGCCAACCTTCCAATGTTCATGCTACACCCCTCCAACAAAGTATCTTTGATAGAAACTCTTCCATGGAGGAACAACTTAAGAGGCTCACCAGCCCGCGCCTCGCTCCTCCTCCATCTCAAGTCAATCCTCTTCATGATTTCATGAATAACATCGCTAAGTTAGAAAAAGATTGAAAGGAGATAAGAGAGAATGTCATCAATAACACGTGTGAGCAAGATATCAAAAATCAAGTGGACGTCGTTCACCCTCCACTCATCCACCCTGCTCATTTATCTGGCCCTCCATCTCCACCTTCACATTTACCTCCATAGAATTTTCCATAATATCATGACCATCTGCCTCAACTTTCACATGATCCTCCACAAAATCCTCCACCACCTATTATTATGCCTCCACCACGGTGTCCACTTGATGTTTTTGATGAAGATGAAGATTTGAAGACGGCACAAAATGTTGAAATTCCATAGGCACCCCTTTCAAGTTTCCTTCGTTTCCCACTCCCTCCATTGCCACCCGATGAACCCCTTGCTCAGGATGAACCAACTATCCCTAACCCCATTTATGAGACCAATTGGTGCTATGATGATGGGTCGATACTCCAGTCACCCACACCGGTGCATCATGCGCCTTCCCCTGTACCTAATACTTCTCGCATCATCCGACGCTTCCTACGCACCAAACCCTCTCCTTTTACTCCTTCGACCTCTACTCCATCGGCCTCCGCCGAACCTCCACTAATCTCCACTCCACTAACTCCCGCCAAGCCATCCAAACATATCTCCACTCCACCGGCCTCCGCCGTGCCTTCCACTAAACCTCTACCCAATCCGCCATTAGCCTCTACCCCATCGGCTTCCACCGAGCCCACCATCGAACCTTCCCCAATTAACCTTCCATCACCGCCACCTCTGCCCTCCATTATCCCTTTAACCCCAAAACCCACTTTACATGTTCCTTCATCTATCCATTCACCCTTACCCGTGGCTAATCCTGAGCAGGATCCATCCCTTTTTGCACTCGAGCCAACCCCGATTGCTTCCGAGCAAAGGGAGAAGCTCAACGTGTTTAAACCTCTATTTCCACTCACCCCTTCTCCAACACCTATCATTACACCTCCACCATCCATGGAGCCTTCCGCCTCCGCTTCCTCTACCACTCAGAATAGGAGTGCTTCTGCAAGTACTTGTGCTGAAGATGATCAAGTGCCGGGCAAGAAGGATTTGGCCACGGCCATGCTATTCAAGATGCAAGAGTTTATTTGTCGGATGCCAATCCGGGTTGTTGTGCCAAGCATGATCGAAGAGGCCAAGTCCCGGCCACTGCTCACTAAGAGAGAATGTCAAGCTTTGATGCCGTGTAAGTTCGTGCCCAAAGGCCGGGCAGGGCACCCCTTGTTCCAACTTTCCAATCTTGAACCCATTCTTCCATACAAGGGACGAATGCCCATTCTGTTCAACACTTTTTATATGTCACAATCCCTAGGCAAAACGATGCTTCATGTTCTAACTCTTCAACACCCTCACATTATTGTTCTTTGCCCTCCAAGGAAGTTGTCGTTTATTGTTGAAGCTTCGTCACGGGCTCTTGCTTTATCCATTGGGCCAATTGGCTATACACTTTCACTGCCGTGGAGGGGCGGTGATCTTGGTGCTAAGGGGCCTTCCACTATTCTATCCACCTTCTATTCAACGCCATCCATATTCCTGTCTATCATCGATTCTTCGTGGGCCATTCCGGGGGAAAGGAGGAGGATCTCATCCTCTCGCCCTTCATGTTCTTTACATTCTTTGCATTTCATGCATTCATCGCATCCATTGCATTGCATCCACATGCATTTGTACTTCTTCTTTCCCGGGTTTCCAAACACGTATCTTCCCCGCCTTCCAAAATCTCCGGATCCCCCACGTTTCCTTTCGCCTCTATCTTCGGGATCTCCAGGTCCCCTTACACTCGCCGGGCATTGTGCCCCCTCCGATCTTCCCTCAGGGCATCACGCCCCTTTCCAACTATTGCATCCGCACTCCCCGGATTTCTCTCTTGTCCTCCCTGGGCATCGCGTCCCATGGTGCCTCATTCCTCCGGAACCTCCGGATCCTTCATCCTCCTCTAATCCACTCCCTCTAGGGCATCGCGTCCTTCCAAGTTTTTCCTCCCTAATTCTCCCGGGCATCGCGCCCCCTTTCCTACTATTTCCATGGAACTTCTAGGTGTTTCATCCCTCCTTTTAGGGCATCACGCCCTTTCTGATTCCACTCCTCCGGAACCTCCAAATCTTTCTCTTCTCCCTGGACGTCGCGTCCCTCGATATTTGCTTCCTCCGGAACCTCCGGACCTCCCTTTTAGGGCATCGCGCCCCTCTACACCTCCATATCCGGATCCTCCAGATTTTTCTCCCGTCCTCTTGGGGCATCACACCCCATGGTGTTTTATCCCTCCGAAACCTCCGGATCTTGCTCTTTGGGCATCGCGCCCCTACACACCCTCAAGTCCGGATCTTCTGGAATTCCCACTGATTCTCCCTGGGCATCGCGTCCCTCGATATTTGCTTCCTCTGGAACCTCCAGACCTCCCTTTTAGGGCATCACGCCCCTCTACACCTCTATATCCGGATCCTCCGGATTTCTCTCCCGTCCTCCCTGGGCATCGCGTCCCTTGGTGTCTTCCTCCTCCGGATCCTCGGGATTTCTTATCTCCCCTCCTAGGGCATCGCGTCCCTTCTTTCGCTATCTCTTCAGAACCTCCAGACCCTCCTGACCCTTTTCATCCACTCTTCCCGGGGCACCGCGTCCCTCGACATTTTTCTCCTCCGGAACCTCCGGACCCTCCATCTTTCCTCCAATTCATCCTTCTGCTCCTCCGGGACATCGCGTCCTTTATCCTTTTCTTCCTTTTCATCATTTTTTTTCATATCTCTTCCCAGGGCACCGCGTCCCTCGTTATTTTATCCCTCCGGAGCCACCGGATTCTTCTTCCCCTCATGATTCTCCTCCTCTGCCTCCAGACCCTCCGGATCCGCCTCATTCCATCTATCAATTTCTTATTCTAATTCCTCCTGATCCCAGGTCCGACCCAACTTCTTCCACATCCACTGCCTTAGGCATCTGCCCTTTCTCCCATTACTTTCGAGGCTTTAGTCCTCACTCCTCTTCTTGATTTTTCGCTTCTTCTGTAAACCGTTCCTTGTGATCAAGGTCTCCGCGCCTTAGCAAGGGAGTTCTAGCCCTCGTCTCTCTTCCTTTTCTCCTTATTCGTCTGAGTCTGGTCTGAGCATCACTTCTTCTTGTTAAGCCACTTCCAAAACCTTGGCTTCCAATCCTTTTGTCTGCTACTTGAGGACAAATCCCATGTTGATCAACCTCGCCTCTGCAGCTGCTTAAACAAAGATCGCAAGGTAACATATTGGCGTAAGTACGCATTTTTATGATATCATTATCTCATTACTTCACGCATGATTTTCAAAATGAAGTGCTTCTTAACAAGATTAAGAGTGGTATTTTAAGTCTTTATCTTAGGTCGTATCTTTATCTTTACTAAATCTCATAAAAGAGTCTTTAGGCTTGCTTCTGCAGCAACTTTGGTTAATAAAAACCCCGCGCTGGGAGTTCAGCATTCTCTCCCCGCTTGTTAAGAGCAACCCTTAGCTGGGCACCGCACACACTTCACGGTGTCCTTAGCCGGCTCCTTGATAAAACACCGTTACTACTTTGGCCATGCCATGAGTATATCTGAAAGTCTTTTCTCTTCTTTACTCGGCCGCATGCAGGAGCAAGAGGTTGACGGATGAGATGACCAACTTAGGTAACCCCCAATATGAGAGAAGTCTCAAATAGGGGCAGTCTTGACCCAAAATAATGAAATTAGTTTTCATGATACATCTAGCCAAAAGGGCTATTATGAAAATCAAGTCAAAATTTTGATAATTGTAAAACTATGAATTATGGCATGACAAGAGTGGCAAAGTCTCCGCAGGAAAACCCTGGTCGTATGCATGTCAAGGGTCTAAAAATCAAAGGCACAAAGCTCCGGCGCAACAGACCACATCTTTGAGGGGTAATACCTTAGAAGGAATTTAAGTCCCGACATCTCCCATCCTGCATAAAGCTCATCCTCAATTATTCTTCTCTTTTCCCTCCAAGACCGAATGTTTCTCAGGTATGGCCTTAGTAGGGGCACCGTTATATAAGAGTAGCCGGTTATAGGGCGCCACCTGTCAATGCACGCCCGGCTTTGGGCAGTTTTTAGCGAAAGGGGAAGGAACAAGGACCCCTAGTCAGTGGTTCAAAAACACCCTTTGATGCTGCATTAACAATGTCTAAACCAAAATCTAAAAAAACTTGAATATTTCCTAAACCAAAATCCAAAAAAAAGTTGAATATTTCATGATCAAAATTCAAAAAAAAGTAATATTTCCTGATCAAAATAAAAAAAAGTTGAGTAATGTCTAAACCAAAATCCAAAAAAAAAGTTAATATTTTCTAAACCAAAATCTAAAAAAAAAGTTGAATGTTGCCTAAACCAAAATCCAAAAACAAAAAAAATGAATGTTTCTCAATATCCATAAAAAATTCAAATATTTTCTAAAATCCATAAAAATTTGAATATCTTTTTTAAAACCCATAAAAATTGGCATATTTCAAAATCCAAAAAAAAATTGCATTGTATTTTTCTGATGGTGCTTTTGCAGGGACAACAATTTTGCAAGGACCAAGAGCACGGGATGAGTCCCCTCCATTCACCACTATCAATCTTCTGATTCTTCCCAATATCATCATGATTTGTCATTATGGGCACTCCTGATTATCATCTTTCTATACTGGGCATTAATTGATCATTCATCTCCAATAAACTCCTGCTCGTTTCACTTGATCACTCTGTCACTGGGCATTACTTGGTCCTGATCATCCAATCTCAATCTCACATGCCAAGATTGTCATCCTCATGACAAACAACAAACAATGATGCTTTGCAATGCTATGTTTTCAACTCATACTGTTGATGCTTTGATACATGCTATATTTTCATGTTATTCAGTGCTATTCATGCTTTCATGCTTGAATTCCATCCTTGCTATGCTATGCTTAAATGCCTTATTCATTGCTTGGCTAATGAAATTTTGAGGGCATGATAAGAAGCTCTTGGTCCCACCATATGGGTATCAACACCCAGGTCCCACGGTGCTTGCATCTCATCCCTCAGTTCCCTCATGCTCATTGCTATCACCATCTTCCTGTATGCATTTTTACTATATGTTATATACGCAACTAGATTATATCAAAAACCTTGTGGCTTTGGTAAATATGGAATTTGAGTTCCCCTTCATCAAAAACAATGATGATTCCAGAGGAATCTTAGTCACATGGATAGGCCGTTGAGTTGTCCAAAACTGGGGACGATGGTTCCCTTTTGTGAGTTGGTGCGCGGACAAACGGGCTTCGGCTTAGTATCAGCTCGCGAAATCAGTTTCTTGACCCAGTCTTGGCAACTTAGCAATATTATCCTTGATTATCTTATATTTTTATTTATTTTAATTTTTCCTTTAAACCCAGCATGCATTCATGTAGGACTTTGAATCAACGTTGAAACATCGTTCTGATAAGCTGATTTGGAGAGTCAAATTGATCTTAATCTTTCCAGATATGAGATATTCATTGCTGAATGGAATCCTCAGTTCATTTTATAGCTGTTTTGGGCCGTTTTCTCGAAAACTCCTTGTTTGGATTTCTATCATCTTATTTCAATCCTTTTTCTTTAATCCACCTTGGCTGCAGCACGTCCACATTGGCTGGTAATCGCTCCCCAATGGTGAAACCTACAGGTTTGTGACCTGGGGTACTTCCACTGCGCTGGAAGTTGATCATTCCTTTTCGTGCTCGCGTGCACACTCCCTCTTTTATCCAAACATCATTGATTTCATTGAATTTCCCGAGATTGCTTCGTCTCGAGTTTTGGATCCAATTCTCATCAGGTGATGTTGATTGCGTGTCTCATCATCTTGACATCTACTTTTCAGTTCACTCTGCTCCCTTACAAAGCAAACGCCAAGGCGGGGCAGCTGTAGACACGCCAAAATTGACGTTACTGTGAGCACATCTCATATTACCTCGTAATGTCTCAATTTGACCCTCAAATTAACTTTGTTTGAGTGATTTTTTCCACTTTTCTTGGATTTCTCCCTTTTCTTATTTTTCCCTATTTTTATGGATTTTCTAGATATTTTTCTCTATTTTTTTTAGATTTTTCAATAATTAACGGCGTCAGGGGGGGCGTCATTTATTTTTAATAAAATTAAAGAAAATAAAAAAAGAAAATGACGCCTCTTTGAGGAGGCGTCCATTCTTTATTTTTTCCTATTTTTCTAAATTTTATAAGATTTTTTTCAGAATTTTTTAGAAATGATGACAAGAAAGAGGACGTTAATTGATTTTAAATAAAATAAAAAAATAAAAAAAATAGAATTAACGACATAGTGTGTGTCGTCAATTTCAATTTGAGATATTTTAATATTATTTCTCGCCCTCTTTCAGCAGTGATTTGGTGGCCTTCCGGATGTCAGAAAAATATGAAAAAATAGTAATTGGAATCATCACAGTTAAATGCACGTCCACCTAAAATATGAGAAAATAATATTGAGAAATGCAAAATGGCCCTGTTTTACATGTTTTGAAATAACGTCCCTCACACGGGCGTCAATTCAATTGACGCCCGAACGCGCGGTCGTCATTTCCTTTTGACTTTTTTATTATTTTGATTCACGACACTGTGCAAGTCGTCATTTTCAATTAACGCCCCTGGTCAGGTTGTCATTTCCATTGCTATATTTTGATATTTTAAATCCGCCCGAAATTCGTATTAAATTCATAATAGTGCCCCCCTCAAAGTCGTCAATTCTTTTCAAATTTTGGAAAATCCGTATCTGTCTCGAAATGCCTCCAAAATGATGACACGTCCGCGGGCGTTATTTTAAGAAGCGACCATCTGTCCGGTCGTCAATTCTTATTCAATTTCGAACTCCGACAGAACCTCATTCTTTCCCCATTTTGAGCCCCTTTTCACTTGGGAAAGGACTCCTAAAGCTTTCTAATATTGAGGGGACACTTGTCTAATGAATATCTCCCTCCAAATCCCACTAAAACATATTTTCCTAATTTCCCTTGGAATTAACTCCGAATTTTAGCCCTATAAGTAGGACCCCTCTCTCCCTTGTGTGAAGGGCATCAATATCAATTCAAGAGGAGGTGCTGTTGAACCAAAGGCTCAAGGAGGGAGACTCCCATGCATCTAAAAGCTTCATCCATGGAGTTCTTCTTCCTCTATTGAAGATTTGAAGCCTCTACATCTATGGAGTTCTACATCCTCTTCTTCCTCCATTGAAGATCTTCATCCTTGAAGCCAAATTGGAGAAAATCACTAAGCTTCCCCCCTCCTATCTCTTATTTTGCTTTAGTTAATTGCATGCATCATATCATATTCTTCTTTTATCCCTTTTTATCTCAATATTGAGATCTTCCCATGTTGTGCACTCTAGCACATCTCCCTTAGTGCAACACTTGCACATCTCCCTCTATTCTTCATCATACATCATCTTTTACCTACCCTTTTGCATAGGGGTTTAAGGGCCAACACCCAATAAGGTGTGTTCTTATACATGCTTTTCATGTTTATTTCTATTATGAATTTGATGCTACACTCACCTTGATTTCTAATCCATATCTTTTATTGGTGTTTGTTATTGTTTTGCAAGGGTAATCAACAAGAAGAACTCTCTTCATCGGCCGGCCGATCGGAAGAGAAGGAAAGCACTCACAATCTCCCCTGTATCCTTTTGAGGTATTTATATTCGCGATCCCTCCCTATTATTATTGTTTATATCCTTTGAGGCCCTCGCATCTCTGGCGATCACACATTCCCCTTAACATCCTCGCATGCTCCCCTTTTCTCCTTTCTCCCCATTCTTCTCTCCTTCTTTTTTTCTTTTTAATTGTTCTAAGTGGATTTCTTAGAATCTATAAATTGGCAATCACGGTGGGACTCCTTTTGTTTTTCTTTTGATTACCCTTCCCCTTGGGCACTCACGTGTGCCATCTCCCCTTTTGCACCTACGGTGCACCTCCTTTTATGCTCCACGTAGCATTCTCCCTATGTGATTGGTTAGTTTGATAGATTTTTAGAAATTCCATTTATCCATCTCTTAAAAAAATGATGAGCATGCTATATCCCCTTTCATATTTTTATTGATTGCCATGATTCTTATACTGTGATTGTGAGTGTTTTCCTTCCTGTTGGTATTTTCGTCACTGTTTGAGCTATCTGGCCCTTGGAGAGGAATTAGCGCTCTTCATAGAGGCGTCATTTCAGCATATAGCGACCGTTTGAACAGGCGTCGCTTCCATTTTATTGGCAGGATTTTTTTCTCTCATCATTTTATAATTAACGTCCCTCACAGAGGCGTCATTTTCCAGTATAACGCCTCATACCAAGGCGTCATTTTCTTTGACATTACATTCTGACGGCCCTGTCAGAGGCGTCTTTCACTCGTACAACGCCTTACTGGAAGGCGTCATTTTGATTATCATTGTTTATTCATGTTGATTACTGCTATTTGACGTCCCTGTGCACATGCGTCCATTCTAGATACAACGCCTCACCTTAAGGCGCTATTTTACTCTGCTTGCACTATTCACAGTGATTAGCGACTAACACTCAGGCGATGCTTCTTGATATAGCGACCTTTCCCAGGTCGTCATTTTGTTCTGTAATGTTCATGCTGATATTGTCTGCTTGATATTGCCTGCTTGCATTGCCATTTGCATTGGTTTGGGAGACCTCCTCTCCCCACACTTTTAGGAGTCACAGCTCCCTCTTGGTGAAGGAAGGACCCTCCTTTGAGCATTCCGTCTCATTGGACCGGACATTCCTAAACCAAGCCTCCGTAAGTCCCCGCACCCGTGGATTCCCTCACGGATGCCGGGCAGGTTGTACCTTTGAAGTCCCGGGTTTAGTTGGCCTATGCATGGTGAGAGAGTGTTCTTAGTTGGCATCAAAGTGAACTTACATTGAAACTAGGTTCCTCCCTTGTGTGAATCACTCCGAAGTTTGTTAAAAGTCATTAATTCACCAAGGTTCAAATAAATAAAAATCAACGGTAATCATTCCAACTCGTGTGCTTCTTTGCAAATTGTTTTGCTTGAACTTTGATTGCATAATGGCTTACCTTGATAGACAAAATAACATGTTTAATCTTAATTATGTTCATGATGATGCACAACCTAGCATATCATATAATCCTGTTCATCATAATTCTCACCACAATCCTCCTAGCGGACCACGCCCTCATTCTTATGGTGTTACCCGACCCATGGGCAATGTCGAATCTCATGGTCCCTTGCCTCAATCATGAGCCACTACTCCCTCGGGACCGTCTCCTCCCAACGACGAGAAGGTCTCTCAATTCATTCGTGCATTAGATTATCTCACCCCTCAAGAAATCCAAGCCCTTAAGGCTATTGTTGAGGGCACATCCTCTCCTCATCCTCCTTCGTCCACACCTACTCCTATTCGGGTGGCCCATCACCCGCCTCCTTCATCCACACCTACTCTTATTCGGGTGGCCCATCACCCGCCTCCTTCATCCACACATACTCCTATTAGAGTGGCCCATCACCCGCCTCCTTTTATTTCTCATCCTTCACGGCCCCAAGGTCCATTTATTCCTTGTAATCCGGCCCGTCCGGATCCTTTAGCGGGTCGTCCTATTAACCCTCCTCCACGGCCGTCATATCAAGCCACCCCTCCAAGGCAATCATGCCAACCTTCCAATGTTCATGTTACACCCCTCCAGCAAAGTATCTTTGATAGAATTGCTTCCATGGAGAAACAACTTAAGAGGCTCACCAGCCCGCGCCCCGCTCCTCCTCCATCTCAAGTCAATCCTCTTCATGATTTCATGAATAACATTGCTAAGTTAGAAAAAGATTGGAAGGAGATAAGAGAGAATGTCATCAATAACACGTGTGAGCAAGATATCAAAAATCAAGTGGACGTCGTTCACCCCCCACTCATCCACCTTGCTCATTTATCTGGCCCTCCGTCTCCACCTTCACATTTACCTCCACAGAATTTTCCACAATATCATGACCATCTGCCTCCACTTTCACATGATCCTCCACAAAATCCTCCACCACCTATTATTATGCCTCCACCACGGTGTCCACTTGATGTTTTTGATGAAGATGAAGATTTGGAGACGGCACGAAATGTTGAAATTCCACAGGCACCCCTTTCGAGTTTCCTTCGTTTCCCACTCCCTCCATTGCCACCCGATGAACCCCTTGCTCAGGATGAATCCACTATCCCTAACCCCATTTATGAGACCAATTGGTGCTATGATGATGGGTCGATACTCCAGTCACCCACACCGGTGCATCATGCGCCTTCCTCTATACCTAATACTTCTCGCATCATCCGACGCTTCCTACGCACCAAACCCTCTCCTTTTACACCTTTGACCTCTACTCCATCGGCCTCCGCCGAACCTCCACTAATCTCCACTCCACTAACTCCCGCCAAGCCATCCAAGCTTATCTCCACTCCACCGGCCTCTGCCGAGCCTTCCACTAAACCTCCACCCAATCCGCCATTAGCCTCTACCCCATCGGCTTCCACCGAGCACACCATCGAACCTTCCCCAATTAACCTTCCATCACTGCCACCTCGGCCCTCCATTATCCCTTTAACCCCAAAACCCACTTTGCCTATTCCTTCATCTATCCATTCACCCTTACCCATGGCTAGTCCTGAGCAGGATCCACCCTTTTTTGCACTCGAGCCAACCCCGACTACTTCTGGACAAAGGGAGAAGCTCGACGTGTTTGAACCTCTGTTTCCACTCACCCTTTCTCCAACACCTTCCATTACACCTCCACCATCCATGGAGCCTTCCGCCTCCGCTTCCTCTACCACTCAGAATAGCACTCAGAATAGGAGTGCTTCTGCAAGTACTTGTGCCGAAGATGATCAAGAGCCGGGCAAGAAGGATTTGGCCACAGCCATGCTATTCAAGATGCAAGAGTTTATTTGCCGGATACCAATCCGTGTTGTCGTGCCGAGCATGGTTGAAGAGGCCGAGTCTCCGCCACTGGTCGCTAGAAGAGAATGCCAAGCGTTGATGCCGTCCAAGGGCCGGGTAGGGCACCACTTGTTCCAACTTTCAAATCTTGAACCTTTTCTTCCATACAAGGGGCGAACGCCCATCTTGATCAATATTCTTCATATGTTACAATCCCTGGGCAACACGATGCTTCCTATCTCAACTTTCCAACTCTCTCACACTGTTATTCTTCACTCTCCAAGGGAGTTGTCATTTACTATTGAAGTTTCATCATGGGCTTGTACTTTATCCATTGGGCCTATTGACTATACACTTTCACTGTTATGGAGGGGCAGTTATCCTCATACCAAGGGGCCGTCCTCCATCCTCTCCATATTTTACTCCACTCCACCCTCATTTATCATCAATTCTTCATGGGCCACTCCGGGGGTAAGAAGGAGGATCTCATCTTCTCGCCCTTCATATTCTTTGCATCTCATGCATTCTGTTGCATCAATGTCTTCATCGCATCCATTTTGTTGCATTCGCATGCATTTGCATTCCTTTTTTTCGGGGTTTCTAGACCCGTATTTTCCCCATCTTCCGGAACCTCCGGATCTTCCACATTCCCCATCTTGTTCATCTTCATCCTTGGGTCTCCTTACACTTCCTAGGCATTGCACACCCTCCAATCTTCTCTCAGGGCATCACGCCCCTTTCCAGCTCTTGCATCCGAACTCCTCAGATTTCTCTCTTGTTCTTCTGGGGCATCGCACCCCATGGTGTTTCATTCCTCCGGAACCTCCGGACTTTCTTCCAGGGCATCGCACCCTTTTCTATCTTCCTCCTCCGGAACCTCCGGATCCTTCATCCTCTTCTAGTCCACTCCCCCCTGGGCATCGCATCCTTCCAAGTTTTTCCGCCCAAAATCTCCTGGGGCATCGCGTCCCCTTTCCTGCTATTTCCCTGGAACCTCCAGGTGTTTTATCCCTCCTTTTAGGGCATGATGCCCTTTCTGATTCTACTCCTCCGGAACCTCCAGACTTTCACCCAGGGTATCGCACCCTTTTTTATCTTCTTCCTCTGGAACCTCCGGATCCTTCATCCCTCTCTCTATCCCTTGGGCATCGCGCCCCTTTCCGTCTTCTTCCTCCGGAACCCCCGGATCTTGCTCTTTGGGCATCGTGCCCCTGCACACCCTCACGTCCGGATCTTGTAGGCTTCTCACTGATTCTCCCTAGGCATCGCGTCCCATGGTATCTTCCCCCTCCAGAGCCTCCGGACCCTCCTGACCCTTTTCATCCACTCTTCCCGGGGCACCGCGTCCCTCAGCATTTTCCTCCTCCGGAACCTCCGGACCCTCCATCTTTCTTCCGATTTGTCTTCTTACTCTTCCAGGACATCGCATTCTTCATTTTCTTCCTCCTCTTCCATCATCTTTTCCCCTATTTCTTCCCAAGGCACCGCGTCCATCGTTATTTTATCCCTCCGGAGCCTCTGGATTCTTCTTCCCCTCATGATTCTCCTCCTCTGCCTCCAGACCCTCCGGATCCGCCCCATTCCATCTATCAATTTCTTCTTCTAATTCCTCCTAATCATGGGTCCGATCCGACTTCTTCCGCATCCACTACCTTGGGCATCTGCCCTTTCTCCCACTGCTTTCGAGGCTTTAGCCCTCACCCCTCCTTCTAATTCTCGCTTCTTCTGTAAACCGTTCCTTGTGATCAGGGTCTCTGCGCCTTAGCGAGGGAGTTCTAGCCCTCGCCTCTCTTCCTTTTCTCCTTATTCGTCTGAGTCTGGTCTAAATACCACTCCTTCTTGTTAAGCCACTTCAAACCTTTGCTTCCAATCCTTTTGACTACCAAGGAGACTATCCCACGATGATCAACATCGCCTCTGACAGCTGCTTCTACAAAGGTTGCAAGGTAACATATTGGCATAAGTATGCATTTTTATGATATCATTATCTCATTACTTCACGCATGATTTTCAAAATGAAGTGCTTCCTAACAAGATTAAGCGTGGAATTTTAAACCTTTACCTTAAGTTTTGTTTAAGTTAATCCAAGAGTCAAAAAATAGTCTTTAGGCTTGCTATGCAGCACTTTGGTTAATAAAAACCCCGCGCTGGGAGTTCAGCATTCCCTCCCTGCTTGTTAAGAGCAACCCTTAGCTGGGCACCGCACACACTTCACGGCGTCCTTAGCCGGCTCCTTTGGATAAACACCGTCCCAACTTTGGCCATGCCATGAGTATATCTGAAAGTCTTTTCTCTTCTTTACTCGGCGAATGCAGGTGCAAGAGGTTGACGGATGAGATAACTGACCTAAGTACTCCCCAATACGAGAGAAGTCTCAAATAGGGGCAGTCTTGACCCATAATAAAGTAAACTTTCATGAAATATCTAGCCACGAAAGGGCTATTATGAAAATCAAGTTAAAATTTCGATAAAATACAAAATTATGAATTATGGCATGACAAGAGTAGCAAAGTCCCCGTAGGAAAAACCCTGGTCGTATGCATGTCAAGGGTCTAAAAATCAAAGGCATAAAGTCCCGGCGCAACAGACCACCTCTTTGAGGGGTAATACCTTGGAAGGAATTCAAGTCCCGATACCTCCCATCCTGCACAAAGCTTATCTCCCATTATTCTTCTCTTCTCTCTCTAAGACCGAATGTTTCTCAGGTATGGCCATAGTAGGGGCACCGTTATACAAGAGTAGCCGGTTATAGGGCGCCACCTTTTAATGCACGCCCGGGTTTGGACAGTTTTTAGCGAAAGGGGAAGGAACAAGGACCCCTAGTCAGTGGTTCAAAAACACCCTTTGATGCTGCATTAACAATGTCTAAACCAAAATCTAAAAAAACTTGAATATTTCCTAAGCCAAAATCCAAAAAAAAGTTGAATATTTTCTGATCAAAATTCAAAAAAAAAGTAATATTTCCTGATCAAAATCAAAAAAAAAAGTTGAGTAATGTCTAAACCAAAATCCAAAAAAAAAGTTGAATATTTTCTAAACCAAAATCTAAAAAAAAAAGTTGAATGTTGCCTAAACCAAAATCCAAAAACAAAAAAATGAATGTTTCTCAAAATCCATAAAAATTTAAATATTTTCCAAAATCCATAAAAATTTGAATATCTTTTTCAAAACCCATAAAAATTGGCATATTTCAAAATCTAAAAAAAATTGCATTGTACTTTTCTGATGGTGCTTTTGCAGGGACAACAATTTTGCAAGGACCAAGAGCACGGGATGAGTCCCCTCCATTCACCGCTATCAATCTTCTGATTCTTCCCAATATCATCATGATTTGTCATTATGGGCACTCCTGATTATCATCTCTCTATACTGGGCATTAATTGATCATTCATCTCCAATAAACTCCTACTCGTTTCACTTGATCACTCTGCCACTGGGCATTACTTGGTCCTGATCATCCAATCTCAATCTCACATACCAAGATTGTCATCCTCATGACAAACAACAAACAATGATGCTTTGCAATGCTATGTTTTCAACTCATACTGTTGATGCTTTGATACATGCTATATTTTCATGTTATTCAATGCTATTCATGCTTTCATGCTTGAATTCCATCCTTGCTATGCTTAAATGCCTTATTCATTGCTTGGCTAATGAAATTTTGAGCGCAAGATAAGAAGCTCTTGGTCTCACCATACGGGTATCAACACCCAGGTCCCACTGTGATCGCCAATTTGTAGATTCTAAAATTTAGACTTCCTCTAATTGATGATTCGAATAAGTGATGATTTGACAAGATATAGAACTAAAATCAATGATAAAAGAGGGGGGGTCACATGTAATAATGAAAATCCGTGATCGCCACTGAGGCCAACAACATGCCAAATAATATGAAGATCAAAATAAGGGCATGTTACTTACCTCAGAAATTCAAGGAAGGCCAAGAGTTGGCCTGGGAATGAACGCGCTATATCGTCATAGCGCCTTCTCAAGATCGCGCTATGTTTGTATGGCGCGATATCAGACAGAAAGCGGGATGAAATGGATTCGTTTGTTCCTTGCTCCAAGGCCGGCCAAAGTGCAAGGACTCCACGTATCAATCTTCTAGTGCCTGCAAACAATCATAAACAACAAAGAAAAGGCCCGTTAGATCATGATTTATGCAGAATTTGTCCCTATTCTTAATCAAAAGCATACAAGTGAAGGGCTAGATCACCTGGGGGTTTGGTAGTTTCTAAACCCCTATGGAAGGGCCAAAAATAGGTTCGGTGTGTGTGTGAATGTGTGTATTTTGTAAAAGAAGTGTTTTTGAAATCAATATGCAATGTTATGCGAGGATTGAAATAAACGAATTGGGGAGAAAAAACTAAGAACTGGGAAGAACACAATATGCCCCAAAATACTCCCTTGGATGTGTAAGGAGCGAGAAATTATTGATTTGGAACGAAGAGCAGCCTCCTCCTTGTCAAGATCTCGAGTTGCATCCCTTCAGAACGACGGCCAAGGGTCCAATTTATAGGAGAAGGATCAAGAACGAACCCTAGGTCAGAGTTCGATCCAATCTAAGAACTTGGTGGCTCAAATCAAGGCAATCTTGCCGATTAATGAGGGGAAAAGACTCCTATTAGGATTAGGAACCTTCCTTTGGACGGAATATGATTAGAAACTTACCAAAATAAGGACCCAGATCGAAAAAGGGGAGTCCGGGTCGGACTGGGTTTCTGACTGAGAACGCGCTATAATCGTATTGCAATTTGTAGATTCCAATTAAAATAAGAAAAATCTACTTAATAAAAAGTAAGTAAAAATGTAAATGAAGGAATTAATGGGTGAGGTCATAAACAAGCATGTGGTGCTAATGAGGAGTGTGATCGCCAGAGGGGTTACCTCAAGAAAAATAAAGTGATCGCATGTACCTTGTATTGAGCGAGTGAAATTGTGGACTTTTCCTTCCTCCTTCTACCGGCCGGCCGATGAAGGGGGTTCTTAGCTTGATTACCCTTGTAAAGACACAGAAAACAAATGAAAAGAATGGATTAGCCAAAAGGTGTAGTATCAATGCTCTAAAACTAAGAAATTGATCAAATGAAGCATGAACACACCTTGTGTGTTTTGATTTTTAAAACCCCTTAAGAGAAGTAACAAAGGGTATGGAAGAGATGAATGCAAAATATGCAAAGCAAGATGTATGATGTGAAGAACGTTTCTAGCAAAGAGCTAGAAAGAACAATGAATGATGGTGAATGTTAACAAAACAAGAGAAAAAAAAATCTCTTCTCTGCTGTGCGTGCATCAGTACTGGGAGAAAAATCAAAGAGATTGGTTGAACAGCAGCTAGATTAACACCAATCAGGAAGAGGATTCCTTGGAACGAAACCTGCAAAACAGAAACTCTCCTCTCCCTGTTAAAAAAACTCATAGTGGTTCTTATTCCCTGTTATCGTATTGTTCCTGCCTTCACTTCACGCGCGAGAGAAGAACATCAGGGGTATTTATAGCCCAAAAATCCTTGTAATAATAGGATTAAAACAAGGTAATGGACCTCCAATAAGAAACCCTCTTCCCAAATAAACACAAGGAGTAAAATGGGGAAGGGATCATTACTGGAAAGAAGCAGGCGAAAGGGAGACGGAAGTAAAAATGATGACCTCTAAAAGGGCGTCAATTGAAAATGACGACATCACCAAAGGCGTTAATTAAAATGACGACGTGCACTCAGCCGTCAATCCCTGGATTTAATTATGGCAATAAAGAACTTTCCTTATTTAAAATTGTCAAATGACGCCTGTTTGAACGGGCGTTAAATAATAGACACTCCTTATAGCGACGTCAATTCTTTGATTTTTTCATTTTGCATAGGATTCGTAAAATCCAGGAAACAACGCCTCTATTCATAGACGTCTATTTATTAAGAGGCGCCATTGGCTAGGCCGTCAATTAAATGACGCCCCTCTTTAAGGCGTTAATTCTAATTATCAAAGAAAAATGTCAAGAAATTACAATTAACACATAGAAAATAGAAAAACTTCATATTAAGCCAATATTGAAGTCCACTTTGGGGCGTCATACGGTGACATGAGATTTACTCAACATAGCATCGATTTTAGCGTGTCTACAGCTGTCCCGCCTTGGCGTCTGCTTTGCAAGGGAGTGAGACGGAATGAAACGAAAGTGTAAAAAGTGAAATGAAGTGGAACGAACTGATAAGTAGATGCCAAAATGTGATGTGACACGCCTTCGACACTAAGCATTGGAAATCTTTCCAAAATCCTGAATGAAACAACTTCGGATGATTACAAGGAAGCAATGATTAGCTGGATGAAGGGACTAATCTTAAAGAACTAAAAATGTGCGCGATGGCACGAAAGGAAAGACACCATTAGAGAGCGGTTACCAGCCAATGTGGACGTGCTACAACCAAGGTGGATTTGCAGAAAAATAAAATGAATTGAGATAAAGACCCAGCGAATGAATGCTTTCAAGGAACCAGCTTGAGCAGCTTCAAGGAGAATAAAGTACTTGATTTGGAATGGAATGTCTCATGTCAGCTCTATTAAGAGTGAGTGGCCTTCATTATTGGCGTAACATGAAGATTTTCATCATTAAGCTCAAAGTCTTACATGATGCATGCTGGGCTAAAAGAAAAACTAAAACAAACTAAAATAGAAGATAATCAAGGATAATATTGCTAAGCCATCGAGATTTGATCAAGAATCTAGATCTCTAAGCTGACACTAAGCCGCAACCCGTTTATCCTCGTATCAACTCAGAAAGTGGAACCATCGTCCCAAACCTTAGATGACCTAACGGCCTATCTGTGTGATCAAGACTCCCCTGGAATTATCACTATTTTTGATGAAGGGGAACTCAAATTCTAGGTTCACCAGAACCACAAGGTCCTTGATATACTATAATAGCGTAGATATCATATAATAACAATGCATACAGGAGAGATGGTGATAGCAATAAGCATGGTGGGGAACTCAGATGATGTGCAAGACACTGTGGGGCTTGGATGATGATGCCCAGTTGGTGGGACCATAGAGCTTCTTATCCCGCGCTCAAAATTTCATTAGCCAAGATATAAGAGATAAAAAGCAATGAATAAGGCATTTAAGCATAGCAAGTATTGCATGAATCAAAGCATCGAACACACATAGTAAGGCAACGCATGGATAGCCTGAAGCATATAAATCATCAAAGCATGTGAAGTATATGAGCATAGCATTAAAGCATGTACATCATATATGTCATCAGAGCATTGTTTCTTTTAAAGTCATGAGGATGACAATCTTGGAAAATCAAGATTTGGAGTTGAATGATCAGGATCTGATAATGCCCATTGGCGAAGTGATCAAGTGAAATTAGCAGGAGTTTATTAAAAGATTTTGCCCAGCAAATCATGAAGATGTGATCATTGTGAATATGGGGAGAATCAAAAGGTAGATAGCAATGAATGGAGAGGACTCATCCCGTGCTCTTGGTCCTTGCAAAGTTGTTGTTCCTGCAAAAGCACCATCAAAAAAATACAATGTAATTTTTTTTAATTTTGAAATATGCCAATTTTTATGGGTTTTGAAAAAGGTATTCAAAATTTTTATGGATTTTTAAAAAAATTTGAATTTTTCTTAGAAATTTTGAAAATATTCATTTTTTTTGGATTTTTGTGAAATATTCAATTTTTTTTGGATTTTGATCCGGAAATATTCAACTTTTTGGATTTTGGTTTAGGAAATATTGAACTTTTTTTTTTGGATTTTGGTTTAGAAAATATTCAATTTTTTTGATTTTGGTTTAGTAAATATTCAATTTTTTTGATTTTGGTTTAGAAATATTCAACCTTTTTTTTTGGATTTTGGTTTAGACAATGTTAGTGTGGCATCAAAGGGTATTTTCGAACCACTGGCTAGGGGTCCTTGTTCCTTCCCCTTTCGCTAAAACTGCCCAAAGCCTGAGCGTGCATTGAAGGGTGGCGCCCTATAACTGATTGCCCTTGATTAACGGTGCCCCTACCAAGGCCATACCCGAGAAACATTCGGTCTTAGAGGGAGAAGAGAAGAATAATTGAGGATAAGCTTTATGCAGGATGGGAGATGTCGAGACTTGAATACCTTCCAAGGTATTTCCCCTCAAAGAGGTGGCATGTTGCGCCGGGGCTTTATGCCTTTGATTTTTAGACCCTTGACATGCATACGACCAGGGTTTTCCCTGCGGGGACTTTGCCACTCTTGTCATGCCATAATTCATAATTTTACAATTATCAAAATTTTGAGTTCTATTTCATAATAGCCCTTTTTGGCTAGATTTATATCATGAAAACTAATTTCATTATTTTGGGTCAAGACTGCCCCTATTTGAGACTTCTCTCGTATTGGAGATTACCTAGATTGGTCATCTCATCCGTCAACCTCTTGCCCCTGCATTCGGCCGAGTAAAGAAGAGAAAAGACTTTCAGATATACTCCTGGCATGGCCAAAGCAGCAACGGTGTTTATCCAAAGGAGCCGGCTAAGGACGCCGTGAAGTGTGTGCGGTGCCCAGTTAAGGGTTGCTCTTAACAAGCGGGGAGAGACAGTCGAACTCCCAGCGCGGGGTTCTTATTAACCAAAGGTGCTGCAAAAGCAAGCCTAAAGACTTTTTTGATGATGATTTAATTAAACAAAAGCCTAAGATAAAAGTCTAAAACACCACTTTTAATCTTGTTAAGAAGCACTTCATTTTGAAAACCGTGGGTGAAGTAATGAGGTAATGATATCATAAAAATACGTACTTACGCCAATATGTTACCTTGCGATCTTTGTTTAAGCAGCTGCATAGGCGAGGTTGATCAACATGGGATTTTTCCTCAAGTAGCAGACAAAAGGATTGGAAGCCAAGGTTTTGGAAGTGGCTTAACAAGAAGGAGTGGTGCTCAGACCAGACTCAGACGAATAAGGAGAAAAGGAAGAGAGACAAGGGCTAGAACTCCCATGCTAAGGCGCGGAGACCTTGATCACAAGGAACGGTTTACAGAAGAAGCAGAAAATCAAGAAGAGGAGTGAGGACTAAAGCCTCGAAAGCAGTGGGAGAAAGGGCAGATGCCCAAGGCAGTGGATGTGGAAGAAGTTGGGTCGGACCCGAGATCAGGAGGAATTAGAATAAGAAATTGATAGATGGAATGAGGCGGATCTGGAGGGTCTGGAGGCAGAGGAGGAGAATCATGAGAGGAAGAAGAATCCGGAGGCTCCGGAGGGATAAAATATCGAGGGACGCGGTGCCTTGGGAAGAAATAGGAAAAAAGATGATGGAAGAGGAGGAAAAAAATGAAGAACGCGATGTCCTGGAAGAGTAATAAGACAAATCGGAAGAAAGATGGAGGGTCCGGAGGTTCCGGAGGAGGGAAATGCCGAGGGACGCGGTGCCCCGGGAAGAGTGGATGAAAAGGGTTAGGAGGGTCCGGAGGTTCCGGAGGGGGAAGATACCATGGGACGCGATGCCTAGGGAGAATCAGTGGGAAGCCTACAAGATCCGGACGTGAGGGTGTGCAGGGGCACGATGCCCAAAGAGCAAGATCCGGGGGTTCCGGAAGAAGAAGACGGAAAGGGGCGCGATGCCCAAGGGATAGAGAGAGGGATGAAGGATCCGGAGGTTCCGGAGGAAGAAGATAAAAAAGGGTGCGATGCCCTGGGTGAAAGTTCGGAGGTTCCGGAGGAGTAGAATAAAAAAGGGCATTATGCCCTAAAGGAGGGATAAAACACCTGGAGGTTCCCGGGAAATAGCAGGAAAAGGGACGCGATGCCCCGGGAGAATTAGGGAGGAAAAACTTGGAAGGATGCGATGCCCTGGGAGGAGTGGACTAGAAGAGGATGAAGGATCCAGAGGTTCCGGAGGAGGAAGATAGAAAGGGGCGCGATGCCCTGGAAGAAAGTCCGGAGGTTCCGGAGGAATGAAACACCATGGGGTGCGATGCCCCAGAAGAACAATAGAAAAATCTGGGGAATGCGGATGCAATAGTTGGAAAGGGGCGCGATGCCCTGAGGGAAGATCGGAGGGGCACAATGCCCGGCGAGTGTAAGGGGACCTGGAGATCTGAAGATAGAGGCGGAGGATACAGGAAACGTGGGGGATTCAGAGGTTCTGGAAGGTGGGGAAGATACGGGTTTGGAAACTCGGGGAAAAAGGAATGCAAATGCATGCGAATGCAACAGAATGGATGCGATGAATGCATGAAATGCAAAGAATGTAAAGAACATGAAGGGCGAGAGGATGAGATCCTCCTCATTTCCCTCGAATGGCCCACGAAGAATCGGTGATAGACAAGAATATGGATGGCATTGAATAGAAGGTGGATAGAATAGTGGAAGGCCCCTTAGCACCAAGATAACCGCCCCTCCACGGCAGTGAAAGTGTATAGCCAATTGGCCCAATGGATAAAGCAAGATCCCGTGACGAAGCTTCAACAATAAACGACAACTTCCTTGGAGGGCAAAGAACAATAATGTGAGGGTGTTGAAGAGTTAGAACATGAAGCATCGTGTTGCCCATGGATTATGATATATAAAAAGTGTTGAACAGAATGGGCATTCGTCCCTTGTAGGGAAGAATGGGTTCAAGATTGGAAAGTTAGAACAAGGGGTGCCCTGCCCGGCCTTTGGGCACGAACTTACATGGCATCAAAGCTTGACATTCTCTCTTAGTGAGCAGTGGCCGGGACTTGGCCTCTTCGATCATGCTTGGCACAACAACCCGGATTGGCATACGGCAAATAAACTCTTGCATCTTGAATTGCATGGCCATGGCCAAATCCTTCTTGCCCGGCTCTTGATCATCTTCGGCACAAGTACTTGCAGAAGCACTCCTATTCTGAGTGGTAGAGGAAGCGGAGGCGGAAGGCTCCATGGATGGTGGAGGTGTAATGGAAGGTGTTGGAGAAGGGGTGAGTGGAAACAGAGGTTCAAACACGTCGAGCTTCTCCCTTTGCTTGGAAGCAGTCGGGGTTGGCTCGAGTGCAAAAAGGGATGGATCCTGCTCAGGATTAGCCACGGGTAAGGGTGAATGGATAGGTGAAGGAACAGGCAAAGTGGGTTTTGGGGTTAAAGGGATAATGAGGGCCGAGGTGGTGGTGATGGAAGATTAATTGGAGAAGGTTCGATGGTGGGCTCGGTGGAAGCCGATGGGGTAGAGGCTAATGGCGGATTGGGTGGAGGTTTAGTGGAAGGCTCGGCGGAGGCCGGTGGAGTGGAGATAAGCTTGGATGGCTTGGCGGGAGTTAGTGGAGTGGAGATTAGTGGAGGTTCGGCGGAGGCCGATGGAGTAGAGGTCGAAGGTGTAACAGGAGAGGGTTTGGTGCGTAGGAAGCGTCGGATGATGCGAGAAGTATTAGGTACAGAGGAAGGCGCATGATGCACCGGTGTGGGTGACTGGAGTATCGACCCATCATAATAGCACCAATTGGTCTCATAAATGGGTTTATGGATAGTGGCTTCATCCTGAGCAAGGGGTTCATCGGGTGGCAATGGAGGGAGTGGGAAACGAAGGAAACTCGAAAGGGGTGCCTGTGGAATTTCAACATTTCGTGCCGTCTCCAAATCTTCATCTTCATCGAAAACATCAAGTGGACACCGTGGTGGAGGCATAATAATAGGTGGTGGATGATTTTGTGGAGGATCATGTGAAAGTGGAGGCAGATGGTCATGATATTGTGAAAAATTCTGTGGAGGTAAATGTGAAGGTGGAGACGGAGGGCCAGATAAATGAGCAGGGTGGATGAGTGGAGGGTGAACGACGTCCACTTGATTTTTGATATCTTGCTCACACGTGTTATTGATGCCATTCTCTCTTATCTCCTTCCAATCGTTTTTCTAACTTAGCGATGTTATTCATGAAATCATGAAGAGGATTGACTTAAGATGGAGGAGGAGCGGGCTGCGGGCTGGTGAGCCTCTTAAGTTGTTCCTCCATGGAAGCAATTCTATCAAAGATACTTTGCTGGAGGGGTGTAACATGAACATTGGAAGGTTGGCATGATTGCCTTGGAGGGGTGGCTTGATATGACGGCCGTGGAGGAGGGTTAATAGGACGACCCGCTAAAGGACCCGGACGGGCCGGATTACAAGGAATAAATGGACCTTGGGGCCGTGAAGGATGAGAAATAGAAGGAGGCGGGTGATGGGCCACTCTAATAGGAGTATGTGTCGATGAAGGAGGCGGGTGATGGGCCACCCGAATAAGAGTAGGTGTGGATGAAGGAGGCGGGTGATGGGCCACCCGAATAGGAGTAGGTGTGGACGAAGGAGGATGAGGAGAGGATGTGCCCTCAACAATAGCCTTAAGGGCTTGGATTTCTTGAGGGGTGAGATAATCTAATGCACGAATGAATTGAGAGACCTTCTCATCGTTGGGAGGAGACGGTCCCGAGAGAGTAGTGGCTCGTGATTGAGGCAAGGGACCATGAGACTGGACATTGCCCATGGGTCGGGTAACACCATAAGAATGAGGGCGTGGTCCGCTAGGATGATTGTGGTGAGAATTATGATGAACATAATTATATGATATGCTAGGTTGTGCATCCTCATAAACATAATTAAGATTAAACATGTTCTTTTTTCTATCAAGGTATGCCATTATGCAATCAAAGTTCAAGCAAAACAATTTGCAAAGAAGCACACGAGTTGGAATGATTACCGTTGATTTTTATTTATTTGAACCTTGGTGAATTAATGACTTTTAACAAACTTCGGAGTGATTCACACAAGGGAGGAACCTAGTTTCAATGTAAGTTCACTTCGATGCCAACTAAGAACACTCTCTCACAATGCATAGGCCAACTAAACCTGGGACTTCAAAGGTACAACCTGCCCGGCGTCCGTGAGGGAATCCACAGGTGCGGGGACTTACGGAGGCTTGGTTTAGGAATTTCTGGTCCAATGAGACGGAATGCTCAAAGGAGGGTCCTTCCTTTACCAAGAGGGGGGTGTGACTCCTAAAAGTGTGGGGAGAGGAGGTCTCCCAAACCAATGCAAATGGCAATGCAAGCAGGCAATATCAAGCAGACAATATCAGCATGAACATCACAGAACAAAATGACGACCTGGGAAAGGTCGCTATATCAAGAAGCAGCGCCTGAGTGTCAGTCGCTAATCACTATGAATAGTGCAAGCAGAGTAAAATAGCGCCTTAAGGTGAGGCGCTGTATCTAGAAAGGATGCCTGTACACAGGGACGTCAAATAGCAGTAATCAACATGAATAAACAATGATAATCAAAATGATGCCTTCCAGTAAGGCGCTGTACGAGTGAAAGACGCCTCTGACAGGGGCGCTAGAATGTAATGTCAAAGAAAATGATGCCTTGGTATGAGGCGTTATACTGGAAAATGACGCCTCTGTGAGGGGTGTTAATTATAAAATGATGAAAAAAAATCCTGCCAATAAAATGGAAGCGACGCCTGTTCAAACTGTCGCTATATGCTGAAATGACGCATCTATGAATGTCGCTAATTCCTCTCCAAGGGCCAGAAAGCTCAAACAGTGACGAAAATACCAACATGAAGGAAAACACTCACAATCACAGTATAAGAATCATGGCAATCAATAAAAACATGAAAGGGGATATAGCATGCTCATCATTTTTTTAAGAGATGGATAAATGGAATTTCTAAAAATCTATCAAACTAACCAATCACATAGGGAGAATGCTACGTGGAGCATAAAAGGAGGTGCACCGTGGGTGCAAAAAGGGAGATGGCACACGTGGGTGCCCAAGGGGAAGGGTAATCAAAAGAAAAACAAAAGGAGTCCCACCGTGATCGCCAATTTGTAGATTCCAATTAAAATAAGAAAAATCTACTTAATAAAAAGTAAGTAAAAATGCAAATGAAGGAATTAATGGGTGAGGGCATGAACAAGCACGTGGTGCTAATGAGGAGTGTGATCGCCAGAGGGGTTACCTTAAAAAAAATAAAGTGATCACATGTACCTTGTATTGAGCGGGTGAAATTGTGGATTTTTCGTTCCTCCTTCTACCGGCCGGCCGATGAAGGGGGTTCTTAGCTTGATTACCCTTGTAAAGATACACAAAACAAATGAAAAGAATGGATTAGCCAAAAGGTGTAATATCAATGCTCTAAAACTAAGAAATTGATCAAATGAAGCATGAACACACCTTGTGTGTTTTGATTTTTAAAACCCTTAAGAGAAGTAACAAAGGGTATGGAAGATATGAATGCAAAATATGCAAAGCAAGATGTATGATGTGAAGATTGTTTCTAGCAAAGAGCTATAAAGAACAATGAATGATGGTGAATGTTAACAAAACAACAGAAAAATAAAAAATCTCCTCTCTGCTGTGCGTGCAGTAGTACTGGGAGAAAAACCAAAGAGATTGGTTGAACAGCAGCTGGATTAACACCAATCAGGAAGAGGATTCCTTGGAACGAAACCTGCAAAACAGAAACTCTCCTCTCCCTGTTAAAAAAACTCATAGTGGTTCTTATTCCCTGTTATCGTATTGTTCCTGCCTTCACTTCACGCGCGAGAGAAGAACATCAGGGGTATTTATAGCCCAAAAATCCTTGTAATAATAGGATTAAAACAAGGTAATGGACCTCCAATAAGAAACCCTCTTCCCAAATAAACACAAGGAGTAAAATGGGGAAGGGATCATTACTGGAAAGAAGCAGGCGAAAGGGAGACGGAAGTAAAAATGACGACCTCTAAAAGGGCATCAATTGAAAATGACGACATCACCAAAGGCGTTAATTAAAATGACGACGTGCACTCAATCGTCAATCCCTGGATTTAATTATGGCAATAAAGAACTTTCCTTATTTAAAATTGTCAAATGACGCCTGTTTGAACGGGCGTTAAATAATAGACGCTCCTTATAGCGACGTCAATTCTTTGAGTTTTTCATTTTACATAGGATTCGTAAAATTCAGGAAACAATGCATCTATTCATAGACGTCCATTTATTAAGAGGCGCCCTTGGCTAGGCCGTCAATTAAATGATGCCCCTCTTTAAGGCGTTAATTCCAATTATCAAAGAAAAATGCCAAGAAATTACAATTAACACATAGAAAATAGAAAAACTTCATATTAAGCCAATATTGAAGTCCACTTTGGGGCGTCATACGGTGACATGAGATTTACTCAACATAGCATCGATTTTAGCGTGTCTACAATCACCAACATCACGGAGGTTGATATTTCAGATTTTGCTTTCTTACCTTTGCCTTGAGAATCCTTTTACTTCCAAGTCTTTCACCTATTGAACCCATCCTTCGTTAACAGAGATGCACACTTTTCATACAATCTCTTGGGTACTATCAAGATCACTTCCTATCTCCCGGTGGTGGATTGAGAAAATTTTTATCATTTTCATCCTTGCAAGGTATTCCTCAATTGATTCAAGCTTGGTCACGGCCAGCCCAACAGCATTTGGATTTTGGGAGTGTAATATGCATTCAAGACCAACAGAGTTGATTTGTCAATTTCGATTCAAATTGATTAACAATGACATGACAAATTCATTTTACAATTGGCATCTCCTAGACAGCTCTAGATGCAATGCATGACTCATGTGTGAACCTTAACATTAATCCCATATGATGAATGTGGTTGCTCCCCCTTAGTGTGTGTATGAATGCAAGATGTTCAGTAACAATCCAATGGCATCTGCAGCCTGTAACTAATTGACTCATAGTACCGGGCGGAGAACTTAGATCCGAAGATCACGTCACGCATAGTGATTGCTTTCAGACAGGCAAAATCTGCCCTTCCACATGTCACCATTTGATATACTATGTAGTCAAGGGTGATGAAGGTAGGAATATTGCTATGCATTATGACATGAATTCAGAATGTTCAACTTATGCAAGACAGTGCGTGAAAGTGTATGCAAACTCAAAATATGTAGTGAAATCATGATCTGAAAATCTTCAAGCTCTCCTACAACAAGATGCTATATGACAAGTGATATGCGCATAAATATGCAAACAACTATGAATGAAATGCATGTGCAGACATATGCAAGATTACATGACTATATGACCCAGAGTAAGTCAAAACATGACAGAGTCACTACAGAAAGTAGGAGGGATATCACATGATCTTCAAATTCAATTTTTAATTTTTATTCCAACCTGACTTATGCCACTTGGCCCATGTGCCTTACCTTCTTGATTGAAAATAGATTTCATACTTTACACTCCATGGCACACCTGTAAAATAGATTTCTTATTTGACATTCTTAGGTACCCAAACCATCTTGGGTCCTTGTGGGTTAGCAGCATCTTTGGCACGTGGCTTCCACTTCTTAACAACACTCAAATCATCATTTTCCTTTAGAAAGCACTCATGCATGTTATGCCCAAATTTAGCACAGTAACGACAACATGGCTTCAAGAGCTTAAAGGCATGAAAATCATTTGAAGCATGTGACGTCACATTCACTCTTCTCATTTGATTGACCATTTTGTACATTTGAGCATGATGTGTTGAATGAAAATTCTTTTTCTTTGTTAGTAGCCAGCAGTGTGAAATTGTATGACCTCTTTTACCACAATGATTGTAATGCATGAGAGATTTTGTAGTAAATGATTGATTTGAATTTGTGGAGCCAGTTCTGTTCCTGCAAGCTTTCAAATCATCATTTTTCATAATGAAACAATCTTGCATCATGTGTCCAAGTTTTCCACAGTAAAGACAAGAGACATTTCTTTTCTTAGATGCATGGAAGTTTACAGGAATGTTTCTAGCATGCACATTCTGGACATCCACACTCTTTTTTAGATTTGATTGAGTTCTTGACATTGTGTGTTCATGGGAGCGAGATGTGGAGGTGCTGGGTGCACAAGTGATATGAACAAAAGAAGTGTGTAGCTTACTCTCAAATTTCTTTTTGTTCACTGGATTAAAACTCAGCCCTTCTTTTTGAATGTTCACTTTCATGCCCAGCAATTTATCCAAGTTTTCTTGGCCATTCACAAATTTAGACAATGAAGCATTCAAGCTAGAAATTTCTTTTTCAAGAGATGGAATGTGCAATTCAGAATTGGCAAATTCTTCTTCACAATTGGAAAGACTAACATTCAACATGGCATTGGTAGTCTTGAGGTATTCTACTTCTTACCTAAACTCATCCATATTTTCACATTCTCTAACGACCACATATTTTCCTTTTTCAAGTCTCAACAATCTTTCAGACATGGCATTGTTCAACTCCGTTAGTTTCTCATTTTCTCTTTCAAGTTTCTTATCATGAGCAAATTCAATTTGGCCAATGTCCATTAGACTCATTCTCTCTTTCAACTCCTTATTTTCATTTCTTAAGGAAGAGATTTGATCTTTGTGAATTTCAATGTCAAACATGTAACCATCAACCAATTCCTTAAGGTGTGAGCATTCTTTGCATGAGGAATCACTTTTATTTTGACCAACATTCTTTTTCAATTTTTTGTTTTCAAATTTCAACTTCTTGTATTTTTCAGCAAGCTCTTCATAGGCATTCAACAACTCTTCATAGTTAAAATCATCTTCATAATCAGAGTCAGAGTTTACCTTTGAGCTCGATTCACTTGGCTGACCACTCGCTTGTTCACTCGTGCCCGCTACAAGACATCTGTCTTTAAGCTCCTCCTTGAGATCTGCTAATCCATCCAATATTTCCTTCGCGGATCTGTAATGGGAGACAAAAGGAAAATAGTTAGAATCAACTGCAGCAGTAAGCAACTTCAAAACCAAGCAATTTTGATCATGTATGTGCTTTTGATTTTCAGTCCAGACATTTTTGTCTTTAGGCAATTCATGAGGACCATGTGCAATAAGCTTCCATAGCTTAGGATCATATGAGTTGACTAGACTACACTTCCTTCCTAACCACAAATCAAAATTACAGCCATCAAACATAGGTGGTGAGTTCAAGGTGTACATCATGGTAGTCATTGATCCGGATCACTCTAGATCGTTAGATCTATGAAATTAGAACCTGGCTCTGATACCAATAGTTGGGTCCCACGATCAATGACACCCAAGAGGGGGGTGAATTGGGTGATTACAAATTTTAAGGAAACTCTTCCAGTTGTAACAAGTGTAATGAAACAACAATTAAAATATCAAATCTGTTGAACAGCAAGTTAGATAACAGCTTACACTAATCCTCACACTAGACGACAAGACGAATGCTGCGTGGTGGAGTAAATTCCTTTCAACAAGATTAAGGAAGTTAATTAAGCCAAGAAACAGATTCTCTCAATCTTACCATTCCCACACGATCATATAAAAGGGTTCAACACTCAAACCAAGACAACGCGCAAAGCAAACCACAATACACATGGATTTTAAAGTGGTTCGGGACCACGACGGACTCCCTACGTCCACCCCTCACCAAATTAGGTGAGGCTTCACTCGGGGATAAATCCCCAAACGGAGACGACGCTCCAACCACACACGCAGGACGACACCTGCAAACACACACGGGGACGTGCCCCAATGCACACACACACACATGCACGGAGACGTTGTCTCCAACACAATCCAACAGGCGGATCAACAAAATACACACACGCTGCGACAAGTGCAGCAAACCTCACACACACGTAGATCCAGGAAGACCTATGCATACACATGAATCAAATACGATACACACACACGACCACGGATCCAGATGATCCACACATACACAAATGCTTAGAGTTTATGAGAAATACAAATATAACATTCAAAGCATGATGACAGTGAGGCTTAGTTTAGAAATCCCCTGACTTGGCTTCTCTTTGAATGTATGCTGCTGATTTAGAACGTAGCTTCAATCTTCACTTAATCGAAGCTTCTGTCTGTGCTTGCTTGGCTCTTCTTCTTTCTAGTTTGCTTGGCTTTCTCTTCTTGGGAGGAGGTTGGTTTTAGATCTTCCTTGAATCACCTTGGAGATAGATGAACGATATTTGCTCAAATGACGTGATGGCTTGATTCTTCACGTAGCTTCCAGTTGGAGATCGATTGGAGACTTGTATGCTGCTTCTTCCCTCCACATTCACGCTCAAATCATGGTGGAAGCAATCCTGGAGCTGCTACCTACGACCTGCACATACAAGGGTTAGAGGAAAAATGATTTTTAGATCTCACTTGGTTTTCTGCTTAGGGTTTACAACCCAATAACATGTATATATGTGTTTAGGTCGGTCAAGAGACAGCCTAGGGACCGGATCCTCACTTTGTGGAGTGATTTGTGGAAGTTGGACTCGGATTGGAATACTTTAGGAGCAAGAAAACGGCGGTCAAAAATCACGGCTGGAGGTCGAACCGGAAAGGGTCGACCCTTGGGGTCGACCCTCGGGCAAACAGAAGCCAAACAGAACTAATCTTATGTTTTGTTTTACAGGGGTCGACCCCAGGGGTCGACTCCAGGGGTCGACCCTCGTGTTTCCAGAACCCAAACAGAACCGACATTTGGTTCTGGGTTACAGGGGTCGACCCTTTCAGGCAGGTTTCACAAAATTGGTTCTGTTTTGAACAGAACCTGAGAGGGTTGACCCCTTCTTGTTTGGGCCTGAAAAATAACTAAAACCACCATCAAATCAATGGGAAACAATTGATTAAATATTACCATAATCCCATGAAGATCAACCATGATTTTTCATCCTGAAAAACATGATAAAGCAAGAGGTTAGATCAAGATCAAAATATATGGGTCATGCATTAACATATGAAGCTAGTTTTGAGACCGAGACCCAAATGACATGAAGTATGAACATGAAAACACTAGCATGAGACGCATAAATGCTTTGATAACATTTTCATCTTAAGATCCTCATATGAGTTCCAACTTCAGTTCAGAGCAACATTTATTCAATCATCTGGGAGCATTTAGATCCTGCACAAATCAAGGGCATAACTTTGTCATTCTTTAATCAATGCAAGAACAACACCACACTTGTATATGATTCAAAGGCTTTCAATTCAATTACTACAAAATCTCACATCTGAAAATGATTTCAATTAAGCACACATGAGTTGCGTGTTTAGTCCAAAAGTTCAGAATCTAAGCACACTTGCCATTTGAGGAATGATTGAATTTGTATGAGTGAAAGGAAGATGATGATCCTTTCAACAAGGACAAACAATGAAATAGAAATGATTTACACAATGACAAGCAATCAATTCATATCAATGAATCACTAATGAATCCACGTTGGTATGGGCAAAAAGAACAAGAACATTAGTCTTAACATTCCCACACTAAAACATGCATGAAGGCGCATGCATTCTAGCCCAGTAGCAGTACCTGCAAAGCAAGATAACAACATGTGAGTTCGTTTGTCATGAAGACATTTTCCATTAATCAATCACACAATATATTGTGATTATCAAAACCACTATCATCACACATGAAGTTTAGTTATTATCAAAACTATAGCTCAACAATCTCCATCACTCATGAAGTTTAGTTATCATCAAAACCATAGCTCAACAGAGTTAATGGGCCTTACGAGTGGGGCTAGCTTTAGGATAAATACACTTATATATATATAGGGCTTTTACCTTATCACGTTCGAAGGAGCCTGCATGAGAGTTAGTGTCACGCCCCGAGCGCGGAAGATACTCGGATGTGCGCGACGAGTTTATATCAATCATGTCAATCAGAGTAGTAGTGTATTCGACACTAAAACAGAGATGCGCAAAAATAGAAAGATAACCCAATCTTTTATTTCATAATGGATAGACTATTACAAATCCAATACTCTATTCATATAAAAAGGAAAAGTACATAGTTGACTCAAGAAAATAGAAAAAAGACTAGATGACACTTGGAAAAGTTCTATCTCTTTCACTCTTGACCATTCCCATCCGATTGACTTCCCTCATCGTCGGAATTACCTGAAAAGTAGGGAACACACGGAGTGAGCGAACGCTCAGTAGGAAATTATATCTCAAGCGCTTAGCAAGGGGTTTAAGTAATTACATTTTTCATGAATGTACCATAGCTATGCATGCTCGCATAAAACGACAAGATAGAGAAAGAATTTATCAATAAGACAGCAAGATGAACTAGTCATGAGCTTTCAAGAAAAGATAACAGATATTCAAGCAAGTACTTTTTAGCAAGTCATGTCAAGAACTTTGGCTATCATGTATCAAGCAAGCAAGTAATTACCCTTTCTCGGGTCACGCAATTCATGTCATGTCAAGCACGAGTCGAGTACAAGATTTGTGTGGAATGTCCAATCAAGCTAGTCATGCACTCGGTATAATGCCAGATACCTTATCATTCAACTCCCATGGGCACAAGTACTTTCGGGTGCTCCTCCCAGGACCAGATCGGGCCCTATATGCGCAGGCATTTATCATGTATTTTTGACATCCACTCTTGTATATATATGTAGCCAATATAGAATTTCAACATTTTAAGCTTGTAGATACGTAGGATAACTTTGAGAGAATGGAGTTCAAAAATATAACATTGGACATAGAGAGGCGATAATAACGGTATAAACACGATTTATCGATGAAACTAGGTGGAATTAGGTTCCCTTAACTCGGGTACCATGACAAATAAGTATGGACATTCTTTTTATAGAATTGAGGTCCACATGAATAGTATATCAAAGGCAAGATACACTCATTCTTATTATAGAATTGAGGTCCACAAGAACATCAACAAATGGCATGATATCATCATCCCATTAAGAATTCTCATGATATACTCTTTGCATATCATAAGGGCCGGTATACCATGTTTCTTTTAGAGTGACACAGCATTCAATAGTGTAATGGGTTTTTTTTAGGGTACAACCAGCTCAGTCGGCCTTGAGGGAATCCAAGGCGGCGAGGAGTCTTACGGAGGTCTCTATGACTACTCGCTAGTCCAAAGGAACGGAATGTCCAATGGAGAGCTTGTATGTCAATGAGAATTGAGGGTGATCGATAAAACATCATGAAACGTGGGACTATACTCACGGAGTGGAGATATAGTGCCGATATACATATATATATAGATATACTGAAACCATCAGTTGTCAGAAACAGGTAAAAACATTTTTACAGGAAAATAACGACTTAAGCAAAGTCACTACTCAAGTAATTAACGCCTTCAGTAAGGGCGTTTATCTATTTTAAATTTTATAAAATTTCAATATTTCAGTATTTTACCAAAAACGCGCCCTGGTAAGGGGCGTTTATTTACAAGTTGACGACGTATACAGTGGTCGTTCATTCTTTACTTCTATTTTTGTAGTATATATATATATTCAGAAATTTATCAAAAACACGCCCTGGACAGGGGCGTTACTTTTCAATTCACGCCCTGAACAGGGGCGTTAGTCAAGTGAGAGACGACCTATACAGGGTCGTGAATTCAAGAATTTTCAGATTTCAAGTATATAATTTCCAGAAACAAGAGACATGGTCATGACAGGAAATTTATCAGGATTCAAGTAAATATGATTGTACACTGATTTAGAATCATGTTTAAGTGAATATTGGATAATTAACATGGGTAATTAACAATTGAGAAAATTGACGTCCGTGTACCGGGCGTCAAATCTGGAATTGACGACCTGGTCATGGTCGTTTCTCTCAAGATAGCGCCCTTGTCTGGGTCGCGTATACAATTAGCGCCCTTGGAAAGGGCGTTTCTTTCCAACAATAGAACTTTTTAAAACTCGTGAAAACTATATGCATGAACTAATATATATATGGTTCAACATAGTTATTATGGTGATTTGGGCTACAGAGCTTGAGAAAACCTACCTTATGAGAATTATCTGATGAACGGACGAAGGCTTGGTTAGAAACTGATGCTCTGAAGCTTCTAATAGTCAGCAGCAAGACAGGAGGTGGTAATACAGAAGACGTTTGATGAGGATGATGAAGATGATGATCTTCGATCAACCTGTAGGGGAAGAAAAAGGAAGGATGATGAGAACACATCCGAAGTTAGGGAAAAGATTGAAGAACATTACCTTGTTCTTTACGTACACAATTGATCGCTTAACCTGTATTAGAGGAAGAAGATGAAAGATTAATATCCTTCATGAAATCAAAAAGACAGAGGGAAAGATACAAGAAGAACTCACTGTTCTTCACATACCGTAACAGCAGTAGGTCGTCCAAATAGATCTTTAGGGTTCGACGGGGGTTACTTATAGGGACTTTGGAAATCCTAACAAAGGTAGTGTTTGATTAGAAGTAATGCTTCCAAGATAGAATTATTACTACATTCGAACTCTTTCTCATAGTTATCAACTTACCCTGGATAGACTCCTGGGTCGAACGGAACTCAAACTGAATTAGCGTCCTCAGTAAGGGCATCGAATTTAAATTGACGCCTTGTCAAGCGTCGTTACTTGTTGAAACGCGTCCACTCAAAGGGCGTTACGCTATCTTGCCCTTTTTATTTTATTTTGGTCGTTTGAAATCTGACGCCTTATACTTTGGGCGTCCTTTCTTTAATTCACGCCTTAGGTGATGGCGTTTCTTGTAAGGTAGCGCCTTTATCTGAGGCGTTATTTTCATCAGGGTTTAATTCTTTTTCTTCCAAGCTCTTTCGTTTATTTTTATAAATCTTTTAATCTATTTTGATTTATTTATTCCTTTTTATTTTATCAGGGTTGCTACACCCTCCCCCACTTAAAAAGAATTTGGTCCCCAAATTCATAGCATATTTTTACATATGGAGAGTGTAGAGTTCATACCTTCTAAAATAATTCTGGAAATCGCTTCCTCATAGATTCCTCGGTCTCCCATGTGGCTTCATGTTCTGAATTCTTATTCCATTGTACTTTTAGCATGGGAATAACCTTATTCCTTAGGGTTCGTACTTCTCGATCTAGTATTCGTATGGGCTTCTGCTCATATGTGAAATCTTTCTGGATCACTAGATCTCCATACTCAATAATATGTGATGGGTCATGTACATACTTCTTCAACATAGATATGTGGAACACATCATGTACTTCGGACAGTTGAGGTGGCAATGCGATGCGATAAGCAACCTCGCCAATTCTTTCGAGTATCTCAAAAGGTCCGATGTATCTTGGTATAAGCTTGCCCTTAACACCAAATCTTCGTATTCCACGTCCAGGCGATATTTTGAGAAATACATGATCTCCAACTTGGAATTCAAGATCTCTCCTTCTTGTGTCAGCATAAGTCTTTTGTCTAGACTGAGCAACTTGCAGTCTTTCTCTGATCAATTGTATCTTCTCGGTAGTGTCCCTTACCATGTCTGGACCTAACAGTTGTTTCTCTCCAACTTCGTCCCAGCATAAGGGTGATCGACAACTCCTTCCGTATAAGGCTTCAAAAGGTGCCAGTTGTATACTTGCCTGGTATCTATTATTGTATGCAAATTCGACCAGAGACAAGTGATCATGCCAGTTTCCATCAAAATCAGTAATGCATGCTCTTAGCATATCTTCGACTACTTGATTGGTTCTCTCGGTCTGACCATCCGTTTGAGGATGAAAGGCTGTGCTAAAGTTAAGTCTCGTTCCCAACGAATGTTGTAGTCCTTTCCAAAAATGAGAAGTAAAACGGGGATCTCTGTCAGACACGATTGAAACAGGAATACCATGTAATCTGACTATTTCCTTGATGTATAGTGCAGCTAAGACATCAACTGACCATCGACTCTTGATTGGCAAGAAATGCGCTGATTTAGTCAATCGGTCAATGATAACCCATATTCCATCATGTCCTCTTTTTGATTTAGATAAACCCATGATGAAATCCATACCAATATCCTCCCACTTCCATTTAGGGATATCTAGAGGATGTAGTTTTCCAGCAGGCTTTTGGTGTTCCGCCTTGACTTGTTGGCACGTGAGACAGCGTGATACGTAGTCCGCTATTTCTCTTTTCATGTTGGGCAACCAAAAATTTCTTTTTACATCTTGGTACATTTTGGTAGATCCAGGATGAATCGTATACCTTGACCTATGAGCTTCATCTATGACCTTCTTCTTCAATTCTGGGCAGTCCGGTATACAAGTTCTATTCTTGAACATTAATCTTCCATCAGAAGCTAATTGGAAATCCGATTGTCCTTCTAATCTGCCCTTGATTTCTACTAATGTAGGATCATCATTCTGAAGTGCTTGTATTTCAGACAATAAATCTGACTGTATGCTTACATGAGATAATGTGACACATCTAGGGTCCGTGTCCATGCTTATATTGAGTTCAGAGAATTGTTCCAGCAATTTCCATTCTTGAATCATACAATTAGCTAACAGTGCTCTCGGCTTTCGACTAAGGGCATCTGCTACATGATTACCCTTTCCGGGATGATATTGTATATTGAAGTCGAAGTCCTTGAGATATTCCAGCCATCGTCTTTGTCTCATGTTTAGTTCCTTCTGTGAGAAAAGATATTTGAGACTCTTGTGATCGGAGTATACAGTAAATTGTACTCCATATAGATAATGTCTCCATATTTTGAGTGCAAATACTACCGCGGCCAATTCTAAGTCATGGACGGGTAGTTCTCTTCATGCTTCTTTAATTGACGAGAAGAGTAGGCTATAACCTTCCCTTGTTGCATTAGAACACACCCGAGGCCAATGCCGGAAGCATCAGTGTATACCTCGAATTTTTCTCCTTCAATTGGCAATGTTAAGATAGGAGCTGTAGTAAGATGATCCTTGAGAGTTTGAAAGCTTCTCTCACATTCCTCATCCCATTCATAACGGATCTCCTTGCGAGTTAACCTCGTAAGTGGCACGGCGATTTTAGAGAAATCCTTGATGAATCGCCTGTAATAGCCGGCAAGACCTAAGAAACTTCAGATCTCGCTAGCATTGGTCGGTCTTTCCCAGTTCCTTATAGCTTCAACCTTTGATAGGTCTACAGACAAGCCATCCTTTGATATAACATGTCCGAGAAAAGTCACTTCTTCAAGCCAGAATTCACACTTGCTAAGTTTTGCATATAATTAGTTTATCCTCAATATTTGTAATGCAATCCTCAAATGTTCCTCATGCTCTTCCTTGGTCTTGGAATAAATCAATATATCATCAATAAAGACCACCACGAATTGATCCAAATAAGGCCTGAATATACTATTCATTAACTGCATAAAGGCAGCAGGGGCATTCGTTAGTCCGAAAGGCATAACAACAAATTCATAATGGCCATACCTGCTTCTGAATGCGGTTTTATGAATATCCTCGTCCTTGATTCTTAGTTGGTGATATCCTGACCTAAGATCAATTTTGGAAAAGTACATGGATCCTGAAATTTGATCAAACAATTCATCGATTCTCGGCAGTGGATACTTGTTCTTGATAGTGAGATGATTCAACTGTCGATAGTCGACGCATAACCTCATGGATCCGTCTTTCTTCTTTAAAAATAATACAGGCGCTCCCCACGGGGAAGTACTTGGTCTAATGAATCCTTTCTTAATGAGTTCCATCAATTGCTCCTTTAACTCCTTGAGTTCAGCAGGTGACATCCTATAAGGTGCCTTTGAAATCGGACCAGCACCAGGGACTAAGTCAATGGCGAAGGCCACTTCTCTTTGCGGGGGTAATCCCGGCAAATCTTCCGGAAACACGTCCGGAAATTCTTGTACCACTGGAATGTCTTCTAGCTTAGCTTCCTTAGCTTCTTTAACTGTGACAAAGGCAAGGAAAGATGCACATCCTTTCCTGATGAGCTTGCTAGCTCGGAGAGCTGAAATAAGAGGGGATCTGCTCCGACCCTTGGGGCTAGTCAAGATTAGTTCTGGAAATTCCTTGAATGTAACCTTGCTATTGCGGCAATCAACCGTTGCCTGATACTTGGATAACCAATCTGCTCCTAGTATAACATCATACTCTTTCAGATCTAAACATATGAGATCAATAGGGAGATTTCTACCCTGAACCAATACTTCGCAGTTTTGGTAATGATGTGTGATATCAGTCTCATCATCCAGAGGAGTAGACAAAACTAACTTTATCCATTCCGGTTCTAGGGGTAATGGGTCAGCAAACTTCTTAGAAACAATAGAATGCGATGCACCAGTATCAATTAAGACATATGCATTCCTGGAACAAACTTTCAATGTACCTTCCACTAAGCCGCCTTCTTCTACTTGCTCGGTCTCCTTGATTGCATGAAGACGAGCATTCTTGGTTACTGGGCGCTTTCCGTCAACGGCTTGATCGTTAAGTAATGGGCAATCGGGAATCCGATGCTCACGACTCCCACAACGGAGACATGCTCCTAGTTTCCTCCAACATTCTTCTGCTCTATGACCCGCTTTATCACAATGTTTGCACGCTGTATTTGGAGAGGTAGTGGTGATAGAGAAGGGCTTGGTCTTCTTGAACTTTTGGTCTTGTGAGGATGCTCCTCCATTGCTAGGCCTTTTCTTGAAGTTGGGTTTAAAGGAACCCGAACCTGTAACTTGTTCCTTCTTATCCTTACCACGAATCCTATCAGACAGTTCCGTGGCATCTTCTAATAGTTGAGCTCGGCGTACTATCTCCGAGTAGACTTGAATGTCCATCGGCGCCAGTTGAGTAATAGCTTGGGGCCTGAGCCCATTAAGAAACCTCCTAGCTTTCATTTTCTCGGTGCTAACTAGATGCTTGGCATACCGAGACAATCTAGAGAATTGGGCCTCATACTCGGCCACTGACAAAGATCGTTGCTTTAATGCAGCAAATTCTGCAGCCTTCTTTTCCTGAACTCGGTCCGAGAAATATTTTGCGTTGAAGTGTTCAACGAATTCCTCCCACGTAACCTGATCTTGATTTATAGTAGCCTCTATTGATTCCCACCAGCATCTAGCATCCCTTTCTAACTGAAAAGTAGCTAATAAGACCTTATCTTGATCCGTGCATTGCATAACACGGAATATTCGTTCTGTTTCCCTAATCCAGTGTTCAGCATCATCTGGATCAGTAGAACCCGTGAACTTGGGCGGGTTCATGTTCTTGAAAGTCTGGTGGAGACTTCCTGCTCGTTGTCCACCTCCTTGTGTTACTTGTTGCAGCACTTTAGTCATACCTTGCAGTGTACGCTGCATGTTGCGCCATTGAGCACGTTCAGCAGCCATTATCCTACAATTATAATAACTAGATTAATACGTGATTTATATCTTAAAGACTAGCATTCTATGTTAACTTTAACCCTTGGTTCTACCCAATCTCACTGGTTAAAGGTTTGAACATATCCTTGGACTTGGGTTTTCCTAGGAATTGAATAACCTGGCTCTGATACCACAAAAACTGTCACGCCCCGAGCGCGGAAGATACTCGGATGTGCGCGACGAGTTTATATCAATCATGTCAATCAGAGTAGTAGTGTATTCGACACTAAAACAGAGATGCGCAAAAATAGAAAGATAACCCAATCCTTTATTTCATAATGGATAGACTATTACAAATCCAATACTCTATTCAATTAAAAAGGAAAAGTACATAGTTGACTCAAGAAAATAGGAAAAAGACTAGATGACACTTGGAAAAGTTCTATCTCTTTCACTCTTGACCATTCCCATCCGATTGACTTCCCTCGTCGTCGGAATTACCTGAAAAGTAGGGAACACACGGAGTGAGCGAACGCTCAGTAGGAAATTATATCTCAAGCGCTTAGCAAGGGGTTTAAGTAATTACATTTTTCATGAATGTACCATAGCTATGCATGCTCGCATAAAACGACAAGATAGAGAAAGAATTTATCAATAAGACAGCAAGATGAACTAGTCATGAGCTTTCAAGAAAAGATAACAGATATTCAAGCAAGTACTTTTTAGCAAGTCATGTCAAGAACTTTGGCTATCATGTATCAAGCAAGCAAGTAATTACCCTTTCTCGGGTCACGCAATTCATGTCATGTCAAGCACGAGTCGAGTACAAGATTTGTGTGGAATGTCCAATCAAGCTAGTCATGCACTCGGTATAATGCCAGATACCTTATCATTCAACTCCCATGGGCACAAGTACTTTCGGGTGCTCCTCCCAGGACCAGATCGGGCCCTATATGCGCAGGCATTTATCATGTATTTTTGACATCCACTCTTGTATATATATGTAGCCAATATGGAATTTCAACATTTTAAGCTTGTAGATACGTAGGATAACTTTGAGAGAATGGAGTTCAAAAATATAACATTAGACATAGAGAGGCGATAATAACGGTATAAACACGATTTATCGATGAAACTAGGTGGAATTAGGTTCCCTTAACTCGGGTACCATGACAAACAAGTATGGACATTCTTTTTATAGAATTGAGGTCCACATGAACAGTATATCAAAGGCAAGATACCCTCATTCTTATTATAGAATTGAGGTCCACAAGAACATCAACAAATGGCATGATATCATCATCCCATTAAGAATTCTCATGATATACTCTTTGCATATCATAAGGGCCGGTATACCATGTTTCTTTTAGAGTGACATGGCATTCAATAGTGTAATGGTTTTTTTTTTAGGGTACAACCAGCTCAGTCGGCCTTGAGGGAATCCAAGGCGGCGAGGAGTCTTACGGAGGTCTCTATGACTACTCGCTAGTCCAAAGGAACGGAATGTCCAATGGAGAGCTTGTATGTCAATGAGAATTGAGGGTGATCGATAAAACATCATGAACGTGGGACTATACTCACGGAGTGGAGATATAGTGCCGATATACATATATATAGATATACTGAAACCATCGGTTGTCAGAAACAGGTAAAAACATTTTTACAGGAAAATAACGACTTAAGTAAAGTCACTACTCAAGTAATTAACGCCTTCAGTAAGGGCGTTTATCTATTTTACATTTTTGCAAAATTTCAATATTTCAGTATTTTACCAAAAACGCGCCCTAGTAAGGGGCGTTTATTTACAAGTTGACGACGTATACAGTGGTCGTTCATTCTTTACTTCTATTTTTGCAGTATATATATATATTCAGAAATTTATCAAAAACACGCCCTGGACAGGGGCGTTACTTTTCAATTCACGCCCTGAACAGGGGCGTTAGTCAAGTGAGAGACGACCTATACAGGGTCGTGAATTCAAGAATTTTCAGATTTCAAGTATATAATTTCCAGAAACAAGAGACATGGTCATGACATGAAATTTATCGGGATTCAAGTAAATATGATTGTACACTGATTTAGAATCATGTTTAAGTGAATATTGGATAATTAACAATTGAGAAAATTGACGTCCGTGTACCGGGCGTCAAATCTGGAATTGACGACCTGGTCATGGTCGTTTCTCTCAAGGTAGCGCCCTTGTCTGGGTCGCGTATACAATTAGCGCCCTTGGAAAGGGCGTTTCTTTCCAACAATAGAAACTTTTAAAACTCGTGAAAACTATATGCATGAACTAATATATATATGGTTTAACATAGTTATTATGGTGATTTGGGCTACAGTGCTTGAGAAAACCTACCTTATGAGAATTATCTGATGAACGGACGAAGGCTTGGTTAGAAATTGATGCTCTGAAGCTTCTAATAGTCAGCAGCAAGACAGAAGATGGTAATACAGAAGATGTTTGATGAGGATGATGAAGATGATGATCTTCGATCAACTTGTAGGGGAAGAAAAAGGAAGGATGATGAGAATACATCCGAAGTTAGGGAAAAGATTGAAGAACATTACCTTGTTCTTTACGTACGCAATTGATCGCTTAACCTGTATTAGAGGAAGAAGATGAAAGATTAATATCCTTCATGAAATCAAAAAGACAGAGGGAAAGATACAAGAAGAACTCACTGTTCTTCACATACCGTAACAGTAGTAGGTCGTCCAAATATATCTTTAGGGTTCGACGGGGGTTACTTATAGGGACTTTGGAAATCCTAACAAAGGTAGTGTTTGATTGGAAGTAATACTTCCAAGATAGAATTATTACTACATTCGAACTCTTTCTCATAGTTATCAACTTACCCTGGATAGACTCCTGGGTCGAACGGAACTCAAACTGAATTAGCGTCCTCAGTAAGGGCGTCGAATTTAAATTGACGCCTTGTCAAGCGTCGTTACTTGTTGAAACGCGTCCACTCAAAGGGCGTTACGCTATCTTGCCCTTTTTATTTTATTTTGGTCGTTTGAAATCTGACGCCTTATACTTTGGGCATCCTTTCTTTAATTCACGCCTTAGGTGAGGGCGTTTCTTGTAAGGTAGCGCCTTTATCTGAGGCGTTATTTTCATCAGGGTTTAATTCTTTTTCTTCCAAGCTCTTTCGTTTATTTTATTAAATCTTTTAATCTATTTTGATTTATTTATTCCTTTTATTTTATCAGGGTTGCTACAGTTAGGGTTTTTAAGCAAAATAGAGAGAGCCGGCTGTGGATATGGCAAGGGTAGGATTAGCATAGGAAACTTTATTCACGTAAGGATTCTTACGTGGGAAGCTTAAACCCCAATAGGATTCGGGGCACCCAAAGGACTCTCTCCCTATAAATAAAACCCATGATCGAAGCAGAAGCATCCTTTGTTGTTGCTGCTGTTCATCGTCGTCTTCCTCCCCTGTGCGTCGACGTCGTCCTCCTACTGCCGTGCTCTGCTTCCTCTACTTCCTGTGCATGAAGAGAAGGAGCGTCCGACTTCCTTTTCTTTCTTCTTCCCTCATCTACGAACGTGAAGACATGAGCTTCTCCTTCCTTTGTTGCTGAGCTACTGCTACTGTAGTTACTGCAATTGCTGCCGTTCTTCTTCCCCATCCCTGTTCGTTTTTGTTTTAAATATCCAAAGGGTAGGTTATCTCAAGAACTATAGCACAAGACTATAGTAATAAGTATTGCATGCACAAAGATCATGATATCCTGTTTATATCTCACTCCCAAGATCCCTGTTCTTGAGTTTTTACGTAGAGGTTGTTGTTTCTGTTTCATATGAAAATAGTGACCAGAGCAGTGGCCACTTATTAATGAACGACCGAGTAGAAGGCCGTCAATTCTTGAATTGGCGACAGTCTTCTGGCCACCAATTAATGAGCGACCATCACACTGACGCTATTTTCTTTAGTGCAATTAATAAATACTACATGTTTAAAATTTAATAACTAGGGAACCATGTATCTGAAAATCATGTTATGCATATTTCTGGATTCCCCAGATTTTTCTCTACATGTCCATGTTATTAGTTTCCTGAAAATCCACATAAATGTCAAAGTAGCACTGTTCATCCCCAATGAACAGTAATTCGTTTAAATGAACAGTAGCATGTGTGGGTAAACGTACCTGGACGATGCGTGCGCTGTTGCATGCCTAAAAGAATGGGCGATTGTTCACACAGCCATTATTTAATGAAATAGCGCCTCTACAATAGGACGCTGATTCCTGGAAATTAATTAAAAGAGAGAACAATTGGAAATTTTAAATTGACATCCATCACATGGACGCTACCTAAAGATATAGCGCCTTTTTACAAAGACGCTAATTCCTGTTATTTATTGCAAAATATAAATGAAAGGCTGGAAATTTTGAATTGACGTCCAAAGCTTGGACGCTAATTAAAGATATGGTGCCCTCTCAAAAGGAAGCTAATTCTTGTGATAATTATAAAAATTCTGTAAATTATTGATTTGGCGCCTCTCTGGAGAGACGTTAATTCTTTAAATAACGACTTTTTGAATGGACGCTATTTCCTGCTTTCACATGTTTTATCAGGTTTTGACCCATATCGCGGGTCTTTTGGCACTCTTATCTCAAGTCCGAAGATAGAGTCCATGTTTCACGTTGTTTCACGATTACACCTTAATTCTTGGAGATTGAAAGACCCTCCGTCGGATATTCCTTTCGCCAGACCAAAATTTCTTTCTCTAAGGCCTCCGTAAGTCTCCGCTAGCCTTGGATTCTCTCAAGACAACCGAGCGGGTTGCACCCTCAAAACCCTGGAACCCTATTTTTCATGTCACTCTGAAGAAGCATGATACCCTAGCCATCACGAAACGTTGTTTATGGTGTTCTGTGAGAGTCTGTCTCTGTCTGGAATTGGCGACCAGATAGTGGACGCCAATTTGAATTAGGTACCACTTGAAGTGACGCTATTTCTTTATGCCTGCACTGTTCACAGAATTGGCGGCCACCGCAGTGGATGCTATTTCTGTAATTTACAGTGGTCTGAGTGGAGGCCAATTATCCAGTTTCATGAATGTCTTGGTTTTATGCGAGATTTATCGCCTTGTCATCCTTACTTAAAGTTCTGTCCTTGAAATCTCTATTCCGTGAAATCTACCTTATTATCCTACAATGGCTTATTCCTTTGGAATTCTATTGGCTATAAATTATAGTGGATGTCTAAATATTTACATGATTCAATACTTGACCTTAATGGGGCCCGGTCTGGTCCTGGGAGGAGCACCCAAAAGTACTTATGCCCATGTGAGCTATATTGACCACGGTGTGGCATTGCACCGGAGTGCATGAGTTGTTTGATTTTGACATTCCACGATCTCGTGCTTAACTGGACTTGACATGACGTGACTTGCGTGGCCCGGAATGGGTATTTACTTGCTACATTAACAGTCAATTCTTATGACATGACTTGATATTACGTGCTTTATGTCTTGATATTTTTCATGAATCCTCTTGAAGAGTACTAGTTCGTCCTTGATAACTCTTGTTATTTTCACTCTCGACATTATCTCATGACCCTTCATGCTTAGATATACTTGCATTACATGTTACTTGTAATTTATTTAAAGCAATCTTGTTCTTGAGATGTAATCCCTACTGAGCGTTCGCTCACCTAGTGTTTCCCCTATTTCTTAGGTAATTCTGATAGCGAGACTCATTCGGACGGGGATGACCAAGAGTGATGAGCGTAGAAGCCATCCAAGATATCTACATCGAGTCTTTTACATTTTCTTCAGTCGATTATTGTATTTTTCTCTTTATTAAGTTAGAGTGTCATAAAAGTATTTTTTCTTTTAGAGAAATTATGTAATGAAGTTAGTTGGAGTTATTAATGAATAAAGACTTTGGTTATCTCTTGTCTTTTGCGCACTATATCTATGGGTCAAATTTCCTTGTGCTCTGATTGACATGATTGATATAAACTCATCACGCATACCAGGTTCCTTCTGCGCTTGGGACGTGACAATTTTTATGGTATCAAAGCCTAGGTTTTTCAATTTACCTAGGTTACCAAAGTCCAAGGATAGGTTTTATTCCTTTACCTGGTGAGATGGGTAGAACCATGGGTTAAGTCAAGATAGGACAAAACACTTTTAGTCACATATTAATTAAGTCTAATTCCCTTGTAGGATCATGGCCGCTAAGAGAGCCCAGTGGCACGACATGCAATGCACTGTCCAAGGTCTTACCCAAGCGCTGCAACAAGTGGCGCAAGGGGGCATGAACCGTGAAGCCGGAGATCTCCACCGAAGCTTTAGGAACATGAACCCGCATAAGTTCGTTGGCTCTTTCGACCCGGATGACGCCGAGAATTGGATGAAGGAGATGGAATGTATATTCCGTGTGATGCAATGCATGGGTGGAGAGAAGGTGCTACTGGCTACATTCCAACTAGAGCGGGACGCCCGATTCTGGTGGGAATATGTAGAAGCAACTTTGCCACACGATCACATCACGTGGAGCGAATTCGTGGAGTATTTCAATAGCAAATATTTCTCGGATAGAATTCAAGAGAAGAAGGCCGCAAAGTTTGCCGCGTTAAAACAAAGGAGTTTATCAATGGCCGAGTATGAGGCCCAATTCTCTAGGCTGTCAAGGTATGCACCACATCTGGTGAGTACTAAGAAGATGAAGGCCCGAAGATTTCTTAATGGGCTTCGACCACTATACATCATACAACTGGCGCCGATGGACATACAAGTCTATTCGGAGATGGTAAGGCGAGCCCAACTACTAGAAGATGCCACAGAGCTGTCTGATAGAATCTGTGGGAGAGACAAGAAGGAGCACGTCACGAGCTCTGGAACATTCAAACCCTCCTTTAACAAGAAGAGGTCAAGTAATGGGGGTGATTCCTCCAAAGAAAATAAATTCAAGAAGAATGACAAGCCTTTCTCTATCACTACCACACCATCTAAGGAGGTGTGTAAACATTGCAACAAGGCCGGTCATAAGGCCGAAGAGTGCTGGCGAAGGTTGGGAGCTTGTCTCTGATGCGGGAGTCGTGATCATAGGATTCCCGATTGTCCTTTACTCAATGAATAAGCCAACAATGAGAAGCGCCCGACAAAGAAGCAAGGCCGTCTCCAAGCTCTACAAGAGGCGGAACAGAGTGAAGGAGGTATTGTGGAAGGTACATTAAAAACTTGTTCCAAGACTGCTCATGTCTTATTTGATACCGGCGCGACTCATTCATTTGTTTCCAAAAGATTTGCTACTTCATTTTCTACGGAACCTGAGTGGTTAGACTTAGTTATTTCTACTCCTCTTAGAAGCGAATCTGAGATTTCACACCATTACCCGAATAGTGAAGTTATGGTTAAAGGGCAAAATCTACCTGCCGATTTGATATGCCTAGACATGAAAGGGTATGATGTCATATTAGGTGCCGATTGGCTATCCACACACAAGGCATCTATAGATTGTCGGAAGGGCAAAGTAACTTTTGAAGATTATCCGGAGCTGGTTTACACTAGTCCTCGGAGTCGGAACAAGTCACCCCTTATTTCAGCTCTTCGAGCCCGAAAGCTTGTAAGGAAAGGTTGCATGGCCTTTCTTGCCCTTGTAACCATAAAGGAGGTTAAGGAGTCAACGCTAGAAGATATCCGCATAGTTTGAGACTTTCCTGATATTTTTCCAGAGGATTTTCTGGTTTACCCTCGGAGAGGGAAGTGTCATTCACTATTGACCATATCCCTGGTGCTGGTCCTGTCTCTAAGGCACCCTATAGAATGTCCCCCGCCGAGTTAAAGGAATTGAAGGAACAATTGATGGAGCTTTTGAATAAAGGATTTATCAGGCCGAGTACTTCCCCGTGGGGAGCACCTGTGCTATTCGTCGAAAAGAAGGATGGAATGATGAGACTTTGCATCGATTATCGGCAATTGAATTAACTTACTATCAAGAACAAGTACCCGCTGCCGAGGATCGACGAATTATTTGATCAAATATCAGGAGCTAAATATTTCTCGAAGATTGATCTTAGATCGGGATACCACCAACTGAGGATCAAGGATGAGGATATTCATAAGACCGCATTTCGGACCAGGTATGGACATTATGAATTTACTGTTATGCCTTTTGGACTAACAAATGCCCCTGCAACCTTTATGCAGTTAATGAACAGTATATTCAGGCCTCATCTGGATCAGTTTGTTGAGGTTTTCATTGATGATATATTAATATATTCAAAGTCCGAGAAAGATCATGAAGATAATTTGAGGATTGCTGTAACGACCCGAAATCCAAACACCGGGAAGGCCCGATAGCCCGAATCTCGAACCGCCACCCACGAGCCCGAAGACTCGGAAGGGTTGAAAGGATGGTGTGGAGATACACAAGAATCTAAAATAATTACAGAGCTATGCAGATTAAATTAATTAAGTAGGAAGCAATAATTAACATTAATTAAATTACATGGTCCACAAAATAATAGCAGTCTAAAAAAGACAGTAGTCCACAACTAGTACAGTTCAAAGAAAAGTACAACTACACGGGGCATATCCCGGAACTGGCAACTTGCAACTAACCTTGGGCACCTGAACCACGTGGAGCCTCTGAAGCGCTCCCCTGAAGCCTCGTCTCAACTAAAACACAGTGAAAATATGCAGGGAATGAGCCTCAAAACACAAGGCTCAGTAGGGATCATTCGGTCCCCACCTCGCAAACTGAGAAACTTGCGTGAAAAGTAACTACAAGCTACTACGACGGCTAGTACCAAACACACGGCACGAAAATTGAGACAAAGCGTCAAAAGCCAAAGAAAACCCAAGAGTCACTACCAGACAAAGACAGGAGTACCAACCCACTAGAAGTAAGGCCGGATGCGTCCACTGATGACTTAAACCGCGCCTCGGGTGTCCCCCTCGACCCCTGGTGGAACGGGGACACCATACTAGTAACCACAGAACAAGTGACTAGCTGGGGTCGCGCTCGTCAGCGCGGGTCCAACCGCCCCCAACCACGTGTGCACACATAGACCGTGCGTCTCTGGTCTTGCCCTCTAACTAGTTTTCCCCTCAGCCGACTCTGGCTGGTAGACGTGGGGCCCGACGGAAACTAGTCTAAATCCGTCTCTCAGGGTAGCCTCGCCACCACTCCCTGGTGGGACCACTCGTGTGTCGGAAGGCTTCGACTAGTGGAGGGTCACTGAAGGAGTAGACTCTCTAGTCAACGGAAAACGACGTCTAAACCGGACAAAGTACAAGGGCCGCTCCTCGTACCGACACCGACTCACGGTGACACGAGCCGAGAACACCAACTCCCGGGATCCCACAACACCCTCACGTGTGGGCCCCACATGATGCCTAGCATCAGTCAGACCACGGGTAAGCACGTGGATCGAGATCCACTCACCCGGGACTCGAATTGGTAAAACATAACTCCGGTCGGACATAGATCTCTGGCGGTCCACCTTTGGGCCGCCACAGAGTCTGGCAGTCTAGAATTGGGCCGCAGCAAGGACTGTAGCGGTCCAACAATGGGCCGCCACACCCTATGTTGCGAAGGAAATGGCAGTCCTACCTTGGTCCGCCACAAGGATGAGGCGGGCATACCTTCGGCCGCCACACCCCAAAAACTCCCAACGGTCGAAAACCAACGGTCGAAAATCAACGGTCAACTCACCCTCTAGCGGTCTGACCCTCGGCCACCACATCTTCTGGCGGTCTATCATGCAGCTGCCAGAAGACATGGGGACCTACCGACAAAACAGTGCCCTGTGGCGCACCCACCTTGGGCCGCCACAGGCTCTGGCGCACCTACCCTGGGCCGCCAAAGGCTCTGGCGGTCTCTGGAAGGACCGCCAAATCGTTCCGAGAACGGGCCGGCGGGAACAAACCCAAAAACTCGTTCCACGCTCCGATCATCCACGGATGAGGGGAAAAACAAGGGGGAAGCTCCCCTATAGCCCCTAGCATGCAACTACGCCCTCGAATCGATCCGAAACGCGACGAAATGGTAGATCGACACACAACCCCCAAAACATAGATTTTGCCCTACCCGGCTTAAAAACGCCCCTCTCGACCTCTCCTCGGCCTACAAATCATGGGGGACGATGGGATGAGCATGGGGATCCATCTCTCTACCTCAATGGAGCTAAAGCTCCGCCGAAATGCCGCCGAATGCGAAGAAGAAGCTTTTAGAACCATCGTTCCTTCACGAAATCCCACGAGCGACACGCCGCCACGATCGCCTCGCCGCCTCCGTCGTCACCACGCCGTCACCTCACTGCCATCTACAGCCGGGGAGGGGCGCCACCGCGGTCATGCCGGACGAAGAGAGAGAGGAAGGGGGTGGTCGGTCACGGAAGGAAGAAGGAAGAGGAAGAAAGAAGAAGAAAGGGAAAAAGAAAAAGAAAATAGGGGTTTATATAGAAAATCCAGAAATTCCAGAAAATACCAAAAAATAGGAAAATATACCACCGCGATCGTTGGAACGCGCTGATCGCTGTGGTACCATTCCTGAGTAGGTGAATGACCCGGTTCACCCGCTACGGGGTTCCGTAGGTCCTGTCAGGGAAAAATACGAGAAACCGCGGAACACGTTCCGGGACCTCCGAAACTGATCCGAATCGCACGGATCCGAACCCGAAAGATGACCCCGGGCAAAATGAGAACAAAATCTCCGAGAAAATAGATCCGAGACCCAAGAAGAGGGATCCAAAGGGTCCGGGATATTACAGCCCTCCCCCCTTAAACAAATTTCATCCTCGAAATTTAAACCAAAGCATAGGGGAAGAAAAGGGGTACTCACTCGAACAAAAAGGGAACTGATGACGCATCTCGTCCTCACGCTCCCACGAAGCCTCACCACTAGAGTGCCGCTGCCACACCACCTTAACCAGAGGGATAACCTTGTTCCATAGGTGCTGCTCTCGCAGATCCTCAATACGGATAGGGAACTCCGGTAGAGACAGATTGGGAGTCACCTCGGGCCAAAGCGAGTCCTCCAACACATGAGAAACATCGGGCAAATACTTCCTCAACATTGAGACATGGAACACGTCATGCACCGCTACAAACGCAGGAGGTAGTTACAACCGATAAGCAACCTCGTCGATGCGCTCCACGATGAGGAAAGGACCAACATAGGGGGACTCAACTTCCCACGCTGTCCAAATCTCATCACTCCCTTCATGGGAGAAACCCTAAAAAATACAGGGTCACCGACCGCAAAACAGAGTGGCTGCCTTCTCCGATTGGCATAGCTCTTATGCCGACTCTGCACCACCAACATGTTCTGATGGACCAGATGCACCACATCAATACACTGCTGCACCAGCTCCGGTCCTGTCACAACACGCTCACCAACCTCAGACCAATCGAGTGGAGTCCGACACTGTGCCCCGTACAACGCCTCATAAGGAGCCATCCCAATTCTCAAATGATAGCCGTTATTGTAGGCAAACTCCACCAATGGTAGATGATGAATCCAACTCCCTTGCCATTCCAAACAACAGGATCTCAACATATCCTCTAGCGTCTGAATGGTCCTCTCTAACTGACCATCTGACTGAGGATGATATGCTCAGCTAAATGTCAACTCCATGCCAAGAGCTCGCTGGAAACTCCTCCAAAATCCAGAAGTGAAATGCGGATCTCGATCGGACACAATGGAAATGAGAATCCCATGCAAAGGTACGATATGCTCCACATAAAGACGAGCCAACTTGGACACACTGCAGCTGACTTTGATCGGTAACAACCGAGCAACTTTCGTCAGCCTATCCACCAGCAACCAAATGCTATCCTGCCCACTCGGTGCCCTCGGCAATCCCACCATAAAATCTATGGTCACGTGGTCCCATTTTCACGCGGGAACCTCCAAAGGCTGAAGAGTACCTCCTGGTCGCTGATGCTCCGCCTTCACCTGCTGACAAGTCAGGCATCGGGCCACATACTCGGTAATATCTCTCTTCATTCCAGGCCGCCAGAACTGCCTCTTCAAGTTCTGATACATCTTCATCGCGCCCGGGTGCACAGTGTACCGACTCCAATGAGCCTCCCATAGCACCACACGCCTCACCTGCTCCTCGGATGGGACGTACAGTCTACCACGGAATCTTACAGCTCCATCCTCGCCGCAATCCACATCAGCCAAAGCCAAAATCCGAGGCAACTCAGGGTTTGAACGCTGAGCATCTGTCACCTGGCGATGAATCGCATGCGTGACAGTCAAGCTCGTAAGAACAACTGACCCCGGCTCCTGGGGAACCTTAAGCCTAAATGTCACGGTCGGCACCTGTTCTCATTGCCTCCACTTCCTCATCATCATGGTGCTGACAAAGACCTTCCTACTCAAGGCATCGGCAACGACGTTCATCCTACCCGGCTGATAAGACAGGGTGAAGTCATAATCCTTCATATACTCCATCCATCGCCTTTGCCTGAGGTTGAGGTCCTTCTGAGTGAACACATACCTCAAACTCTGATGGTCTGTGAACACCTTGAACTTCTCACTGTACAGATAATGCCTCCAAATCTTCAATGCAAAGATCACAACTGCTAACTCAAGATCATGGGTAGGGTAGTTCTCCTCATGGGGCTTTAGCTGCTAAGATGCATAAGCCACCACTCTACCGTGCTGCATCAGCACAGCACCCAAACCAATCCTGAAAGCATCTGTACACACCACAAAATCTCCTGATCCAAAAGGCAACACCAACACCGGTGCCGAGGTGAGCAACAGCCTAAGCTCCATAAAGCTCTGCTCACACTCACCAGTCCAGACAAACGGCACATCCTTCCGCGTAAGCCTGGTCATCGGGGCTGCAACACGAGAAAAATCCTGAATGAACCTCCTATAATAGCCTGCAAGCCCCAAGAAACTCCGAATCTTCATCACGGACCTTGGCCTCGGCCACTGCATCACTACCTTGACCTTGGCTGGATCCACGAAAATACCATCACCAGAAATCACGTGCCCTAAAAAGTGCACCTCGTGAAGTCAAAACTCACACTTGCTGAGCTTAGCATACAATTGGTGATCTCGCAAAGTCTACAACACAACCCTTAAATGATACGCATGCTCATCTGCAGACCGCGAATACACAAGGATGTCGTCCACAAACATGACCACGAACTGGTCCAAGTAGGGACGGAACACCCTCTTCATCAAATCCATAAACGCTGCGGGGGCATTGGTGAGCCCAAACGGCATCACCAGAAACTCATAATGCCCGTATCTCAAGCTGAACGCCGTCTTCTCCACGTCAGACTCTCGAATCCGCAACTGATAATAACCGGACCGTAAATCAATCCATGAGAACACTCGAGTAGACTGAAGCGGGTCGAACAAGTCATTAATCGCGGCAATGGATACTTGTTCTTAACGATCACCTCATTCAACTGTCGATAGTCAATGCACAGCCTCAGACTACCATCCTTCTTATTTACAAACAACACTGGCGCACCCCAAGGGGAAAAGCTAGGATGAATATACCCCTTGGCCAGCAACTCCTGCAACTGCGCCCTCAACTCTCTCAACTCAGCGGGAGCCATACGGTAAGGAGCCTTCGACAAAGGTCCCATACTAGGCACAATCTTGATCACCAAATCAATCTCCCGCTGGGGAGGCAATCCAGGTAGGTCCTCGGGAAAAACATTGGGAAACTCGCACACCACAGGAATGTTCTCCACATCCGGCTCCGACTGGTCCACCGTGACCACAAAAGCGGGAAAACCCTGACAACCCGCATCAAGCAAACGACGAGCCCTAATAGTCAAAATAAGAAAGCGGGAAGAGGAAGACCTAATACCTTGGAAATAGAAGGTGGGTCCACGAAGCCGCCGAAAATAAACACTCTTCGAGTCACAATCCACCAAAGCATGATGTGCCTCGAGCCAATCCATGCCCAAAATCACATCAAAGTCCTGAAGTGGCAACGTATAAGCCTGGCCGGCAAACTCCGCCCTTCAACCCACATAGGAACCTCATCAAAACAATACTAAGTGATCATAAAATCACCAGAAGGCAACTCCACTGCCAAATCATAGGACAACTGGGTCACCGGCTCCTCAATACTCAGCGCGAAATCTTCTGAAATAAACGAATGAGACGCGCTAGAATCAAACAAAACTTGAGCCACACAACCCAAAATCTAACGGTACCTTCCACGAGCTATGACGCCACTGTCTCTACCCTGGTCATGTGTGTAATCTGGCCTCGGGATCTCTACTTGCCTCCCACACTCGATGACCTAGGTAGCGGCGGATACTGCCCTTGCTACTGTTGCTACCTCTGCTGTTGAGGGTACTGCTGCTGCGGAGGAAACTACTGCTGCTGCGGCCTCTGAGGACAGTCACGCGCCATGTGCCCTAACTAGTCACACCTAAAACAAATCATCGGCGCCGTGCACTGCCTGCCTGGATGCGACTCGCCACACCGGGGACACAATCCCCGCGATCCACCCACTAATCCCAGACACTGAAAAGGGACCAGCTGCTGCACACTGCCCGAAGATGCCTGCCTCTGATCCTTACGCTTCTTCTTGAAACTCTTCTTGAGAAACTTCTTGACCTTGGAGCCAAAAGACGCAGATCCTATCACTGACGCTGTCAGTGTCGACGCTCCCGAACTACCCATAGCGTGCTGGAAAGTACTCTTCTAATGGGTAGCCGTGTGCTGACTATGGCCTGACTGGGACTGCCCCTGGCCTCCCTGTCCTCGGACCTTCTGCATATCTAGCTCCAAAGATGCCGCCACACGAGACGCTATCTCCAAATCAGTAGCATCGTTTGCCATCAGAAGGTGCCTCAGCTCCTGCCTCAAACCCTGAACGAACTGCTCCGTCTTCACTCCCTCATGCTCCATGATATGGGAGCATAACGGCCTAACTCCATAAATCGAGCCCTGTACTGCAACACTGACATGTTACCCTGAACAAGCTCCAAAAATTGACGCATCTTCTGCGTACCAACATAGGATGGGCATAAAGTATGCTCAAAGACCATAACGAAGTCCTTCCACGTAATCTCCTGAAGCGGACGAGATCGAAAGGACATCTTCCACTCCGAAGACCACCAATCTTGAGCTGTACCCTGCAACTGGTTACATGCCAACATCACCATGTCCTCCACAACATAGCGCATGGAACTGAACACTCTCTCCATCTCATCAAGCCAACGCCTGGCCACATCGGGATCTGGCTGGCCCTCATAATAGGGTGAGTGAAACTGCAAGAAGTCCCTCACAGCACGACTGGGTCCACCCCTAGCCGACGAGCCCTCGCCAGCATCACCGCCAAACTGCTGAGAAAATGGCCTGAAACATACTCCGAAAGAAATCCTCGGCCCCTAGAACTCTCGCTGCATCCCCTGCCTGGTTGGTGACTAGTGGCACTCTGCTCTGCTCCTCTTGCTCCTCTACCGACTGTCCCTGCTAAGAGCGAGTCCTCCGCCTTGGCGCCATACTCGTCTACTGGAAACAGACAGAAGACACGAGAAACGGTGAAATCAATAAAACACACGATGCCCTAAGCCAGTGCCGACTATACATCATTATTGTGGACTAGTGGACCACTGTAACTATTTACGATTCTCATATATATCCACAACTGTGCTCTGATACCAGCTGTAACGACCCAAAATCCGAACACCGGGAAGGCCCGATAGCCCGAATCTCGAACCTCCACCCACGAGCCCGAAGACTCGGAAGGGTTGAAAGGATGGTGTGGAGATACACAAGAATCTAAAATAATTACAGAGCTATGCAGATTAAATGAATTAAGCAGGAAGCAATAATTAACATTAATAAATTACATGGTCCACAAAATAACAGTAGTCTAAAAAAGACAGTAGTCCACAACTAGTATAGTCTAAAGAAAAGTACAACTACACGGGGCATACCCCGGAACTGGCAATTGGCAACTAACCTTGGGCACCTGAACCACGTGGAGCCTCTGAAGCGCTCCCCTGAAGCCTCGTCTCACCTGAAACACGGTGAAAACATGTAGGGAATGAGCCTCAAAACACAAGGCTTAGTAAGGATCATTCGGTCCCCATCTCGTAAACTGAGAAACTGCACGAAAAGTAACTACAAGCTACTACGACGGCTAGTACCGAACACACGGCATGGAAACTGAGACAAATCGTCAAAAGCCAAAGAAAACCCAAGAGTCACTACCAGACAAAGACAGGAGTACCAACCCACTAGAAGTAAGGCCGGATGCATCCACTGAGGACTTAAACCGCGCCTCGGGTGTCCCCCTCGACCTCTGGTGGAACGGGGACACCGTACTAGTAACCACAGAGCAAGTGACTAGCTGGGGTCGCGCTCGTCAGCGCGGGTCCAACCGCCCCCAACCACGTGTGCACACACAGACCGTGCGTCTCTGGTCTGGCCCTCTGACTGGTTTTCCCCTCAGCCGGACTCTGGCTGGTAGACGTGGGGCCCGATCGAAACCAGTCTAAAATTATCTCTCAGAGTAGCCTCGCCACCACTCCCTGGTGGGACCACTCGAGTGTCGGAAGGCTACGACTAGTGGAGGGTCACTGAAGGAGCAGACTCTCTAGTCAATGGAAAATGACGTCTAAACCGGACAAAGTACAAGGGCCGCTCCTCGTACCGACACCGACTCACGGTGACACGAGCCGAGAACACCAACTCTCGGGATCCCACGGCACCCTCACGTGTGGCCCCCACATGATGCCCAGCATCAGTCAGACCACGGGTAAGCACGTGGATCGAGATCCACTCACCCGGGACTCGAATCGGTAAAACATAACTCCGGTCGGACATAGATCTCTGGCGGTCCACCTTTGGGCCGCCACAGAGTCTGGCGGTCCGGAATTGGGCCGCCACAAGGACTGTAGCGGTCCAACAATGGGCCGCCACACCCTGGGTTGCGAAGGAAATGGCGGTCCTACCTTGGTCCGCCACAAGGATGAGGCGGGCGTACCTTTGGCCGCCACACCCCAAAAACTCCCAACAGTCAGAAATCAACGGTCAACTCGCCCTCTGGCGGTCTGACACTCGGCCGCCACATCTTCTGGCGGTCTATCGTGTAGTCGCCAGAAGACATGGGGACCTGCCGATAAAATAGTGCCCTGTGGCGCACCCACCTTGGGCCGCCACAAACTCTGGCGCACCTACCCTGGGCCCCTAATGGCTCTGGCGGTCTCTGGAAGGACCGCCAAATCGTCCCGAGAATGGGCCGACGGGAACAAACCGAAAAACCCGTTCCACGCACCGATCATCCACGGATGAGGGGGAAAACAAGGGGGAAGCTCCCCTATAGCCCCTAGCATGCATCTACGCCCTCGAATCGGTCCGGAACGCGATGAAATGGTAGATCGGCATACAACCCCCAAAACATAGATTTTGCCCTACTCGGCTCAAAAATGCCCCTCTCGACCTCTCCTCGGCCTACAAATCACGGGGGAGGACGAGATGAGCATGGGGATCCGTCTCCCTACCTAAATGGAGCTAGAGCTCCGCCGAAACGCCGCCGAACGCGAAGAAGAAGCTTTTAGGACCCTCGTTCCTTCACGAAATCCCACGAGCCACACGCCGCCGTCGCCGCCACGCCGTCACCTCACTACCGTCTGTAGCCGGGGAGGGGCACTGCCGCGGTCACGTAGGACGAAGAGAGAGGGGAAGGGGGTGGTCACTCACAGAAGGAAGAAGGAAGAGGAAGAAAGAAGAAGAAAGGGAAAAAGAAAAAGAAAATAGGGGTTTATATAGAAAATCTGGAAATTTCAGAAAATACCAAAAAATAGGAAAATATACCGCCGCGATCGTTGGAACGCGCTGATCGCTGTGGTACCATTCCAGAGTAGGTGAACGACCCGGTTCACCCGCTACGGGGTTCCGTAGGTCATGTCAGGGAAAAACACGGGAAACCGCAGAACACGTCCCGGGACCTCCGAAACTGATCCGAATCGCACGGATCTGAACCCGAAAGATGTCCGAAAGATAACCCCGGGCAAAATGAGAACAAAATATCCTAGAAAATAGATCCGAGACCCAAGAAGAGGGATCCAAAAAGTCCGGGATATTACAATTGCATTGCAAATATTGAGGAATAATAAGCTCTATGCCAAAGTCAGCAAATGTGATTTCTGGCTCGAGAAAGTATCTTTCTTGGGACATGTGATTTCTAAAGATGGGATTTCTGTTGATCCGTCAAAGGTCGAGGCAATGAAGGATTGGGAAAGACCAACAAATGCTACCGAAATCCGTAGTTTCTTGGGGCTGGCTGGTTATTATCGGTGATTTATAAAGGATTTCTCCAAGATTGCTGTCCCTCTTACTAAGCTGATACGAAAGGAGAATCCGTATGTCTGGTCTGAAGATTGTGAAGAGAGTTTCCAAACCTTAAAGGACCGTCTGACTAATGCCCCTATCTTAGCATTGCCCATCGAAGGAAAGAAATCCGAGGTATATACCGATGCATCTGGTATTGGCCTCGGATGTGTATTAATGCAACAAGGGAAGGTTATTGCCTACTCTTCCTGACAGTTGAAGAAGCATGAGGAGAACTATCCGGTTCACGACTTAGAGTTGGCCGCGGTGGTGTTTGCCTTGAAGATTTGGAGACACTATCTCTATGGAGAATAATTCACCGTGTACTCTGATCATAAAAGTCTCAAGTATTTATTTTCTTAAAAATAATCGAATATGAGACAAATGCGCTGGCTAGAGTACCTCAAGGATTTCGACTTCACCATACAATATCATCCTGGAAAGGGTAATTTCGTAGCTGATGAACTTAGTCGAAAGCCAAGAGCATTACTGGCTAGTTGCATGATTCAGGAATGGAGGATGCTAGAACAATTCTCCAAGTTGAATATAAGTCTGGACGAGGAAAAGGGACGTGTCATTCTGTCACACATGAGTTTACATCCGGACTTACTCTCAAAGATCAAGGTGTTACAAGATAATGACCCGGTACTAGTAGAAATCAAATGCAAGTTAAATGAACAACCTGACTTCAAGATAGCACCGGATGGAAGGTTATTATTTCATGAAAGGACTTGTGTACTGGATTGTTTGGAATTGAAAAATAAGATTTTAGAAGAAGCTCACCGATCGAAATGCACTATTCACCCTGGTGCCACCAAGATGTACCAAGACTTAAAAAGAAATTTTTGGTGGACCAACATGAAGAGAGAGGTAGCGGAATTTGTCTCTCGCTGCCTTACCTGCCAAAGGATCAAGTCAGAACATCAAAAGCTTGCAGGTAAACTGCACCCCTTAGACATTCCTAAGTGGAAGTGGGAGAACACATGGATAGATTTCGTCATGGGTTTGCCTAAGACCAAGGGCGGAAATGATGAAATATGGGTGATTATAGATCGGTTGACCAAGTCTACACACTTCCTGCCTATCAAAAGTAAATGGTCGGTTGATGTGCGAGCAGCTTTGTATATCAAAGAGATTGTGAGGCTACATGGAGTTCCTGTCTCAATAGTGTCTGACCAAGACCCTCGTTTCACATCACACTTCTGGAAGGGTCTACAACACTCTTTGGGGACGAGACTCAACTTCAGCACTACATTTCATCCCCAAACCGATAGTCAGATCGAGAGAATGAATCAGGTCATGGAAGACATGCTCAAGGCCTGCATTATTGATTTTGATGGAAGTTGGCACGATCATCTGTCTCTAGTAGAATTTGCCTACAATAATAGTTATCAGGCAAGCATTCAAATGGAACCCTTTGAGAAACTGTACGGAAGGAGTTGCCTCTCACCCCTATGCTGGGATGAAGTTGGAGAAAGATAACTTCTAGACCCAGAGATGGTAAGAGATACAAAGGTTCAGATCATTAGAGAAAGACTTCGGATGGCTTAGTCTAGATAAAAGACCTATGCCGATACTAGAAGGAGAGACCTCGAGTTCTAAGTAGAAGACCGTGTATTCCTTATGGCTTTCCCAGGACGAGGTATTATAAGATTTGGTGTTAAGGGTAAACTTACACCAAGATATATCGGTCCCTTTGAAATTCTAGAAAGAGTTGGCGAGGTTGCCTACCTGATCGCATTGCCACCATAATTATCTGAAGTTCACAATGTATTTCATGTCTCTATGCTCAAGAAGTATGTTCACGATCCATTCCAGGTCATAGAACACGGCAATCTAGTGTTACAAAAGGATCTCACGTATGAACAAAAGCCTTTGAAGATCCTTGACCATGAAGTCCGTGTACTATAGAACAAGACTATACCCATGGTGAAGGTTCAATGGAATAGAAACTTCGAACATGAAGCTACATGGGAGATCGAAGAGTCTATGAGAAGGAGATTTCCTGACTTATTCTAATAGTAAGTACTCTGCACCCTCAAAGTTTACACACCATTGAATTTGGGGACCAAATTCTTTTAAGTGGGCGAGGGTGTAGCACCCCGTTAAAATAGTGAAAAATAAAGTTCTTCCATAAATTGAATTAATAAAATATATACCTATATTCCAACTCAAAGAAATTAATAAACCAACCCAAATAGCCAAATGGGCCAGACCCATTACATCTAATCAAACCCACACTTTAAATAAGTCCAAAAACCCTTCCTACAAGCCAATAAACCCAAAAGAGGAGTTAATGGGCCTTACGAGTGGGGCTAGCTTTAGGATAAATACACTTATATATATATATATATAGGGCTTTCACCTTATCACGTTCGAAGGAGCCTGCATGAGAGTTAGGGTTTTTAAACAAAATAGAGAGAGCCGGCTGTGGATATGGCAAGGGTAGGATTAGCATGGGAAACTTTAATCACGTAAGGATTCTTGCGTGGGAAGCTTAAAACCCAATAGGATTCGGGGCACCCATAGGACTCTCTCCCTATAAATAAAACCCATGATCAAAGCAGAAGCATCCTTTGCTGCTGCTGCTGTACGTCGTCATCTTCCTCCCCTGTGCGTCGACGTCGTCCTCCTACTGCCGTGCTCTGCTTCCTCTACTTCCCGTGCGTGAAGAGAAGGAGCGTCCGACTTCCTCTTCTTTCTTCTTCCCTCGTCTACGAACGCGAAGACATGAGCTTCTCCTTCCTTCGTTGCTGAGCTGCTGCTGTTGCAGTTATTGCAGTTGCTGCCGTTCTTCTTCCCCATCCCAGTTCGTCTTCATTTTAAATATCCAAAAGGTAGGTTATCTCAAGAACTATAGCACAAGACTATAGTAACAAGTATTGCATTCATAAAGATCATGATATCATGTTTATATCTCATTCCCAAGATCCCTGTCCTTGATTTTTTATGTAGAGGTTGTTGTTTCTGTTTCACATGAAAATAGCGACAAGAGCAGTGGCCGCTTATTAATGAACGACCGATTAGAAGGCAGTCAATTATTGAATTGGCGACAGTCTTCTGGCCGCCAATTAATGAGCGACCATCACACTGACGCTATTTCCTTTAGTGCAATTAATAAATACTACATGTTTAAAATTTAATAACTAAGGAACCATGTATCTGAAAATCATGTTATTCATATTTTTGGATTCCCCAGATTTTCCTCTACTTGTCCATTTTATTAGTTTCCTAAAAATCTCCATAAATGTCAAAGTAGCATTGTTCATCCCCAATGAATAGTAATTCATTTAAATGAACAGTGGTATGTGTGAGTAAACGTACCTGGCCGATGCGTGCACTGTTGCATGTCTAAAAGAATGGGCGATTGTTCACACAGCCGCTATTTATTGAAATAGCGCCTCTGCAAGAGGACGCCGATTCCTGGAAATTGATTAAAAGAGAGAACAATTGGAAATTTTAAATTGACGTCCATCACATGGACGCTACCTAAAGATATAGCACCTTTTTACAAAAACGCTAATTCCTATTATTTATTGCAAAATATAAATGAAAGGCTGGAAATTTTGAATTGATGTCCAAAGCTTGGACGCTAATTAAAGATATGGTGCCCTTTCAAAAGGACGCTAATTCTTGTGATAATTATAAAAATCCTGTAAATTATTGATTTGGCGCCTCTCTGGTGAGACGCTAATTCTTTAAATAATGACTTTCCAAATGGACGCTATTTCCTGCTTTCACATGTTTTATCGAGTTTTGACTTATATCGCGGGTCTTTTGGCACTCTTATCTCAAGTCCGAAGATAGAGTCCCTGTTTCACATTGTTTCACGATTACACCTCAATTCTTGGAGATTGAAAGACCCTCCGTTGGATATTCCTTCCGCCAGACCGAAATTTCTTTCTCTAAGGCCTCCGTAAGTCTCTGCTAGCCTTGGATTCCCTCAAAGCAACCGAGCGGGTTGTACCCTCAAAACCCTGGTGTTGGCCCAGACTAGATGGCGGACAAGAAGGGGGGTTGAATTGTCCCCTTTGCCGAGATGGCGGATTTCAAAAATAATCTAAACTAATCACTGTGGAATTAAAATTAACTACGATAATTGATCTAAACTAACATGAGATATAATAGATATCTCAATCTTTCTGAACTCACACGGATTTTCAATGCAAGGAACAATTAACTTTAATCCTAACATGGATAGCGGATGAAGCGATGTGTAGAGGTGCAACGAATAAAAACCTATCCTATGACCTGTGAAAGGAGGTAGATGAAATGGACAATCACACAGGCAAGCCACATGCAACACAGAGATTTTTAGGTGGTTCGGGACCACGACGGACTCCCTATGTCCACCCCTCACCGAACCCCGGTGAGGCTTCACTACATCTTACAAAATGTAGCAACACGGGGACGATCCTCAACACCCCACACGCTGCTTCCACAACAATACACAACCACGGGACTAGCCCTAAGCCGCTGCCACCGCAGCACACACGCACGCAGTCGGGGAACACACCTCGGATGCAAAAACCACACGGAGACGCAGCTCCGTCTACACTCACAAACTCGGGGAAACTTACCCCGCAATGGTTCCACACACTCGGAGACACACCTCCGCTCACACATAGTAATATATCGAGTTTGACGAAAGAAAGGGATATACAATAAGCGCTCAAATTCCAATCTATGCTCAAATGAAAGAATAGAAACGAGAGAAGAAAGATTCCCCCTCAAATCTGTTATCAGTCCCGTCCATAGTAGTGGTAGGGTGCGCTGGAGAGTTTTATCCGTAGAGTGGAGGCCGGCTAAGCTCGTAGGAGACGCCCACGAATGGATCTTCAGGAACCACGTTCAGAACAAGGATCAGATAGGTAGAGATATGCTCTTGATGCGTTCTCCTCTTCTTATTCTTCCTCCTCCAAGTAGATGCGTCGCCCCGTTCCTCCTTTCCCTGCAAAGGATAGAGAAATATTAGCCAAGGGACATCTCCTTCGATGGAGATTGCAGCATACATATACCCAAGAGAATTAGCAGCAAAAAGACCACAAAGCCCCTCTCAAAACCCTTCAAATACACACCCAATAGATGGAAGAAACCTTAAGAGTTATAGGGTAAAAAGCCTAAGCCAATCGGACCTAAAATGATGAAGAACGAACAAAAGATGGTAGACCCGATTAGGGCTGCCCGGGACAAGTGTCGACTCTCAGAGTCGACACTTGTTCGCAGGTGTTCTGCCAGCGAACAAAAACCAACACACAGGCAAAAGTGTCGACTCTTGGAGTCGACACTTTTGGCCATGTGAACAGCCAAAGCACAAAACAACATGCAGCGTGAAGAGTGTCGACTTAAGGAGTCGACACTTTTTCATCTGCCTGCTGGAAACACACAGGCCAGCATGCTGACCAGAAAGTGTCAACTCCTTGAGTCGACACTTTTCTTGACAGTAGTGAAAACTACTATAAATCAGGATGAAAAGTCGGAAACCTTCAACCATGTTCAAACGCCTATTACCCCATACAAAAACCAATTAAATGCTAAGCATTAGGGGTCTTAAAAAGAACACTCATCCTGGGTTTCAAAGAATTTGACGAAACTAAATGAGTATAAAGGTGCCACAGGATAAACATGAACTCACTATGAAAACCCATTCATGGCAACATAAATTAAATCAGAAAATAGATTCTTACCATGTCTCCAAAGTTTGGAGATCAACATCCATATTAAACCTACACTAGTGTAACCAGTCATTTATACCAGTTCAACATGCCTCCCATGTACAAGTTTAGTTCAGAGCAAACTGAACTCATATTGACATCATTTGTGATTTAAACATGCAATCCACTCTCAAATGGAATTTTCAACCTATATGGCATATCGGTACCAAAATATTCATCAAGCATTGGTTTGACTTGTAAATTAAATCCACCTCGGATGTTAATTATGCAATGCTAGATTATCAAAATGTAAGCTCATTTCAATTCATTCACTCCACGACCTCACATTGCCAAATATATCAAGATGTGAGCTCATTTGCCACAACATTTATACATACGAATGTTACTCTATACACATCCAACGCATACAATATTTTGTTATCATCAAAACCATTATCAAAGATAGAGAGGGAGTGGCACGAACCCAACAATCTCCCTCTTTTTGATGATGATAAAATATTGTGGCCACCCAAAACTCTCTCCCCCTTTGACATTATCAAAAAGTGGGGGTGTAGAGAAATAACCAAAAATGAAATTAGATTGAAAAGCACACGAACTCAGCAATAACCTACCATAAAAGGAAGGTGTGAAAACCATGAGCACCAAGCAAGAAAATGAAAGTTGATGTGTAATATGCAAGATGTTTGAAATATGCCCAGATGCTCAATTTTTGAGATATGTTCAAAAAGTATAACCAAACTATGTACAGAAAGTATGACTAACTTGGACTATATGCAAGTGCTATGCTAAAGAGCATATTATTATTCCTCTATTGTCATGAACAAAAACCGACTGACAATGGGATTATTTAACATGTTATTTACATGTATAACCTAAAGATGTATGAAATTTCAAGCAAGCAAGAAGACATGCATGTGGCAAGCATGTAGTAAGCTATAGCTCCCCCTCAATGGGGTAAAAAGGATAAGAACTGAACAGTTCATTGAAAATAGAAATGTGAGACATGAAGCATAATCAAAAAAGGTAGTGCATGCATATGCTAAAGGTATTGCATAAACCATGATAAGAACAAATTCAAGATATACAGTCATCGCAATAATACCCAAAATTGAAATTTGTGCAAATGAGCAATGAACTTCAAAATTATATGGATATGAACAGAATTTCTAGAATACACTAGAGAGTTATTTCCTTCCTACACTTCTATTTCGATCCTCGACTTTTGGTAGCTTCATACAAACCCTTTTTGTTTGCTTTACTTTTATTCATGATATTGTTTTAATTGATGAGAGTATTGATGCTCTAAATGCTAAGTTAGAGCGTTGGAGACTTGCCTTGGAGTCTAAAGGTTTTAAAATTAGTAGGAGTAAGTCAGAGTTTATGCACTGTAATTTTAGTAATGGGAGAGTGGTTCAGGAAGACATGGTTCTAATTGATGGACATAACATTCCGAAGAGTAGTAGCTTTCGATACTTAGGGTCTATCATACAAGAGAATGGGGAGATTTATGATGACGTTACACATAGGATTAAGGCAGGCTGGTTAAGATGGAGAAGTGCATCATGTGTCCTTTGTGATCGTCGTATGCCTGTGAAACTCAAAGGGAGGTTTTATAGAACGGCTGTGAGACCTGCTTTGTTATATGGTACCGAGTGTTGGGCAGTACGAAAGGAACACATCCACAAGATGTGTGTAGCAGAGATGAGGATGTTGAGATGGATGTGTGGCAAGACTAAGAAAGACAAGATTAGGAATGAGCGTATCCGTAAGGACTTAGGGATAGCTCCAATTGATAGTAAAATGAGAGAAAATAGACTCAGGTGGTTTGGGCATGTGTGTCGTCGCCCTAACTCAGCGCTGGTTAAAAGATGTGACCAAATCTTAGTGGATGCTAGTAAAAGAGCTCGGGGAAGGCCTAAAATGAGATGGTGCGATGTTATTAGGAAGGACATTAGTTTCTTGGGTTTAAATACGAATATTGCACTTGATAGGAATCTTTGGCGGAACAAGATTCATGTAGCCGACCCCAATTAATTGGGATAAGGCTCTGATGATGATGATGATGATGACCGTTCGACGCAAGTCACCTCATGTGTCTCAATGGGGTTTCTCGGCTACTAGGATTCATCACGCAATGTGGATTTTGTTTCACCTTTTGACGCGAGTTTCCTCATTTATTGCAGTGGGGATTTCCGACTACTTAGTTAGACATTCCACTTATTGAAGCTGGCGGGGTAGGCAGCTTTTTCCTCACGATTCTCTTAATTTTCAGGTAGAAATTTGTTTCCCTTGAAGTGTTAAAAGGAATTTCTGAATCTTTATCAATCAAAGTCATATGCATCAATTTTTGAATAAGGTATGGGTAATTGCTTTGTATGTAGAAAGTGAATTTGCCTAAACATAGTTATGACTACCCCTAAATGTATGCACAATTAGAAATAAATCCTCCTCCTTTATATATGTCATGGTTCACAAAAGATCAAGAACACTGTGTTTTATATAACAAGGAGGTGAGGTCTTAGAAGATTTTCAAGAAGTGGTTGCATAAAGTATATACAAGCAATCAAGCAAAAGATATTGCAATATTTTCAAACAAGATGATTTCCGGTACGTGGCGGAGGTGGAGGTCCGAAGACTCTGCTCACGCATAGGGAGTGCTTCTAAGTAGATGTAATCCACTCTTCCACAAACGCCATTTTATATACCGAAAAGTCTTGACATTCAAGCACACAAGTATGTCAAGTATATGCAATTATATGCATGTAAATGGAAATGATCGAAGATTATCCCTATTTACAACTATGCAAGGATGTGTATGATATGTGCTAGAGGTTAAGTAATATGCTATGTATACAAAACTAAATTGTTATTTGCAAAAAGTGATTAAAAGTGTGAAAAACTTTATGTGCAATCTAAAGCATTCAAAAATTGAAACATTTTTTGCAGAAAATGTGTAAATGGTGAAAGACCTTATGTGTAATGTAAAGCATTTAAAAACTAAGATTAATCACAAGATGTGCAAAGAGAAGTGTTCAAGTCATCTAATCATGGAACTCAGAAATTCTCAACATTTCAGAAGTTGCTAAAATCAATGAAGCAGAAATGCAACTGTTTAATTGTAAATTTTTTCTCCAAACTCAAAATTTACCTTTTCAGATTTTTCAAAGTAAACCTAAGCAGAGTGAGTTCTCAAAATCAAACCATTTTCTTTCTCGCCTTGAGAGTCCTTTGTTTATTGACATTCCTTGGCCTCAAGACCCCCCCGCAAAACAGATTCTCATTTTGGACATTTGGATACCCAAGCCATCTTGGGTCCCGAGGGGTTAGTGTTAACACGAACAGATGAATTCTTGTATCTTCTAGCAAACCAATCATCATCAGTTCTCATTGTTGAACAATCATCCATAGAATGACCATTCTCACCAGAATAATAGCAATACGAAGATTTTCTTTTAATGAACCATTCTTCATCATCTTTCATTAAGGAACAATTATTCATTATGTGTCCACGTTCACCACAGTAATGACATGATAACTTCTTTTTGGCAAACCATTTATCATCATTTTTCTTTATACAACAATCTTCAAACACATGACCATGTAGCCTACAGTAGTAGCAATGAATGTTTTGGTTCTTCTCCATGAGTTTCTCATGATTTTTGGAACCATCAACCACATTAGTTCTTGATTTCAATGCCTCATTATCATCCAATTTCATTAAAAAGCATTCATACATATCATAGCCAAATTTGCCACAATAGTAACAAGAGACATTCCTTCTTTTAGTTGCGTGAAAGTGTTTGTCATGTGAATAGTTGGCACGCACACTAGAGAAACCAGAATTATTTTTTGGTTTTTGATTTGGCTTTGCATATGTGGACAAGAATTCATTCAACTTTTTGATTTCATTTTCTAAGGACAAGATATGCAATTCAGAACTATCAATCTCTTCTTCACATGATGTAATTTTCTCATTTAAAAGAGAATTGACAGACTTATAGTTAGCAACATCTTATTCTAGAGCATGAAGGTTTTCAGAATTATCAACAACCACATGTTTTCCTTTTTCAAGGACAAGCAATTTTTTAGACATAGCCGTATTTAAATGTTTTAACTCTTCATTCTCCTTAGCAAGTTTGTCATTCAAAATCAATTCACTGCATAAATCATGATCAATCGAATTCAATTCTATTTTGTTTCTTAGCTCATTTTCAATTTTCTCCATTTGAGTGATTTTGTTCTTAAGAGTAGAATTTTCATTTCTCAAGCATAAAATTGTTTCTTTGTGCACATCAACATCATGCATGTGAGATTTAACAAAATTTTCAAGCTCAGTACATTTTTCACATGAAGAATTATTAACACAAGAGTTTTTAATTTTCTTTTTCAATTTTCAATTTTCAGATTTCATTGTTTTATATCTATCAAACAACTCGTCATAATCATTCATCAATTCATCATAACTCAGTTCATTTTCCTCATCGGAGTCAGAGTTTACCTTGGAACTTTCATCGGTTTGATGATCATTGCCGTTGTTTGCCACGAGGCACTCACTCTTCCGGCTTTCTTCTTGAGCTTCGCTTAGCCCATCCCAGATCTCTTTGGCTGACCTACAAGATGTAACAAAAGGAAATTCATCAGTGTTCACTGCAGCCTTAAGAGTATTCAAAACAAACAAGTTATCAGAATTCATTCTCTTATGTTCATCAGTCCATCTTAACTCATTTTTGGGCAAAACATGAGGACCATGAGTGATTAGCTTCATAAGCTTCGGATCAAAATTAGTAATCCAAACACAAAATTTTCTAAGCCATGAAGCGTAATCAAAACCATCAAAGATAGGAACTGAATTCACATCAGCCATCATGAAATGATCTTTTCTCCTAGACCGTGAGGTCCACTGAATAAAAATCAGAGACTAGGCTCTGATACCAATTGTTGGCCCAGACTAGATGGCGGACAAGAAGGGGGGGGGGGGGTTGAATTGTCCCCTTTGCCGAGATGGCGGATTTCAAAAATAATCTAAACTAATCACGATGGAATTAAAATTAACTACGTTAATTGATCTAAACTAACATGAGATACAATAGATCTCTCAATCTTTCTGAACTCACATGGATTTTCAATGCAAGGAACAATTAACTTTAATCCTAACACGGATAACGGATGAAGCGATGTGTAGAGGTGTAGTGAATAAAAACCTATCAAATGACCTGTGAAAGGAGGTAGATGAAATGGACAATCACACAGGCAAGCCACAGGCAACACAGAGATTTTTAGGTGATTCGGGACCACAACGGGCTCCCTACGTCCACCCCTCACCGAACCCCGGTGAGGCTTCACTACATGCTACAAAATATAGCAACACCAGGACGAGCCCCAACACCACACATGCTGCTTTCGTAGCAATACACAACCACGGGGACTAGCCCCAAGCCGCTGCCACCGCCGCACACACACAAGCAGTCTAGGAACACACCTCGGATGTAAAAACCACATGGAGACACAGCTCCGTCTACACTCACAAACTCGGGGAAACTTGCCCCGCAATGGATCCACACACTCGGAGACACAGCTCCGCTCACACACAGTAATATATCAAGTTTGACGAAAGAAAGGGATATACAATAAGTGCTCAAATTCCAATCTATGCTCAAATGAAAGAATAGAAATGAGAGAAGAAAGATTCCTCCTCAAATCTGCTATCAATCCCGTCCATAGGAGTGGTAGGGTGCGCTGGAGAGTTTTATCTGCGGAGTGGAGGCCGGCTAAGCTCGTAGGAGACGCCCACGAATGGATCTTCAGGAACCGTGTTCAGAACAAGGATCATATTGGTAGAGATATGCTCTTGATGCGTTCTCCTCTTCTTCTTCTTCCTCCTCCAAGTAGATACGTCGCCCCCTTCCTCCTTTCCCTGCAAAGGATAGAGAAATATTAGCCAAGGGACATCTCCTTCGATGGAGATTGCATCATACATATACCCAAGAGAATCAGCAGCAAAAAGACCACAAAGCCCCTCTCAAAACCCTTCAAATACACACCCAATAGATGGGAGAAACCCTAAGGGTTATAGGGTAAAAAGCCTAAGCCAATCGGACCTAAAACGATGAAGAACGAACAAAAGACGACAGACCCGATTAGGGTCGCCCGGGACAAGTGTCGACTCTCAGAGTCGACACTTGTTCGTGGGTGTTCTGCCAGCGAACAAAAACCAACACACAAGCAAAAGTGTCGACTCTTGGAGTCGACACTTTTGGCCATGTGAACAGCCAAAGCACAAAACAGCATGCAGCGTGAAGAGTGTCGACTTAAGGAGTCGACACTTTTTCATCTGCCTGCTGGAAACACACATGCCAGCATGCTGACCAGAAAGTGTCAACTCCTTGAGTCGACACTTTTTCTGACAGCAGTGAAAACTACTATAAATCAGGATGAAAAGTTAGAAACCTTCAACCATGTTCAAACCCCTATTACCCCATACAAAAACCAATTAAATGCCAAGCATTAGGGGTCTTAAAAAGAACACTCATCCTGGGTTTCAAAGAATTTGACGAAACTAAATGAGTATAAAGGTGCCACAGGGTAAACATGAACTCACTATGAAAACCCATTCATGGCAACATAAATTAAATCAGAAAATAGATTCTTACCATGTCTCCAAAGTTTGGAGATCAAAATCCATATTAAACCTGCACTAGTGCAACCAGTCATTTATACCAGTTCAACATGCCTCCCATGTACAAGTTCAGTTTAGAGCAAACTAAACTCATATTGACATCATTTGTGATTTAAACATGCAATCCACTCTCAAATGGAATTTTCAACCTATATGGCCTACCGGTACCAAAATTCTCATCAAGCATTGGTTTGACTTGTAAATTAAATCCACCTCGGATGTTAATCCTGCAATGCTATAATATCAAAATGTAAGCTCATTTCAATTCATTCACTCCACAACCTCCAAATATATCAAGATGTGAGCTCATTTGCCACAACATTTATACATACGGATGTTACTCTATACACATCCAACGCACATAATATTTTGTTATCATCAAAATCATTATCAAGGACAGAGAGGGAGTGACACCGAGTAGCCAGGAAGAGCCCCTGAGACAAAGGGTACAACTCGCGCCGAAAAGTGACAAAGTCCGCTGTTAAGATATGTGACGAAACTGAGTAACCGGGAAATGCCCCTGAGATAAAGGGTATAACTCGCGTCAAAAGGTTAGTCACCTTTTTGTGTTTAATAATTTTTTTTGGGTCATACGTAGCTACCAATATTCAAGCATTGTGTATTAAAGTGTATGGATGATAAGTTCCTTTTAGTGTTCTTTAGAAAATATGAGTATCCATATTGCTTTGGAATTCATTGCTCAATCTTTCACATATACACCTTGGGGTTAATTGTGTGAATGTTCTTTATGAATAAGTCATCTTTCATAGTTAATGCAGTACCATCTTTATGTAAGCACGACCTTCTTAGTGTTGTTCATGGACATCATGCTCCATAATCAATTGCACTCTTCTTAAACCTATCCCTAAGGGTCTTGCTTGAGTATATATTTTATTATGCATGCTTGAGTGCTTGACCCTTTTTGTTCATACCATACATCATTTCATATTGATGGATACATGTATATATCAGCTTAAATAACCCCATTGTCAGTCAGTTTTTGTTAATGACAAAGGGGGAGAATAATGTGATTTTCAATAGAACATTTGTACATAGTTTAGTTGAGTCATACTCTTGTGCATAGTTTGATCACACATACTGCATATAGTTCAAAAACTGAGTATTTGGACATATTTCAAACCTTTTTGCTTGGTGTTCATGGTTTCCATACCATCCTCTTATGGTAGGTTCATTGTGGGTTCGTGCGCATTTGTCAGTCTATTCACTTTCATTTATGTTGAAGTTTCACATCTGTCATCTAAACCCCCACTTTTTGATAATGCTAAAGGGGGAGAGAGTTTTGGATGTTTGGATGGCCACAATATTTTGTCATCATCAAAAAGGGAGAGATTGTTGGATTTGCTGCGCTCCCTCGTTATCCTTGGTGATGGTTTTGATGATAATAAAATATTGTGTGTAGGTTTTGTGAAATAATGTCCTTTAGTTCTTGCATATTTATCATGGGACATTTGAGATGTTTTGGGTCTTAACTTGATTGGTTGCATATTGTTCATATCTTGATGGAATGAATGTGCTTCATGTATACAGTTCTTGGGTTGACTGGCCTTTATAGTTCTCCATGTATATTCTTGCATTTGGATGGCCAGGTTTTATTACTTCAACAAAGTGCCGACACTGGGTTGCTGAGTGTCGACACTTCCTATGGTGTACTCTTTAGCATATGATTGTTCAAGCACTATAGTTGTATGGGTTCTTTGATTTTATAAGTGAAACCCATCTCATTGGGTCATGATTGATCATGGTGAAACTTGGTTTCTAGTATACTCATGGAGACGCTGGACCCCATAATCCAACACCTGGAACCCTATTTGTCATGTCACTCTGAAGAAACATGACACCCTAGCCATCACGGAGCGCTGTTTATGGTGTTCTGTGAAAGTCTGTCTCTGTCTGGAATTGACGACCAGACAGTGGACACCAATTTGAAATAGCGACCACTTGAAGTGACGCTATTTCTTCGTGCCTGCACTGTTCACAGAATTGGCAGCCACCGCAGTGGATGCTATTTCTGTAATTGATGGTGGTCTGAGTGGACGCCAATTACCCAATTTCATGAATGTCTTGGTTTTACGCGAGATTTATCGCCTTGTCATCCTTACTTAAAGTTCTATCCTTGAAATCTCTATTCTGCGAAATCTACCTTATTACCTTACAATGACTTATTCCTTTGGAATTCTATTGGCTATAAACTATAGTGGATGTCTAAATATTTACATGATTCAATGCTTGGCGTTAATGGGGCCCGGTCTGATCTTGGGAGGAGCACCCGAAAGTACTTGTGCCCATGTGAGCTATATTGACCACGGTGTGGCATTGCACTGGAGTGCATGACTTGCTTGATTTTGACATTCCACGATCTTATGCTTGACTTGACTTGACATGACGTGACTTGCGTGGCCCGGAATGGGTATTTACTTGCTACATTAATAGCCAATTCTTATGACATGACTTGATATTACGTGCTTGATGCCTTGATATTGTACATGAATCCTCCTGAAGAGTACTAGTTCGTCTTTGATAACTCTTGTTATTTTCACTCTCGACATTATCTCATGACCCTTCATGCTTAGCTATACTTGCATTACATGTAACTTGTAATTTACTTAAAGCAATCTTGTTCTTGAGATGTAATCCCTACTGAGCGTTCGCTCACCTAGTCCCCTATTTTTTAGGTAATTCCGATAGAGAGACTCATTCGGACTGGGATGACCAAGAGTGATGAGCATAGAAGCCATCCAAGATATCTACAACGAGTCTTTTACCTTTTCTTGAGTCGATTATTGTATTTTTCTCTTTATTGAGTTAGAGTGTCATAAAAGTATTTTTTCTTTTACAGAAATTATGTAATGAAGTTAGTTGGAGTTATTAATGAATAAAGACTTTGGTTATCTCTTGTCTTTTGCGTACTCTGTCTATGGGTCAAATTTCCTTGTGCTCTGACTGACATGATTGATATAAATTCATCATGCATACCAGGTTCCTTTCGCGCTCAGGGCGTGACAGGGGATGGTCGGGGCTTTCGACCACCTGAAATATCCCGGACCCTTCGGATCTTCTTCTTGGGTCTCGGATCTATTTTCTCGAAGAATTTATTTTCATTATGCCCGAATTATTTTTCGGACATCTTTCAGGTTCGGATCCGTGCGATTCGGATCAGTTTCGGAGGTCCCGGAATGTGTTTCGTGGTTCCCGCGTGTTTTTCTCCGGCAGACCTACGGAACCCCGTAACGGGTGAACCGGGTCATTCACCTACTCCGAGATGGTACCGCGGTGATCAGCGTCTGATGATTGTGAGGGTATATTTTTCTATTTTTTCATATTTTTCAAAAAATCCAGATTTTCTATATAATCCCATTTCCTTTTCCTTTTTCTTATTCTTCTTTTCTTCTTCTTCTTCCTCCTTCTGCCGTGACACACCCGGACCCCCTCTCTTTCTCTCTCCTCTCCCGGTGACGACGCGACGTGCCCGTCCAGCTGCAGACGGTGGTGGGCGACGGTGCGACGACGGCGGCGGCGGGACGATCGCGTGGGCGTGCGGAGTTCATGGGAAGCTTGAAGGAACGAGGGTTTCAACGGCGTTCTTCGCGGTTTGGGGACGATTCGACGCACCTGTTCGCGACCTTTTTTTCTTTCCTTCGCGGGTCGATCGACCAACTGACTAACTAGTAGTCAAATGATCAATTAACGACGCGGGCGTGCCAGTCACATGAGTGACGATTTTATTGTGCGCTCATTCTGACCCGTGTCGGGCGAATGTGAGGTTCGGTCGGGACTAGCAGTCCGCCATACCATAAAGGTTATGACGTTAATTACATCCCCCACGAGGAGGGAACACCTTTGATTAATTGCCGAGATATCGGGCTGTCGAAGCCGGAAAAGGAACTACATGATGATTATTAGTTGAGGGACTTGCATCCTTCTGTGATTGACACAAGAGTTCATCCCATAAGTGGGAAAGGGGTTAGAATGATGCGACGACACGATTCGGGACGAAACCGGTGCAGTGCGTGCAAAGACAGGGGCTAAAACGCTTGAAACGGCGCCCTGGAACGTAGGTAAAAGGTTTAAAACGGCGTCAGAACCGTAGGTAAAAGGGGCAGGCTGTTAAAACGGCGCGGGAAGCCGGGGCGCGCCGGGAAGGCCGCGCCGGAAAGGTCGCGCCGGGAAGGGCGCGCCGGGAAGGCCGCGCCGGGAAGACCGCGCCGGGAAGGGCGCGCCGTTTTAAGGCGTGATCGCGCATGAACGCGCCGAATTAACCCGACTTCATGGAAACAGGAGCCTCGTTGGTTTATTCATAGATTTATTAAGAGGTTTTGGATGGTTTTGAGAATTTATTAAGTTGATTATTCATAGAATCGGTGCCGAGTCATTTAAAGGCCGAGTCACGGGCTCGCGTGAGGCGATTGTTCCGAGTTTAACTCGTTCGAGCCGAAATTTCGGCAGCATCTCCCCATCTCAAAGGATGGTCGGGGAGACGCAGGGAGTACTCACGTGGCGGAGTAAACCCCTAAAAGCCGGGTGGCACAACGGCGGCCGGCAGACCCAAACGGATAGGAAAACCCCGAGGGCTAGCCTGCTAGGGGCACCGAGTCCGTGGGTAACGGTGAGTGAGTGAGGCGACTCGATATGGGAGCGAAAACCCCGAGGGCTAGCCTACGAGGGGCACGCGACCCGAGTCACCACAACACTCGAATCGGGACGACCATACAGGGAAGGAATCCCCGAGGGCTAGCCTACGAGGGGAACACCACCCACGGTCACTGTCGAGTCCGTTAAGGACTGCAGATTCTGAACTGTAGGGCTTAGCCCCATTATTGTACACCCAGTGGTCCACAGGGAGATTTGTCATCGAGAGACGATCCCTCTGTCAACCGAATGATTGGTGAAAACAGGATTTGGGGAATGTCCCCCCTCCCCGGATGCTGGAGTGATGCTACATAGCATACTCCCATCAAAGTACAAATGACATAACAGGAAGCAGTATGAAACTTCGCTTGACGATGCCAGACAGACAAGCTAATTGCCTAGAAATACATTGAAATGATGGAGCCCCACGGATCGAGCAAGTCAATCACCAGCAGAATATGTAGCCGGCGCATAGCCCGGGGTACCGATATACATATACGTATATATGACATTCGAGAACAAACCCACATGGGGCTCACCGTCGAACGACTGGAAGCCATCCAAGGATTCTTCCCATCCCCCTGGTCTATGAAACAGAGCATAAAGGGGACGGTGAAGAACCTTATTCCCTAGGCGGAGACCAGACAGAGATATGCACACAAGTACATCTCTGCTCGCAAAGCCCATAAAATATTCAATGCTGAGTCCAGCCGTTGCATCAAACTCGAAAGGAAGAGAACCCCGGGGAGGGGGATGAATGATTCATGTAGCCCGAAGGCATAACCAATGTCGGAGAAATCGGTTATACGAGAGTATATACATATGTTGGAGACATCATTAAATGCACGCTCGAAGGAGGATTGGAGAGCGGGAGGAAGAGATACAACATCAATCAGAGCAACTCTTTATTCATCCCATGGAAGACACAGTTATGTGTATGCAGAGCACGTAGATTCCGGCGCCGTCGTTGTCGATCGGCCGCCGTTTCCATTAATCGAAGAAACGATTACAGACGGAATAAAAAAAAAGGCAGAAGGAAAGATGAGGAAAAAGGGGGAGGAAAGGCTCGTATCATCGCCCCTCCCCCTTTTCTTCATTTACATTGCAGCCCTGGGGCGAATACAGCAAAACAGAAGCGGGGAGATTCGACGAGGAACACGACGACGACCCACCTAGAAGGCAGGGAAGCAGTCGATCGTCCTCTCCGACACCGGGGAGCTCGAGCGGAAGAGGGTGGCGGCCGCCGAGGGACTTCAGCCGGGAACTCCTTCAGAAAAGAAGCACCCCTGGACCTCCCCCCTTTCTTTCTATTTCCCTTTTCTTTCTTTTTGATTCCGCTTCCTCTCTTGATCGGGTCCCCCTTGATCTTCTATATCTTGATCTCTTCTGTCGACAGGCTATATATAGCCTTGGGGTTAAAACGGCGCCCCAGGAAGAGGCGCGCCGGGTTGACGGCGCCGGGGAGAGGCCCCATTTGGCTTTTGCGCGCCGGGTTGACGGCGCCGGGGAAGGGCCCCATCTGGCTTTTGCGCGCCGGATTGACGGCGCCGGGGAACACCCCCTTTTGTTCTTTGCGCGCCGGTTTGACGGCGCCGTTTTAACCTATTCACTTGGCGTGTCAGTCCGGTAGGCCCGGAGATGATTCCGGAAGCTCCCGTCGACTGTTCCCCTCGCCCTGGCCATCGAAGGGCCTTGATGGGGTGTTCACGAAGCTCTTGATAGGACGAATGGCCTTAAACAAGACTTCGTGTGTGTCCGGTCCGAGCACACGGGTGTCCTACTGACACAGTCTTCGGCACTGTGATTTGTGCTTCTGGCTGAGACGGACTCGTGCTCGAAGCTTCCTTACAGGATGACGTTACATCCTGGACAATTCCACCTTGAATTGGTGATCAATCGGCCACTAACGGGCCCACTATGGCGAGAAGCCGAACCCGTGCCGGGTAATCGGGGTCTTCTGCTGACAGAACCTTTGGCCCCCTTGTTTCGGATGGCCGAGGACATTCTTCCTCCTTAGGAGAGTCATTGGGTAGACCGTCGTCCTTGGTCGGGCGACGGATGTGGGGTAGCGGCATGACGAGGTCGATGCCGGATCATTGGGCAGGCTTGATCGCGCTGCCGGTTGGTTGCGGGTTCACTTCGGCTCTCCTGAGGTAAAGTCCCCGACGTTCCCTTCAAGGTGGCTCGGGGCTTTGTCAGCTTGAGGGGTCCCCTTGATAAGTTGATCTTTATCGGCTTCCGTGCTTCAGTGGGCCGTATCATTCATCTTTGCGGCTTGGTTGCCAAAGGATCATGTTTTGAGTGCCAACAAATGCCCCCCAGACGTAGGCGGTGCAAGTGAGGCAGGAATGCGGCAAGGCCTGCGGATGAGCTTCGTTTGGCTGACGGAGGCTCGACCAGCACTTAATTCTGACGTCGGATGTCGATCCGGCGAGGTAGGAAGCCTGACGGCGTTGCTTAAAATGGCGCGGCCTTTGCTTCGAGAGTTAAAACGGCGCGGCCTTTACGGCGCGCCCTGGGCCTTCGGGGTTAAAACGGCGCCGCCTTCCCGGCGCGCCCTGGCCCTTTCAGGGGTTAAAACGGCGCGCCCTCCCCGGCGCGCCATTTGCTTAAAACGGCGCGCTCCGGGGCGCGCCGTTTTAACAAAATGAGGGGGGGCCTATATAAGGCTTTCTTCTTTGTTTTTTCTTCTTCACTGCTCATTTGCAACAGATTTTTCTCTCTCTTCATTTCGCTTTCTCCTCTTCCCTCGGCGCCGAGTAGCTCTTGGGCTCGGGCGGTTTCGCCTGTGAGCGGGTGAGTTGAGTGTTGCTGTCCTTTGGGTTTTGAACCCATTCTTCGGGCCCCGGGAGGCTTCTCGTAGGACTTGTCCTCGGAGCTAGATCCCTCGGGTGTCCCATTTGGCCCTGGCTTAATGCCTATGGCTGCTTTTAGGGGCCGCTCCCTTTGTGGACGGCTTCCGCTTTCTTTTTGGCAAACCCTCGAGCTGAGGAGATGCTGCCGAAATTTTGTCAGAAATATTATTTTGATCCACTAATTTCTGACTCTCGTTTGTTCTTTTCCGGGTGCTGTTTTGCAGATAACATGGCTTCCGGCTCTTCTTCCTCCGTATCTCGGGTCGCCGTGACATGGGGGAACGTCCATTCCCTTGATCGGGGGCTCCGACGTGTAGCCGTGGTGGCTGAGTCTTCGGACTCAGAAACCGACACCGTCGACACCGGCCATTTGTTGATCCTCGACGGCAACCAATTCAGGTATGACCGAGGGGACGACATCAGACGGGACCACCCCAAAGACAAGCACCTGATGGCGTTCCTCGAGCGCTTCAACCTTGGTGGGAAGCGTGATTTAATTCTGGTCCGCAGAGCTGAAGGAGCGCTACTGGCGGAGCGGGACAGCCTGACTGAGTCAGTCACCTATGGTATGCCCATGTACATCCCCGGGGAACCCAGGAAATGGGGGGTCGTGCTCGGAGTACAGGAATTATCCCCCGAGGCCGGGATGCTGACGAGAGCGCCGCAATACACACCAGCTCGCTGGAATGAAACCGCCGGCCGCGTTGATAGGGAGAAGCCCATATATGGTCTGTTCCTCGCACCGCTCCATTGGGGATACCGGGACGAGCCTTTTCTTTTGGACTGCTTGGCGGTCCGGTTCAAACATCAAATTTCAGTGGGGTGGTTTGGAGAGCTCAAAGCCACCGATGCTCACGCCTTCAGACCGGGAGCGGTTGAATTTACAGACTTCGTGCTGCGGCAATACGCCCCCATCTTGGTGCACGCCGGAATTTATCAGAGCATATACGCTTCCCGGTATAGATACCCGATCTCCCGAGGCCTATGTTGCGGGATGATTGAAGTCTTCTGCCCAGAGTACAATACTTTCTACACTGCAGAAGGTGAAACTTCATTGGATTTATGGAGCCTTTCTCAGCTGAGCGGCCTGTCGATAGATGGAGAGCCGTATGAAGAAGTTTGCTTCGCAGACTGGCTGAAGGACCAGACAGATGGTGAAGGCAACTACTTCACGGGCTTCGCCTATCGTTATCTGATGAAGGCGTATCGCACCCTGCTGCGCCTGACACTTGACTCGCGGGAAGCGCGAAAGCCTGGTGAGAAGAGGCGCGTGCGGATGGGCACGTGGCTTCAATATTTCTTTGGTGGGGAACAGCACTATGAGGACTTCCCCACAGTGGTTCCGACAGCGGTGGCGCAGAAGAAGAGGGCTCGGCGCCAAGCAACATATCCTGCTGTCTCAGGGAGAGGGCGGCAGGCCGGCCCGAATCCCACGGGAGTTGACGCAGTTACACACTGTGCTGCGTACTTGACATATTGGCTTTGTTCATTCGCCCTTCCCCAAGGAGATGAGACGGTGATCAGGCCGGAGGTGATTTACCCTGCCTGTTTGATGGCTTGGGGGACGAAGCTATCCCTGTGCCCTGTGGCTTTATGCCTTATATACAAAATGTTGGGGGATTTGCACAAGTCGCGCATCCCCAGGAATTCGCGGACAGTTGGTCCCCTCCACTTTTTTAATGCCTGGGTCTGCACCCTATTTCCGGAAGCAGCTCCCCGGTCAATGCAGTCAGATCGTCCTTTGCCGCGGATGATCGAATTTGCCAGTGCTGAACCGTCTTCACTGGCGGACCAGCTTTTCGCCATTCGGGGGAAGTTGACGACAGTTCCAACAGATTCCCCTGGCGTTCTGCATTTCTGGAGTTTGGCTGCCAGCTCCAGCCCTCTTGTCAACAGGATGCGGCAATGCCGATTATTTGAGACAGAGGAATTTATTCATCAGCTGACCGGGTCGAAGAGCACAAGGCCAATCTTGGAGCCGGAACTGGTGGAATGGGCGTTGTCTATTCGCCCCAGTGTTCTAGTCTTCAGGAAAAGCGGCTTGCTGTGGCTGGAGCCGTATTATCCTTTCCGTTTCAGCCGGAATTTTGGGTATGACCAGCAAATTCCTTCTTCTTCAGCCCGGTTCAATCTGCCGAATAGACACCGGGCTGGTCAGACGGCTACTGATGAAGCCCGTGGATGGTGGGACTACTTCCATCGCCGAGAGGATGTATCATTCAGGGTGCCAACCCCGGCTCGCCTGCCCCGAGTGACTCCAGACTTCATCAAGTGGTGGAATGCACGAACGGGCTTTTATCGGAATTTCCGGAAGGATTGCTGGCATGCTGCCGAACGCCGTTTTTTAGACTCCCAGCGGGAGCCCATTCTGGATGTTGATCCAGCCTACTTGAAGAGGCTGAAATCTTGGTCCAATACTGAGGTGGCGGCATATGTAGAAGCCAGGAAAGCTGCGAAGGGCAAGTCGTCCCGAGCCGACCCGAAGATGCCAGAGATCCAGAGGGATGATTATATTAAGACTCTCTGGGGGCTGTGCCGGGTTAGTAGTGAGAGGGTTGCTCTCCAGACGATCCCCCTTCCGGTGGAAGAACCCCTTCCTAGTATGGCGAGCTGGCGCCCGGAAGTCGACCATTTTCATCCTTATCGGACCTTCATCGGGAGGGAAAACAGGCGGGCTGACTTGTACACCACCACCCCCTGGATATTCGCCCTACTTCATTCTCATGGGCTTTCAGTTGACAGTCCGTTAGAAGCCATTCGGAACCATCAGCTTCAAATATCCTTCAAGTATGTCGACGGCTGGGGATTCGACCACTTGAGCTTATATCATCACTTGTCCTCCTGCGGCCATGAAGATTTGGCCCAACTGACGGAGAAAAGTGAGACAATTGGTGATGTATGCTGGCTGATCCGCGAGGCGGCTTCCCGGGATAAGGCGCCAGTATTGCTTTACTGGCCACTCAGTCCTCGATATACGGGGATGCCAGGTAATGCTTGTTTTCTTCTTCAGCCCTGGAGCTGCTTCCCCTATATTCAGTGTGCATCTTCTTACTCATGTGTTTTCGCAGCCCGTCTTTCTGCGGGAGCGACTCGACACTGTAGGGAGCTGATATCTAAGGCGCAGAAGCCTTCATATTTTAACATTCCAGAGCCGGCTCCCACCACGACGCCATTACCCCCTGGGGACTCGCGAAAGCGGACCAGGTCTCAGGTCAGGGAGGCCATCAGCAGGGCTAAGAAAGCCAAGAGGGCAGAATCCCGTGCTACTCGGGCACGTCGGAGGAAGGCCGCTGAAGAGGAGTCTACGGTTCCCCTTCCTCGGGTTCCGTCATTTTCTGAATTTGAGGCCTCCCGGGCGCAAGGGCCTGAAGGCGAAGGTGACTTCTTATTCTTGCATGGCTTATTTGCTTGTTTCGGCCGCCTGGGCTGACCATCTTTCTTTTCAGTAGCTGCCGGCACTATCCCTGCCGTTGTTGGGTTGGAGGCGGCAACCGGAGCTGCCGCTGGAGAGAGAGAGAGGGAAGTCCCCTTGACCTCTGTTGAGGGCGACTTGCCTTCACCGACACCCCATCGAGAAACAGAAGGTAATTTGCAGCTTGCCCGTAGAGCTCAGTGGCATGTTGTAATTTCAGTCAAGTCCTGATTGTTTATTGTCCTTTGACTCCAGTCGACATTCGGCCCACACTGCTCCCTGAGGTTGGTGCCTCGGCAGGGGTTGTCATCGGAGAGCAAGGGCTTCCAAGGGACCAGCCCCTGGATACTTCGCCGATAGATGTTCCCGAGATGGCGATCGCCGAGGAGGTTCTGGATAGAGGGCCTCCTCTCAGCGGCCCGGTTCATGCTCAGGTCCTGGAGATCAGAGGACAAGCAGAAGAGTCATCCTCTTCTGAACAGGTTGATTACGGCGGCGGCTCCGGCGATGATGAGGGGTTCCCGATGGCGGACACCGAGGCTGAGGACGCCGGGGCTTCATCAGCTTATGAGAGCGACCTGCCAACGTTTAGCCCTCCGAGGCTATTGGGAGCCGAGCACGGGCCATCATACCCGGCTACAGGAGAAGGGCCAGAATCTTCAGAGGCCACTTTGGGAGGCCTAAATATAGTGCCGGTTGAGGTAGGAAGTATTCCGATTCCCACTTGCAGCACTTCTTTTAATTTTCAAGCCAGCTGGCTGATGTACATATATGGAATGCAGGCTGAGGTGGTACCGCCGGCTATAATGATCCGCATACCCCTTCCAGATGTGGATATGGGTCAGTCGGCCTTCCCACCAGTTGTGAGGCCTATTGCCCTGCGGCTTCCACGGACCTATGCTGCTGCAGCGGCCTCGGAGGAACCAGGTGCGACTGCCGAGGTCAGCGGCCCGCCCGAGGTTGCAGGGGCTCAAGCCCTGGTTGCTGGTGACGAGTCATTGCTGAAGCCGAGTGATCCCCCGGAAATAGAGGCAGGGGAAATTATTGCGGGCGAGGCCGATATCATTAAAGCTCTGTCGATCATAGAGGGCTCTCCTGCCTCAGCGACCGGTGAGACTGCTCAGGAAGAGCCAGCGCCTTCCGTCGCCGACACGGTTGTTGTAGCCTCACCGCAACGGGCGGGCAAGGAAGTTGCCATCGTGGAGGTTCCTTCAGTTGATGTAGCCGCAATAGTCGGGCCGGATGTGGGCGTCGTACAGACTATGCCGTCGACGTCCCTCGGGGTAGCCGACGATATCTGGGCCGAGGTAGATAGCAGGGTAGACTTTCAGCTCCCCGAGACTTCGCCACTGGGTCTACAATTTTCTGGAGACATGGTGTGGCAGTCTCTGGATAACCTCCAGCGGGCCATGCTAGCTTCTCCGAACCTGACTTATCTGCAGCTGAGAAGCTTGATAGATCATCTCTCCCGATCGCTTTTAGCATTTGGCTGTCCAATGGATGATTGGACCCCGCGGGTTGTGATGTTGTTAAAACATGCCAACAGGCGGGAGTTCCTCAATCGAGAGGTTTCTGATCAGCTGACTGCCGCGAAGCTGGAGAAGGCAGATTGCCGCACCGCCGTTAGTTCATTGAGGACGACCGTGGGGCAGCTGAGAAATGTTGCCAGCAATATCTCGGAACGTCGGATGCTCCTCGCGGCACGGTTGGACGAGTTGCGCTCGGAACTTGCTAAGGTCGAAGCCGAGCTGCAAGAGGGCGAGCGCCTAGAGATCCAGACAACGGAAGAGGCTGACCTGGCTGAAGGACAACTTGCCTCACTAGACGAGAGGTTATCCCAGCTGACAGCCACCGAGACCCGTTTGCAAGAGTTGACACGATATCCTTCGCTGGGCCTTTTAGACTTGGCAGATATCTTCCGGCGCCCTCTGCCGTGACCTTGCCCTTTTTTTTTCTTTCTTTTTTTTGTAATGCTCCTTTTTGTCTTCGGAGCTCATGTACCCCCGGGGGATGCCCCGGGCAAAAAAAATGTGTTCCACCCATTCTCATTAAATGGAAATATTTCTTTTCGTCGCCATCAATCGCGACTTCTTTTCCTTCTTTCTTTTCTTTATTCTGGATGGTCACCCGAACCTAGGGATACTTGCTGATGGCGCAGGAGAGCGCTCACGCCTTCAAGGAAGGGGTGAGGTGTTCGCTCCACCGCGATGTAGCCGTTCCCGGAACGGGGCCTTTGCCAATGTGGGACATAGGTAGCGTAGGCAGATGCACCTAGCGAATCTTGCCGCTGGTGATGAGAGGTGTGTTATGACCCTTGACACGGGTCAAATGTTGATGCCATGATGTTTTGTTGGTCAGCGAGGGCGGAGGGCCCAGGTTAGAGAGTAGTCAACCGATTTTGTCGATGGTGACAAGGGTCGAAAAGGGGTAGACGGTCTTGCCGATGGTGACAAGAACCGGATAGGTAGCGACCGATCTTGCCGATGGTGACAAGGGTCGAAAAGGTAGACGGTATTGCCGATGATGGCAAAAACCGGATAAGGGTAGCGACCGATCTTGCCGATGGTGACAAGGGTCAAAAGGGTAGACGGTCTTGCCGATGGTGACAAAAACTGGATAGGTAGTGACCGATCTTGCCGATGGTGACAAGGGTCAAAAGGGTAGACGGTATTGCCGATGGTGACAAAAACCGGATAGGTAGTGACCGATCTTGCCGATGGTGACAAGGGTCAAAAGGGTAGACGGTATTGCCGATGGTGACAAAAACCGGATAGGTAGTGACCGATCTTGCCGATGGTGACAAGGGTCAAAAGGGTAGACGGTATTGCCGATGGTGATAAAAACCGGATAGGTAGTGACCGATCTTGCCGATGGTGACAAGGGTCAAAAGGGTAGACGGTATTGCCGATGGTGACAAAAATCGGATAAGGGTAGCGACCGATCTTGCCGATGGTGACAAGGGTCAAAAGGGTAGACGGTATTGCCGATGGTGACAAAAACTGGATAGGTAGTGACCGATCTTGCCGATGGTGACAAGGGTCAAAAGGGTAGACGGTATTGCCGATGGTGACAAAAACCGGATAAGGGTAGCGACCGATCTTGCCGATGGTGACAAGGGTCAAAAGGGTAGACGGTATTGCCGATGGTGACAAAAACCGGATAGGTAGTGACCGATCTTGCCGATGGTGACAAGGGTCAAAAGGGTAGACGGTATTACCGATGGTGACAAAAACCGGATAAGGGTAGCGACCGATCTTGCCGATGGTGACAAGGGTCAAAAGGGTAGACGGTATTGCCGATGGTGACAAAAACCGGATAGGTAGTGACCGATCTTGCCGATGGTGACAAGGGTCAAAAGGGTAGACGGTATTGCCGATGGTGACAAAAACCGGATAGGTAGTGACCGATCTTGCCGATGGTGACAAGGGTCAAAAGGGTATAGACACTGGACGTGTATAAGTGGGATATCGGATGAAGATCCTCGTCACGACCTTGAAAGTGGCCTTTTGGACGGCGGATGGTTCATCACTATTCATCATTCAAAATTTTTTATTCACATTACTGACCTAAGCGCCCTTTCGGGTTTTCGCCGAGGCCAGCCCCCTCTTGCTTTTGCCCGCGCGCCCTTTCGGGTTTTCACGCGGCGGGGTACCCAATTTTGCCTGCGACGCCCTTTCGGTTTTCGCCACAGCCGGGTTATAGCCGTTTTTGCACTTGTCCTGATATAGGAACAAGTCTGGCGGGGTATCTCTATTTTTAACCCCAATTTCTTTTCTCTTTTTTTTAATTCGAGATTCAGAAGAACTGGATCGCGGGAACGCCGACCGTCCTTGTTGATGAGGACAAGGGTGGGTCTTAGGTTTATTTCGTCGACACTGGTTAAATGTCGAAGCAAGGAAGTGGTTTATTAACAAGGATGTAGGATCCAAGTTCAAGAGTAGAGGTTGACCGATCTCGCAGATGATGGCGAGAGTCGAAGAGGGTTTGTTCGTCGGCATATGTCACTGCCGAAACAAGGATGGGGTTGTCAACAGGGACGTAAGGTCCAATGTTGGGGGTAGAGATCGACCGATCTCGCCGATGATGACGAGGGTCGAAAAGGGTTTGTTCATCGACATGGGTTACATGCCGAAGCAAAGATGAGGTTATTAACAAGGACGTAAGGTCCAAGTTATGGACAGAGATCGACCGATCTCGTCGATGATGACGAGGGTCAAAAAGGGTTTGTTAAAGTATTCCCGGTGGGACTTTGATGATTGTCCCTTTCGGAGTTTTATTGGGTGGAGAATAGGAGAGGCATTTGGGAAATTACCACTTTACTGACTCAAGCGCCCTTTCGGGTTTTCGCCGAAGCCAGCCCCCTCTTGCTTTTGCCCACGCGCCCTTTCGGGTTTTCACGTGGCGGGGTACCCGATTTTGCCTGCGACGCCCTTTCGGGTTTTCGCCACAGCCGGGTTATAGCCATTTTTGCACTTGTCCCGATGTGGGAGCGAGTCTAGCGGGGTATCTCTATTTTTAACCCCATCTCTTTTTTTCTTTTCTTTTTTTTTTATTTGGAATGCGATCCGAGAGAGGGTAGCTTGATCGGGGCGAAATGCCGCTCACCGAGGAGAGGTAGCTTGATTAGGGCGGAAAGCCGCTAGCCAAGGAGAGGGTAGCTCGATCAGGGCAGAGTGCCATTGACCGATGAAAAGTAGCTTGATCAGGGCGGAATGCTGCTAACCAAGGAAAGGTAGCTTGATTAAGGCGGAGTGCCGCTAGCCAAGGAGAGGGTAGCTCGATCAGGGCAGAGTGCCATTGACCGATGAAAAGTAGCTTGATCAGGGCGGAATGCTGCTAACCAAGGAAAGGTAGCTTGATTAAGGCGGAGTGCCACTAACCAAGGAAAAGTAGCTCGATTAAGGCGGAGTGCCACTAACCAAGGAAGAGTAACTCGATTAGGGCGGAATGCCACTAACCAAGGATAAGTAGCTCGATTAGGGCGGAATGCCGCTAACCAAGGGAAAGTAGCTCGATTAAGGCGGAGTGCCACTAACCAAGGAAAGGGTAGCTCAGTTAGGGCGGAGTGCTACTAACCAAGGAAAAGTAGCTTGATTAGGACGGAATGCCGCTAACCAAGGAAAAGTAGCTCGATTAAGGTGGAGTGCCACTAACCAAGGAAAAGGTAGCTCGATTAGGGCGGAATGCCTCTAACCAAGGAAAAGTAGCTCGATTAAGGCGGAATGCCGCTAACCAAGGAAAAGGTAGCTCGATTAGGGCGGAATGCCGCTAACCAAGTAAAGGGTATGTTCCGACCGATCACTCGGGGTGTGTCGGCTGCGCCGCATGATACAGCTTAATGTGTTTTCCGTTGAGGGGAGAGAACTGGACGGCTCCTTTGTGGTCTACAAGGACGTAGGCACCCCCTTCATATATTCGGCGGACGATATACGGTCCGACCCAGTTTTCGACCAGCTTCCCTTTGGGGTTAGAGGCCATCACTTCTCTTCTTTTGACCATCACCAGGTCTCCTTTCTTGAACTCTCGACCCTTGACTAATTTGTCAAAAGCACGGGCCATGCGAGCTTGGTAGAGTTGGATGTTTTGTTGCGCCTGGAGGCGTTTTCCTTCGAGCTCAGCGAGCTCTTCCAATCTTCTTTCTGCGTTGGTCTGCTCACCGCTGACTAATCCGTGCTGGATGGCAACTCGTAATGAAGGAACTTCAAGTTCAATCGGCACTACAGCTTCCGACCCATAGACAAGGGAGAAGGGTGAACAGCCGGTTGGGGTCTTGTAGACAGTACGATAAGCCCAAAGTGCTTCGTACATCCTTTCTTCCCAATCCTTTTTGTTAGACTTGACAGTCTTCGCCAATAGTGTGCACAAGGTCTTGTTAAAGGCCTCTGCTAATCCATTGGCTTGAGGGTTATAGGGGGAGGATGTCCTCCAGTCAATTTTGTATTTGTCGGCCAGCCGATAAACCTTCTGGTTCCTGAAATGGCTGCCGTTATCAGAGATGATTCGGCTGGGGATCCCGAACCGAAATATTACATTCTGCCGGAAGAATCTTGCAACTAGTTCTCCGGTCACATCTCTTAGTGCTACTGCCTCCGCCCATCTGGAGAAATAATCTGTAGCTGCTAAGATGTATCTGCATCCTGATGAAGATGCTGGAAGTGGCCCTACCACGTCCGTGCCCCACTGAGCAAACGGCCAACTTGGTAGAGTGGGATGTAGTGGCACTGGGGGTCTCCTCGCCACATTAGCATGTTCTTGACATTTCTGACAAGCCTTGGCGAACTTGCAGCAATCATTGAATATAGTGGGCCGATAGTAACCCAATTTCTTTATCTCTATCTTCATTTTCGGACCGGCCTGGTGTGCCCCAGCTGATCCTGCATGAACTTCTTGCATCACCTGTCCCGCTTCTGCTGAAGACAGGCAACGGAGTAGGACTTTCTTTCGGGCATCTGCCATAATTCGGAACAAGGTCCCGCTTCTCATCTCGTAAGAATCCTTGATCCTCAGGAGCTTCATTCTTTGTTCCTTTTCTTTTGGAAGTTGCTGGTGTTGAAACCAGCGTAGGAGATGTTCTCGCCAGTCGGGCTGCTGAACCCCTTCGATGACTGCCACTTCCATCTCTTCTTCGTCGGCCAGAACCTCTGTTACGCTGGGGACCTGTCGGCGGTTGATCACTGTTATGTTTAGGCTTGTGTCTGGCGGGACCGCCAATGAACTGGCCAATTTAGCGAGGGCGTCTGCCTGAGCATTCCGGCCTCGATTGATGTGCTTAATGCTGATGAAGTAAAATTTCGACATCAGGCGAGCTGCCAACTGGTGATAAGGGAGGAGCCCTTGCTTTCGCACCTCGAACTCTCCTTCCAGCTGTTTTATAACTAGCATGGAGTCTCCGAATGCTTCCAGCATCTGAATTCCCATGGACAGAGCAATCTGCAACCCGATTATCAGGGCTTCATATTCTGCTTCATTGTTTGTGCATTGTTTGTTTATGGAGCAGGATGTATGCACCACTTCTCCTTCCGGGGACTTCAAGACTATGCCTGCCCCTGCTCTGACCCTGGATGACCCGGTAGCAGAGGTGTCGATTCTGGAAGCGCCATCAAAGTATAGCTGCCATGAGGAAGGCTGTACTTGGGCGGCTTCTAGGGTCTCATCCTCGGGAAGTTCCGGTTCCCACGGGCTTTCCCCGGGTATCGGATGTTCAGCAAAGAAGTCCGCAATAGCTTGACCTTTGATGGCTTTGCGCGGCACGTAGGAGACATCAAACTCCATGAGGATTACCGCCCATTTGCCTAGGCGGCCTTTGAGTGCCGGCTGGGACATAATATATTTCAGGGGATCCTCCTTGGACACCAAGCTGATTTCATGCGACAACATATAGTGCCGGAGCTTTTTGACTGCGAAGACTAGTGCCAGACAGATCTTCTCAATATAAGTATATTTTTCTTCGGTTCTGACCAGTCTTCTACTGAGATAATAGAGGGCTTGTTCTTTCCCTTCTTCATTGTTCTGGGCTAGCATTGCCCCCAGAGAATTGTGTGTAGCTGCTATATACAGTATCAACGGCCGTCCTTTCACCGGCGCGCCCAATACTGGAGGAGTCTTCAGATAGTCTTTTAACTTGTCAAAGGCTGTCTGGCAATCTTCATCCCAATAGAAGGGGACATCTTTCATCATCAACTTGTGAAAAGGCTGGCATCGCCCTGACAAATTGGAAATGAAACACCGGATGTAAGCCAAGCGGCCTTGTAGTGACCTCAGCTCGGAGATGTTCCTTGGTGGAGGTAACTCCTGAATCGCCTTGATCTTTGCGGGGTCTATCTCGATCCCCCGATATCGGACGACAAAGCCCAAGAATTTTCCGCTCGACACTCTGAACGCACATTTCATAGGATTCATTTTTAGCTCATGCTGCCTCAGCCTCTGAAAAACAATCCGGAGGTCTTGCAGGTGATCTTCGTTTCTTCTGGTTTTGACCACCAGGTCATCTATGTAGCACTCGACCTTGTGGTAGAGCAATTCATCAAAGATTTTGGTCATTGCGCGCTGATAGGTTGCACCAGCATTCTTCAGTCCGAATGGCATTCTCTTGTAATGATAAATGCCTTTGGGAGTTCGGAAAGCGGTATGGACCCGGTCGTGCTCCGCAATCCAAATCTGATTGTAGCCGGACGACCCATCCATGAATGACAGGGCTTCATGGCCGGTTGTAGCATCGATCATGACCTCGGTTATAGGCACCGGGAAGTCATCTTTAGGGCAGGCTTTGTTTAGATCTCGGAAGTCGACACAAATCCGGATCTGTCCATTCTTCTTTTTTACGGGGACGATATTCGCCAGCCATGTGGTGTACTGATTTTCTTCAACAAATCCCACATCAATGAGCTTGTCAACTTCAGCACAGATTCGGGTGATGAGCTCTGGCCTCATACGCCGCGGTGGTTGCTTCACCGGCTCGGCTTCAGGGTTGATTGCCAGCTCATGTTGTGAGACAGCAGGGCTTAGACCTGGCATCTCTTTATAAGTCCAGGCGAAGCAATCCCGGTATTCTAGTAGTAGTTGAATGTACAGCTCCCGTTCTTCCGGGGATAGTTGGGCACTGAGGAAGGTAGGCCTAGGGTCCCCCTCATCTCCCAAGTTGACTTCTATTAGTTCATCGACTGTGGCCTGGCCTCCGTCTTCTATTTCCGGAGGTGCCGGCTGGAGGTCGACGAAGTCTGGAATACCATCTTGAGGGTCGAGCACTTCTACTTCCTCGTCAGACACTGCCAGAGCTTCCTGAGGTTTCTTGATCTCTTGTGCTAGCGGCTGGGTGGATTGTTCTATTAGAAGATCCATTGCCGTTGCAGCTCCTGAGGGTGAGAGAACAGCTTCAGTGCTTGTAGATGAGGTTGCAGCCATGACAGGCCGGTAGTTGTTTGCCGCCGGACTCGGACAGCATATTGGACTTGTGGCAGAAGTTGAGGGAGTCTCGCCTTCTGGGACAGTTGTATCTTCCACAGAAGTGGCCCTTTCTTTCATGGTAGCCGGCTCCCCTTGATTGGAGTTGACCAAGACCTCCCTGATTGGCAGAAAGGGTGTTGAAGTTGTCGTTAGTAGGACCCCTGTAGAGGGAGAGACTCCTGCTTCTTGAATGTCCTCGGCTTCGCTGCTATCAGCCGTATCAAATTCGGCTTGAAAGGCCGCTTCCTCAGGACGGACCTGCTCCCAACATCGGCAGGAGATCAAGGTCTCCATTTGTTGATTCCCGGATAGGGCCAATTCAGCATGTTCGGCCTCCGCCGGATACTCATCAAAGGTTGCCCCCAGAGGGCTGTCTTCAGTTGGATAGAAGGTGGAGATGGTATCCACCTCGTACCGCCCACTGTAATAGTAGTCTTCCAGGGTGAAGCCCAGACCCGGATGTTGAGAGACACGTCTCATTTCTTTGTCCAGATTTACAGGATACCACATCTTCTGGAAAGCTTCCTTGCGTTTTTGAGGTTGATCGGGAGGGATGTGTTGCTTTTGAAACATCCTGGCCGTTCGATCAGTGGTAAATGCCAGGCCCTGAACAGGAACCCGCGGGTCGGCTAGATCCTCAGGGAGGCTGCAGTCTGCGTCTTCCTGAGTGGGATGCTCCTCAGCCGTATAGAACAAGCTGCTGGGCCCATCTTCTTGTGCCACCTCCCAGGCTTTGAAAGGTTCGACAGTGGGACCATCGAGGCCGGAGACTGGCTTGGTGAGGCCGGCCGGGACTCCGATGCGGTCGTGCTGTCGATCAACATGCGCTTCCTTAGCTTTGGGGTATAATGCTGGGGGTGTCACCCTGCCGACATTTCCAGACGCCGTGATGTGGGAAACCACCTTCGGCTTGACATATCCGCGCGGCGGTGGTGGATACCAACCGTCACCCGATCTATTCTTTGATGCCCCTACGGGGGCTTCAGTTTCAGAAACCTTCCGGGGAGACCCCGTATACAGATTGGCGTCCGCCAAGTGACATTCAAACACCTCGAACGGGTGGATGTCAGCAAATATCCTTTCCTCCTTCCCCTGGAGGCTGTATTTGATGCACTGGTGGAGCGTGGAGGGCACCACCATATTTTCGTGCAGCCATGGGCGGCCGAGCAGTGCTTTGTAGGAGGTGCGAGAATCAATGACGTGAAACTGCACCGTTGTAGTGAAATCTGCCAGGGTCAGTGTGAACTCTGCCACCCCCATAGATACTTCACATTTTTGGTTGAAGCCAGCGATACGCATATCCCCGACTTTCTCGAGATGTACATTGAAGTGGTACCTCTCGTATATTCTATATGGCAAGATGTTGACTGCTGCACCAGGGTCAACCAGAATCCGGTTCAGCTCTCTTCCATTCAGATGTCCTTTCATATATAGAGGCCTGTTGTGACTGGCAGTAGGTAGTAGCATGTCTTCTGGAGAGAAGGTCATACTGGCTTCTGGTATAGCCTCAGCTATGCAGGTTTCAAAATGAGCAGGCGTCTGCAGAGCAGTGATGATTGCCTGTCGAGTCTCTTCACTCAAAGAGAGAATTTCCCAGATCGTAAATCGAGCAGGGAGCTTCTTGAGCAGCTTCATTATTCGGCTTCCAGCCCGGACATTGGAGAGCTTCATCTCCTCAACCCACCTGGGCTTAGGGAGGGTTTGATTTGTGGGTCCAGATGGCCCTGCTTTATCTTCCTCGGACTCGGCACCGTCCAGGCTGGCACCGACTGTCGGGTCTTCTTTATTAGCTGCTGTAGGGCAAGCCCCATCTGCATTTGCATCCTCAGGGGGTTGCGCTGACTGCGGGTGAATGACCCCGGGTGTAGGGTTAGCCTCCTGACAAGGCTGCTTCCCCTTTGACATCTTCATGAATTCAAGGAATGACGGGACTGTCTTGCCCCCAGTCTTGCTGTATAGACCTGACGGAGGAGGGATTTGTACTCCCTTAACCTCCGGCGGAGGTGTCTTGTAGGGTTGCTCCCCTCTGAACATAATGTTGTGATTGGGCGGCGGCAGGCGCCCCCATTTCCGGCCTGACCGAGTGGCATGTGCAGCAGTTGCGGCCTCGGCCTTGCCTCCCCCAGCATGGGGTGTGAAGCAAATTTCTTCTTCTTCCTCTTCTCCGGGTAGGTTGAAGAGTGCTGACAGGGTATTACAGGAGACGACCTGTGTTTTATGGGCCCCAGCGGCCTTTCTCTTCTTTTTCTTTTGCTTTTTCTTCTTTTTGATTTCTGCAGGTGCTTGCCCCCAGAACAGGTTGCTCTCTTGAGGTGGTGCTGCTTCAGCTTCCTCCCCTTGCTTGAGTGAGAGTTGCTCCAGCTCTTGCCATGGGACGTGGTCCCGTACCAGCAGAGGTTTCAGTTCGGGCTGTACATATTCCTCTAGCCCATCAATTAAGTGTTGCAGTCGAAGGACCCCAGGATTGGTTTCCTTGATTACTGGCAGCGGAGTTTGTCTCCTCCTGTTGGGTGTATATATTCTGACAGCTGTAGGTGAAGTGACCCATACGGGCGCTACCACTGGCGGAGCAGGCCGGGGTGTAACGCCACGGATATGTGCCCCCTCTTTTGGGCGGGGTGCCCCCTTCTTCTTGTGCTTCACAGGGATTTGCTGCCACCCCTGCTGTTCCTTCACGGGCTCCAGGAAATGGATTTCGTAGGTGCTCCGTGTGCTTGCTTCAGAGATCTCCTCGGGTAGTGCCTGATAGAGGGAGACCATGTTGACTGCCGCTCTTCGGGGAGGAGCTTCATGTGGCTGAGGAGGGTCTACTTTGTACTCTCCCAGCTCTATCTCATTCTTCTTCACCATCCCTTCGATGACGTCTTTGAAAACATAACAGTCTTCGATTGAATGTCCCAGCATTTGGTGATAGGGGCAGAATCTTGGACTGTCTTTTCTCTTCAGGTCCTCTCGTCTTCTCGGCTCAGGCAGAGTGACCATACTGCATTCCGTTACCCAGTCAAACAGGATCCGGGTCTTATCCTTAGGAAAGGAATAAGCCTTCTTCATTTTGTCCCTCAACGAAGGACCTTCTTTGTCATCTGGAGCTTTCGCAGGCTGCGGGGGAGCCGCTTTCTTGCCTTTCTCCTTCTGTTGTTCGAATGCCTTGATATCAAGCGCATTCGCTTCTTTAGGTACGGGGCGCCGCTCCGCCGCCTTGCCTTTCTGGGCTATGCTGACAGCTGACGTCGGGACAGGTTTAGCTAGGAAAGCCTCCACCTCGGCTACCACATTATTCAGCCGGTCGAACGACCGTATTTCCATTCCGATCATTTTTTCCAGGACCTCCCTCCTGAGATTTTGTTTACATATTTGCACAGCGTCCTCCTGATGCGGGGGTCGCTTACACCTCATTCCGAGGTTCCTCCACCTCTTGATGTAGTCAAGGGCTGTCTCATCTGCCCTTTGTTTTGTCGAATAGAGTTCGGCCACTGTGACCTCCCTCTCCGTGACATGGAATCTTTCTCTGAACTTCCTCTGCATATCTGACCAGTCATTGATTGACCCGGCCGAGAGGCTGCAGTACCATTCAAATGCGAGCCCCGTCAGCGAGGACCCGAAGAATTTCAGCAAATATGACTCGTCGGTGGACAGATCACCCATAACGGTCATATAATATGCAATATGTTCTTTTGGGGAACCTTTCCCGTTGAATTTGTCAAATTTAGGTGGCTTGTTGACTCCCGGGGGAAGTCGCTTAGCCGCATGGTGTTGCGGGTAGGGCACCCGATAGGCATCGAATGCGACGTAGTCGCCTTCGCTCTTCTCTGCGAGCTTCAGCTCGATCATCCTCTCCACCATCATCCGGTTCACGACCGTGGGGTCGACTGGCTCCGGATAGAAGTGTGCTGGCTGCAGGTACGGGGTGACCAGGGTGGTCGCCTGTGGAGGATGCAGCAGCGGGGGTGTTGGGTGCACCTGAGGAAGCACCGGAGGTAGCAGCGGCTGAGGCTGTGGTGGCCGCTGTTGTGCTGTCGTCACAGTTGGCTCTGACGGCTGGGGTAGTGTATAAAGTGGTGGAGGGTCGTCTCGACGAGCCGCTCCCCGGGATGATTCACCTTGGACTTCGGGTGGTTTAGAGGCCGATGAGTGTTCAGTTTTCTCCATCAGCTGTTTCTTCAGGGAATCTATTTCCCGTTGATATCTTTGCAACAACATCAAGACTGATGGATCTATAGTGGTGGGGACACCTTCTGTTGTTTCCCTAGACGTACCCTCGGGCAGGATGTCGAGGAGTACGTCGTCTTCTTCTTCCGTCGTTACCACATTAGCGGTCAAGACGGGGGCTTTGTCATCCCAGTGGAGGTATAACTGGGGCTGTTTCTCTTTCATCCTTGTCAGAAGCCCTCTTGCTGCTTCTGTCCTGCGGGTAGCCGGTCCCGGCCGTACGGCCAACTGAGCCAGTTCTTGGGGGTCTTCAGGAAGCTCCCCATATCGGCTGGATACACCAGCCATGTTGCAAGTGAAAACCTGCATCCTCCTTCTTTGTCGATGGACCCTCCGCCTTGCTTGTTGCGGAAAGGTCAGCCTCTCGAACACAGAAATTCTTCTTCTTTCTTCCCGCTCGGGGGAGGTTTCATCGGCTTCGATCTCAAAGCCGTCATTGTGTCCATTGTCGTCGACCGACGACATCCTCATTATATCCTCCATTTCTTCTTCATCTGCCGTTGATGGGCAGTAATTTTCTTCAGTGGCGACTGTCTGCATCAGCCGCTGCTGTCCGAGCGAGGTGTTGCCCAATCCTCGGAAATAGCTTCTGACCAGGCAGGCCATTTCTTCTCGACCCCGTTCTTGATGTAGCACGGGGGAAAGTGGTCGACCTCCAGCAGGAGGAATGTAGGCCAGTCGAGCCCTGTCGGCTGGTTATTGGAACCTTCGCCCCGTGGCAGGGACGTTGGCTTGACGGGCCACAGCCCGGAAACTTCTGTGACGCGGAGGGTCCGCAACCACCTCTTCTTCATTCATCGGGGACAAGCCCCTTTCTCTTCTCGCTCCCGCCTCGTCGTTCATAGGACGACGGCGGGTGGGCGTTGGATGGCAGGCAGGTTGGGTCCGCTTGGGAACCCACACCTGTTTGAATTTCCTCGGCCTGAGCACCGGGTTTCTTTGGCCATGGTGGCCGGCTTCTTCTCTTTCTGCCCTCCTTCCAGCGAGAGCTTGATAGTTGTTGTAGACAGGAACGTTTGGGATAACGCGGTCTAGGGTCACCCGTGCCGTGCGCCCGTTGAGGAAGACACGCATGCCTCCCACCAGCATTGATTTTCCGGACTGAGAGACCGTTCCGGTGATCACAGCAGTGTTCTTGCGAGCCTGGCGACGCTGACGTCCTCCAGGGGGTTTGTTGATGACAGTGGGATGCATCCCACGTACAATGTGGTGCACCAGGCAGCTAGCGGCCGGGGCCGGATTCTTGAGCGAACCATCGCAGCAGGGAGCCTTCAGAGGCTCCATTTCCTTCAAGGTTTCCTTGACGGGTTCCGTGGCTTCGACTTCCAGCATGTCGACAAAGGCCAACCCCAAGAAGTTGGGGAAGCCCACAGTAGGAGGAAAGCTACCAAATTCCATGGGCACCGCCAGGTACCCTTGCGCGTGTCTGGCGACGATCGCAGGACTGAAGCCGACGCCGGTTATCCCGTGAGTCGTCATTGTTTGCACTGAAATATCAAACAAGGCGATAATCAGTAGCCTTTGAGAGGGCTTCGAAGCCTGAATATCTCGGCAAAGAGATGAAAGGTGACACTGGTCCCACCGGGCGTGCCAGACTTGTTCGCGACCTTTTTTTCTTTCCTTCGCGGGTCGATCGACCAACTGACTAACTGGTAGTCAAATGATCAATTAACGACGCGGGCGTGCCAGTCACATGAGTGACGATTTTATTGTGCGCTCATTCTGACCCGTGTCGGGCGAATGTGAGGTTCGGTCGGGACCAGCAGTCTGCCATACCATAAAGGTTATGGCGTTAATTACATCCCCCACGAGGAGGGAACACCTTTGATTAATTACCGAGATATCGGGCTGTCGAAGCCGGAAAAGGAACTACATGATGATTATTAGTTGAGGGACTTGCATCCTTCTGTGATTGACACAAGAGTTCATCCCATAAGTGGGAAAGGGGTTAGAATGATGCGACGACACGATTCGGGACGAAACCGGTGCAGTGCGTGCAAAGACAGGGGCTAAAACGCTTGAAACGGCGCCCTGGAACGTAGGTAAAAGGTTTAAAACGGCGTCAGAACCGTAGGTAAAAGGGGCAGGCTGTTAAAACGGCGCGGGAAGCCGGGGCGCGCCGGGAAGGCCGCGCCAGAAAGGTCGCGCCGGGAAGGGCGCGCTGGGAAGACCGCGCCGGGAAGGGCGCGCCGTTTTAAGGCGTGATCGCGCATGAACACGCCGAATTAACCCGACTTCATGGAAACAGGAGCCTCGTTGGTTTATTCATAGATTTATTAAGAGGTTTTGGATGGTTTTGAGAATTTATTAAGTTGATTATTCATAGAATCGGTGCCGAGTCATTTAAAGGCCGAGTCACGGGCTCGCGTGAGGCGATTGTTCCGAGTTTAACTCGTTCGAGCCGAAATTTCGGCAGCATCTCCCCATCTCAAAGGATGGTCGGGGAGACGCAGGGAGTACTCACGTGGCGGAGTAAACCCCTAAAAGCCGGGTGGCACAACGGCGGCCGGCAGACCCAAACGGATAGGAAAACCCCGAGGGCTAGCCTGCTAGGGGCACCGAGTCCGTGGGTAACGGTGAGTGAGTGAGGCGACTCGATATGGGAGCGAAAACCCCGAGGGCTAGCCTACGAGGGGCACGCGACCCGAGTCACCACAACACTCGAATCGGGACGACCATATAGGGAAGGAATCCCCGAGGGCTAGCCTACGAGGGGAACACCACCCACGGTCACTGTCGAGTCCGTTAAGGACTGCAGATTCTGAACTGTAGGGCTTAGCCCCATTATTGTACACCCAGTGGTCCACAGGGAGATTTGTCATCGAGAGACGATCCCTCTGTCAACCGAATGATTGGTGAAAATAGGATTTGGGGAATGTCCCCCCTCCCCGGATGCTGGAGTGATGCTACATAGCATACTCCCATCAAAGTACAAATGACATAACAGGAAGCAGTATGAAACTTCGCTTGACGATGCCAGACAGACAAGCTAATTGCCTAGAAATACATTGAAATGATGGAGCCCCACGGATCGAGCAAGTCAATCACCAGCAGAATATGTAGCCGGCGCATAGCCCGGGGTACCGATATACATATACGTATATATGACATTCGAGAACAAACCCACATGGGGCTCACCGTCGAACGACTGGAAGCCATCCAAGGATTCTTCCCATCCCCCTGGTCTATGAAACAGAGCATAAAGGGGACGGTGAAGAACCTTATTCCCTAGGCGGAGACCAGACAGAGATATGCACACAAGTACATCTCTGCTCGCAAAGCCCATAAAATATTCAATGCTGAGTCCAGCCGTTGCATCAAACTCGAAAGGAAGAGAACCCCGGGGAGGGGGATGAATGATTCATGTAGCCCGAAGGCATAACCAATGTCGGAGAAATCGGTTATACGAGAGTATATACATATGTTGGAGACATCATTAAATGCACGCTCGAAGGAGGATTGGAGAGCGGGAGGAAGAGATACAACATCAATCAGAGCAACTCTTTATTCATCCCATGGAAGACACAGTTATGTGTATGCAGAGCACGTAGATTCCGGCGCCGTCGTTGTCGATCGGCCGCCGTTTCCATTAATCGAAGAAACGATTACAGACGGAATAAAAAAAAGGCAGAAGGAAAGATGAGGAAAAAGGGGGAGGAAAGGCTCGTATCATCGCCCCTCCCCCTTTTCTTCATTTACATTGCAGCCCTGGGGCGAATACAGCAAAACAGAAGCGGGGAGATTCGACGAGGAACACGACGACGACCCACCTAGAAGGCAGGGAAGCAGTCGATCGTCCTCTCCGACACCGGGGAGCTCGAGCGGAAGAGGGTGGCGGCCGCCGAGGGACTTCAGCCGGGAACTCCTTCAGAAAAGAAGCACCCCTGGACCTCCCCCCTTTCTTTCTATTTCCCTTTTCTTTCTTTTTGATTCCGCTTTCTCTCTTGATCGGGTCCCCCTTTTCTTTCTATATCTTGATCTCTTCTGTCGACAGGCTATATATAGCCTTGGGGTTAAAACGGCGCCCCAGGAAGAGGCGCGCCGGGTTGACGGCGCCGGGGAGAGGCCCCATTTGGCTTTTGCGCGCCGGGTTGACGGCGCCGGGGAAGGGCCCCATCTGGCTTTTGCGCGCCGGATTGACGGCGCTGGGGAACACCCCCTTTTGTTCTTTGCGCGCCGGTTTGACGGCGCCGTTTTAACCTATTCACTTGGCGTGTCAGTCTGGTAGGCCCGGAGATGATTCCGGAAGCTCCCGTCGACTGTTCCCCTCGCCCTGGCCATCGAAGGGCCTTGATGGGGTGTTCACGAAGCTCTTGATAGGACGAATGGCCTTAAACAAGACTTCGTGTGTGTCCGGTCCGAGCACACGGGTGTCCTACTGACACAGTCTTCGGCACTGTGATTTGTGCTTCTGGCTGAGACGGACTCGTGCTCGAAGCTTCCTTACAGGATGACGTTACATCCTGGACAATTCCACCTTGAATTGGTGATCAATCGGCCACTAACGGGCCCACTATGGCGAGAAGCCGAACCCGTGCCGGGTAATCGGGGTCTTCTGCTGATAGAACCTTTGGCCCCCTTGTTTCGGATGGCTGAGGACATTCTTCCTCCTTAGGAGAGTCATTGGGTAGACCGTCGTCCTTGGTCGGGCGACGGATGTGGGGTAGCGGCATGACGAGGTCGATGCCGGATCATTGGGCAGGCTTGATCGCGCTGCCGGTTGGTTGCGGGTTCACTTCGGCTCTCCTGAGGTAAAGTCCCCGACGTTCCCTTCAAGGTGGCTCGGGGCTTTGTCAGCTTGAGGGGTCCCCTTGATAAGTTGATCTTTATCGGCTTCCGTGCTTCAGTGGGCCGTATCATTCATCTTTGCGGCTTGGTTGCCAAAGGATCATGTTTTGAGTGCCAACAGCACCTCAAAGCGAGATCGAGGTAGGGTGACGTTCCCTAGCTCCATGTCTTCCTTTCCCGCGATTTCTAGGCCGAGGCGAGGTCGAGAGAGGGTTGTTTTGTACCTGGAAGGGTAAAGTAAGATTTGGGGTTCGAGCGCCCGATCTAGTGTTTTGAGCCGCGATTTCATGATTTGAGGGTGTAGATGCATGCTAGGTTGCTTGGGGGTGAGTTCCCCTTCGTTTCCCCCTCAAACGGGGTTGTTTGGGGCCGAAATGGGGTTTTTCCGGCGGGTTCGCCGTTCTCGATCCGCCGGGATGTACACGGTCCTAACAGGAGTCGTGTACACCATGGCGCGGCGCAGACGTCGACCGCTCTGTGGCCTTGGAGCGTTAGTGGGTTACATGGCCCATCGGGCGACCGTGTTACCACTGAATGGCCCATGTCCAATCGTGCACCTCGTGGTTTTTTTACCGTTGATTTTTGACCATTGCACAGTGCTGGGATTGCACGGCCCAGGGCTGGCCGTGCAGTCACAGAACGGCCTGAGGCTAGCCGTTCAGTCTTTGTGCCGTTGGGTGATTGAATGGCTCGGTGGGGTACGTTCATCTCCCTACACAGCTAAGGGTTGGCCGTGCCATTCCTGAACGGCCAGGGTTTAGCTGTTCTATTTTCGAGCCGTTGGGCGATTGTTTGGCCCAATGAGGACCGTCCAGGTACCCAAGTGGCCTATCGTTGGACCGCGTGGTTCCTGAACGGCCTGAGTGTGGCCGTGTGGCTTTCCGTTCTGTCCAGAGATGGCACGGGCCCCTGTTGACCGTGCATTGTCTGGAACGGTCCCAAGAGGGGCCGTCCATTCTTGGCACGGCCCAGGGAGGACCGTGTGCGTCTGTAAGCGGTCAATTGGTAGACCGTGTAAACTGGAATGGCCGAGGGTGGACTGTTCACTGTGTTTGTCTGACCGATGTTTCTTTCCTCACCGATTCGAGTCCCGGGTGAGTGGACCTCGATCCACGTACTGACCCGTGGCCTGAGTGATGCTGGGCATCATGTTGAGGTCAGGTGTTAGGGTGCCGTGGGGTCCCGGGAGGTGTTGTTCTCGGCTTGTGTCACCGTGAGTCGGTGTTGGTACGAGGAGCAGTCCTTGTACTTTGTCCAGTTCAGATGTTACTTTCCGTTGACTAGAAAGTCTACTCCTTCAGTGACCCTCCACTAGTCGTAGTCTTCCGACACGCGAGTGGTCCCACCAGGGAGTGGTGGCGAGGCTACCCCGAGAGATGGTTTTTAGACTGGTTTCCGTAGGTCCCCACGTCTTGCAGCAAGAGTCTGACTGAGGGGAAAACTATTCAGAGGGCTAGACCTGGGACGCATGGTCCGTGTGTGCACACGTGGTTGGGGGCAGTTGGACCCGCTTTGACGAGCGCGACCCCAGCTAGTCACTTGTTCTGTGGTTACTTGTCCGGTGTCTCAGTTCCTGCTGGGCCAGAGGGAGACACCTGAGGCACGGTCTAAGCCGTCAGTGGACGCATCCGGCCTTGCTTCTAGTGGTTGGTACTCCTATCTTTGTGTGGTAGTGACTCTTTGAGATTTTGGCGAGTTGTCTCGATTTTCATGCCGTACGTTCGGTACTAGACGTAGTAGAGCTTTTCCTTTTATTTATTCTTATTCTACGTCTTGCTAGTGGTAGCTTGTAGCTACTTTTCGCGCGGTTTCTCGGTCTGCGAGGTGGGGACCAGATGATCCCTACTGAGCCTTTTTTTTAAGGCTCATTCCCTGCGTGTTTTCACCGTGTTTCAGGTGAGACGAGGCTTCAGGGGAGCGGTTCCGAGGCTCCACGTGGTTCAGGTGCCCAGGGTTAGTTGCCAGTTGCCAGGTCGAGGTATGCCCCGTGTAGTTGTACCTTCTTTTCTGTACTGTACTAGTTGTGGACTACTGTTATATTTTAGACTGCTGTTATATTATGGACCATGTAATTTGATTAAGATTAATCTTTATTTTCCTTTTTATTCATATTAAACGTGTTGTTCTACAATTATTCAAATTCTTGTGTATCTCCACACTATCCCTTTTACCATTCCGAGTCTTCGGGCTAGTGGGTGGCGGTTCGGGATTCGGGTTATCGGGCCTCTCCCTGTATTCGGATCTCAGAGCGTTACAGCTGGTATTAGAGCAGCGGTTGTGGATATATATAAGAATTATAAATAATTGTAGTGGTCCACTAGTCCATAATAATGATGTACAGTCGACAGCTGGCATAGGGTTTCGTGCATGTTTTTCGCTTGAGAGCTTGAGTGTGCTGCGTGGCGCTGTGAAGATGGTTGTTTTTTTGTGACTTTCTTGCCGGCGTGGGGTCTAAAGATCAAGGTCGAGAGCTTTCTCCCTCCTCAGTTGTGGCCTCAGTTGTGCTACGTTGAGCAGAGGTTGCAGGTAGGTGCGTTGCTGCGATGCTGCGATGCTGCGTTCTAGGTTTTTGCAGCGAGGTCAGGTGGCTGGTGCGGATTGTTCGTGGTTAAGTGGCCGTGAGCGTGCTCTGAGGGAGCTGTTGTTGTGTCTGGCCACTCCAGCTTGAGGTTATCCAGCCCTGAGGTGTTAAGGTTGTGTTTTAAGGTGGCAGAGCGGGTGCTCTGATCGAGAAGTGTGCTCGGGTGGCGGAGGATCTTCTCGGTGAGCTGCTATTTCATCGAGCCCGATGTTCTTGTCGTGCTCTATGGCGTCAAGAATGACGTGTTGATCCCGATTATTTCATGGATTTCGAGGTAAGATTGGGTTGTGGTGTCCCAGTAAGTCTTGCTCCTGTGCTCTTGTGTGCGAATGGGTTATGTTCGCTTTGGATTTGGTTTGAGATGAGGAGGTTCCGTGGTGAGTCCAGGACTTGAGGATGAGCATTAACAGTTGTCTATTATGGCTCGTGTGCGGCTCTTGGCATGCCGTGTTGCAGTTCGAGGAATTGCAGTGGTGGTGCATCGAGAGATGCTGTGATCGTGGTCCGACGTGACACTCGCCGAGTGTGTCGGAGGTGCAGACCTAACGAGGTAATGGTTATCTTGGTATTCTTTCCAGCATGCGTGAGGTTTAAGGTCAGGTCGAGCGTGGATATTTTTCATTGGTCGGAGGTGTGTTGGTTTCTCCTTTTGGTTGGAGAGATTGCATTTGGCTAAGGTTCATCGTCTTGCATTGTGTGTCCGGATTGGTTGGCCTTCGTGTGCCATGAGATCTGTGCGAGATGTGTCCTATGTTTTGGTGAGGTGGTTGTCTGTGAGAAGTCCTGCCCATTTCCTCTAGTGTTTGAGGGTGACAGCGCTATTCCAGAAGGACGAGTGCTGGTTGGGCGGTGTTCGCATTCTTGGATGGTGTTGGAACTTTCTGATGCATGGCAGATCGGAGTCTACGGAGTCACAGGGGGTTGCCAGATTAGAGAGAGAATCTGTGCTTGGGGTTTGAGGTAATGGAGCTTTTCCTTACCTTGTTTCCTGAGGTTGACTAGCTGAGTTGTGGACTGTCGGGATGGCGAGTCCTGAGTTGCTGTGTTTGGCTGTGCACGTGGATCAGAGTGCGCTGCGGAAGCCTGGTGGGCCTGTGACCCACTGGTTCAGGATCACAGCGTTGGTTGCTACGGGCAGATTCCGGAGATTGCGTTGAGCATTTGAGGATTGGTTCCTCTATGTGAGATGTGTTGTTGCCATGCCGTTGCTGGAGATATCATGGTTCTTGGCACTGGGAGGATAGAGTATTGGGGAAAAATGTTGGCAAGTGTGCCGCATGAGTACCCCGTTCCTGTGATGGAAGCCGTGTCAGGCATCGGTGTTAGACCTGGATGGGGTTGTTGAGATGTCGCCTGACGGAGGTCGAGGATGTGTTGGTTAGAGTCGGTGGCTTGGTGCCTGACTTATGTTGCCAGTCATGTCCTCGGATGAGATCATCTTTGGAGAAGTGATCTCTGACAGATTATGGGTCCCAGATGGCAGCTTGTGAATGGCTGGTGAGCCTAACAGTGTGATCGACCACAACAACGTCTGTTGGTTATATGGTCATGTCAGATTGTGGCGGTGAGATATATAATCGATAGGGGACCCAGTGTGCATTGGTCGTGGTGTTGGCGACTAGGTTGCCGTAATTTTGGATGGCACTTTCCTCCCTTAGAGATGTGTGCCGTAATTTGTTCAGGTGGTGTACCGTGGCTCTGTGGTAAGGGCGGAATCGGGATTGGCAGGTGTCCACTTGGATTAATTGAGACGAAGGATTTGATGAGACAAGACGGAAGAGTGACGCCTGTGGGCGGAGGCCTTTAAGTGAGATTGGCGTCAGAATGGTGGTCCTTGATGGGACGTTGGCGTTGGAGTGGTTATCCCTGGTCAAGTGACAAGCATGGGAGGATTTTCTTGTAAGTCTGAGTCGAGTGAGGTGATGATTGAAGACTCCTGAGTCTTATCGTTGGTTTCATCGTGCTCTCCTGCAAGGGTAGAGTTGGCACGATGCTCGAGATCGAATGCGATGTCCGAGAGGAGTTCAGCTCGAGATATGATAATTTTCTGTGTGTGAGTCAGCGGATAGCCTGTTGTGAGTTGGATCGTGCCCGTTGGGCCGGTGGAGGTTTCCCGTTGATGAGCAGCTGGTGACCAGCGTGTGGTCTTTTCACAGATAGAAGATGCTGTTGGTTGTGCATCGTGAACGGTGAGAGCCATGTATCAGTGAGACCTTTTGGTGGTCGTTTCCGTGATGTGCCATCCAGATGGGATCTGGGCTTTGTCAAAGTTTGTCTTCTGACAGAGTTGGCACAGTGATATGTCTGGCTTTTAGCTTGCCAGGTGTGAGGTGGTTCTTGGTTCTGAGCTGATGTTCTAGTTACGGCCTGTTGAGATGACTGCATGAGCCGGTGGAGGCTCTGTATTGGTTGTTCCCTTGAGAAGGGTGTGCGACCTATCAGCTGACTATGCAACTGATGTGTGATTTGTCTGCCGACCATAGAATGGATCGGTAGCTGTTTCTCGTGACGAGGACTGTGTCTCCTTAGTGAGCGAGATGGTGGCAGCAGTGCCATGATTGGTTCTCGCGTTGTCTGAGGTGATGCCGGACTGTGTCAATTGGTGTGTGCCTGCTCTGATGGCCGGTGTGCGCGGCGTGCGGAGCGAGGTGTCATTCGTGATTGTAGTCTGGCTGCGTCCCCCAGGATCGGTGTTTTCATGAGAATCGAGATTTTCTGTCCTGGGGCTTTGACGGCGTTGTCAGTTGGTTAAGGCTTTCTTCCCCTGTGTTCCCACGTTTGTCCTTAATTTTGAGGATGAAATTTCTTTAAGGGGGGAGGGCTGTAACATCCCGGACCCTTTGGATCCTTCTTTTTAGGTCCCGAATCTATTTTCTCGGATAATTTGTTCTCATTATGCCCAAAATTATTTTTTGGACATCTTTCAGGTTCGGATCCGTGCGTTTCAGATCAGTTTCGGAGGTCCCGTAACGTGTTTCACAGTTCCAGCGTGTTTTTCTCGGACAAACCTACGGAACCCCGTAACGGGTGAACCGAGTCGTTCACCTACTCCAGGATGGTACCACGGCGATCAGCGTGTTCCGAGGATTGCAAAGGTATATTTTTCTATTTTTTGGAAAATCCAGATTTTCTATATAATCCCATTTTCTTTTTCTTTTTCTTCTTCCTCCTTCTTCCTCCTTCCGCCGTGACACACCCGCGCCCCCCTCTCTTTCTCTCTCCTCTCCCGATGACGACGCAACGCGCCCCTCCTGTTGCAAACGGTGGTGGGCGACGGCGCGACGATGATGGCGGGACGATCGCTTGGGCGTGTGGAGTTCATGGGAAGATTGAAGGAACGAGGGTTTCAACGGCGTTCTTCACGGTTTGGGGATGATCCGGTGCACCTCAAAGCGAGATCGAGGTAGGATGATGTTCCCTAGCTCCATGTCTTCCTTCCCCGCGATTTCTAGGTCGAGGTGAGGTCAAGAGAGGGTCGTTTCATGCCGGGAAGGGTAAAGCATGATTTGGGGTTCGAGCGCCCGATCTAGTGTTTTGAGTCGCGATTTCGCAATTTGAGGGTGTAGATGCATGCTAGGTTGCTTGGGGGTGAGTTCCCCTTCGTTTCCCCCTCAAACGGGGTTGTTTGGGGCCGAAAATGGGGTTTTTCCGGCGGGTTCGCCGTTCTCGGTCCGCCGGGATGTACACGGTCCTAACAGGAGCCGTGTACACCATGGGGTGGCCCAGACGTCGATCGCTCTGTGGCCTTGGAGTGTCGGTGGGTTACACGGCCCATCGGGCGACCGGCTAACCATTGAACGGCTCATGTCCAACCGTGCACCCCGTGGGTTTTTGACCGTTGCACAGTGTTGGGATTGCACGGCCCAGGGCTGGCAGTGCAGTCACTGAACGGCATGAGGCTAGCCGTTCAGTCTCTGTGCCGTTGGGAGACTGAACAGCCCGGTGGGGTCCATTCATCTCCCTGCATGGCTAAGGGTTGGCCGTGCCATTCCTGAACGGCCAGGGTTTAGCTGTTCTATTTTTGAGCCGTTGGGCGATTGGATGGCCCAATGAGGACCGTCCAGGTACCCAAGTGGCCTATCGTTGAACCGCGTGGTTCGTGAACTGCCTGAGTGTGGCCGTGTGGCTTTCCGTTCTGTCCAGAGATGGCACGGGCCCCCGTTGGCCGTGCATTGTCTGGAACGGTCCCAAGAGGGGCCGCGCATTCTTGGCACGGCCCAAGGAGGACCGTGTGTGTCTGTAAGTGGTCAATTGGTAGACCGTGTAAACTGGAACGGCCCAGGGTGGACCGTTCACTGTGTTTGTCTAACCAATGTTTCTTTCCTCACCAATTCGAGTCTCGGGTGAGTGGACCTCGATCCACGTACTGACCCGTGGCCTAACTGATGCTGGGCATCATGTCGAGGCCAGGTGTTAGGGTGCCATGGGGTCCCGGGAGGTGTTGTTCTCGGCTTGTGTCACCGTGAGTCGGTGTCGGTACGAGGAGCAGTCCTTGTACTTTGTCCGATTTAGACGTTGCTTTCCGTTGACTAGAGAGTCCACTCCTTCAGTGACCCTCCACTAGTCGTAGCCTTCCGACACTCGAGTGGTCCCACCAGGGAGTGGTGGCGAGGCTACCCCGAGAGACGATTTTTAGACTGGTTTCCGTAGGACCCCACGTCTTGCAGCAAGAGTCCGAGTGAGGGGAAAACCAGTCCGAGGGCCAGACCTGGGACGCATGGTCTGTGTGTGCACACGTGGTTGGGGGCGGTTGGACCCGCGCTGACGAGCACGACCCCAGCTAGTCACTTGTTCTATGGTTACTTGTACGGTGCCTCAGTTCCTGTTGGGCCGGAGGGAGACACCTGAGGCGCGGTCTAAGCCATCAGTGGACGCATCCGGCCTTGCTTCTAGTGGTTGGTACTCCTGTCTTTGTGTGATAGCGACTCTTTGAGGTTTTGACGAGTTGTCTCAGTTTTCATGCCGTGCATTTGGTACTAGACGTAGTAGAGCTTTTCCTTTTATTTATTCTTGTTCTACATCTTGCTAGTGGTAGCTTGTGGTTGCTTTTTGCGTAGTTTCTCGGTCTGCGAGGTGGGGACCGGATGATCCCTACTGAGCCTTTTGTTTTAAGGCTCATTCCCTACGTGTTTTCACCGTCTTTCAGGTGAGACGATGCTTCAGGGGAGCACTTCCGAGGCTCCACGTGGTTCAGGTGCCCAGGGTTAGTTGCTAGTTGCCAGGCCGGGGTATGCCCCATGTAGTTGTTCCTTCTTTTATGTGCTGTACTAGTTGTGGACTACGTTTATATTGTGGAGCATGTAATTTGATTAAGGTTAATCTTTAATTTCCTGTTTATTCATATTAAATATGTTGTTCTGCAATTATTCAAATTCTTGTGTATCTCCACACCATCCCTTTTAACCCTTCCGAGTCTTCGGGCTCGTGGGTGGCGGTTCGGGATTCGGGTTATCGAGCCTCTCCCGGTATTCGGATCTCGGGGCGTTACAGCACCTACCTTGCCTTTTGTTTAGTTTGAAAACCTCTATGGATAAGGATTTTAACGGGAATTTCTAATATGCAGTGATACGACAAATAGAATACAGATATGCAGTAACAAAACATGGATGAATCAGAAGGATCAAACCAAGAGACGGCCAGGAGACTGGCCGCCCAGTGTCATGAATGGCCCAAACGATGGCTGCCCTGTGATGCCCCGAACCGATAGCAGCGGAAGGCATGCTCGGAACGTGGCAGCGAAATAGTCATGTCAATCAGAGCATACATAAAACCACACCAACGACACAAGGAGACCATATTTTAACAAAAATTTAATTTTTATTGATATCAAGAATTTAAATTACAAATTTGACTCGACTTACAATAATGGACTCGATAAAATAAAAATAAGGAAAAGGGGAGTAACAAGACTCACGACACTTCTAGACTTAAGAAAATAAAGAAAAAGACTCGGTCTCTAAGCACCAGGTCCACTCGACCACTCTGGCCCATTCCCAATTTCATACGCTCCATCTACTAAATTACTTGAAAAATGTTAAAGAAAGGAGTGAGCGAGAAGCTTAGTAGGATTTATATCTCTATCATCAGGCAAAATTTAAGTAATTAACAATTAATGGTATGGAAAGAACTATATGCATGCATGATACAAAACAGGTAAAATCGAGAGACGATAAAATAAAGCAGCTTCATAATCAGCAGGAATTGTAGAGAGTTGAATTGAAGAAATAATGTATATCATTCCAATCAAGGCATAATGAACTAGTATCAAGTGAAATTGTAGCTGATAATTCATAAGTGAACATCATTTAGCAAGTTGGCCATTTAACAAGTCAAGTCAAATCAAGTCATGTTAAGCAAGTACTTTCACACATTCACGCATGTATATCAAAGTTTCACGAGAATGTAGAATGTCGTAGACTTACACGCTAGCAAGTACTTCGGTGCAATGCCTCACCATGTCATTAAAACTCCCATGGGCACTAGAACTTTTTGGGCGCTCTCCCCAGGGACCAGACTTGGCCCTTTTGGTGCGTTGGCATTGAGGGTTGGATCAAAGATCCCACGAAATCTAGACATCCAAAATATTTAATGGCCAAGAGTTCTAAGGTCAAGCTATGTAGCCAAGGTAAGATGCGTAGGAATATGGATTTCTTAAGGGAATTCCAATCATAAGCTCATTAATCGAAGGGAAAAGCCATTTAAGAAAAATGACATTAAGAAGGATATAGAATGAAAAAAATTCAAAAAAAGTCAAAATCTCGAGATATTATAGCCTGAAGAGACTATATTTGTTTAACACACAAAATCCATGAAAAATGAAAAATTTGGAACACTGGATGAAAAGGCGGTCAGCATTGATCTGCTACTAGAAGAACGCGGTCACGAGGGGACCGCAATCAAGTGGGTTAGACCAAACCCGGTCAAGTCGAGTCTGGTTGATGAAAGAACCCGTCAACCATTGCTGACATGTTTAAAAGAAGGCGTCTGTGACCCCTGACACCTCTAAAATAGGTCACGCAATTCATAAGAACGCGGTCTGGGCATGACCGCTAATATCAATAGGCGGTCTGGACAGGGCCGCGTTCAGGAAAATTGATAGAAATTAGGTAGAACTCAGGCAGAGCCTTGTTCCGCCCAAAGTCGATTTCCAGTGGGTTCAAGAATTGGTGGTACAACCTGCTCGGCGTCGTAGTGAAAATCCCAGGCTCGTGGAGACTTACGGAGGCCTCGTGATAGTGGTTCTTGTCCGACGGAAGGAGTATCTGAAGTCCCGCGATCAATGACACCCAAGACGGGGCTGAATTGGGTGTTTAAAAACTTTAAAGAAAATCTTGCCCAATTCAAACAAGTGTGAATAATAACCGTAATGAATTTTAGATCTATATGAAAACTCTCAGATCTAATAGAATCTATCGCACTCAACCGATCTTAGGTACGATGACGGAGGTGGAAATCCGGAGATTCTACTCACGCAAGATGTTATCTTCCTGATAAGGTTTGCCTTGCCAATCCAAACCCACCTTTTAATACACCCAAGATCTAATATGAGAATGATAAATTACACTAGATCTAACTCAAACAATGCAACCAAAATAATCTACGCGTGTGTTGCACAGAATGGGGATAGAAGAAAAGGAACAAACCACACAATAGACATCGATTTTTAGGTGATTCGGATGCAACAAGAGCAACCTACGTTCACCCCTCACGATCTGTGAGGATTTCCACACTACCTTGTAAGAGATTACAAGATTAAAAACACACACACACATGTGAGGAGTTCGGAACTCCCACGAAGGTGCACAGGCACCGAATCACAGAGAGATATGAGGAAACGAAGAAATCACACACACACACACACGAATCTGCATAGATCCACACACACATGTGTGTTTGATATTACAAGAACAGAAGATTGAAGCCCAACAATAATAGAGGGAGAAAGTAGGAAATAAAAGCTAGATTCAAGCTCCCCCTTAGTGGATGAAGGTGATCTTGGATGAAGCCAGCTCCCCAGCTTGATCTATACTTGAATGGCCTGCAGGTGGTCTTGAGAACCTTGCTCTTGAATGAAGAACTCTTCCACGTATCACTGTTCACGAAGCTACAGTAGCACTCCTCTTTCTCCCCTTAATAGTCTCCTTAGCTTGCTTGAGTGATTAGGGTTTTTGACCCCAAAGTGATGTTTTTATAGATCTTGGATGGTCAAGAGACAAGCTAGGAACAAGATCCACAAATCATGGCATGTCTGGTGGCTTTGGGATTAAACAAACCAAAGGAAAGGGGCTTCCCACGTTGAAGAACACATGTCAACAATTGCTACCTCGAAGCTGGCGGTTGACCGGACGACATGGGGTGGTCGACCGGAATTTTACATAAATGAGGCTTTCAACGCTAGGAAAACCGGTCGACCGGCCCCTGACTGACGGTCGACCGCTACCTGGAAAACCTGCATTTTTAACAAAGTTAGCCAATGAATCATAATCTGTGAACGAATCATTTCATGACCATATCTTGTTCCAATCAATATGAGTTGGTTGAGCTTATCCTGGGTATTTCTTGAAGCATGGTAAATTTCGGCATTTGCTTGATTAAGGATGGCTTTGAGAGTGGTTTAAGCAAGTTATTACTTAGGTTGTAATGCCGGGGTTTTGTTATCATCAAAATCATCTGGAGAGACTCAACAGTATCCAGAAGAGAGTCCCAACTACCACAAGAATTTAAGAGTGTGAAATGCGAAAAACGGGAGTGAAACGACAAGTCACCACCACCGGAGTGGCGTGACCCTCAACCAATCTTATGAAAATAGCAAGTAATAAACAATATGGATGAAGCAATGAACAATAAAGTTCAAGTTACTAGCAGAAATGATTCACTAATTTAGCAGATTATTCTACTCTTTTAGACATATAACGACATGAAGAAGATGATGTTTAGATCCACAGTTTCATATCTCCTAGTTAGCAGTGTGTTCTGTCATGATATTACCCTAAGAACATATTGCATAACAGGGAATAACAGAACTCAAAAATGTGGGAAATAAATCGAGTTTATGCTGGAAAACAGAGTCAAAGTGCGGTCATGAAAGAGCTGCTATCATGATTAGGCGGCCATTTGGAGACCGCAGTCATAAAAATCTACTTCTCTTTTTTTTTGAAAATATTCTTGAAGGTGTCCATGATACATGACACGCCTAAGAGAAGGCGTCCAGGTTCGTGGATGTGGTTAATAATTATCCTATAATAACATTTAAATAAACTAATTTACGTTCAAAGAAGACGTCCGCTCTGCTTGACGTGTAAAAAGGACGCGTCCATGCTCTTGATGTGTTTAAAAACACAAATGTTAAAATTTTAAAATGGCCACCAGAAGGCGGTCTGTCGGGTAACCGCGGTCTCAGAACGTGGTTACTGTAGCGATCACGTTCTGGAACCGAAGCCCGCTCTCTAACGGTCAAAGACATGCTTCGTGAAAATAAACATTGCGATCGATATACTCAGTGAAAATTATGCATATTACTATCAATGGAAAGAGCATGAAAAGATGAACAACTTGGTATTATTTAATTAGGTTTTTGCCCAAGAGAAACCTACCTTAGATGGGTTGAAAGGAAGAAGATGTCGTTGGAACCCTAACGCGAAACCCTTCCTTCCTCGTCGCCCCACGCCCTCGAACGCGCACACCAGCGGCTGCCATGGCCAAATGGGATTCTTGGGAATGTTAGGCATCGTTTTATAGAGCTGGGGTCGAAGGAAGAGTCGTGTAGGGGCTAGGGGATCGAAGGGCATAAGTTGCCGCACGATATTCACGGATGACCGATTCAACGTGCCTATCTTTAAAAATTCGACGGCTAGGGTAAGGGTTTACACCGGGAATTCGAGGGGAAATGGATCTCAGACGTGGGCCTAACGATTGGGTTCAGATTGAGCCCATGAGAGCTCGAATTGGGCTCGAATTGGATTGAATTAGGGTCATTCTACCAAAACTCCGAGTTTTACATAAAAACCTTTGATTCGGGCTTAATCAAATTTTTATTTTGGGGTCGGCCTAGTTAACAAGTTTGTTAAGCATCATGTCCTCTACAAGAATATACTTTTTTTATATTTTTATAAATTGGTCAAAATTTGGCCTAAGAGTGAAATTCAATTAAATCTAATTTATTATGTAAAATTCGGATCGCCATGAAAAAAATGATTGTACCTCAAAATATTAAATTTCTTTTAAGGTCATTGTAGTAAAATAATTAGTCCTTCTTATTTATATAGTTTGGCCACTTTGAAAATAATTAGTTATTATAGTGTCATTTAACTAAGGAAGATCATTAAGTCATTAGATGACAAGTTAATTAGGAATATAATTATTTTAACATTTGTAATAGGTCAGCCTGACTTTTAATCAGGTCTTAGATCGATTACTTATTCCCTATTTTGCTAAATTTATTTTTATTTTCTTTGTTCATTTTTATTTATTCACACGAAATTTTATCAAATTTAAATTATTGAGCAAATTTATTAGACTTAATTCATAGCGCGATTTCATATATTTCTTCTCCCTCATTTTCATTTCGGTATATATATATATATATATATTTTTAGTTTTAAATTTTAACCTTTATTAATTAACTGGGATGTATTCGAAGAATGTCCCTCCGAATCTCCGTTCGAATGTCCGTGTATTCGAAGAATGTCCCCCCCCTTCTGAATGTCTCTCCTTTGCGTGTTTTGTCCTTGTTTGACCCTCTAGTACCTTCCACCTACGTCCCTCCAGGACGTTGGCAATGAGGCAGGAGTTAAGCTCGAGCGTGGGACGTGGGAGGTTGTCTGGCAGTTGCCGGGAGGCGGCCAAGTCTCTGGCCGTTCTCAGGGAGAAGGTGGCCAGAGGTCTGGCAGTTTGCCAAACCTAGGCGGCCAAGACCTTGGCCGCCCAGCCAACCTGGGCAGCCATCGACTTGGGCGGCCATCAATCTGGGCGGCCATCAATCTGGGAAAATAATAGTGTCACTTATATGACAGTCTAACTGGAGGTCCGTGGGATGTCCGAAATTAGGCATCTACAAATGCCCATCCGGAACACCCGTTTTGGAAGGGAGCCCAACGGACTGATAAATGGGTGTTTCGGTAAAGAAACAAGCCTAATTAGGACATCCCGCTCAAGGAGATTCTTGAGCGGAGGGTGAGGTTTGCATAAGAACGAACAAACAAAATGTGAAAAGAGAGCTCATCAAAGGGGTAGGAAGGAAAAAAGACAGTATAAAGGGCTTGTATCAACAGTCCACGGGACCCCCAGGCAATCGCACGTGAGATTGGGGCACACTCCGGGATGCATCGCAATTTGGCCCAAGGAGATAGAAGACACCCAAAACAGGAGTAAGTAACTAAAGTTAGGATAAGGGAAATGACCTTCTAATCTCAATATGCTCATGGCGATCATACACAAAACACACTCTTGACTTGTCTAATCGGAGTCGAATAACGTAGACACATTTATGTAAGCTCAGCAGAATCAAAAAAATGTGGACGATTGACGTAGGGGAAAGAACCCATGGCAAAGCCAACGATTAACCCACGTTGCCTCCCTAGCTTCGCTGTGCGATATCCATATGCCATGCATGCATTTTGTTGTTGTTTTGTTTTGTTTTGACTAAAAGACCTATATGATGCATGTTGGGTTTAAAATGAAAAAACATATCTGTTGTGTATGTGATTTTGATGATTACAAAATGACTTTGTTGCTTGGCCTTGTGCTTTATTGATACTTCATGTTCTCATGTGCTTGAATCCTTCTTGTTCTCTTGCTATGTGGTCATGTTCTAGAATGAGAATGAATTTGTGAAACATGCTTGAAAGAATGCATATGCTGTGTACTCAGTGAGAATTCATGATAGAACATGTTTGCATGATTGAACACATGAATGAGTCTTTATGCTCACTTGAATTCCCATTATGCTCATTTCAATATAGTGTGCTAATCTTCTTGCATTACAGGAACGAGTCATGATGAACATCATCTTGTTGTCCACCATTCAGAACTTGTGTTAATTCCATCTCCATTCTTCAAAGAACCATTGGTAAGGCTTTGCAATTCACATATCTTCAGTTAAGTGAATTTTGGGTAAGAAAGCTACAGTGTGTTGACCCAGAGTACTTGTTCATAGATATACATGATGTGATTTCATGTACCTCCTACATGAGTCATTAAGGTTTGAGGATGTATGCTTCATGCATTTCCTACATGAGGTTTTGATGGTCATACATGTTATTCAAATGCATGGGTTATGTTTTTGACTTTTGGTTGCGATGTCTTGGGCTTTCATGCATAATCTTCTAAGTTGCTGTGAAAGAATTGCATGAACTTGGCTCTTATGAAGACGGCTTCAATTAGGTCTCAATCAAGGAGATTGTGTTCATTGAACACACCCTTCTATTAGAATGGTATCATTCATGAGGTCATCATGGTTTCAATGTGTGGATGCATTTGTGATGTCGTATGGTTCCTCATACCTGTGTGATTACACATCATACGATCATGTCATTGGTCTTGAGCTATATATTTGCTTCTTACATGTGTAAATGAATATCCCTCATTTGATGCTATTTGATGTTGAGCATTTGGTAGATACAATAATGCTAGTTGAAAGTTTGAGCTCCCATGTCAATATATTTGATTGAATGATAGATTCATGCTTATCATTTCAAAACCTTGTCATTTGGTCATATATATTTTTGTTAAGTGATATGAGAAGCAAAATGCATGTTTGAATAGGTTTAATGATGTATTTTATTGTGAACATGTTCATAGTGTTAATGCTTGATGTAAAGATCTTGATTTTCAACTAACCTCTTGCTTTATCATGTTTTTTAGGATGAAAAATCATGATTGATCTTCATGGGATTATGGTAATATTTGATCAATTGTTTCCCATTGATTTGATGGAGGTTTTAGTTATTTTTCAGGTCCAAACAAGAAGGGGTCGACCCATGGGGTCGACCCTCTGAGGTTCTGTACAAAACGAACCTATTTTTGTGCACCCTGCCTAAAAGGGTCGACCCCTGGGGTCGACCCATGGAAGGGTCGACCCCTGTAAAACAGAACCAAAACTGGGTTCTGTTTTGGGTTCTGTTAGCCCGAGGGTCGACCCCTGTAAAACTGAACCAGAAAACACTTTGGTTTGTGTTCTGTTTGCCCGAGGGTCGACCCCAAGGGTCGACCCTTTCCGGTACGGGGAGGTGCCGTCAAATTTGACCTTCGTTCAAGTGCGTCAAAAGTCCTCCCAATCCGGTCCAAAAGCCCCAAATCACTCCTTGAGTTGTGGATCTTGTCCCAGGCTGTCTCTTGACCGTCCTAAACACATATATACATCTTATTGAGTTGTAAATGTTGTGCCCCTGTTGTTTTGATGTCAGGAAGCACTATGAGTATGAATGATTGATCACCATGTGTCTGCATATGAATGATTGATTGAGCATCTTATTTCCATGCATGCATAAAGAGTCATATGGGTTCGGTGCAATATCTGCCATATGCATACACTGCATCGATGCATTCATTAGTTGCTTCAATACAAAGTGGATGCGTGTTCATTATGCATACATAGTCAGCGCATAGTTCATTACAAAGTTTGTACATTCTTTGGTGGCAATATCTGCCATATGCATACACTGCATCGGTGCATTCATCAGTTGCTTCAATACAAAGTCGATGCGTGTTCATTATGCATACATAGTCAGCGCATAGTTCATTGCAAAGTCTGTACATTCTTTGGTGGCATGTCTGCACACGGTTGCCTTGATGACTTAGCAAGTCTATACATTCTCGAACCAACTCAGTGCATCGCAAAGTCAGTGCATTAGTTTGCTTAATGCATATACATAGTCAGTGCATCGCTTTGCCTCACGCATACACAAATACACAAAGTCTGTACAACCTGTGTTGATACTAGCATTTAAGTTCGTGCATCATTTCAGTAAGTCTGTACATCGTCTTGTCGCAGGCACAGCAAGTCTGTACATCGTCTTGTAGCTTGCACACAAAAGTCTGTACACATCTCGGTGGCATGCCTGGGCATTCCTCTTCAATATGCATACTTTCCCATATGCATACTGCATTCCATGCTATCAAGTCTTTACATGCTTAGTTCAAATCTCGAACTAACTCGATGCATCCTTTTCTTTTCTTTCAGATTGATTCAAACTGATAATATGTTCAACCTGACAGAACATCTGTTCGAGGAGCTTAAGAAGGGCACGTGATCCAAGGATGGAGGTCTAACCCTGATCGTGACACGTGGAACCATTGTGCTGGGATACCGCCACGTGGACTAAGGCCTCTGGGCGGGAATCATGGAAAGCACACGCCCTACCTCACTGCTCTATAAATAAGAAGCTTCTTCCTGAAGAGCAGAGAGACATAAGTAGATAGAAGAAGAAAGATCTACAGCAGCACGATCCAGTGAGGAGAAGAGAGTAGCAGCAGAGAAGAGCAGAAGTGAAAGTGAGAGAGCTTGTGAGATCGAGAGAGATCGAGAGAGAGAGAGAGAGAGAGTGAAGAAAGAGCTTGAGAAGAATAAGAAGAGAAGTTTCATTGAAGATCTGTTATCTGTTGGCTCTTGGATCAGATCCAGACCAACTTGTTCCTATCGTTTACAACTTTTAGTTGCTGTGTTTCCTTTGTTCTTCTTAATTTTCTTTTGAAACTCTATTTCAAGCTGTTAGTCAGCAGAGCTAAGCTGTATTGCTCAGCGTTGCAAAGGAGGATTCCTCTGGACAGCAAGCTGTGTTGCTCAGCGGGCGAGGTGGATACCTCGGACAGCAAGCTGTGTTGCTCAGCGGTTGTAGGCAAGTTATGAAGCCCAGCTGTTTAAGCTGTGTATCAACGGAAGCCACACTCGGGTTTGAGTGTGGGGTGGACGTAGGTCTGCGGACCGAACCACCTAAAAATCCCCTTGTCTACTGTGGTTTGATTGCCTTATTCGATTAGCTAGATGTATGCATAGGCACGATCTGTTTCTTATATCTAGTGAGAGATAGGTTTGCACACCGTGCGTTTGATTCTGGTCTTGATAGAGTCTAGTTGATTAGATGAACTGAGTCATCTCTTTAGTCTATATAAAGTAGATCAGAGGTAAAGTCTATCTGATCTTCCTTCCATCATTCGAAGAGTGCATCTAAGCTGATTAAGGCATCCGTGGGTTTTTAATTCCGCATCTCTATTTGTTTATTTTTTTTTCAATTGAGCAAAATTCTTAAGGATATATTCATTCACCCCCCTCTGAATCTATCGCACCAGCCTTAACAGTAAACCTAAAGGAGAAACTAAGTGAGATCTGAAAATCATTTTTCTTCTAACCCTTGTGTGTGCAGGGTTGCAGCAACTGCTCCAAGGGCTTCTTCCACATTGTTTTAAGCTTGTATGTGAAGGGAAGAAGGTGGATTCAAGTCTCCAATCGATCCCCTACTGGAAGCTGCGTGGGAAATCAAGTTACAACATCATATTTGTAAGAATCATTCTTCTTCTTTCAAGAACCGTCCTCATCCTACAGAAGCATTCAAATACGTTCAAAGGAGAGAAAGGGGGAGCTCTAATCACTGCAAAATCTTCCTCTTTCTGACTTCTCAATTTCCTTGTTGATAGAGCTTGAATATCTACTTTAAGACATCTTAGGATGGTTTTATATGTCTTATGTCCACTCTCTCTTACATATATATATATGAGCTGCAATTTTTGTGATACAACAATCTTAATGCTCATGTGTTCTTTCGTATAGGTTGAAGATGAAGAGGGGGATCTCTAAACCATTCATTTCTATATTCTTGTTTGAGATTAGCTTAAAGTTTGAACTTATTATTTCTATCTATTCTTTCAGGTGAAGAAGAGATTAGAAGAAGGAAAAGAGGAGTGTCTCCAAGAGAGGAAGAAGATGATGTTGAAATCATGATCATCCATCAACGAGCCAAGGAGAATCAAATTTTGTTGATGAAGGGGGAGCCTTATTCTTGCTGCATCTTTCTAGTTTCCATCTACAGAATTTGTTTGGAGGGTCATAGCATATATTTGTCATTGCTTCATAAATATTTGACAGAATACTTTGTGTGGGTGTTCGGAGAAAGGGTTCTCTGAGTGTGTGTGTTGTCGTGTATGCGTCGTTTTATGTGGAGTATATCCGCGTGTGTGGTTGGGCGTAACTTGGGGTGTGTTCCCAGTGTGTGGTTGGGGGTTTACTCCCGTGTGGTGGTGTAGGCATTGCTCTACGTGTGTGTGGACGGAGCTGTGTCTCCGTGTGAGGTATTTTATTCGGGGTGTGTTCCTCAACGGTGTGTGTGTGTGTGTGCGTGCTGCTGTGGCAGCAGGTTGAGACAAGGACTCGTATGTGTGGTTTGCTGCAATAGCAGCGTGTGTATGTTGGGGTTCGTCCCCGTGTTGCTACATTTTGTAGCGTGTAGTGGAGCCTCACCAGTTTGGTGAGGGGTGGACGTAGGGAGCCCGTCGTGGTCCCGAACCACCTTAAAAATCCCCGTGTCTTGTAGTTTGTTCCTTGTGATTGTGTGTTTCACTATACTATCTATTTATGCAATCGTGTGAGCTCGGTGAGATTGAGTGAATTAAGTTTAAACCTGTTTAGATTAATTTCCTCAATCCTATCAATCTTGTAAATTCCGCTGTGTGCTAGTTTGTGTTTTTAATTGAACACGTATTTTAGCAGTAGGATCTATTCACCCTCCCTCTAGATCCTTGTTCCTACACTACGGGACCCAACAATTGGTATCAGAGCGAGGCTCTGTTGTCCCTGGATCTTGCGATCTACAGAGTGATCCTAGTGCATTCTACAATCATGAATTTTTCTGAACATATCACAATGAATTGTTTGCCAATCCTCACTGGTTCGAATTTTAATTCATGGCTAGGCAAACTGTGTGTGGTGATTAATTCTATTAATCCTAGTCTTTGGAAATTGATTTCTCATGGTCCACACATATTACCTCTAGATGAGACCAAATGGTCTAATCAAGATAAAATGATGCACCGTGATAATGTTACTGCTTTGAGATTATTGAAAGCTTCTGTAAGTACTAACAAGTATCCATTTGTATCTTCTTATAGGACGGCAAAGGAGCTCATGGACTGGTTGATCAAAGATCAAGAGAAGGAAAGGCAAAAATGTCTCATGGCCGATGATGCTGATCAACATAGTCATGAAAATGTAGAAGAGGTAAATTCTGATACTGAAGAATTTACTCTTGATGATCTTGTTGATGCTTATGATGAGTTGAAAAAGTAATATAAGAAAATCAAGTTGGAAAATAGAAAATTGAAAAAGAAATCTGAAAACATGCTCCATGGAAATGGATCTGTGACAAATGTTCTGAGCTTGATAACTTGAATGAACTTTTAGAGCATGATGTTGAATGTCACAAAGAAACCATTGCTTGCTTGAGAAATGAGAATGTTGCCCTCAAGAATAAAATCGATCAATTGGAGAAAATTGAAAAAGATCTAAGAAACAAAATGGAATCAAACTCAATTGATCAGGATATTTGCAATGAATTGATTATGAATGATAAACTTGCAAATAAAATGAAGAACTTAAAAAAGAAAATAGTGCTATATTGATTCAGACATCTCTGGTTGAAGGCAGCATGAAGTTTATTGAAAAAGAAAATGCTTTGTTAAAATCAAAAATGAAAAACTGAAACATCTAAATACAACCATGTCTAAAAAATTACTTACTTTTGAAAAAAGAAAAAGTTTGGATGTTGATGATTGTGAAAAGATGCATGTGCTAGAACAAATGATGGAGAGCTACAAAACCATCAATGCCCAATTGAATGAAAAAGTCATTTCTTATGATAATGAGATCATTTCCTATGAATTGCATATTTCATCACTTGAAAAGGAATTCTTGATCTGAATGCTTCTTTGTGTAAGTTTGTGAATGGGGAAGAAAATCTAAACAAGATTTTGGGGACCAAGGTAAATTTTTAAAGAGAAGGCCTTGGGTATGAACCCACCAAAAAGAAAGCTTTTGGGCTAAAGACTCAAACATCTTTTGTGCATGCTTCATGTTCCTCAAATATGTCAAATGCTTCTTGTGTTGAGAAATCAAATCCCAAGGCTCAGGCTCAACTCAGGAGCAATAGGATTCATGCTCACAAAAGTCACAAAAACCATGCTCCAAAATCAACAAATGATAATTGTCATTATTGTGGTAAGCATGGTAATTTGATGAATGATTGTTTCGTTATAAAATCGGATGATTTGAAAGCATACAAAAATGAACTTGTTTCCAAAAGAAAAAGGGATATTTGTTTTAAATGTGGAAAGGTAGGACACCGTGTGTCACAATGTTGGCAAGTAAATGAAAGAAAGAATTTTAAAGTCAAAAATAATTATACTTCCGCCAACTCGCAGAAATTTCATGTTCATCCTGTTGTGAGGAAGAGAAATTTCCATGCTAATAATGATAACATTCATGCTAAATCACAGAAATTTGATTATCATGTTTATAAGAATTTTGTGAAGTCTTCGAAATGTTGTCATTACTGTGGAAAGGTTGGGCATACTATGCATGATTGTGATTTGATGAATTTTGATGATATGTTTTCCCAAAGAATGTGGAAGGCACCCATTAGAGGTGCAACTAACCATCCGGGACCCAAGAAGATTTGGGTACCCAAAACTATTGAATGAGAATTTTTGTTGCAGGATTGCCTTGAGGCCAAGAGTTGATGAAGATTACAGCAAACAGAATAAAGTGAAGAATTCAAGAATGTCAATAAAGGTAACTCAATGCAAAGGTGAGAAAACAAATTATTTGGCTAAAGCTCTATGGGCTTGATGCCAGTGCCATCTCTCTTACATATATATATATGAGCTGCAATTTTTGTGATACAACAATCTTAATGCTCATGTGTTCTTTCGTATAGGTTGAAGATGAAGAGGGGGATCTCTAAACCATTCATTTCTATATTCTTGTTTGAGATTAGCTTAAAGTTTGAACTTATTATTTCTATCTATTCTTTCAGGTGAAGAAGAGATTGGAAGAAGGAAAAGAAGAGTGCCTCGAGGAGAGGAAGAAGATGATGTTGAAATCATGATCATCCATCAACGAGCCAAGGAGAATCAAATTTTGTTGATGAAGGGGGAGCCTTATTCTTGATGCATCTTTCTAATTTCCATCTACAGAATTTGTTTGGAGGGTCATAGCATATATTTGTCATTGCTTCATAAACATTTGACATAATACTTTGTGTGGGTGTTCAGGGAAAGGGTTCTCCGAGTGTGTGTGTTGTCGTGTATGCGTCGTTTTGTGTGGAGTATATCCGCGTGTGTGGTTGGGCGTAACTTGGGGTGTGTTCCCGTGTGTGGTTGGGAGTTTACTCCCGTGTGGTGGTGTAGGCATTGCTCTACGTGTGTGTGGATGGAGCTGTGTCTCCGTGTGAGGTATTATGTTCGGAGTGTGTTCCCCAACGGTGTGTGTGTGTGTGTGCGTGCTGCTGTGGCAGCAGGTTGAGGCAAGGCCTCGTATGTGTGGTTTGCTGCAATAGCAACATGTGTATGTTGGGGTTCGTCTCCGTGTTGCTACATTTTGTAGCGTGTTGTGGAGCCTCACCGGTTTGGTGAGGGGTGGACGTAGGGAGCCCGTCGTGGTCCCGAACCACCTTAAAAATCCCCGTGTCTTGTGGTTTGTTCCTTGTGATTGTGTGTTTTACTATACTATCTGTTTATGCAATCGTGTGAGCTCGGTGAGATTGAGTGAATTAAGTTTAAACCTGTTTAGATTAATTTCCTCAATCCTATCAATTTTGTAAATTCCGCTGTGTGCTAGTTTGTGATTTTAATTGGACACGTATTTTAGCAGTAGGATCTATTCACCCCCCCTCTAGATCCGTGTTCCTGCACTACGGGACCCAACACTATCTAATGCAAAACTTGAGGATTTATTTGTCTGGCTCCGGGAAGGTTCAGTCAAGAGTTCGAGAAGTCCGTCATCTTGGGCTAACAAAAAATGTAGTTAGGAATCTCAAGGAGATCCATCGTCCCACACCTGTCACTGGGCACGGTCGAGAGTTCGGGAAGTCCGTTATCCCGTGTTCTTAGGACACCAGGTGACCGTCGAATAACTTAAGGAACATAAACTCTTCACAATTTTTATTAGAGAGGAACTCGGAGTTTATGCGCCTGAAGTTATTAGCCTCCGAGGTTAACTACCTATAGATATTTGTATATAACTATATTTAAAGCTGATGCTGACATCGTGCAACTCTCCTGCTTATGCTTTTAGCTGCAGCTGCATTAACACACATTAGCGAGGTTCTCGTAGGAATAAGCCAAATGGCAAATTGTGTGTGGACACTAAGAGTTCAACAAAATAATCATGATTTTTCAACTTTACACCATAATAAAATAGTCCACGGTGGATGAAGAAGGCGGCCAATGGAGCTACCAGTCTCCAGTGGTGGGCGGCCAGGGTACTGGCCGCCTACCCAACTCAGGGCGGCCAGTGATTTGGCCGCCTACCTATTCAAATCGCCATAAGATAGGAGCCCAAACGGAGTAGGACTCTGCACCTTATACGTGGGTAAAGGGCTTTGTGCCTTATCAGAAGGTTAAAGGCAACGAGTGAAGTGATTACCACTAGAGAAGAACAAACCCTAGGATGACTTCTTCTTCTTCCCAGCCTTCGGAGAACGCTTCTCGCGAACCCGACGTGCTCTCTGACATGGAGGGACACTTGAGCCAACTCGTGAAGAATGGCCAGGTATGCTTTGGGTGAGGTCGTGTGTGTACTTTAGTGCAAGGAGTTTCCTTGATCTTGCTGCTGATCTCTCTTTTCTCTCTTTTTTAGCCCATCCAGATCTTCTTGGGAGCTAGGCATGCTCGAAGGTATGGATGGCTCTATGACCTGATGGCAGCAATTACTCCTGACATGAGGGCCTATATGCATCAGTGGCATCTAACTCGCCTGGTCATTATGGTGAAATGGCTCAATAGCATGAAGTGAAACTGGGAGGCACTTGGCGCGCTATTGGAGCTGTGGCATTCGGGGACCCACACTTTCGTGTTCCCTGAGTTCGAGACTTCCGTGTTGCTAGTGGAGATTGATTTTCTCTTCTAATGGAGTGACTTGAACACTAGATATCTACTGGACCTTCCTCCGTGAGAGGAAATCTTGCCCGAGATTGTTCGTGACAAACAGGAGGTTCGATGGACGACATACCAGCGAGGGGTCTTGATTGATCGTCTTGCCAGATGGATTTTGAGCCAGATTATGGACAGATCAGCTGATGCAGAAAGACTGATGCGAGGACTGACGCTGTGTCTCGGCGGGGCGCTGGTCTTCCCAACATCAGGGGATGTACTGACGCGAGACAACATCGGGCCGCTGACTCTCTTGTGGGAAGTACGTTTCCTCTCCCAGGCCATGCTAGCTCATCTGTACTGTGGGTTGACACAAATGAGCATGAGAGGGAGCATGATGGGAAGCCTTTACTTGCTGCAAGTGTGGATGGAGGTGCACGTATGCTTCGATTCTGATGACTCGGTGACTACCACTTCCCGCATCTTCGAGAAGAGTGCTTTGTATCCAGCTAGGGCCATCTTTGGTCCTGAAGATCAAGTCAGGTGCAAGACATCGCATCTGAATACCAGAGATGACTGGCGTGACTACTTGAACTTTCTTCCTGAGGAACAGTTCATCTTTGTACGGATGATGCATCGACATTTGGAATTCTGAGTCCGCGACTCACCAGATCGAGAGTTGTGGCTAGTCGGGGCTCGAGACATGGTATTATACCAGGCTCATCGTTGTCACCGCTAGGTGGGCTTGCCCAAACGGATTCCAAGGGTCGCTTTGAGTTAGGCTCTGATTATAAGGCGTCTCTTGGGAACCGAAAATGATAAGAGGTAGCTCTGAAAGATCAAGCGGGCATGGAGGCGCCATCCCACTACATTGACAACACAGATTGATGTAGGGGAAGATAGAGATGAATTGAGAGCTTATGCAGGTTATTTAAAAGACACCTGGCTAGTTTTTAATGAATTCTCCATGAGACGCCAGACTTAACGGCGTGAATGCTTTGTACCTATTCAGGGATTTTTCTTAATAAGAAGTTAAAGTTATGAAATGAAATATTTTTTCTTTCTTTGAATGGATGAACGAAGAAACATGTTTTTTGTGGGTTTTCATTTTGGTGTGTCTTTTTTTGTTTTTCTTCTTCTTTTGAATGGGGGTTGAAACCTATTGGAAAAGGGTTTCACAGGGAGGAAGGAGGCCAGGGCCTTGGCCACCTTCGACTCAGGAGGGCGGCCAACACCTCGGTCGCCTCCCTTTGCGAGCTATAAAAAGGGAGGGAGGTTTTGAATCGAACGGCCTCACCTCAAGCCATCTAGCTTCTTTCCAGAACAACCTGACTGAGCTCCTCCTCCTTCCCACCAATGTTCCTTGCCTCAGCTTCGCCTTCTCCGAAGCTATGGGGCCACGAAGGGCCGTGCTAGACTGCAAGGACGTGGAGGAGAGCTCGAGCGGCACCGACTCCGTCGAGACTCCTTAAAGTTTTTCGGCCACTCCACCATCCCATGAGGTGGAAGGGTCCTCCGATGGTGAGAGTGAAGGAGATACAACAAGCTCAGGAGATGAAGGGTCTAACCTAGAAGGGGAAGGCCATGACGATTCTGGGAGCGAGGAAGTGGGTTTGCCACCGATGGAGAGTGAAGGGGAAAATGAGAGGATCCCATGCCCACAGGTGAGTTTCTCTTAATTTTAAGCATTTTTGTTTGATTTTTAGTGAAGATTGGGCTAGAGGATCGAATGAGGCATTTTTGGGGGATGGAGCTGGAGGCAGCCAGGGGGCAGGCCGTCTCCTGGTGCAAGGAGGCCAAAGGCTTGGCCGCCCAGGGGACTAGGCGGCCAAGGGTTTGGCCGCCCAGGCACCAGGGCTGGGTCCGCATGTTTGATCATTTTGCTTAATTAATTCTTGTGGTTTGTGGTGTTTTGTCGAGCTGACAGCGAATCGTGCCCAGGTTTCATGGGATTTGGTGTGGGCGTGGTACCACTCCCTTCCGCATGAACAGCGATGGCGAGTTGATCGGTTGGGATTTGCACCTTTCTTTAAGATCTCACCCCTCCCAATAGATGCTACCTTTCTGACAGCCCTCCAAGAGTAGTGGGTGGACGGTTGTCGAGCGTTCATGATGCCATGGGGACACATGATCCCTACTCTTGAGGATGTGGCTTACCTGATGGGCCTGCTTGTGGATGGAGTGCTGGTGCGAGGTCAGGAGCTGAGGGACTACCGGCGAGAGGTGGACTGTCTGATTGGATCGAGGCTCGTCCGCACGAGGGGGCCGATGACTACCATCCCGTTCGGGCGGATTAAGGTGTTGGTGGGCTTAGAGGGTGTGACCAGGGGGCCACTGGAGGATATGGGAGCATACTTGTAGAGGGTCTGACAGAGGATCCGGCTGAGGGAGAGGGCGGAGGACCATGAGATTCAACTCTTCCTCCTCTACTTCTTCGGATGACTATTGTTCGCGACGGCCTCAAATAATGTAAACTTGAAGTACCTTCTACTACGTCGGGACCTCGAGTGTGGGCCTCGATATGCATGGGGAAAGGCGATGTTGGCGCACCTCTTTGCCTACATGGATCCGTTCAGGCCAGGTTCCCTGGGTGGTTTTACTCCCTTCTTACAGCTATGAGACTGCCCAAAGAACCCAATCTGCTCTTATATGTTTAATAATCTTGATGATCTTTTAAACTCTGTTGTTGTTAGATTTGGGGCTACACTTGCTTTCCTCTAGGCCGGGGAACGATTGAGCATGGACGAGCCTTGACAGTCCCACTTATGGGTAGGTGGGATGTCCTGCCGGACCGAGGCTTGGTGGCTGCCCGGATCACTCACATTCAGACAACGTTGGATGAGTTCCCACACCATCGGGTGAGTGTTCTATTTTCTTTCAGATTTCATGTCATTATTTGACTTATGTATGATTGTTTAACATAGTTTTGATTGGATTTTGCAGGTGGTGTGGACACCGTATGCTAGGGAGGATGACACTGCCCAGTCGTGGGTAGTGAGCGAGCGACCATGGTTTCGTAGAGACATTGTGCTCTTCTATGTGAACCTGCAAGAGCCACTCTATCTGCGACTAGTCCAGTAGACCCTTGGGTGGCATCAGTAGCCAATAGCAATCCTTGAGGGGCACAGGCCTGATAGGGGGCGATGTCAGGCGTTAGTGAGCAACCATGACTAGGCCTCGCTATTCAGGACGGAGGCAAAGGCGCTACAGGAGGGTGCTTCCCTGGTACGAGATCCAGGATTGAGGGATAGCGAGGCCTACTTGGCATATTACAGGTGTCGGTATGCCGGTCGGCTTCTTCTCGACACCCGCACGGTGAGTCTTTCTTTCTTTCATAGACACTTATTTTTCCATCATGTGTTCTGCATTTAATTTTTGATGGGAGTTGAATGCAAATGCCTGAGACGGAGGCTACTCGCATCCTTCAAGATTAGATTGCAACCCTGGACAAGGAGAACGTGGACTTGAGGCATCAAATCTACGAGCTGATGAGTCAAGTTGAATAAATGAAATGATTGATTGTTTCCTTCGTGCTTGACTAACTATCTAACCTCTTTGCCGCGAGGAGAGCTGGAGTTCGTCCGAATGAGGGATAGCATGGCAACGGAGGCAAGACCTTCATCCCAAGGAATGGGGACGGAGGACCTAGGGACTTGCCTAGAGGCGGCACTCGAGCGGGCCGAGTTGAGCGAGAGTGAGTGAGAGAGATGGTATGACCTGTGCAATCCTTTTCCAAAAAAAGAATCCTTCCTTATCTTCTTTAATGTGAGTAAACTTGCGTTTGTGCTTGCAGCGGGAGGAGTTGGAGGCTAGCTTAGCTTCTTGGAGAGAGCTTAAGACATAGCCGGGTGGGGCCACTGCCCGCATAGAGGACGGAGGTGGAGACAGAGGTGTCGCTATGAGGTTTCCTTGCTGAGGCGAAGGAGAGAGATGCTGAGGCGCGAGCTTGAGAGATAGAGGCGGTGGTCCGAGAGCGGTGACCTCTCGAGGAGGCTACTTCCGTTCGGCAGCAGTTGAAGATCTTACGGCAGAGGGTACTGAAGAAGTACCAGGGCAGGGCTCCTACAGGCGAGGCTGCAAGTAGACGTGCTGCCCCTTCGGAGTCACTACAGACCGGAGGGTCGCTTGCCTTCTCTTTGAGGGAGCTATTGGCACTCGGGACCTCTTCACCTGACGCGTAGCTACCAGCTCAGCCAGCAGCTTTGGGGTCTTCTCATCCTCCGAAATTAAGGGCGAGGCGTGACCAAGATGAGGAGGAGGTGAGCAGCCGGCGTAGCTGACCTCGTCTAGATGAGGGTGGAGAGGGTGAAGGAAAGAGATAGGATTAGCCAGCTAGATTGTACACGGGGGGTATGCCCGTGAAGATGTTTGTAAATGATGAAATGAATGGGCATTTTGTGAAATGAGCGAACAGTTTCCAGTGCACTTGCTTGCTTGCGACGATGCCATCTTGGTTCCCCCTTTTACCTGTTTCAACCACACTAAAAGGGAAAAGGTTAGTGTAGTTCTGATTTTAGTCCCTTGCCTAAAAAAGTTCGTACCTTCCTCGATGCAAGGACATGGGGCTAAATCTTATTAACCAGATTTGGGGAAAATGATAAACGTTGATGTGAATGCATATGCAAATAGATAAAATGCAAACATAAAATAAAAACGTGAACATGCGATGCACAGACGGATGCAATGTGTATATTTTTAGTTTTTTTATGCTTTCTATCCTTTTTTGTTTTTTTTATATTTTTGGTTTTGTGTTGTTTTTTTGTGATTTTGATTTTATTATTATTTTTTGTGTTTATTTTTGTTTTTTTGAAATTCAGACTTCTTCTCTTTTTGTTGTCAACGCCTGGCGACCATCCATATGGCACCCGACCTAAATGAGGATAGGGATCTCCTAAACACCTCCCAGGCATCCTAAGCACGCATCTAGGTTGATTTGAGCCTCTAGACTCCTCGAATGATAGTCCCGCCCGATTAAGACTTACTCTGATGACAATACCGTCATGTCACGCTTAGACTCTCAGTTGCTTCCGACAGCATGGATACACCCAAAAAATGTTCAAGGTAAATGATTTGTCTGACCCGGATCTATTTCCTCATAACTCTAGATGATATAAGATGGAATACCCTGGAACCCTAACGGCCAGCCATGCGACACTAACCCAGAGTCAGACGCCATCGTACCAATAGGTGACGCGGTTGCATTGATCTAAGCCTGAGGTTAAAGGGGAAAACACTAAAGTGATAGACGAGGATCTTGGCCTACCAGAAATGTCGAGACCTATTCATGGTGATAGCTTCTGCCTTTCAAAGTGGGACAACCATAAGTGTGTTTTACAAAAAAGGTTGCGAGCCGAGACAGGTGTTCGCCCTTCAGAGCTTCCGTCAGGATTTCATCCTCATGGGAGAAGGAAGAAAAATGGGGGTAAACCTCACAAGAGGACTGGCAAAGCCATTAACTAGGCGAGCGAAAAGGCAAGCTTACTTTACTCCTCCTTTTTGGGCAACTTCGGATCATGCCTAGAGTGCTTAGCTTTACATATTGCCCCTTAGATATGTTCTTAGTTTGTTTGCTAGGCTTTGCTTCTTTGTGTCAGGCATGGTCACAACCAGGCCTTTTGCTTTCTTTTTTTCTTTTTTTTTTTTTGAGGGATAGTTCGGATTTGACACTTCGATTCTTGAATCCCTCTTGTATGTCTACGGGGACACTGCCCTCTTCTCGTGCTCTGATAATACTCAAGGTATGAACCCTACTCTCACCTTAGGGGCACCGTATTTTAGCTGCCCTACTCAGCGCTTTAAGGGCGCCGACTGTCTTGGTTGGTCGAGTGAGAAGAGAAGGAGGATTAAGGCCCTTAGGAGGCCTTCGGGGCGAAGGCCCATCTATTGGCTTCGCTACCAAAGTCTTGAAAACATGTGTGTGTGTGCATGTTATCTTTCCTTTTATAAGCATAGGTCGACATGGCCGGACAGAAGTCTCCCCGATTCTTGTATACCAAGACCCATAACCTATCGAGACTTCAATGCACCCTAACTATCATGTAGAGTGGATGCATGACTCGTAACTACGTGACGGGCACCGGGCGGTTGACAAAAGTTTTTGGTTTTTGGACTTTTTTTTTATTTTTTTTGTTTCATTTTTTTGGCTATGTGCAAGGTCTCACGGATAAAATTTCTCTAAGTAGACTCCGTTCCAGGGGTGTGGCAGTTCAACCCCTTCAGCATCCACTAACCTATAGGCATTTCCCGAAAAGACTTCTTTGACAACATAGGGACCTTCCCAATTCTCTTGCAATTTACCCTTAAGACCAGTGGTTTCACTGAGTTTCCTCTTTAAGACCGATTCACCTTCTTTGAACTTTCTCTCAAGAACATTCTTAGCATAAAAACGTGTAATTCTCTGACGATAAACTTGTGCGTGATCGGCCGCAATCATTCGCCTTTCATCTAACAGTTCCAGCTGACCCAACAAGTTTACATGACACTTCTCAAGATCTAGCTCAAGGTCCAGTTGCACTCTTACTGAAGGAATGAATACTTCGTATGGTTGTGCTGCCTCTGTCCCAAAAGTTAGAGCGTAGGGGGTTTGCCCCATGGAAGTGCATACAGAGGTATGATAAGCCTAGAGAGCCTCAACGAGACGACCTGGCCAGTCAAAATAATGGTAAGATTTACATGTTTTCTTAATAATTCTTATGAGAGTTTTGTTCGTAGCTTCCGCTTGACCATTAACTTGCGGGTAATATGGAGAGGAATGATGCAAATTGATACCATGCTTACCGCACATGTCGCATAGCTCTTGCAAAGTGAACTGCGGCCCGTTGTCGGTGACAAGGTCACATGGGACACCGAATTGGCGAGGATGTTGTGCTTGATAAACTTTATCACTGTTGATACCTTGACTTTTGTCAACACTTCAGCTTCCACCCATTTCGTGAAGTACTCCGTGGTGATGAGAATAAAAGATTTTCTTTGGATTTCTTTGATTATATCCTCCAGAGGACCGACCACGTCGAATGCCCACATGGCAAAGGGCCAAGGAGCGATGAGAGGGTGAAGTAAAGATGAAGGAGCATAAACCTTGTCCGCATGGAGCAGGCACTTGGTACAGTGACATACAAATCAGGAGCAATCCTCCTCCATGGTGGGCTAGTAGTAGTGCCTGAGCGTTTCTGTGCTAGCATGCGACCATTGACGTGGCCACCACATTCACTGGAATGTGTAGCTTCAACAACTGTGTAGATTATGAAAATCCACAAAGATTTTTATAAAATAAAAATAATGAAAAAAATATAATTAGATGATAAGAAGAGGGAAGAATAAGGGGAAAGGGGTACTTACCAAAAAAAATCAGGGGAAAGGGGAGCATGTAGATGCTAGACAGGAGTGTGATCGCCAGAGACACGCGGGTCTCGAAGGAACATAACAATAAAGAAAGGGAGGTGATCACGATATAAATACCTTTAAAAGCGGGGAGATTATGAGTGCTACCTTCTCTTCCAATCGACCGGCCGATGAAGAGAGCTTCTCTTAGATTACCCTTGCAAAACAAATAATAACAAACAAAAATATGGATTAGAAATATGAGTGAGTGTAGTATGAAATCCTTGAAATAATAAGCAATAGAAACATGGAAAAGAACACACCTTGTTCATGTTTGGCCTTAAAACCCCTATGCAAAGGGTAGGTAAAACAATGATGGCATGAAAAGAGGGGGAGGGTGCAAGTGTTGCACAATGGAAATCTCAAAATGTTTGAGATGATAAAAATATGATGAAAAAAAAGATATGATGCATGAACTAAGTAAAATACATAAAGAAAGAGATAGAGGGAAGATAAGCTTATTGGATTATTTTTTCCATGGAAGTGGCTCCAATGTCTTCAAGGGAGGAAGAACTTCAATGGATGTAGCTTGCAATGCATGGGAGGTGCGTACGGCACGAACTCGGCCTGCTGCTCCGACTCGGTCCTGCGCCGACTCGGTACTGCGCCGACTCTGTTCTGACTGGCTGGACAGCAAGGCGTGGATTCCAAAGGAACGACACATTCCTGAGGTCTTCTGAAGATGCCGCTTGGCTGGGACGATGGCGGGATGTCCCTGATTGACTCCCTGAAGTGGCGGTTCCAAAAGTTGACTTTTGATAATTTTGCACGAATTATTCCCGGACTGCAATTTCAGACCTGCACAGAGAATAGATCTGCACGCCTCGGCTGCAAGAATTATGTGGCTCAGATCCGGTGGCCGATCGAGGCGTGGCTGGTACCGTTGGAAAGAGCACTCAAAGAACTATACCATATATTTTTCACATCTCCATCCACAGAACAGATTGAAGATGAGAATGACTGTAACACTATTTTGTTTTCTGACCCGGACTAATAGACACACAGGGCAGACTGTGTTTTTCCTGAGACTGACCTTTGACCGAAGGGGAAATGATTTTTCTAGACTCCACAAAAATTATGGTGGAAGGGAGTATATGTGAGGAACACTGAGGAATGTTTGTGATTTTGTTGGAAATTTATAAGTGGGTGGGAAAAATACAACAAGGTGACTCTGTCCCATAGATCTGCAGAAGGACAGATTACAGGGGGGAGAACAATAAATATGGGAAAAATACCAAATGAAGTGCAAATGACACGAAATTTGAACTGGAGGTTAAGGGAGATGGACAGAACAAACTATCAAAATTAGGGCTCAATCAGACAACAAGAATCGGAGATAAAAATCCGGAGATGAGCTTCTATCCTGATGTAGATAGAATCCGGCGATGGTGGCGGTGGCCCGACGGCGGTGCGATGGCGGCGGCAGAAAATGATCTCAGAGGGGCTAAGGAGAATGGACTTCACACCCTAGAGGGATGGAGGAAGGAGAAGAACCAGGGAGAGAGGGAGAGAGGGGTGAACCCTCCTTGGGAGCTCTTGGCAATTTTTAACCTTTTCTTCTCATTAATTCATGTAAAATGGGAATTACTAGCTATTTATATGAAATGAAAAAAGACTCTTAATACCCTCAGATCTAGGGTTAGGGAGGGCAAACTTGGGTGGTCAAAACTAATTATCCCATGTGGTTTGGAAGCACATTAAATAATGTATTAAGGGAGGGGGTGCCCCCTTGACCAAGTGGCTTCCATTTTGGACTTTTTGTCCACCTTGTCTCCCATGTGTCCAATTGACCTTCTAGATGCCACCTAGGACTTTGACCAGCCCCACATGGACCCCTATGGCTTATGTGGACCAATGGGGAAGGAGTGATGACCCCCTTGCTGGACCTACTGACAATTTGCACAAAAACCCAAAGAATCCAAGGGAATGACACATTGGCTTATAAAGCCTTACAATTGCACATATACTTTCCCAAGGATATAAAAATAAACTAAAGGACACAAGTGCAAAAATAAAATTAGTACTCAGCGTCGATTCCCATCAACTCTCCCCGGGTGGGAAGAATTCGACCCGTCGAGTAAGGGGTACGGCTGCTCGAGTAGCTCCGGCGGATCCGTCACCGAACCTGGAAGCGCGAGTACGCTCCACTCCAAGTAATCGACACCTGCTCATCCCGTATAGATTCGATATGCGCACGCTGCCATGGGAATGAGGCTAGAGGTGGACACTCCGGGGTGGGGTCACTCTCAAATGAGGGAGGCGACTCAAAGACTCACTAGGAATCACCGCGGGTCCCTTATGTGACTAGATCCGATATGTGGAGTAGAACCGATCCTAATAGTCTGACAAGTCTCATACTCGAAAGGGACTAACAACACGAGCACATAAAACAGACTCGACTCAACGTATGCATAGACACACAATGCACTCGACAAACAAACCGGACGAAACAAAGACTCACACAGACCCTAAACAAAGCTAATGTTAGTCCGACCCGTACGTGTGTGACGGCGGACCATGACACCCGAATATGTGCCATGCATGCATGTTATGCAACCGGTGGTTGGTGGCATGGGGAATACCTAGACGTCCAAGTATGACCCAGTCATGTATGGACGGCCCTTTGGATTTGGGAGACTTGAGAGGGCTAGGAGAACCGGGTATAGGTGTATCGAGAACGGGCTTGGTGGGTATAGATGATCCGGCCCATGGGGTAGGGGTGTGGTAGTGGACTCCCTCGAAGACGTGAAGTATATATGGTGGATCTAGGGGTCCACTAGGGAATGGGTCAAAGGGATCAAAGAAGGTATGACCCCTTGTGGTGGGTTCCCACAAGTCACGTGTTAGGGTGCTAGGCCCGGATACAGAGGGGGGTGAATGTATCCCCTTCAGAAATTAAGCCCAAATTAAATCTCTAAAGCTCAGATATGCAGAATAAAAACTAATGAGCTTTCCAAGATGAGATGATAAGACAACAATAGACCAAAAAGTTGGACTGCAACAATGCAGCCACCTGATCAAACCAGAAACGCAGACAGAACTAAGCAAACCAATCACACCTAGCAAAAATATAATGCTCAAGGTTAACTCCCTAGATAATACAACTAGCCAAGCATGCACAACCTGTGAATGGGAGGTAGAAGGCAAGGAACAAACGCACAAAGCAAAACCACTGCACAGTAGATTTTTAGGTGGTTCGGTCACCAAGACCTACATCCACCCCTCACTCCCAACCGGAGTGAGGCTTCACTAGCCAACGCTAGAAACAAGCAGACTCAGTCTGCGAACACTTGCTGCCACACAGCTTGACCAGGGGAACATCCTCCCCTCTTCCTCCCAACCGGAGGGACACCCCAAGTGACTCCTAGCCACTTGGAAACCAGAGGTCGAAGACCTCTCTTCCTCAGACCAGGAGGGACCCCTGGACTTGCAACCACAAGCCCAGAACCAGAGGACGAGCCTCACTTCCTCTAACCAGAGGGAAACCACAAGTGACAACCTGTCACTTGCAACCCGGAGATCAGATCTCCCTTCTCCTGAACCAACAGGAGGAACCCGACCTCAGTCCAGAGGATCGGAAGAACACAGTAAATCAGATCAAATAAAAAGGAAAAATAAGAAACGAACATAACACAGCAAACACAAGCTGTAAATGAAAGAACATCAGATGTGGCTCTCATGGAGCTGACTGGCCTAGATTTGATCCATGGTCCAGTAGACAGATCTTCAGTAGCTTCTTCCTTCTTCTCCACGAACTCTCTCTCTCTCTATCTCTCTTTCTTTCTCCTCTGCTCTCCTTTTCTCTCACGCTGTTCTCTCTTCTTCTCTGCAACTCTTTTTCTTCTGCCGGCTCACTCTTCTTCTATTTCTTCTTACTTCTGCTCAAGGCTTCAGTCCTTCTACTTCGATCTGTCTTCTTCTGTGGAAGAAGGCTCGTATATATAGCAGCAGCAGCAGCAGCCAGGGCGCGTGTGGTTTCCACATTTCCCGCCCTAAGAATTTAGACCACGTGGCAGCATCCAGCAGGCTGTCAGTACACGTGTCCTCATCTGGGCACCTCGTCCTTCCTTGGATCACGTGCCTTCATTAGGCTTCACGAAGATTCCCTATTAGACAAAGACCAAATTATCAGTTAAGTCTAAACCCTGTACAGTCTCTGAAGAATACAACACATTGTATAGACTTCAGTTTAAAGCCAACGTACAGACATTACTGTATGGACTTTACAAGACAAACAACAATGTATAGACTCTTCAATCGACATGCAGACAATGTATATACTTGCTCAGTGTATGGACTTGATTGAACGAACATGCAATGTATATACTTGCTCAGCCTGAGGTAATGTCTAGACTTAAACCATGATGCATGCAATGCAACGCAGATACAGACCGTATAGACTTTGGCAAAGGCATGAGACGTTCCCTAAGACAATGAAGTCTGTATAGACTTTATAAGCAGCAAATGAGCAAGTGTGAACACTGAGTGAGTGTATAGACTTTGAGTCTTCATGCGAGCTCAGTGTATAGACTTGAGGAAATTCAAGCAATGCAACACAATGTATATACTTAGAAACAGTAAGTGAGTAAGTGTGTACACTGGGAGAGTGTATAGACTTGTGAGACTTTATGGGATCTCAGTGTATATACTTGCAGTTAAATGCATTAGTTAACCAAGTGTGTAGAGTGTATACACTTGGAAGCCTTCAAGCGTCCTCGGTGTATAGACTTGTAACAAGCCTATCAGATGTATAGACTTCAATGAGAGCAATGCATGAGCACCCAATGTACAGACATCCTGTCCCTGCAGCTGACGACTCCAGTGTATAGACTTCAACCAACAACCAATGTGAAGACATCACGATGTATAGACTTTCTATATGATGCAGTGTTGTACATACTTGAACTCAAGGAATGGATGTACAGACTTTGAGTGAAGGCATGAACAGTGAATCAATGTGTAGACTTCACTTCAAGTAAGCTACAGCCCAATGTATAGACTTGCCACCAACGTAATGTGTAGACTTGACTGCTGCGAGCACAGGCTGTACATACTTGGTGTGAAGAACACAAGCCAAGTGCAGTGTATGGACTTTATGCAAGAAAGCAAGTGTGCATTGTATAGACTTCAGGTGTGAAGACATTGTGAATGCAGATGCAATGTTCAGACTTCAGATGAGAAGGCACTCGCTGTACATACTTGCTGAAGAGAATGCAATGTACAGACTTTGACTCGATGTATAGACTTCACAACTGATGAATGCAATGCAATGCAATGTATAGACTATGCCTTAGAACGAATATGCACACTTGAAGAGCATTCAACAATGTGCAGACTTCAATGCATATGATGCAGCCAATGTATGGACTTGAGCAGTCTGCTGCTGAACAACCGATGTATAGACTTCACAATCTACTAAGCAAGCAATGTATGGACTTGGCCGAGGCAGACTTAAGAAGGAATGTACAGACTATGCAATGTTCAGACTTCATCTTAAAGCCAAGAGAAACTCTGTACAGACTTTCAATGAATGGACTTTAACCCAAGGATGCACAATGTATAGAGTTCACCTTTGAAACAAATGTACAGACTTTAAGGCAGAAGCCACGGCTGTACAGACTTCAGAAGAATAATGCATGAGCAAGCCTAACGGATGTACAGACTTTAAGAAGTGTAGACTTTGCCAAAGAGCTGGACGATGTACAGACTTGAAACAAGGCGAAGTCTGTACAGACTTGAAGATTCACAGTGTGTAGACTTTGGCAAGGCAATGTCGGTAAAGCTCCCAATGTGCAGACTTTCAAAGCTGAACGTAGGTAAAGAACCCAATGTGCAGACTTGGAAGTGCAACGTAGGAACAGATGCCAATGTACAGACTTTGGCAAGCAACGATGTATAGACTTGCACAGTTCCAGCTGAAGGATGTATAGACTTTACCTATAAGTCCATTGTACAGACTTGAACTGAAGAAATGTATGGACTTCAAAACAGATGCTAAGGCCAAGAGGAGTGTACAGACTTTCACGCTGTATAGACTTGGTTTTGTGAAAGCTACAGTGCAGTAAGATGTACAGACTTCCTATATGAAGGCAATGGCTGTACAGACTACACCTCAGGCTATCTACAATGCATCAAAGTATGGACTTAGCTTCGTGCATGCTACAGTCCAATGTATGAACTTTGAATGCAAACACCATGTCCGTACAGACTTCACTTGACACAGTCCGATGTACAGACTTGCTAATGAAATAGTCTGATGTACAGACTTCAGCTGAACAGGATGTGCAGACTTTGGCTGTACAGACTTGGAAAGCTTGGCGGAGGATGTACAGACTTGGTGAGCGCCAAGCGATGTACAGACTTGGATGACCAACGCCAATGTATAGACTTCCAACGTGAGTGACACACTGTACAGACTTTGCTCAAACAGTCCGATGTATGGACTTGGAATTCCAACAGAAGGATGTATGGACTTTGATATGAGAATGGCTGTACAGACTTCAGGTGAAGACCAATGTCTAGACTTCCAATATGAAGACCAATGTACAGACTTCGAATATGAAGACCGATGTATGGACTTCAAATATGAAGATCGATGTATGGACTTCGAATATGAAGACCAATGCATAGACTTCAATTGAGTGCAATGGCTGTACAGACTTTGAGAAAGAGTCCAATGTGCAGACTCTGAAAAGTCTGAACCAATGTACAGACTTGATTAAGACAAGGCAGTTGAGTGTATGGACTTTATGGCTTAACGAGAGTGCTGACAGTATGCTCAATGCAATTGTGTATATGAATGCTTGATGCAGCAGATAACATGACTGATCATAAAATATGCAATGCTTCAGTTCTGATAAACTAACAGAACAGCAAGATGACTGAACATATGTAAGACTGCATTATGATCTAATAAAATGACTGAATAACAGTAAGATGACTCACAGTGATTAACTCACATCTAAAACTAATCATCAAATGATTAACTCACATCAAAGCCAATCATCAAAATCACAGGGGCACAACAATCTCCCCCTTTTTGATGATGGCAACACTACACTGTGAGTAATGCTGATGACACAAACTATTTTCCCCCTTTGACTTCATCAAAAAGAAAATAGTTTGAGAAGTTAAAAGCAAACCAGCATGCAATGATTGAATAAAATTCTCCCCCTTTGGCAAAAGTCTCCCCCTTTGATATAATCAATATGAATGCAGATGCAGATGAATGCAAGAACACAATTCTCCCCCTTTGAGAGTTTCTATGCAGCATGATGCATATGACATGGAAGCTCCCCCTCAATAAGTGGAATCTTATGAGATGGATAACAAGGAGAGGTTCAGGTCAATGAATCAATGATATTGAGCAGAAGAGTTTCAAGTAGTAGATTTTCAAAGAAGCTCCAATCACAAGAAATTCAGTCAGATTTTCAGAGAGATATCAATCTCATAAATCCAAAACATAAGTTTTCAAAGTCTTCCATTATAAGGGCTTATGAATGAACTTTATTGTTCAGCATGGTTTAGCCATAATGTATGCAGAGTTTATCAATAAAATTCTGTATTGATATCTAAAACCATGGTTTAATAAAAATGAACCAAGCCCTCATATTTATCTTGTTTAATCTCCCTTTCTCTTACACAATCAAATCTATTGACTTCTTTCAGAATTTCATGCACTAGTATTGAGATCAAGCAATTATGAAGTCATATGATTTTGTCTAGGGTTGTAGCAATTTGATTTTAGCATCAATATTCAGATATTGAGATATGTTCAACAATTTTTCATGCTACAAGTTTTACGAGCACTCTAGTTCAGTGCACACTTTGTAACTAGAGGATATACCTTGATCAGAGGCCAATATCCCTAAGCACTTAGTGTGACTAACTGTCATGCTATATATGAACAGAGATAGCATTTACACATCATGACACACCCCAAATCATTTCTGGATGAGTGAGTTGTATTTCTCAGTGTGCATGCCATTGCTCTGCCTGATTTTTAATTATTCTTAATCAGAGTTAACTATGGTACCTCATGACACAATCCTTTGGACATGTGTTTCTCAGTGACCAAGGTCATTGCTCTGACAGATATTACCCTTTAGACATTTCAAAAAAATTCATTTGCTTCAAATCAATAATAGTTTCATGTACTTAACCAATTAAAGTCATGTATTCAAAAGTGCAGATTTCAGAAGTTTTCACAAGACACAGCATGAAACAGATGGCTAAGGTTTATTAAACATGCTTCAGATATTTTAAGAGATTTTAAAGTCAACTCTTGAATACATTAAACTTAAACCACATGAGTTATTTCAGACATTCATAAGAATGTATAATAGAAGATTTCTAGTTCAAGAGTTTTCAGATTTATGATCGAGATAACCCATTGAAATCTTCATGAAAAACTGATAGAATTCTGAAGCCAAATGATACCTATTGATAAGAGAGATTTTGAAGCCCAGTGTTTTCCGAATATGATCAAGGTTTGTCAGCAAAATGAATAAGAAAGGATATGCAATGAATTTTGACGAATGTATGCATTTGACAACCTATATTTAATGCATGGACTCCCCCTGAAAACATGCAATGTTTGCACTGAAAACTGAACATATGATTCCAAATGATATTGTGACTTGTACACATTCAGACTGTCCTATCCAGCAAAGTGACCCATGATACTAGGCGGAGCACTTGGTCTAAAAGACCACCTCTCACATAGTAAGAACCTCCAGACAGATTTCCCTGCCTTTTGGTAGCTTACCATTTGATATACCATTGAGGTCAATCATGATAATTCAACATGGGCAGTATGCATGGATCAAATTTCAGCTTATCAGATTTTTCAGAATGCAATAGTCAGATTTCAAACAACATACATATGCAGTTCAAATTTTCAGAAATTGCAAGTTTGTTTTCAGAGTTTATGCATTTCAACAATTATCAAACAAATACAAATGGCAGATATGCAAGATTACCTCAAATCAGATATGCAATGAATTTCAAAATAGGAAATGCAGAGAATTTACCTGAACAGTTCAGAAGGGGTTTTCATTCTTGAGTACCTTAGATTATTAACCCCTTTTTATTCCATTCCAAGGCACACCTGCAACAAACACATCATTTTGATGCAGCAGGTACCCAAGAAAACTTGGGTCCTGGATTAGCAGTGACACCTTTGGTAGGTGTTCTAAACAATTTTCTAGCAGCATGGTCATCAGATTTCATCAAGTAGCAGTTTTTCATTGAATGACCAATTTGTTCACAGCAATGGCATGAATTAGCAGATTTCAAATTCCTCTTATGCACATTACTGTTGTCATGAAGTTCATTGGCAGAGAGAGAGTTCTGTTTACTATAATGATAGTAAGATGCATCAGGTTTCAGATTTGATCTATGCACATTCTTGTTAGCATGAAATCCATGTGCATATGCATGAAACTTTTTGTTGTTGACAGAATTAAAATTCTGTTTACTAAAACCGGCCAGCCAACATTCAGTAGCTCTATGGCCTGGCTTCCCACAGTTATAGCATGAAAAGCTCACAGATTTTCTGGCAGAGAATTTAATAACATGGGGGTTAAATGAATTCTTCTGAATGTGGCAACAGTCCTTGACTGTGTGGCCATACTTCCCATATTTGAAGCACTCATTGTGCTTGCCTCTAAAAACATTTCTTCCAAAAGCATTTCCATTTGCAGGAAGCTTAACAGTTTTAGAATTGAATTGTCTACCCTGAGCATGCCAGCATTCAATGGCCCTGTGGCCCAATTTGCCACAGTGATAGCATTCAGTTTTCTTTTTGTTCTGAGCAGAGACATGTTTCCTAGCATGCTTTTTGTTGTCTTGTTTCAGAATGAAGCAATTATCCATAATGTGACCAACCCTACCACAGTAATGACATGAATTCTTGTTTTTATGTGCATGTGTATGTGTATTCATGTCAAGCACAGATTGAACTTTCTCAACATATTTAGAATCAGTCTTTTTCTTGGTGGCAGGAAAATTCGAGTGATGTACATCATGCATTTTTTCAATGTGATTCACTCCTTTCGTCACATGACTGACCTTTTCCATTTTTCCAGTTTGTTTCTGATTCTTCTGAACATTTGGTTGTTTATTTTCTGAGGTGGTGGCTACATTTGATGCTTTGATAAAAGATGTCATTAGCTTGTTTTTGAAAGCCTTTTTATTGACATTGTTGTAACCTAACCCTTCCTTTTGAGTATTGACCTTAACTCCTAACAACATGTCCAAATTCTCTTGTCCACTCACAAACTTTGACAGAGATGTTCTCAAATCCTGAATTTCATTTTCTAAAGAGGAAATATGCAACTCGTAACTGGCAATTTCTTGCTCACTGTAATTCACACATTCAGTTAACACATTGTTAGCAGTTTTGTATTTTTCAACTTTCTGTTCCAGAGTGCTCAGTTTATCAGAATCTTCAACGCAAACACTTTTACATCTTTCTAAAGCTAGAAGTCTCTCAGACATGGTGAAGTTCAGCATTCTTAACTTCTCATTTTCTTCCTTAAGTTTGTCATTTTGAACTAATTCATTTATTAGAAGCTGATCTTCTGAATTGACTTCATACTTTCTTCCATTTTCAATTTCCTTCATATCTTTTTGCTGTTTTTCAAGATCTTTCTGTAATTCTATGTTTACAGACTTTATGGCATTAAGTTTTTCAATCAGCAATTTGTTCTCCTATTTAAGTTTCTCTGATTTTTCTTCATCTTCTTTGGAGAGTCTTCTGAGAGAGTCATCTTCATATTTTAGCTTGTTTAGTTCAGAGTAAGCACATTCAAGTTCCTTCTTCAGTTTTGCATTCTGATTTTTATACATATGATTATCAGACAGACATGCATCATGAAATTGCTTCGTACTTGAACAGTTTTCACATGGAGAGCTAGAACTATCTATCCCAGTACCCTTCTTCAACTTTTTATACTGTTTTCTTAAGCTCTCATGTGACTCTAACAATTCAGCATATGCATTCTCCCAATCATCAAGAGAAAAATTCTAGAAGAGATTTACCTCATCATCATCATCTTCTTCATTTTGGCTGCCACTTTGATTGCTTCTGTTAGCCATCATGCAGCTATCCTCAATTCTCTTCTGAGTTCGCTTCAGTATATCCAGAATGTCTTTAGCAGACCTGCAATCATGAGGGCAAGACCATAAGGCTCTGTCAGTAGCTGCCTTCATCAGATTAAAGGCTTTCTGATTTTCTCCATCCTTTGATCTGTGTCTGTCGGTCCATTTGGATACTTTCGTTGGTAATGTGTGAGGACCTTGTGAAATTAATTTCCACAGATCTGGATCAACAGATTTAACATAAGCACGTAAAGCACTGTGCCACTAACTGAAATCAGAACCACTAAAGACGGGTGGATGAGCCATTGAAAACAAATCAGATTAATGCAACAGGAATATTGATGCACTAAAAATAAATTAGCACCGAAGACTATAAGATCGGATCTGCAGGTCGCTGGACCTTGTATGCAGACACCGCTCTGATACCAATTGTTAGGGTGCTAGGCCCGGATACAGAGGGGGGTGAATGTATCCCCTTCAGAAATTATGCCCAAATTAAATCTTTAAAGCTCAGATATGCGGAATAAAAACTAATGAGCTTTCAAAGATGAGATGATAAGACAACAATAGACCAAATAGTTGGACTGCAACAATGCAGCCACCTGATCAAACCAGAAACGCAGACAGAATTAAGCAAACCAATCACACCTAGCAAAAATATAATGCTCAAGGTTAACTCCCTAAGTAATACAACTAGCCAAGCATGCACAACCTGTGAATGGGAGGTAGAAGGCAAGGAACAAACGCACAAAGCAAAATCACTGCACAGTAGATTTTTAGGTGGTTCGGTCACCAAGACCTACATCCACCCCTCACTCCCAACCGGAGTGAGGCTTCACTAGCCAACGCTAGAAACAAGCAGACTCAGTCTACGAACACTTGCTGCCACACAGCTTGACCAGGGGAACAACCTCCCCTCATCCTCCCAACCAGAGGGACACCCCAAGTGACTGCCAGCCACTTGGAAACCAGAGGTCGAAGACCTCTCTTCCTCCAGACCAGGAGGGACCCCTGGACTTGCAACCACAAGCCCAGAACCGGAGGACGAGCCTCCCTTCCTCTAACCAGAGGGAAACCACAAGTGACAACCTGTCACTTGCAACCCGGAGATCAGATCTCCCTTCTCCTGAACCAACAGGAGGAACCCGACCTCAGTCCAGAGGATCGGAAGAACACAGTAAATCAGATCAAATAAAAAGGAAAAATAAGAAACGAAAATAACACAACAAACACAAGCTGTAAATGAAAGAACATCATATGTGGCTCTTATGGAGCTGACTGGCCTGGATTTGATCCACGGTCCAGTAGACAGATCTTCAGTAGCTTCTTCCTTCTTCTCCACGAACTCTCTCTCTCTCTATCTCTCTTTCTTTCTCCTCTGCTCTCCTTTTCTCTCACGCTGTTCTCTCCTTCTTCTCTGCAACTCTTTTTCTTCTGTCGGCTCACTCTTCTTCTATTTCTTCTTACTTCTGCTCAAGGCTTCAGTCCTTCTACTTCGATCTGTCTTCTTCTGTGGAAGAAGGCTCGTATATATAGCAGCAGCAGCAGCAGCCAGGGCGCGTGTGGTTTCCACATTTCCCGCCGTAAGAATTCGGACCACGTGGCAGCATCCAGCACGCTGTCAGTACACGTGTCCTCATCTGGGCACCTCGTCCTTCCTTGGATCACGTGCCTTCATTAGGCTTCACGAAGATTCCCTGTTAGACAAAGAACAAATTATCAGTTAAGTCTAAACCCTGTACAGTCTCTGAAGAATACAACACATTGTATAGACTTCAGTTTAAAGCCAACGTACAGACATTACTGTATGGACTTTACAAGACAAACAACAATGTATAGACTCTTCAATCGACAGGCAGACAATGTATATACTTGCTCAGTGTATGGACTTGATTGAACGAACATGCAATGTATATACTTGCTCAGCCTGAGGCAATGTCTAGACTTAAACCATGATGCATGCAATGCAACGCAGATACAGACTGTATAGACTTTGGCAAAGGCATGAGACGTTCCCTAAGACAATGAAGTCTGTATAGACTTTATAAGCAGCAAATGAGCAAGTGTGAACACTGAGTGAGTGTATAGACTTTGAGTCTTCATGCGAGCTTAGTGTATAGACTTGAGAAAATTCAAGCAATGCAACACAATGTATATACTTAGAAACAGTAAGTGAGTAAGTGTGTACACTGGGAGAGTGTATAGACTTGTGAGACTTTATGCGATCTCAGTGTATATACTTGCAGTTAAATGCATTAGTTAACCAAGTGTGTAGAGTGTATACACTTGGAAGCCTTCAAGCGTCCTCGGTGTATAGACTTGTAACAAGCCTATCGGATGTATAGACTTCGATGAGAGCAATGCATGAGCACCCAATGTACAGACATCCTGTCCCTGCAGCTGACGACTCTAGTGTATAGACTTCAACCAACAACCAATGTGAAGACATCACGATGTATAGACTTTCTATATGATGCAGCGTTGTACAGACTGGAACTCAAGGAATGGCTGTACAGACTTTGAGTGAAGGCATGAACAGTGAATCAATGTGTAGACTTCACTTCAAGCAAGCTACAGCCCAATGTATAGACTTGCCACCAACGTAATGTGTAGACTTGACTACTGCGAGCACATGCTGTACATACTTGGTGTGAAGAACACAAGCCAAGTGCAGTGTATGGACTTTATGCAAGAAAGCAAGTGTGCATTGTATAGACTTCAGGTGTGAAGACATTGTGAATGCAGATGCAATGTTCAGACTTCAGATGAGAAGGCACTCACTGTACATACTTGATGAAGAGAATGCAATGTGCAGACTTTGACTCGATGTACAGACTTCACAACTGATGAATGCAATGCAATGCAATGTTTAGACTATGCCTTAGAACAAATATGCACACTTGAAGAGCATTCAGCAATGTGCAGACTTCAATGCATATGATGTAGCCAATGTCTGGACTTGAGCAGTCTGCTGCTGAACAACCGATGTATAGACTTCATAATCTGCTAAGCAAGCAATGTATGGACTTGGCCGAGGCAGACTGAAGAAGGAATGTACAGACTATGCAATGTTCAGACTTCATCTTAAAGCCAAGAGAAACTCTGTACAGACTTCCAATGAATGGACTTTAACCCAAGGATGCACAATGTATAGAGTTCGCCTTTGAAACAAATGTACAGACTTTGAGGCAGAAGCCACGGCTGTACAGACTTCAGAAGAACAATGCATGAGCAAGCCTAACGGATGTACAGACTTTAAGAAGTGTAGACTTTGCCAAAGAGCTGGACGATGTACAGACTTGAAACAAGGCGAAGTCCGTACAGACTTGAAGATTCACAGTGTGTAGACTTTGGCAAGGCAACGTCGGTAAAGCTCCCAATGTGCAGACTTTCAAAGCTGAACGTAGGTAAAGAACCCAATGTGCAGACTTAGAAGTGCAACGTAGGAACAGATGCCAATGTACAGACTTTGGCAAGCAACGATGTACAGACTTGCACAGTTCCAGCTGAAGGATGTATAGACTTTACCTATAAGTCCATTGTACAGACTTGAACTGAAGAAATGTATGGACTTCAAAACAGATGCTAAGGCCAAGAGGAGTGTACAGACTTTCACGATGTATAGACTTGGTTTTGTGAAAGCTACAGTGCAGTAAGATGTACAGACTTCCTATATGAAGGCAATGGCTGTACAGACTACACCTCAGGCTATCTACAGTGCATCAAAGTATGGACTTAGCTTCGTGCATGCTACAGTCCAATGTATGGACTTTGAATGCAAACACCATGTCCGTACAGACTTCACTTGACACAGTCCGATGTACAGACTTGCTGATGAAATAGTCTGATGTACAGATTTCAGCTGAACAGGATGTGCAGACTTTGGCTGTACAGACTTGGAAAGCTTGGCGGAGGATGTACAGACTTGGTGAGCGCCAAGCGATGTACAGACTTGGATGACCAACGCCAATGTATAGACTTCCAACGTGAGTGACACACTGTACAGACTTTGCTCAAACAGTCCGATGTATGGACTTGGAATTCCAACAGAAGGATGTATGGACTTTGATATGAGAATGGCTGTACAGACTTCAGGTGAAGACCAATGTCTAGACTTCCAATATGAAGACCAATGTACAGACTTCGAATATGAAGACCGATGTATGGACTTCAAATATGAAGACCGATGTATGGACTTCGAATATGAAGACCAATGCATAGACTTCAATTGAGTGCAATGGCTGTACATACTTTGAGAAAGAGTCCAATGTACAGACTCTGAAAAGTCTGAACCAATGTACAGACTTGATTAAGACAAGGCAGTTGAGTGTATGGACTTTATGGCTTAACGAGAGTGCTGACAGTATGCTCAATGCAATTGTGTATATGAATGCTTGATGCAGCAGATAACATGACTGATCATAAAATATGCAATGCTTCAGTTCTGATAAACTAACAGAACAGCAAGATGACTGAACATATGTAAGACTGCATTATGATCTAATAAAATGACTGAATAACAGTAAGATGACTCACAGTGATTAACTCACATCTAAAACTAATCATCAAATGATTAACTCACATCAAAGCCAATCATCAAAACCACAGGGGCACAATAATCTCCCCCTTTTTGATGATGGCAACACTACACTGTGAGTAATGCTGATGACACAAACTATTTTCCCCCTTTGACTTCATCAAAAAGAAAATAGTTTGAGAAGTTAAAAGCAAACCAGCATGCAATGATTGAATAAAATTCTCCCCCTTTGGCAAAAGTCTCCCCCTTTGATATAATCAATATGAATGCAGATGCAGATGAATGCAAGAACACAATTCTCCCCCTTTGAGAGTTTCTATGCAGCATGATGCATATGACATGGAAGCTCCCCCTCAATAAGTGGAATCTTATGAGATGGATAACAAGGAGAGGTTCAGGTCAATGAATCAATGATATTGAGCAGAAGAGTTTCAAGTAGTAGATTTTCAAAGAAGCTCCAATCACAAGAAATTCAGTCAGATTTTCAGAGAGATATCAATCTCATAAATCCAAAACATAAGTTTTCAAAGTCTTCCATTATAAGGGCTTATGAATGAACTTTATTGTTCAGCATGGTTTAGCCATAATGTATGCAGAGTTTATCAATAAAATTCTGTATTGATATCTAAAACCATGGTTTAATAAAAATGAACCAAGCCCTCATATTTATCTTGTTTAATCTCCCTTTCTCTTACACAATCAAATCTATTGACTTCTTTCAGAATTTCATGCACTAGTATTGAGATCAAGCAATTATGAAGTCATATGATTTTGTCTAGGGTTGTAGCAATTTGATTTTAGCATCAATATTCAGATATTGAGATATGTTCAACAATTTTTCATGCTACAAGTTTTACGAGCACTCTAGTTCAGTGCACACTTTGTAACTAGAGGATATACCTTGATCAGAGGCCAATATCCCTAAGCACTTAGTGTGACTAACTGTCATGCTATATATGAACAGAGATAGCATTTACACATCATGACACACCCCAAATCATTTCTGGATGAGTGAGTTGTATTTCTCAGTGTGCATGCCATTGCTCTGCCTGATTTTTAATTATTCTTAATCAGAGTTAACTATGGTACCTCATGACACAATCCTTTGGACATGTGTTTCTCAGTGACCAAGGTCATTGCTCTGACAGATATTACCCTTTAGACATTTCAAAAAAATTCATTTGCTTCAAATCAATAATAGTTTCATGTACTTAACCAATTAAAGTCATGTATTCAAAAGTGCAGATTTCAGAAGTTTTCACAAGACACAGCATGAAACAGATGGTTAAGGTTTATTAAACATGCTTCAGATATTTTAAGAGATTTTAAAGTCAACTCTTGAATACATTAAACTTAAACCACATGAGTTATTTCAGACATTCATAAGAATGTATAATAGAAGATTTCTAGTTCAAGAGTTTTCAGATTTATGATCGAGATAACCCATTGAAATCTTCATGAAAAACTGATAGAATTCTGAAGCCAAATGATACCTATTGATAAGAGAGATTTTGAAGCCCAGTGTTTTCCGAATATCATCAAGGTTTGTCAGCAAAATGAATAAGAAAGGATATGCAATGAATTTTGACGAATGTATGCATTTGACAACCTATATTTAATGCATGGACTCCCCCTGAAAACATGCAATGTTTGCACTGAAAACTGAACATATGATTCCAAATGATATTGTGACTTGTACACATTCAGACTGTCCTATCCAGCAAAGTGACCCATGATACTAGGCGGAGCACTTGGTCTAAAAGACCACCTCTCACATAGTAAGAACCTCCAGACAGATTTCCCTGCCTTTTGGTAGCTTACCATTTGATATACCATTGAGGTCAATCATGATAATTCAACATGGGCAGTATGCATGGATCAAATTTCAGCTTATCAGATTTTTCAGAATGCAATAGTCAGATTTCAAACAACATACATATGCAGTTCAAATTTTCAGAAATTGCAAGTTTGTTTTCAGAGTTTATGCATTTCAACAATTATCAAACAAATACAAATGGCAGATATGCAAGATTACCTCAAATCAGATATGCAATGAATTTCAAAATAGGAAATGCAGAGAATTTACCTGAACAGTTCAGAAGGGGTTTTCATTCTTGAGTACCTTAGATTATTAACCCCTTTTTATTCCATTCCAAGGCACACCTGCAACAAACACATCATTTTGATGCAGCAGGTACCCAAGAAAACTTGGGTCCTGGATTAGCAGTGACACCTTTGGTAGGTGTTCTAAACAATTTTCTAGCAGCATGGTCATCAGATTTCATCAAGTAGCAGTTTTTCATTGAATGACCAATTTGTTCACAGCAATGGCATGAATTAGCAGATTTCAAATTCCTCTTATGCACATTACTGTTGTCATGAAGTTCATTGGCAGAGAGAGAGTTCTGTTTACTATAATGATAGTAAGATGCATCAGGTTTCAGATTTGATCTATGCACATTCTTGTTAGCATGAAATCCATGTGCATATGCATGAAACTTTTTGTTGTTGACAGAATTAAAATTCTGTTTACTAAAACCGGCCAGCCAACATTCAGTAGCTCTATGGCCTGGCTTCCCACAGTTATAGCATGAAAAGCTCACAGATTTTCTGGCAGAGAATTTAATAACATGGGGGTTAAATGAATTCTTCTGAATGTGGCAACAGTCCTTGACTGTGTGGCCATACTTCCCATATTTGAAGCACTCATTGTGCTTGCCTCTAAAAACATTTCTTCCAAAAGCATTTCCATTTGCAGGAAGCTTAACAGTTTTAGAATTGAATTGTCTACCCTGAGCATGCCAGCATTCAATGGCCCTGTGGCCCAATTTGCCACAGTGATAGCATTCAGTTTTCTTTTTGTTCTGAGCAGAGACATGTTTCCTAGCATGCTTTTTGTTGTCTTGTTTCAGAATGAAGCAATTATCCATAATGTGGCCAACCCTACCACAGTAATGACATGAATTCTTGTTTTTATGTGCATGTGTATGTGTATTCATGTCAAGCACAGATTGAACTTTCTCAACATATTTAGAATCAGTCTTTTTCTTGGTGGCAGGAAAATTCGAGTGATGTACATCATGCATTTTTTCAATGTGATTCACTCCTTTCGTCACATGACTGACCTTTTCCATTTTTCCAGTTTGTTTCTGATTCTTCTGAACATTTGGTTGTTTATTTTCTGAGGTGGTGGCTACATCTGATGCTTTGATAAAAGATGTCATTAGCTTATTTTTGAAAGCCTTTTTATTGACATTGTTGTAACCTAACCCTTCCTTTTGAGTATTGACCTTAACTCCTAACAACCTGTCCAAATTCTCTTGTCCACTCACAAACTTTGACAGAGATGTTCTCAAATCCTGAATTTCATTTTCTAAAGAGGAAATATGCAACTCGTAACTGGCAATTTCTTGCTCACTGCAATTCACACATTCAGTTAACACATTGTTAGAGTTTTGTATTTTTCAACTTCCTGTTCCAGAGTGCTCAGTTTATCAGAATCTTCAACGCAAACACTTTTACATCTTTCTAAAGCCAGAAGTCTCTCAGACATGGTGAAGTTCAGCATTCTTAACTTCTCATTTTCTTCCTTAAGTTTGTCATTTTGAACTAATTCATTTATTAGAAGCTGATCTTCTGAATTGACTTCATACTTTCTTCCATTTTCAATTTCCTTCATATCTTTTTGCTGTTTTTCAAGATCTTTCTGTAATTCTATGTTTACAGACTTTATGGCATTAAGTTTTTCAATCAGCAATTTGTTCTCCTGTTTAAGTTTCTCTGATTTTTCTTCATCTTCTTTGGAGAGTCTTCTGAGAGAGTCATCTTCAGATTTTAGCTTGTTTAGTTCAGAGTAAGCACATTCAAGTTCCTTCTTCAGTTTTGCATTCTGATTTTTATACATATGATTATCAGACAGACATGCATCATGAAATTGCTTCGTACTTGAACAGTTTTCACATGGAGAGCTAGAACTATCTATCCCAGTACCCTTCTTCAACTTTTTATACTGTTTTCTTAAGCTCTCATGTGACTCTAACAATTCAGCATATGCATTCTCCCAATCATCAAGAGAAAAATTCTAGAAGAGATTTACCTCATCATCATCATCTTCTTCATTTTGGCTGCCACTTTGATTGCTTCTGTTAGCCATCATGCAGCTGTCCTCAATTCTCTTCTGAGTTCGCTTCAGTATATCCAGAATGTCTTTAGCAGACCTGCAATCATGAGGGCAAGACCATAAGGCTCTGTCAGTAGCTGCCTTCATCAGATTAAAGGCTTTCTGATTTTCTCCATCCTTTGATCTGTGTCTGTCGGTCCATTTGGATACTTTCGTTGGTAATGTGTGAGGACCTTGTGAAATTAATTTCCACAGATCTGGATCAACAGATTTAACATAAGCACGTAAAGCACTGTGCCACTGACTGAAATCAGAACCACTAAAGACGGGTGGATGAGCCATTGAAAACAAATCAGATTAATGCAACAGGAATATTGATGCACTAAAAACAAATTAGCACCGAAGACTATAAGATCGGATCTGCAGGTCACTGGACCTTGTATGCAGACACCGCTCTGATACCAATTGTTAGGGTGCTAGGCCCGGATATAGAGGGGGGTGAATGTATCCCCTTCAGAAATTATGCCCAAATTAAATCTTTAAAGCTCAGATATGCGGAATAAAAACTAATGAGCTTTCCAAGATGAGATGATAAGACAACAATAGACTAAATAGTTGGACTGCAACAATGCAGCCACCTGATCAAACCAGAAACGCAGACAGAATTAAGCAAACCAATCACACCTAGCAAAAATATAATGCTCAAGGTTAACTCCCTAAGTAATACAACTAGCCAAGCATGCACAACCTGTGAATGGGAGGTAGAAGGCAAGGAACAAACGCACAAAGCAAAATCACTGCACAGTAGATTTTTAGGTGGTTCGGTCACCAAGACCTACATCCACCCCTCACTCCCAACCGGAGTGAGGCTTCACTAGCCAACGCTAGAAACAAGCAGACTCAGTCTACGAACACTTGCTGCCACACAGCTTGACCAGGGGAACAACCTCCCCTCATCCTCCCAACCAGAGGGACACCCCATGTGACTGCCAGCCACTTGGAAACCAGAGGTCGAAGGCCTCTCTTCCTCCAGACCAGGAGGGACCCCTGGACTTGCAACCACAAGCCCAGAACCGGAGGACGAGCCTCCCTTCCTCTAACCAGAGGGAAACCACAAGTGACAACCTGTCACTTGCAACCCGGAGATCAGATCTCCCTTCTCCTGAACCAACAGGAGGAACCCGACCTCAGTCCAGAGGATCGGAAGAACACAGTAAATCAGATCAAATAAAAAGGAAAAATAAGAAACGAAAATAACACAACAAACACAAGATGTAAATGAAAGAACATCAGATGTGGCTCTTATGGAGCCGACTGACCTGGATTTGATCCACGGTCCAGTAGACAGATCTTCAGTAGCTTCTTCCTTCTTCTCCACGAACTCTCTCTCTCTCTATCTCTCTTTCTTTCTCCTCTGCTCTCCTTTTCTCTCACGCTGTTCTCTCCTTCTTCTCTGCAACTCTTTTTCTTCTGTCGGCTCACTCTTCTTCTATTTCTTCTTACTTCTGCTCAAGGCTTCAGTCCTTCTACTTCTATCTGTCTTCTTCCGTGGAAGAAGGCTCGTATATATAGCAGCAGCAGTAGCAGCCAGGGCACGTGTGGTTTCAACATTTCCCGCCGTAAGAATTCGGACCACGTGGCAGCATCCAGCAGGCTGTCAGTACACGTGTCCTCATCTGGGCACCTCGTCCTTCCTTGGATCACGTGCCTTCATTAGGCTTCACGAAGATTCCCTGTTAGACAAAGAACAAATTATCAGTTAAGTCTAAACCCTGTACAGTCTCTGAAGAATACAACACATTGTATAGACTTCAGTTTAAAGCCAACGTACAGACATTACTGTATGGACTTTACAAGACAAACAACAATGTATAGACTCTTCAATCGACAGGCAGACAATGTATATACTTGCTCAGTGTATGGACTTGATTGAACGAACATGCAATGTATATACTTGCTCAGCCTGAGGCAATGTCTAGACTTAAACCATGATGCATGCAATGCAACGCAGATACAGACTGTATAGACTTTGGCAAAGGCATGAGACGTTCCCTAAGACAATGAAGTCTGTATAGACTTTATAAGCAGCAAATGAGCAAGTGTGAACACTGAGTGAGTGTATAGACTTTGAGTCTTCATGCGAGCTTAGTGTATAGACTTGAGAAATTCAAGCAATGCAACATAATGTATATACTTAGAAACAGTAAGTGAGTAAGTGTGTACACTGGGAGAGTGTATAGACTTGTGAGACTTTATGCGATCTCAGTGTATATACTTGCAGTTAAATGCATTAGTTAACCAAGTGTGTAGAGTGTATACACTTGGAAGCCTTCAAGCGTCCTCGGTGTATAGACTTGTAACAAGCCTATCGGATGTATAGACTTCGATGAGAGCAATGCATGAGCACCCAATGTACAGACATCCTGTCCCTGCAGCTGACGACTCTAGTGTATAGACTTCAACCAACAACCAATGTGAAGACATCACGATGTATAGACTTTCTATATGATGCAGCGTTGTACAGACTGGAACTCAAGGAATGGCTGTACAGACTTTGAGTGAAGGCATGAACAGTGAATCAATGTGTAGACTTCACTTCAAGCAAGCTAGAGCCCAATGTATAGACTTGCCACCAACGTAATGTGTAGACTTGACTACTGCGAGCACATGCTGTACATACTTGGTGTGAAGAACACAAGCCAAGTGCAGTGTATGGACTTTATGCAAGAAAGCATGTGTGCATTGTATAGACTTCAGGTGTGAAGACATTGTGAATGCAGATGCAATGTTCAGACTTCAGATGAGAAGGCACTCGCTGTACATACTTGATGAAGAGAATGCAATGTGCAGACTTTGACTCGATGTACAGACTTCACAACTGATGAATGCAATGCAATGCAATGTATAGACTATGCCTTAGAACAAATATGCACACTTGAAGAGCATTCAGCAATGTGCAGACTTCAATGCATATGATGCAGCCAATGTCTGGACTTGAGCAGTCTGCTGCTGAACAACCGATGTATAGACTTCATAATCTGCTAAGCAAGCAATGTATGGACTTGGCTGAGGCAGACTGAAGAAGGAATGTACAGATTATGCAATGTTCAGACTTCATCTTAAAGCCAAGAGAAACTCTGTACAGACTTCCAATGAATGGACTTTAACCCAAGGATGCACAATGTATAGAGTTCGCCTTTGAAACAAATGTACAGACTTTGAGGCAGAAGCCACGGCTGTACAGACTTCAGAAGAACAATGCATGAGCAAGCCTAACGGATGTACAGACTTTAAGAAGTGTAGACTTTGCCAAAGAGCTGGACGATGTACAGACTTGAAACAAGGCGAAGTCCGTACAGACTTGAAGATTCACAGTGTGTAGACTTTGGCAAGGCAACGTTGGTAAAGCTCCCAATGTGCAGACTTTCAAAGCTGAACGTAGGTAAAGAACCCAATGTGCAGACTTAGAAGTGCAACGTAGGAACAGATGCCAATGTACAGACTTTGGGAAGCAACGATGTACAGACTTGCACAGTTCCAGCTGAAGGATGTATAGACTTTACCTATAAGTCCATTGTACAGACTTGAACTGAAGAAATGTATGGACTTCAAAACAGATGCTAAGGCCAAGAGGAGTGTACAGACTTTCACGATGTATAGACTTGGTTTTGTGAAAGCTATAGTGCAGTAAGATGTACAGACTTCCTATATGAAGGCAATGGCTGTACAGACTACACCTCAGGCTATCTATAGTGCATCAAAGTATGGACTTAGCTTCGTGCATGCTACAGTCCAATGTATGGACTTTGAATGCAAACACCATGTCTGTACAGACTTCACTTGACACAGTCCGATGTACAGACTTGCTGATGAAACAGTCTGATGTACAGACTTCAGCTGAACAGGATGTGCAGACTTTGGCTGTACAGACTTGGAAAGCTTGGCGGAGGATGTACAGACTTGGTGAGCGCCAAGCGATGTACAGACTTGGATGACCAACGCCAATGTATAGACTTCCAACGTGAGTGACACGCTGTACAGACTTTGCTCAAACAGTCCGATGTATGGACTTGGAATTCCAACAGAAGGATGTATGGACTTTGATAAGAGAATGGCTGTACAGACTTCAGGTGAAGACCAATGTCTAGACTTCCAATATGAAGACCAATGTACAAACTTCGAATATGAAGACCGATGTATGGACTTCGAATATGAAGACCAATGCATAGACTTCAATTGAGTGCAATGGCTATACAGACTTTGAGAAAGAGTCCAATGTGCAGACTCTGAAAAGTCTAAACCAATGTACAGACTTGATTAAGACAAGGCAGTTGAGTGTATGGACTTTATGGCTTAACGAGAGTGCTGACAATATGCTCAATGCAATTGTGTATATGAATGCTTGATGCAACAGATAACATGACTGATCATAAAATATGCAATGCTTCAGTTCTGATAAACTAACAGAACAGCAAGATGACTGAACATATGAAAGACTGCATTATGATCTAATAAAATGACTGAATAACAGCAAGATGACTCACAGTGATTAACTCACATCTAAAACTAATCATCAAATGATTAACTCACATCAAAGCCAATCATCAAAACCACAGGGGCACAACATCACGGTCCCATGTAAGGATGTCTTGAAGGTGTAGATGGTCACCTTCATGTAGTGTGGTAGGTGGGATGGTGATCATATGTAGGAAGTATGATTCCTCCCTCGGGCAAAAGGGTATGAAGTCGGGTTCGGCCGACATGGGGAGGAATAAGAGGATCTCCGTGGTGACACAACCCATGGTGCACACGGAGGTAATGGACTCTAAGGCCAGATGAGTGAAGCTACGACTAGTGGGTTGGTCGAAGCCTCGGGCCAATAAGTGCGTCAACGTCCATTGTCGGTGTAAACCCATAATAAGGTCACCCAAGGAATCAACATGGTGACTAGATCAGAATGTCGTGTGGTAGGAGTTGACGGGCACTAGAGGTAAGGTGGGGTCCATGGATGGGTAAGGGGGTGGGACCAAGCCATCATTGAGCCAACTAAGTAGTGGCTCGGCGATGAAAAGCGTACCCGTTAGAAACACGGGTGGCTCAGAATGAAGTGGCTCCAAATGAGATGGTTCCGAATAAAGATCGGAAGTAGATGGTGGTGGCATTGGAGCTCTTGTGGGTGGTGAAGGAGCACATGTCCTTTCTATCCTATCCAACCAATCTGAAAGCATTTTCTTGACTTCATCTAAGGTGCGGGTTGGAGTAGGGACCTCGGGGTGGACTCGCTCCTCATCTCTCGGCCCGGATGCGAACCTAGGCTCGACTATAAGTGGGGCTTCCACTTGGTTGGAGGCGACTGGGAGGGCCACTTGATTAGGAGTGCTTTGGTTGGCTTGGATGGAGGTGAAGGGGCGGGGTTGGTTGGAGGTGTGGCCCCCTTGATTGTGGGTGAGTTGGTGGGGTTGGCTAGTGGTATGACCCCCGTGGTTGGAGGTAGGTGGGCGGGGAAGGTAGACTCTCCTAAGCGCTCTCTTCATATCCCACCATGATTCGATGGGCCATTGCCTCCTAACCTGCCTTAAGCCTTCGATGGTTCTCCATTTTTCGGCAGCCCAGTTATGAAGCCTATCCTTGGCAAAATAGAATTGTCCGGCCTCAGACATGGGATATCAAGCGAAGTATTTTTCCATGGCGGCTTCCCAATGTAGGTAGTCGCCCGGGTTGTTGGAGCCATAAAATCTGAGGCTTCGGGCCTACAGAAGTGGAGAGGATGGTTGCCCAACCCATGGGTGGGCCAACGGTCAGATCGCTTGGGCGACCGGGAGTCCATTGAAGATTGAGGGAAAAACTACATGCTAGACATGCCGACACTTGGGCAAGACACTAGACACGACTATGCAAGGTTGGAATGCACTAACTAATGCACACTAAGGACCCTAGACTTAAACCAAGACTCGGTACGTGGCGGAGTTAATTGATCTGAAGATCACTCGCGCAAGTGTGTGGCCTTCCCGATAGGCGTAGCCTAGCGTTCGGACAACACCATTTGATATACCGATTAATGGTATGCAAATGTGACACCTAGACTTAGACGCTTTTTTTTTAATTTTATACACCCTAGACTCAAACTCGCTCTGATACCAAACTGATGCGGGACGGACACGCGACCTGGGACTCTAGCTCGCGATCGTCCCTAAGCGAGGGAAGATGTGGGACCGTGCGCGGTTGAGAAATCGGCAGTGAGTCTCGGGTATCGGCCTTTCCGTGTTAACTCGGGTCGAGTCACGGGACGGTCACTCACTCTCGCTCTTGCAGCGGTGATAAAATGATAACAAGCTACATAATCTATCACTCATGCAGCATCATATATAAAAATATATGAGTAAAGCAATGCCTACGAGGAGAGTGGCGAGTGTACCTCCACACTCCGGGCGTGGGGAAGATGTTCCCGGCCAAGTACGGTAACTCCCGGTAACAACGATAAAAGTTAATTACAACAGTGAATTTTATTACCCACTCCACGCAGGGAGGTAAAGGGCTACAAGTGGGGCCAGGGAGGACCGACCCTGCGTTGACGGGCAGCAATCTGGAGGTGCGTACGACACGAACTCGGCCTGCTGCTCCGACTCGGTCCTGCGCCGACTCGGTACTGCGCCGACTCTGTTCTGACTGGCTGGACAGCAAGGCGTGGATTCCAAAGGAACGACGCATTCCTGAGGTCTTCTGAAGATGCCGCTTGGCTGGGACGATGGCGGGATGTCCCTGATCGACTCCCTGAAGTGGCGGTTCCAAAAGTTGACTTTTGATAATTTTGCACGAATTATTCCCGGACTGCAATTTCAGACCTGCACAGAGAATAGATCTGCACGCCTCGGCTGGAAGAATTATGTGGCTCAGATCCGGTGGCCGATCGAGGCGTGGCTGGTACCGTTGGAAAGAGCACTCAAAGAACTACACCATATATTTTTCACATCTCCATCCACAGAACAGATTGAAGATGAGAATGACTGTAACACTATTTTGTTTTCTGACCCGGACTAATAGACACACAGGGCAGACTGTGTTTTTCCTGAGACTGACCTTTGACCGAAGGGGAAATGATTTTTCTAGACTCCACGAAAATTATGGTGGAAGGGAGTATATGTGAGGAACACTGAGGAATGTTTGTGATTTTGTTGGAAATTTATAAGTGGGTGGGAAAAATACAACAAGGTGACTCTGTCCCATAGATCTGCAGAAGGACAGATTACAGGGGGGAGAACAATAAATATGGGAAAAATACCAAATGAAGTGCAAATGACACGAAATTTGAACTGGAGGTTAGAGGAGATGGACAGAACAAACTCTCAAAATTAGGGCTCGATCAGACAACAAGAACCAGCGATAAAAATCTGGAGATGAGCTTCTATCCTGATGTAGACAGAATCTGGCGATGGTGGCGGTGGCGCGACGGCGGTGCGATGGCGGTGGCGGCAGAAATGGAACTCAGAGGGGCTAAGGAGAATGGGCTTCACACCCTAGAGGGCTGGAGGAAGGAGAAGAACCAGGGAGAGAGGGGCGCACCCTCCTTGGGAGCTCTTGGCAATTTCTAACTTTTTCTTCTCATTAATTCATGTAAAATGGGAATTACAAGCTATTTATATGAAATGAAAAAAGACTCTTAATACCCTCAGATCTAGGGTTAGGGAGGGCAAACTTGGGTGGTCAAAACTAATTATCGCATGTGGTTTGGAAGCACATTAAATAATGTATTAAGGGAGGGGGCGCCCCCTTGACCAAGTGGCTTCCATTTTGGACTTTTTGTCCACCTTGTCTCCCATGTGTCCAATTGACCTTCTAGATGCCACCTAGGACTTTGACCAGCCCCACATGGACCCCTATGACTTATGTGGACCAATGGGGAAGGAGTGAGGGCCCCCTTGCTGGACCTATTGACAATTTGCACAAAAACCCAAAAAATCCAAGGGAATGACACATTGGCTTATAAAGCCTTACAATTGCACATATACTTTCCTAAGGATATAAAAATAAACTAAAGGACACAAGTGAAAAAATAAAATTAGTGCTCGGCGTTGATTCCCATCAGGAATACTTCCTTACTAGATTACCATTTTGCATATTTTAGAACGTGTTCTGCAAGATAATGAATTGGCGACCACAGCAGTGGCTGCTATTTCCAAGAATCAGCGCCCATTTAGACGGATGCAAATTAATCAGTGTCAAAGAGATTGACACAAATTCCCTGATAATTAATAGTTACACTTCTCTTTAAAAATCTATAACTATGAAACCATGATAGATAAAATAATGATGTGCATATTTCCTGAATCCTTCTATTTTTCTCCTTATTATCATGTCTTCAGTTTTCATAAATTCTTCGTAAACATCAAAGTGATATTGTTCACGTTTCTAAAAAGAAATGAACAATAGTTTTCTATCTACAAACGTACTTGGTCGATGCACGGTGAAGTATAATTACAAAAGAATTGGCGACCATTCACACGGACACAATATATAAAATAGCGCTTGTGTAAATAGACGACAAATCCTGAGTAATATGGAATGTAGATAAAAACTGAAAATTATGAATTGGCGTCGGTAACAGGGACGCGACTTAAAGATATGGCACCTCCTTAAAAGGACGCCAATTCCTATTATTTATTGAATATATATAAAGGAAGGCTAGAAATTATGAATTGACGTCCATAACATGGGCGCTGTTTTAAAATATAGCGCCTTCTTGAAAGGATGCTAATTCATTGCATTATTTTTTAAAATTTAGCAAAATATTGATTTAGTGCCTCTTTAAGCAGACGCCAATTTATGATATAGTGCTTGCTTGAATGGACGTGATTTCTTTTCCTCACAATTTTTTTCGAGTTTTGACCCATACCGCGGGTCTTATGGCACTTCTATCTCAAGTCCGAAGATAGAGTCTCTGTTTCACGCTGTTTCATGCTCCACCTCAATTCTTGGAGATTGAAAGACCCTCCGCCGGATATTCCTTCAGCCGGACTGGAATTTCTTTCTCTAAGGCCTCCATAAGTCTACGCTAGCCTTGGATTCCCTCAAGGCAGCCGAGCAGGTTGTACCCTCAAAACCCTGGAACCCATAATTGTCATGTCACTCTGAAGAAACATGACGCCCTAGCTCTCATAGAGCGTTGTTCTGGCATTCTGTGAGAACCTGTCCCTGCCTGGAATTGGCGGCCAGGCCAGTGGACGCCAAAACTGAAATAGCGACCGTCGTAATGGATGCTATTTCTTCATGCCTATCCTGTTCACAGAATTGCCGACCACCGTAGTGGACGCAGATTCTGTAATTGATGGTGGTCTGAGTGGATGCCAATTACCCAGTTTCACGAATGTCTTGGTTTTATGTGAGATTTATCGTCATGTCATCTTGTCCAATGTTCGGTCCTTGAGTTCCGTAAATATACCTTATTATTCCTACATGACATGATTCTTTGGAACTCTTTTGGCCATTAAATGACGTGGAATTGGTCTAGGGTCCAACATAATTGATACTCAATGCTAGAAAGAAAGTGACGGGGTCCGGATCTAATCTCATGGACGAGGTAAAGTCCAAACGTGTGCTGGTATCATGATTGATCGGGTGTGGCATTGCACCAATGAAAAGTAAGATTGATCTATGACATTTCCACAAAAGATTAACATGTTCATGACTCGAATGTTTGAATTCATATTATATATATGGCCAATCCTACAAAAGATAGTCTCATGTTATGCTCTTGTGAAAGCGAGCACCTTATTGAAATACTTGCTATTGTCTCGTCATGATTGTTCTTGAAATTGATCCCTACGTATTGTCCTATTTATTTCTATTATAGTTCTTGAAATTATCTCCAAATTATTAATCTATCTCGTGTCATTATAGTTCTTGATTATTATGTACCCTTGCATGATCTGCATATTCATGTTAAATTGTTAATTACTTAAAGTTAGCTTGGAGCAAGAGATATAAGACCTACTGAGCGTTCGCTCACCTAGTGTTTTCTCTTATTTTTCAGGTAACAATATTAATGAAGACGAATGCAACCAAGATGGGCAAGGGCAAGAGTGAAGAGAGTTTCTGCAATTATAACAAGCCCTGTAGTCTTGAGTCTTATGTCAAGTTAGTCAAGTGTCCATTGTAATTTTCTTTTATTGAGTCTATCAGCTGGAGTCAAAAGTTGTAATAAATGTATATTTAAAATTTCAATGAAATTATATTTTGTCCAAGTATATTGTGCCTTATGGTTTGCTCAGATTGACATGAGTGTTTCGCTACCACGTTCCGAACAACATGTTCCGCTGCTATCGGTTCGGGGTGTGACAATAGAGATCCAAACAAAGGAGTTTTCAAAGAAACAACCCAAAATGACAACACGGCGAACTTAGGACTCAATTCGGAATGGAGTATCTCATATTGAGGACTGATAATCAATTGATTCTCAAAATCGAGTTATTGGAGGGATTTTCCAAAGTTAAATCAAGGTCCCACATGAATGCATGATGGGTTTAAAGAGAAAAATTAAAACAAATTAAAATAGAAGGTAATCAAGGATAATATTGTTGAGCTATCTAGAATGAGTCAAGACATCAATTTCGTGAGCTGATATTAAGCTGAAGCTTGTTTATCTGCGCACTAACTCGCAAAAGGGAACCATCATCCTAGTCTTAGATGGCTCAACGATCTATCCGTGTGACTAAGATTCCTATGAAATTATCATTATTTTTGATAAAGGGGATCTCAAATTTTAGATTTATCAAAGCCACAAGATCCTTGATATAATCTAAAAGCGTAGATAACATATAGTAAAAATGCATACAAAGAAGATGGTGAAGGCAATAAGTCTGTTAGGAGCTAAGAAATGAGAAATGCAGTGCAATGCAATCACCGTGGGACTTGGATGACGCCCGGACGGTGGGAACAAAAAGATTTTTCCTGCGCTCAAAATTTGTTAGCCAAGATATCATGAAATATAACAAGCAATGAATTAAGGCAATTTAAGCATAGCATGAAAAGCATAACATGGATAGCATCAAAGCGTTAAACATGCAAAGCATCATTATTTGTTATTATATTTAAATCATGAGGATGACAAACTTGGCTGATCATATGATTTGTACTTGAAGGATCAAAGTGATGCCTAGAGTGGCAGGGATAATCAAGTGAAGTTAGCAGGAGTAACTTAGTAGGATTAAGAGATGATAGCTGATGATGCCTAGAACGGCAAATCATGATGATAATGAATAATGTCGAGAACGTAGGGAAGAATTGGAAAATTGATGTAAGTGGAAGGAGAGGACTCATCCTGTGTTCTTGGTCCTTCTTGCAAAAAGTTATCCATGTATGACACCATCTGAACACATAGTTAGTACACTTTTTTTATTTTGAGAATATGCAATTGGATATTGAAGATATTCAAATTTTTTATGAATTTTTAGAAATATTTGATTTTTATTTTAAAAATATTTAGATTTTTTTGGATTTTTGGTTTAGACATTATTAATTGCAGAACCAAGGGTAGTTCAAATCATTGGCTAGGGGTCCTTGTTCCTTCCCCTCTCTCTAAGAGTTGCCCAAATTAGGACGTGCATTGAAGGTGGCCCTATAATCGGCTGCCCTCAGCTAACGGTGCCCCTACTAAGGCCATACCGGAGAAACACTCAATCCTTAGGGAGAAGATAAGAAAATTGGAGATAAGCTTGATATGAGTTGAAAGATATTGGGTTTGACTTCCTTCCATAGCACAACCCCTAGAGATTCGGTTTGTTGCACCGAGACTTTTGTCATATCATCGAACCTTAAATCTCTTTTAGGCACGCATACGACCGAGGTCATAACGTCCTGCGGGAAACTATACTGCCCTCTTGTCATGCCATATTTTTTGAATTTTTTTCTTTTCATCATTTTTTATTATCATTTTGTTCTTTTTATCCTTTGGGCTTGACGAATATTGAAATTTAGTATTGAAACTGAGAACAAGGTCTTAATAGACTGCCCCTATTTGAGACTTCCTCTTGTCGGGGTGTGCTTAGGTTGGTTATTTTGCCCAGACTACCTCTGCCCTCATATTTCGACCGAGTAAAGAAAAGAAAAAGACTTCATGTCCTCGAGCATGACCCAAGTAGCAACGGTGTTTTCCAACGGAGATGGCTAAGGACATCGTGAAGTGTGTGCGGTAGCCATACTCAGGGTTGCCCTTAATGAGCGGGGAGGGAATGCCGAACTCCCAGTGCGGGATTTTCATAGCCAAAGGTACTGCATTAGCAAGCCTAAGAATTTTTTTTATTTTTTTATTTTTGCCATTGACTTAAATAAAGACCTAGGATTAGGCCTAGACTACCACCCTTAATCAGGTTAAGAAGCACTTTGTCTTAAAAAACGTGCATGAATGAGATAATGAAACACAAGAATGCATACTTATGCAAATGAATTACCTTGCAACTCTGTTGTAGAAGCAGCTACCGGAGGCGATTTTGGTTCAACATGGGAGTTATCTTCCTCATTTGGCAGATGAAAGAGAGGGAGGCTGTAATGCCCTGGGTTTTTCGAATCTTCTTCCGCGGGTTGCGGATCGTGTCCGAGTGAGTTTCAGACTTTTATATTAGAATTTCGGACCCTTGGATGGTGTTTTGGTGACTTATTTTGGGTCCGTGCCAGCGTATGGAGTGGTCTGGCTTTTTCCTGGATTTTTTTGGAATTTGAATTTATTTTTTGAGAATTTTCAGGGTTAATGTGAAATTGATAAATAAAATGAAAAATATATTAAATAAAAAAAATTTAAAACCCTTTTTAACCCCCCTCTCTCCCCCCTCCGTTCTCTCGTCTCTCACTCTCTCGCGTCTCTCCTCTCCCTCACTCTCTCCTGGCTCTCCTTCCCTCTCCCTTCTCACCCCGGCGGCCGACGACGGTGGCGAGGGGATTACGTGGCGGAGCAGTGGCAGCGGCGTACGGCGAGGACAAAGCCGAGGGCGTGGTGTGCAGCGAGACAGAGGCATTCGAGGCCGTGGGTGGTGACCGCACGAGAGATCGACATTTTCGACGGTAAAGCTTCAAAAAGGTAGGGGGACGGATCCCTGGCACTCTCGCGTGCTTTCCCTCGTGATTTCCTGTTCCAGCGAGGCCGAGAGTGGGTGTTTTACTTATTTGGGGGAAAATGAGCATGTTCGGGTCAAGTGACGGTTTCGGTCGATTTGGGCCTCGATCTTGATTTAGATTCAGTTTTCCGATGGTAAGAATGCCCGGGGATGGATTCCCCTCATTTTCCCCTTCACACCGAGGCGAATGGGGCTCCGAATCTAACTCCGCGTGGAGTTTGGTTCACTTTTGTGAACCCGACAGTGGGTGGCCACGGTAGTGACCGTGTGCCATAGTGCTGGGCGGCCAGGACGCTGGTCACCCAGGACTGCTGGGAGGCCAGAGGGCTACCCCCCTAGGCTGCTGGGCGGCCAGGACTTTGGCCGCCCTTCCCTTGTTTGCAGGCGGCCAGAAGACTGGCCGCCCTGCCATGTTTCTGGGCGGCAAAAGAGTTGGCCGCTCTGGTCTGCTGGGCGGCCAGCACTCTGGCCGCCCAGGCTCTGCTTTTGCCCTGAACTGGGTGGCCAAAGAGGTGGCCGCCCAGGCCACTGGGCGGCCAAAGGCCTGGCCGCCCAAGGCACAGGGTGGCCTTGTGCTGGGCGGCCAGGGGTGTGGCCGCCCAGGCCACTGGGCGACCAAGAGGTTGGCCGGCCAGCTCTTTCTGCCCCTGGGGTGCCGTGCTTCACCTTTTCTTGCCCCGAGGTCTCCGTATGCGATGTGGTTTCGCGGAAGAGGTGCCCGCATGATTCTTTGTGATCCGGAATTTTTGTATAAGTCATCATGGGCCATCCCTGTGAGAATTGTGTCTGTAGAGTGTGTTCTTCCCCGTTTAGGGTTACCGTTAGCTGAGGTCCATTCCCGCACAAGTTAGTAGGCCGATGTCTGTTGGTTCTCGTTACCGACTTTAGGAGGTTTACCTGTACCGGGCTGTGCCACTTCGTGGTTTCAGGTGTGCGTGAGTTGGACCTTCTTCTGGGTAGTACTCCACTAGGCTCAGCTTACTAAGTGTCGTGCACGTACTGGCTGGCTGAGAGCCGTTGCTTTCTGAGTGGCGACACGTTCTGACCACGTGGTCGAGTGCTATTCTTGATGTGACAGTTTATAAGCTGGTTACCGTAGGGCCCCTCGCCTTAGCAGCTTGAGTCTAGCAGAGGGAAAATCAATTAGAGGACCCGACCTTGAGGGCATGGTCTATGTATGCACACGTGGTTGGGGGCAGTGGACCTACGCCGACGGGCGTGACCCCAGCTAGTTCTTGTGTCATTGCAGCTTCGCCTCACTCTCTGGGAGAGGCAGCCAGGCGTGAGCATAGTGGGTGGTGTAAGGCATCCTAGATACATCCGACCCAGTCCCTTGCCTCACTCTCTGAGAGAGGTAGCCGGGTTAGGAAGAGTCGGTGTGGTGTAAGTCATCAACGGACGCATCCAGCCGATGCTAGTGACAGAGTACTTCAGTCACCCGTGGGTTTAGTTCCCGACCGTGAGCCATGGTTCTCCAGAGTAGGGGTAGTGTGTTCTGACCTGGTGACTTTAGCATGGTTTGTCGACTGCGAGGCTGAGGTTTTCCGATAGCGCAGTCCGGGTTCTCCCGGTAGCTAAGATAGGATGTTTCGGCGGTGTGATTATCGTAGTGGCTTCCATCCATGAGGACTTTCCTATGTTAGAGGTGTCATAGGTTCTTTCGGTAGTGCGATCATAATCTTCCTTAGATCGGTGGTTTTGACTCGAGATCATGGTTCCCTCGTGAGGGTTGGAGTAGTGTAGAGACTCCGTGCTTCTGCCGTTTACTATTTTATCATTATAGCCACCGCCGTTGTTGTTGCTACTGTTATTTTTGTCTCTTCGGCACTACTATTACTCTTATTGTTGTTGTCTTTACTGCTTTCCTTTACTGTTGTTATTACTGCTGCTATTACCGCTTTCGTTATGGTGGGGATTCGTAGGAGCCCTACTGAGCCAATGAGATGAGGCTCACTCCCTACTTTTTCAGGTGTAGCGCTTCTCCTCGAGGTGGTGCGTCTCGGTCGGAGGTCTTTTAGCAGCCAGCTCGCCGGTGCCGGGGTAGGCCCCGAGGCAGTGTACGTTTCTTTTCATTCATACTGTACTTGTGGACTGGACTCTATAGTTATATTTAACTATTGTAAAATATTAATTTTATTTCTATCAGTTAATTATTAATTCTATAGTTTATTTCTTGCTTTGTTTAGAAATTCAATGCATGACCACACCATCCCTTTTACCCTTCCGAGCTTCCTAGCTCGTGGGTGGCGGTGTAGGATCCGAGTGATATCGGGTTTGACCCGGTATCCAGATCTTGGGTCATTATAGATGGTATCAGAGCGTGGTCGTAGAAATGCATGCGAATTTGAAACAATCACTAAGACTCAGAGTCCAGAGATTCTAGTATAGTTGGCAGCTGACATAGGGTGTTATGTTTTATTCACCCCCCTTGTTTTTCATGTTTGTGTTAAGGGCTTGATGGCGCCAAGGAGGTTAGTTCGATCGTTGTCAGGGGTGCTGGCGAGGGCTCGGGAGGATCCGAGCAGAGAGGAACTGGGTCGTGAGTCACCTCCTCCAGAGGTAGCAGCCCAGGGTGTAACGACCTGAGAATCTGATTACCGGGAAGGCCCGATAACCCGAGACTCAAACCACCACCCACGAGCCTGAAGACTCGGAAGGGTTAGAAGGATGGTATGGAAACTACACAAGTATCACAAATAATTACAAAAATTAAACAGTTAATATGATTAAGCAGGAAATAAATTAACATTTTACATGATACAAGGTCCACAAGATATAACAAAATAACAACAGTAGTCCACAACTAGTACATAGACAAGAAAGAAAAGTACAGCTACATGGGGCATACCCCGACTCTGACCTCTGGCACTAACGCTGGGCACCTGAACCACGCTGAGCCTCAGATGTGCTCCCCTGAAGCCGCGCTGCGCCTGAAACATGGTGAAAACACGCAGGGAATGAGTCTCAGAACAAGACTCAGTAGGGATCACTCGAACCCTACCTCGCTAAATGGAAAACCGCTACGCTAGCAGCAAGCGAGTACCTCAGAAGTGAAAAAGCCACGCAACTACAAACACCGGTCTCACGGCCCGAAAATCGACACACGCGCCACGGCGAGACAACCGGAACTCATCAATCAACCTGACAAAAACCCGAAGGTCGAAGTCACAGAGACTGATAGTCTATCACTCCCGACTCGACAGGAGTACCTCCCACTAGAAGTAAGGCCGGATGCGTCCACTGACGTCTTAGTCCGCGCCTCAGGTGTCTCCCTCCGGCCCAGGGGGAACTGAGACACCGTACAAGTAACCACAAGCAAGTGACTAGCTAAGGTCATGCCCGTCAGCGTGGGTCCAATCGCCCCCAACCACATGTGCACACACAAACCGTCCGTCCCTGATCTGGCCCTCTGACCGGTTTTCCCCTCAGCCGGACTCTGGCTGCTAGACGCGGGGCCCGACGAAAACCAGTCTAAAATTGTCCTCTGGGGAGCCTCTCCACCACTCCCTGGTGGGACCACTAAACGTGTAAGCAGGCTACGACTAGTGGAGCATCACAGTGGAGTAGACTCTCAAGTCAACGGAAAACAACGTCTAAACAGGACAGGGTACGAGGACGGCCTCTCGCACCGACACCGCCTCACGGTGACACAAGCTGAGAAGAACACCTCCTAGGGCTACACCGCACCACCACACCTAGCCTCGACATGATGCCCAACATCTGTCAGACCGTAGGTCGGCACGTGGGCCGAGGCCCATGCCCCCGGGACTCAAATCATCCAAGAAAGAAACACAGGTTAGACAAACTCATTGAACGAACCACCCGGGGCCCCACAAGAGACACGTGGCCAAGAACGGGTCGCTCCAGGGGATGGACGGCCGACATAGGACCGCTCTACCCCTGGTCCAAACGGAATACGAACGGACACTCTATAGCTGCTCAAACAAAAGAACGGCTAACCCTTAGCCGCTCATGGGGGATGGAAGATCCAATCCTGCCGTTCATCGTCCCAACGGTGCAAAACATGGGCGGGTAGTCCCTAGCCGCTCAAGGGAAGGGCGGCTAGAACCTCGCCGCTCAAGGGGATGAGCGGACCCACCCAGGCCGCATATCACACCAACGGCACAAGTGATGAACAGCCAGCCCCTGGCCGCTCATGAGGGCATACGGCTAGCCCCTAGCCGCTGACCCCAAGACACTGTGCAACGGTAACAAGCCAATGGTCAAAAACCACGGGATGAACGGTTGGACTTGGGCCGCTCATGGGGATGAACGGTCACACGACTGACCGCGCATACCCACTGCGCTCGAAGCTGAAGGGCGCTCAAGTTTGGGTCACGCATGAGGATAAACGGGCCCTGGTTCGGCCGTTTGTCCCTTGCCGGTGCGAAAATGGCGAACTCGCCGGGATTCGCCATTTTCGACCCCAAACAAGGCCCTAAGAGGGGGGAACGAAAGGAAATCGACCCCCATGCCCCCTAGCATGATTCTACACCCCTAAAACGTGGAATCATGGGCTAAAACGATAGATCGGGCGGTCACTCCCCGCGGCATGCTCAACCCTTCCCGGCGCGATAAAACCCACACTCTACCTCGCCTCGGCCTACAAATCGCGGGGAAGGAATGCAAGAGGCTAGGGATCATCACCCTACTTTTGCTCCGCGTCGAGATGCGCCGGATCGAGCTCAAACCACAAAGAATGCCGGTAGAAACCCCGTTCCTTCACGCTTCCCACGAACACCGCACGCCCACGAGATCGCCTCGCCGCCGCCCACGTCGCCGCACCATCATCCCGCCACCGTCTGTAGCCGGAGAGTGGCCCGCCGCGGTCGCCGTCGATTGGAGAGAGAGGGAGAGGGGCCGCGGTTCTCACGGGAGGAAGAAGAAGAGGGGGAAGAAGAAAGAGAAGGAAGGAAAGAAAAAAGAAAAGAAATGGGATTTTATAGAAAATCAAAAAATAGAAAATCACATTTCCACGTTCCTCGGAACGCTCCGGTCGCAACGGTATCACTCGTGCCTAGGTGAACGACTCGGTTCACCCGTAACGAGGTTCCGAAAGATTTACCGAAACCCGCACCGAAAATCGAAAACACGCGCGAAAAAGTCGCGGACGCACTCCGGGCCTCCGAAACAACTCTGGATCGTGCCGATCTGAACACGAAAGATGTCCGAAACGAAATTTTGGGCACAACAGAGCCGGACACTCCGAGAAAGTAGGTCCGGGACCCAAGAAGAAGGATCCGAAAGTTTGGGATATTACAGCCCTCCCCCTTAAACATATTTCATCCTCGAAATTTAAGAGAAAAGCTCAGGGGAGGAAGAGGGAACTCACTCGAATAGGTAAGGGAACTGCTGACGCATCTCGTCCTCACGCTCCCAAGAAGCCTCACCACCAGAGTGCCGCTGCCACACCACCTTAACCAAGGGGATGACCTTGTTCCGCAGGCGCTGCTCTCGCCTATCCTCCACGCGGACGGGAAACTCTGGGAGAGAAAGATATGGAGTCACCTCGGGCCAAACAGAATCCTCAAGCACATGAGAGTCATCGGGCATATACTTCCGTTACATTGAGACGTGAAACACGTCATGCACCGACGCCAACTCAGGAGGTAACTGCAGCCGATCGGCTACCTCACTAATGCACTCCACAATGAGAAAAGGACCGACCTAGCGGGGACTCAACTTCCCACGCCATCCAAAGCGTATCACCGCCATCATCGGAGAAACTCTCAAGAACACACGATCGCCAACGGCGAACGTGAGGGGCTGCCTCCTCCGGTCAGCATAGCTCTTCTGCCGACTCTGGGCCGCCAACATGTTCTGACGAACTAGGTGCACGACATTCACACACTGCTGCACCAACTCCGCTCCCATTAAAACAAGCTCACCAACCTCGAACCAATCAAGTGGAGTCGACACGGACGCCTAAACAGCGCCTCATAAGGAGCCATGCCGATGCTCGAATGATAGCTGTTGTTGTAGGCAAATTCCACCAATGGCAGATGGTGAATCCAACTCCCTTACCATTCCAGGCAACATGATCTCAACATGTCCTCCAAAGTCTGGATGGTCCTCTCTAACTGACCGTCCGACTGCGGATGATATGCTGAGCTAAATGCTAACTCCATGTCAAGAGCTCGCTGGAAACTCCTCCAGAATCCAGAAGTGAAACACGGATCTCGATCGGATACAATGGAAATGGGAATTCCATGCAACGGAATGATCCGCTCCACATAAAGACGAGCCAACTTGGTCACGCTCCAGCTGACTTTGACCGGTAACAACTGAGCCACTTTCGTCAGCCGATCCACTAGCAACCAAATACTGTCCTACCCACTCGGAGTCCTCGAAAATCCCACCACAAAATCTGTGGTCACGTGGTCCCATTTCCACGCTGGAACATCCAAGGGCTGAAGAGTACCTCCTGGTCGCTGATGCTCCGCCTTCACCTACTGACAGGTCAGGCACCTGGCCACGAACTTGGCAACATCTCTCTTCATGCCAGGCCACCAGAACTACCTCCGCAAGTTCCGATACATCTTCGTCGCGCCTAGGTGTATGGTGTACCTGCTCCCATGAGCCTTGCGCAACACCGCACGACGAACCTGATCCTTGGCGGGGATGTACAGCCTACCACGAAACCTCACAACACCGTCCTCGCTGAGTTCCACATCAAACATGGCCAAAATCTGGGGCAACTCAGGGTCTGCATGCTGATCCTCTGTCACCTGACGGCGGATAGCAGGGGTGACAGTCAGACTCGCGAGCACCGCTAACCCTAGCTCTTGGAGAATCTTGAGCTTGAATGACACTTCGGGCACTTGTTCCCAGAGCCTCCACTTCCTCAACATCAAGGCACTGATCGTGACCTTCCGACTCAAAGCATCGACAACGACATTCATCCTGCCCGGCTGATAAGACAGGGTGAAGTCATAATCCTTCATATACTCCATCCAACGCCTCTGCCCGAGGTTAAGGTCCCTCTGAGTGAACACATATCCCAAACTCTGATGGTCAGTGAACACCTCAAACCTCTCACTGTACAGATAATACCTCCAGATCATCAGCGCGAAGATCACAACAGCCAACTCAAGGTCATGGGTAGGGTAGTTCTCCTCATGTGTCTTCAGCTGCCGCGAAGCATACGCCACTACCCTACCATGCTGCATCAACACAGCACCCAATCCGACCCCGGAAGCATCTATACACACCACAAAACCTCCCGATCCAGAAGGTAAAACTAACACTGGAGTCGAGGTGAGCAATCTCTTTAGTTCCCTGAAACTCTGCTCACACTCATTAGTCCAGACAAAAGACACATCCTTCCGCGTAAGTCTAGTCATCGGGGCTGCAACGCGAGAGAAATCATGGATAAACCTTCGATAATAGCTTGCAAGCCCCAAGAAACTCTGGATCTCCGTCACAGATCTCGGCCTCGGCCACTGCATTACTGCCTCGACCTTGGCGGGGTCCACGAAAATACCATCACCAGAGATCACGTGCCCCAAAAAGTGCACCTCACGAAGCCAGAACTCGCACTTACTGAGCATAGCATACAACTGGTGATCTCGCAACATCTGCAGCACCACACCCAAATGGTACGCATGCTCCTCAGCAGACCGCGAATAAATAAGGATGTCATCCGCAAACATGACCACGAACTGGTCCAGATAGAGACGGAACACCCTCTGCATCAAATCCATGAAAGCTGCTGGGGCATTGGTGAGCCCAAACGGCATCACCAAGAACTCATAATGCCCATATCTCGAGCTGAATGCAGTCTTCTCCTCGTCAGACTCTCGAATCCGTAACTGATAATAATCAGACCGCAAATCAATCCGCGAGAACACTCGAGCAGACTGAAGCTGGTCGAACAAGTCATCAATCCGCGGCAACGGATACTTGTTCTTAATGGTTACCTCGTTCAACTGCTGGTAATCAATGCACAGCCTCAGACTACCATCCTTCTTCTTCACGAACAACACTGGCGCACCCCAAGGGAAAAAGCTAGGATGAATGTACCCCTTGGCCAGCAACTCCTGCAACTGCACCCTCAACTCTCTCAACTCAGCGGGAGCCATACGGTAAGGAGCCTTCGACAAAGGTCCCGTACCAGGCACAATCTCGATCACAAAATAGATCTCCCACTGGGGAGGCAATCCAGGTAAGTCCTCCAGAAAAACATCGAGAAACTCGCACACCACCGAATATCCTCGACATTTGGACACGGCTGGTCTACCAAGACCACAGAAGCGAGAAAACCATGACAACCCGTGTCAAGCAAACGACGAGCCCTAATAGCCGAAATAAGAAAGCGGGAAGAGGAAGACCTAATACCTTGGAAATAGAAAGTGGGTCCACGAAACCGTCGGAAATAAACCTTTTCGAGCCACAATCCACCAACGCATGATGTGCTTCGAGCCAATCCATGCCCAAAATCACATCAAAGTCTTGAAGCGGCAATGCATAAAGCCTGGCCGACAAACTCCGCCCTTCAACCCACATCGGAACCTCATCAAAACAATACTAAGTGATCATAAAATCACCAGAAGGCAACTCCACTGCCAAATCACAGGACAACTGGGTCACCGGCTCCTCAATACTCAGCGCGAAATCTTCCGAAATAAATGAATGAGACGCGCTAGAATCAAACAAAACTCGAGCCGCACAACCCAAAATCCGAACGGTACCTTCCACGAGCTGTGACGCCACTGCCTCTGCCCTGGTCATGTGTATAATCTGGCCTCGAGATCTCTGCTTGCCTCCCACACTCGATGACCTGTGTAGCGGCGGATACTGCCCCTGCTACTACTGTTGCTGTTGCTGCCTCTGCTGCTGAGGGTACTGCTGCTGCGGAGGAAACTGCTGCTGCTGCGGCCTCTTAGGACAGTCACGCGCATATGCCCTAGCTGGTCACACCTGAAACAAATCACCGGTGCCGTGCACTACCTACCAGGATGCGACTCGCCACACCGGGGACACAATCCACACGATCCACCCACTGATCCCAGACACTGAAAAGGGACCGACTGCTGCACACTACCCAAAGATGCCTGCCTCTGATCCTTGTGCTTCTTACGGAAACGCATCTTGAGAAACTTATTGACCTTCGAGCCAAAAGACATAGATCCTATCGCTGACGCCGCCGGTGTCGGCGCTCCTGAACCACCCATCGTATGCTGAAAAGAGCCCTGCTGCTGGGTAGCCGACTGCTGGCTGCGGCCTGACAAGGACTGCCCCTGGCTAATCGGTCCTCGAGTCCTCTGCATATCCATCTCCAAGGACGCCGCTACATGAGAAGCTGTTTCCAAATCAGTGGCAACTTTCATGATCAAATGGTTCCTCAGCTCCTGCCTTAAGCCCTGCACAAACTGTGCGGTCTTCACCCTCTCATGCTCCATGATGTGAGATGCATAACGACCCAACTCAACAAATTGGGACCTGTACTACAACACGGACATGTCGCCCTGGACCAGCTCTAAAAATCGACGCATCCTCTATGTAGCAATATACTCTAGACAGTAGGCACGCTCGAAAGCACTGACAAAGTCACTCCACGCAATCTGCTCAAGGGGACATGACTGAAAAGACGTCTTCCACTCAGAAGACCACCACTCCCGAGCCGTGCCCTGCAACTGGTTGTAGGCCAACATCACCTTGTCCTCCGCAGTACATCGCATGGAACTGAACACCCGCTCCATCTCGTTGAGCCAACTCCGAGCCAAATCAGGGTCTGGCTGACCGCCATAGTAAGGTGGATGGAACTGCATGAAATTCCTTACTGCTCGGCCTGGCCCACCCCTGGTTGACGAGCCCTCACCAGCCTCTCCGCCGAACTACTGCGACATAAGCTGGTACATGCCACGGAAGAAATCCTCGGCCCCCGGAAACCTCACAGTATCCACTGCCTCGGTGGCCGCTGGTGGCACTCTACTCTGCTACTCCTGCTCCTCCTACCGAACCTCTTGCTGGATCTCCTGAGCCCCAGCCGACTGCCCCTACTGAGAGCGAGTGCTCCGCCTCGGTGCCATACTCGCTCCTGAAGTAAAAGATAGAAAACACCGAAATGGCAAGGTCAATGAAAACACACAACGCCCGATGCCAGTGTCAACTATACATCATTGCTGTGGACTAGTGGACCACTACAATTACTTATGATTCTCGCATAATCCCACAACCGTGCTCTGATACCAGCTGTAACGACCCGAGAATCCGATTACCGGGAAGGCTCGATAACCCGAGACTCGAACAGCCACCCACGAGCCCGAAGACTCAGAAGGGTTAGAAGGATGGTGTGGAAACTACACAAGTATCATAAATAATTACAGAAATTAAACAGTTAATATGATTAAGCAGGAAATAAATTAACATTTTACATGATACATGGTCCACAAGATATAACAAAATAACAACAGTAGTCCACAACTAGTACAGAGATAAGAAAGAAAAGTACAGCTACACGGGGCATACCCCGGCTCTGACCTCTGGCACTAACGCTGGGCACCTGAACCACACTGAGTCTCAGATGTGCTCCCCTAAAGCCGCGCCGCGCTTGAAACACGGTGAAAACACGCAGGGAATGAGTCTCAGAACAAGACTCAGTAGGGATCACTCGAACCCTACCTCGCTAAATGGAAAACAACTACGCTAGAAGCAAGCGAGTACCTCAGAAGTGAAAAAGCCTTGCAACTACAAACACCGGTCTCACGGCCCGAAAATCGACACACGCGCCACGGCTAGACAACCGGAACTCATCGGTCAACCCTACAAAAACCCGAAAGTCGAAGTCATAGAGACTGACAGTCTGTCACTCTCGACTCGACAGGAGTACCTCCCACTAGAAGCAAGGCTGGATGCGTCCACTGACGTCTTAGTCCGCGCCTAAGGTGTCTCCCTCCGGCCCAGCGGGAACTGAGACACCGTACAAGTAACCACAAAGCAAGTGACTAGCCGGGGTCATGCCCGTCAGCGTGGGTCCAATCGCCCCCAACCATGTGTACACACACAGACCATCCGTCCCTGGTCTAGCCCTCTGACCGGTTTTCCCCTCAGCCGGACTCTGGCTGCTAGACGTGGGGCCCGACGGAAACCAGTCTAAAACCGTCCTCTGGGTAGCCTCTGCACCACTCCCTGGTGAGACCACTAAACGTGTAAGCAGGCTACGACTAGTGGAGGGTCACAACGGAGTAGACTCTCAAGTCAACGGAAAACAACGTCCAAACCAGACAGGGTACGAGGACTGCCTCTGGCACCGACACCGTCTCACGGTGACACGAGCCGAGAACAACACCTCCTAGAGCTACACCGCACCACCACACCTGGCATCGACACGATGCCCAACATCTCTCAGACTGCCGATCGGCACGTGGACCGAGGCCCATGTCCCCGGGACTCAAATCGACCAAGAAAGAAACACAGGTTAGACAAACTCATTGAACGGACCACCCGGGGCCGCACAAGAGACACGCGGCCAAGAACGGGCCGCTCCAGGGGATGGATGGCCGACATAGGACCGCTCTACCCCTGGTCCAAACGGAATACGAATGACCACTCTATAGATGCTCAAACAAAAGAACGGCTAACTCTTAGCCGCTCATGGGGGATGGACGGTCCAATCCTGCCGTTCATCGTCCCAACGGTGCAAAACATGGGAGGCTAGCCCCTAGCCGCTCAAGGGAAGGGTGGCTAGAACCTCGCCGCTTAAGGGGATGAGCGGACCCACCCAGGCCGCATATCCCACCAATGGCACAAGTGATGAACGGCCAGCCCGTGGCCGCTCATGAGGACATACGGCTAGACCCTAGCCGCTGACCCCAAGACACTGTGCAACGGTCACAAGTGGTGCGGACACCCGAGCAGTTGATCGGCACGATACGCCGAGCCACCGGTACCGCACACGGAGCACGACACGAGCCACCTCATCGTCCATCTGGCTCGGAGACAGCCTGGAGACTCTGCCTTGAGCCTCCCCATTTATTATATTTAGTTAGACTTTATGTGTGTTTAATTTATATTTATTTCGTTGCATTCGGTTTGCCATTTTGAGTGTAATAGGGGCTTATGTGTAATTCGGACCCCGTGGGCCCCACGGGCCCCCCAGGCCCCACCCCATTGGCCACCTCAGCCTAGGGTCCCACATGGGGTCAGTCAACATGCCACATGGGGGCATCTAGAAGTTTGAATGCTAAATGGACACATGGGAGACAATGGACTAGAAAAGTCCACATGGGAGGCCACCTACCCCCACCACCTAGTCCACCCTCTCTCCTTGGTCCAAGGGCCGCCTCCCTCCCCTTAGTTTTTTATTATTTTTGTGTGTGTGTGTCACATGCCATCCCAGCCCTTCATTCCTATCCCCTAGATCCAATGGTTGTGGATGGATGTGAGATGTAAGGTATTTAAACTTGTATTTTCCATTTTACTTGAATTAATGCCATTTGATTCACACAAATTCAAGAGTAAAGGGCTGGTGCGCCCCCCTCCTCTCCCCTCCCTCTCCCCCTTGGATGCTGTGAAGGCTTCCATTCTGAGGTGTGAAGCCTCATTTATCAGTTCGACGATCGCCGCCGCCGTCACGAGCCGCCACCGCACCGCCATCGTCTTCATCGGAGTTCTGCCCGCGCAGTACCACAGCAACTTCCACGAAATTTGTGTCTCAGCCACGAGCTCAGATAGATTTGGGAATTTTACTGGAGGTTCCAGAGGTGTCAAGGATATCCCATAAATTTTTGTTTGTCATTCAGATCCCGTTTCATAATTTTTGATTTTCGTCCACCCTTCCATTTCAGTTCTGCCAGAGTTCTGTCCAGATTCATTTCCGCCCTGTGTTTCATGTCTTAGGTCCGTCTTTTGATTTCTGTTAGTCCCATAAATTTTACTGGAGTTTCCTTCCATCCACCCCTTCATCCACAAGTTTTCTAAATTTCTGGTTCGCCCATTTCATATTTTCTAAAAATCGTTCACAGTCCCATCTACACTTCTGTCCACCTGTTCCCAGATCTGACCACCAGTCACTCCAAAAATCATATCAAATCGCCACCACCTCCAAATCCAATTCCAAAAATTGTCCCCGTTTCGTGGTTGGGTTCCCTACAACTTTTAATAAGAGCTCGAAGCCTGATTCCAAAGGCAAGCAGGCGGTCAATGGCCACTTACAATAAACTCATATGCTGATCTGATATTTCGGGAGCTGTGCAACAGAGGATTGAAAAATAGTTAAAGCCCAGGTCCGCAAGGGTTCATAAAATTCCACTGGCCCTAGGTTGAAGGATTTTGAATCCTCTTTCCAACGGCGCTAGTTTCATCGCATTCTGACGACGGGGCGGATCGCAGCGGCCGTTTTCGCCGGAGCGCGCGCTGCTAAAATAGCAACCTCAGCTCGTGGACAGCAACTTCAAAGCTTGGAGATCGGGACCGATCGACCCCCGATCGGTGTTCCCGGCCGACCGCCGTCCGTGGAGGCGCGCTACCAGGGGTCCCCATCATAGTGGGTCCCACCCCCGCAGATCCGGAGGACAGCGCCATCCGTGGGCCCCGCAGGCCCGCAGAACCTGCCGTTCGGAAAGCACGAAAAGGCGTTCGGCACCGCCGGGACATCAAGATGCTGCCCGTCAACCCGATTTGCGTGATTCCCGGACCCCACATGTGACCTTTTACCTCCCTGCGTGGAGTGGGTCAAATTATTGTATTGCTGTAATATTGTTTAACCGGGAGTCCGTGATTCGGCCGGGGTTGTCTTCGCCACGCCGGGTGCGTGGAGGTAAAGGTCTTAACTTCTTGGCGTTCATTTGCTTAGCTAGTATACGGTCTTTTGCCACTGCCGAGAGTGTAGGTACTAGCCCGTGTGTCCATGTCACCGCTGTGAGAGTGAGAGTGACCCGTCCCGTGACTCGATCCGAGTCCGAAGTTGAGTCAGACTACCCTTGACCTCCGCCGGTTCCTTAACCGCGCACGGTCCGCGCTTTCCCTCGCTTGGGACGACGAGTGAGCTTCCACTTCTGTTAGCGACGTTTTGCCACTAGGAGCTCGTAGTGTCGGGCTTAGTGTCTCCCTGGTGTGTGCTGCTGGTCGCGTCTTCATCTAGAGTCCGAGGGTGGCACCTAATAGTGTCGTCTCCCGTGTCTGTCCCGCATCAGTTTGGTATCAGAGCAGTCGAGTCTAGGGTAGTCGTTGCATAAGTCATGCATCATGGTCTAAGTGGAGTCTAGGATCATCCTTATTTTCAAAACAACAAAAAAAAAAGTGTGTTTTAAATTGCATTTGCACCCTTTATTCGGTACTTGTCCGAACGTTAGGCTACGCCTATCGGGAGGTCGCACACTTGCGGGAGTGATCTTCGGATCGATTAACTCCGCACCGTACCGGATATTGGTTTAGGTCTAAGTGCATCATTTAGTGTGTGTTTGCATTAGTCGGTGTCTTCTAGGTCATGTGTCTTTGCATGCCCACCCGTCGAGGCACCCAGTACTCGCCACCACCACCTATGGCGGAGTCCCGAGCCCGTAGTTCCGATGAGTCTTCCCTGGCCGAGATGTTCCGGGCCATCATGGATCGTTTAGATACGCGTATGGATGGTCTTAGTACGCGTATGGATGGCATAGGAACGCATCTAGAAGGGCGGATGAAAGCCCTCGAGGATCGGGCCGAGTCTTCGGATCAGTCCATCCAGGGCTTAGTTGGGAGGATTGCCATCCTCGAGAGGGGCCCAGTAGCGGCGCAACCCACGCCGACGAACGGCCAACAGGAGCCGGTTCAGCAGCCTGCTGTGCCAAGGGCTCAGGCAGAGAATGTTGGGGTTCAACAGGTGCATGTGGTGGATGATTATGCATCTGATAATGATCATGGGGGTAACGGTCATCGTCATCAACGACGGAATCATGATGACGAGGATGACGATTGCATTCTTAGGGGTGTGCGTGCGGACCCTCCCACTTTTAGCGTGTCCTTGGACCCTAGGGTGTATTTAGATTGGGAGGCCGGCATGGACCGGTACTTCGAGTGGTTTGAGATGACGGACCACCGAAGAGTCCGATACGTAAAGATGAAGCTGCAAGGGCAGGCCCAAACTTATTGGATCAATGTGGAGAGCCTGCTCAACCAGCGACGTCAACCCCAGATCGGTACTTGGGATGATATGAAAACCAAGTTGAGGGAGAAGTACCTTCCCGCCTCATATCGCCAACGTCTCATAGACAAGTGGCAAAGCATCTCCCAAGGGAACCGATCCGTGACCGAGTACACCGCCGAGTTCGATGAGTATTACTTACGGTGCGGGGTCACAGAAGAGAGCACCATGACGATATCCCGCTTTCGGAGAGGTCTGCGGCCCAATTATCAATATGAACTCTTTCGCCGCAACGCGACCACTTTGGAGCAAGCGTATCAAATTGCTCTCGAATTGGAGCAGTTCGAGGCCGAGTTCGAGTCACCCCACCGGTTGGGCTCTTTTCCTCTTCGTAGTGTCGAGCCCCGAGGCTCTTCTGGCACGTATCCGAGGGCCCCCTTGGCTCGACCTCAGGAGCCCGCTCGTCCTGAGCAGTTTGCTCCTAGGCCTCGTCCTCCACCCCCGAGGGACCTTCCTCGTCCCCAGCATCTTACAGCCCCACCCATAGCCCGTCCACCGGCACCCGCACCTCCTGCACGTCCTTTGTTGCCTACGCCTCCTATTCGTCGGGAGGATAAAGGAAAAGGACCTATGATTGGGGAGCCTAGTGGATCACGGCAGCAGTGTTATCGCTGCAATGGATTTGGCCATTTCGCCAACCAGTGTCCCACCCGCCCATCTCTTCACATTGGGGACACACAAGCCGAGGATACCACCCCTACGGGCCTCGAGTTAGTCAGCTATGAGGTAGATGAAGAGTTAGCTGACGAGTACTATGAGATGGGAGGTGAGGCCCAGGATGTCCAGCAGTCGGGCGATACCCACGTGGGGGTCGTCAGATGTATCCTCACCCAGCCACAGGCCAGTGATGACTGGCGTCGGACCACTATCCTTCAGGTATTCTGTAGGCTGGGAAAGCAAATTTGCAAGGTGGTCATCGATAGCGGGAGTTGTATCAATGCAATCTCCACGAACGCTGTCGCTCGTCTTGGTCTCACATCCGTAGACCATCCTTGTCCCTATCAGGTATCATGGGTGGATACCACTTCCATTTCGGTCAGGCTGCGGTGCTTGGTCCCGCTGCAGCTCCACTCCTACCGTGACGAGATCTGGTGTGATGTCCTCCCCATGGAAGTGGGTAGCATCATTCTTGGTAGGCCGTGGTTATTTGACCGGGATGCCACGCTCCATGGCCGGTCGAACACCTGTACCTTCGACCACGCTGGCCAGTGGGTCACCCTCCAACCCGTTCGGCCCAGGAGCCCATCAGTCAGGGGTCCTACTGGCCCTAGTACTCCGAAGCCTTCCGTCCTCGGGCCTAGTACCCCATCCCCAGCTCGGGCTATGACCGTTACCTCTGGCCCATTAGAGCCCTCGACGAGGAGATTGATGATGATTAGCTCCCGGGAGATGGAGCAGGAGCTTAGTCAGGGCTGTCCGGTGTTTGCCATTACGGTCCGAGAGGTGGAGCGGGACTCCGGGGGTGAGCTCCCACCCGAGGTTGTTCCCATTCTGCAGGAGTATGCTGATGTCTTTCCCGATGAGCTTCCCGAGGGACTCCCACCTATGCGGGATATTCAACATGCCATCGACCTTGTTCCGGGCTCTTCTTTGCCCAACCTTCCTCATTATCGCATGAGTCCCACGGAGCATGCCGAGCTTAAACGGCAGGTCGATGAGTTAGTGCAGAGAGGGTCTGTTCGGGACAGCATGAGTCCATGTGCTGTGCCCGCATTACTCGCCCCGAAGAAGGATGGCACATGGAGAATGTGTATTGATAGTCGCGCCATCAACAAGATCACCGTGAAGTACAGGTTCCCTATTCCCCGCCTGGATGACATGCTAGACATGATGGCAGGTGCCACTATCTTTTCGAAGATCGATCTTAAGAGTGGCTACCATCAGGTGAGGATTAGGCCAGGTGATGAGTGGAAGACCGCATTTAAGACCAAGGACGGTCTATATGAGTGGTTGGTCATGCCTTTTGGGTTGACCAATGCCCCTAGCACTTTCATGCGGCTCATGACTCAGGTCCTTCGACCTTTCATTGGAGTCTTTGTAGTGGTGTATTTTGATGATATCCTTATCTATAGCCGCACCACAGGGGATCACTTAGACCACCTTCGGCAGGTCTGTCTACTTCTTCGGCGAGAACAGCTGCTTGCGAACCCACAGAAGTGTGCCTTCATGACATCTCAGCTTACATTCTTGGGTTTCATTGTGTCTAGTACTGGGGTCTCCGCCGATCCGGAGAAGGTCCGGGCCATTGTTGAGTGGCCGGAACACCGTACCGTTCATGATGTCCGCAGCTTTCATGGCCTTGCGACGTTCTACCGTCGCTTCATCTGCGGATTTAGCTCCGTCACCGCCCCGATCACGGATTGCATCCGTAAGGGCACATTTGTATGGACAAAGGCCGCATCTGCTGCCTTCAAGGACATCAAGGAGCGCATGACCCAGACACCTATCCTTCGACTACCTGATTTCTCGAAGGTGTTTGAGGTCTCTTGTGATGCGTCGGGCGTGGGAATTGGAGGAGTTTTGAGTCAGGAGTCCCACCCAATCGCATATTTCAGCGAGAAGCTGAATGACGTGAAGCTGCGATATTCCACATATGATAAAGAATTCTACGCAGTTGTTCAGGCTCTTAGGCATTGGAGGCACTATCTTTTACATCAGGAGTTTGTCCTATACTCCGACCACGAAGCATTGAGGTACCTCCATTCGCAAAAGAAGCTTAACTCACGTCATAGTCGTTGGGTCGAGTATCTCCAGCAGTTCACCTTTGTGCTGAAACATAAGGCTGGAGTGGAGAACAAGGTGGCTGATGCCTTGAGTCGGTGAGCATGTTTGCTTACCACCATGAGTGCCGAGGTCATAGGGCTCGAGAAGATGAAGGAGGCCTATGTTGATTGTCCTGACTTCGGTCAGATTTTTACCACCCTCCAGGCCGGACCCTCGAGAGATCTTGATGAGTATGTGCTTCAGGAGGGTTACCTCTTTCGAGGTAGCAGGCTATGTGTTCCCCGAACTTCGGTTCGAGATTTCTTAGTGTGGGAATTACATGCGGGAGGTCTAGCCGGCCACTTTGGTCGGAACAAGACTATTGAGGCAGTGGAGCATCGATTTTATTGGCCGAGCTTGAAGCGCGATGTTGTTAACATCGTGGCTCAGTGCCGTACATGTGCTACGGCCAAGATGAAGAAGCAAAGCTCGGGCCTTTATACGCCTCTCCCCGTGCCTGATGCCCCGTGGCAGGATGTTAGTATGGACTTTGTTTTGGGATTGCCACGTACCTCCAGAAAGCATGATTCGGTCTATGTGGTGGTTGACCGTTTCTCGAAGATGGCCCTCTTTATTCCTTGCTCGAAGACTTCGGATGCCTCGAGGGTAGCCCGCCTTTTTCTTACGCATGTGGTGTGCAAGTTCGGGTTGCCTCGCACTATAGTGTCTGACCGTGATGTTAGATTCACTTCCTACTTTTGGAAGACACTATGGCATATGATGGGTACTCACCTCAAGTTTTCCACTGCATATCACCCCCAGACAGACGGTCAGACCGAGGTGGTCAATAGGAGTCTGGGAGATCTTTTGAGGTGTCTAGTTAAGGACCGCATTGGGGATTGGGATCTCATTTTACCTATGGCTGAGTTTGCATACAATGATTTGGTGAATAGGTCTACCGGTATGAGTCCATTTGAGATTGTCACAGGTCGTAGGCCTAGGAAACCCGTTGACCTTGTCCCCATGCCTATCCATGCTAGAGTGTCGGAGTCGGCCGAGTCGTTTGCTAGGCATGTTAAGAGTTTGCATGACGACATCCGTCATCACATTGAGTCCAGCAATGCACGGTACAAGGAGTTAGCCGATGCCCACCGACACCACCGAGAGTTCCACGAAGGCGAATACGTCATGATCAGGGTAAGACCTGAACGGTTTCCCTCTGAAACCGTTAAGAAGTTGCAAGCTCGCGGAGCCGGTCCCTTTAGAGTGTTGAAACGCCTTGGATCCAATGCGTATGTTGTGGACCTGCCCGAGGAATATGGTATAAGCTCTACCTTCAATGTATTGGATCTTGTTGCATATAAGGACCCAGCGGTGATCCCTAGTGAGCCTTTTGAGCCATCTCCTCCCCTTGAGAGTGATCCCACACCTGAGTGTCCACTTCCACCTCCAGCCCCTTTTTCACGGCAGCGTGAGCATATCGATCGTATACTGGACGAGCGAGTGACAGTTACCAGGAGTGGATCTTACCCGCGCTACCTAGTGCGATGGAGAGGACGGCCCGCTACTGAGGACACATGGATCACACATGGCGAGTTGCAGCGGATGGATCCAGACCTTTTGGAGCGATACAGGAGCGATGCAGACCCTTACTCGACAGGGTCGAGTTTCTCCCACCCGGGGAGAATTGGTGCGGACACCCGAGCAGTTGATCGGCACGATACACCGAGCCACTGGTACCAGCACACGGAGCACGACACGAGCCACCTCAGCGTCCATCTGGCTCGGAGACAGCCTGGAGACTCTGCCTTGAGCCTCCCCATTTATTATATTTAGTTAGACTTTATGTGTGTTTAATTTGTATTTATTTCGTTGCATTCGGTTTGCCATTTTGAGTGTAATAGGGGCTTATGTGTAATTCAGACCCCGTGGGCCCCACGGACCCCCCCAGGCCCCACCCCATTGGGCCACCTCAGCCTAGGGTCCCACATGGGGTCAGTCAACATGCCACATGGGGGCATCTAGAAGTTTGAATGCTAAATGGACACATGGGAGACAATGGACTAGAAAAGTCCACATGGGAGGCCACCTACCCCCACCACCTAGTCCACCCTCTCTCCTTGGTCCAAGGGCCGCCCCCCTCCCCTTAGTTTTTTATTATTTTTGTGTGTGTGTGTCACATGCCATCCCAGCCCTTCATTCCTATCCCCTAGATCCAATGGTTGTGGATGGATGTGAGATGTAAGGTATTTAAACTTGTATTTTCCATTTTACTTGAATTAATGCCATTTGATTCACACAAATTCAAGAGTAAAGGGCTGGTGCACCCCCCTCCTCTCCCCTCCCTCTCCCCCTTGGATGCTGTGAAGGCTTCCATTCTGAGGTGTGAAGCCTCATTTATCAGTTCCGACGATCGCCGCCGCCGCCACGAGCCGCCACCGCACTGCCATCATCTTCATCGGAGTTCTGCCCGCACAGTACCACAGAAACTTCCACGAAATTTGTGTCTCAGCCATGAGCTCAGATAGATCTGGGAAGTTTACTGGAGGTTCCAGAGGTGTCAAGGATATCCCATAAATTTTGGTTTGTCATTCAGATCCCATTTCATAATTTTTGATTTTCGTCCACCCTTCCATTTCAGTTCTGCCAGAGTTCTGTCCAGATTCATATCCGCCCTGTGTTTCATGTCTTAGGTCCGTCTTTTGATTTCTGTTAGTCCCATAAATTTTACTGGAGTTTCCTTCCATCCACCCCTTCATCCACAAGTTTTATAAATTTCTGGTTCGCCCATTTCATATTTTCTAAAAATCGTTCACTGTCCCATCTACAGTTCTGTCCACCTGTTCCCAGATCTGACCACCAGTCACTCTGAAAATCATATCAAATCGCCACCACCTCCAAATCCAATTCCAAAAATGGTTCCAGTTTCGTGGTTGGGTTCCCTACAACTTTTAAGAAGAGCTCGAAGTCTGATTCCAATGGAAAGCAGGCGGTCAACGGCCATTTACAGGAAACTCATATACTGATCTGATATTTCAGGAGCTGTGCAACAGAGGATTGAAAAATAGTTAAAGCCCAGGTCCACAGAGGTTAAGAAGATTCCACTGGCCCTAGGTTGAAGTATTTTGAATGCTCTTTCCAACGGCGCTAGTTTCATCGCATTCCGACGACGGGGCTGATCGCAGCGGCCGTTTTCGCCGGAGCGCGTGCTGCTAAAACAGCAACCTCAGCTCGTGGACAGCAACTTCAAAGCTTGGAGATCGGGACCGATCGATCCCCGATCGGTGTTCCCGGCCGACCGCCGTCCATGGAGGCGCGCTACCAGGGGTCCCCATCATAGTGGGTCCCACCCCCGCAGATCCGGAGGACAGCGCCATCCGTGGGCCCCGCGGGCCCGCAGAACCCGCCGTTCGGAAAGCACGAAAACGCGGAGTTCGGCACCGCCGGGCGACATCAAGATGCTGCCCGTCAACCTGATTTGCGTGATTCCCGGACCCCACATATGACCTTTTACCTCCCTGCGTGGAGTGGGTCAAATTATTGTATTGCTGTAATATTGTTTAACCGGGAGTCCGTGATTCGGCCGGGGTTGTCTTCACCACGCCGGGTGCGTGGAGGTAAAGGTCTTAACTTCTTGGCGTTCATTTGCTTAGCTAGTATACGGTCTTTTGCCGCTGCCGAGAGTGTAGGTACTAGCCCGTGTGTCCATGTCACCGCTGTGAGAGTGAGAGTGACCCGTCCTGTGACTCGATCCGAGTCCGGAAGTTGAGTCGGACTACCCTTGACCTCCGCCGGTTCCTTAACCGCGCACGGTCCGCGCTTTCCCTCGCTTGGGACGAAGAGTGAGCTTCCACTTCTGTTAGCGACGTTTTGCCACTAGGAGCTCGTAGTGTCGGGCTTAGTGTCTCCCTGGTGTGTGCTGCTGGTCGCGTCTTCATCTAGAGTCCGAGGGTGGCACCTAATAGTGTCGTCTCCCGTGTCCGTCCCGCATCAACAAGCCAACGGTCAAAAACCATGGGATGAACGGTTGGCCTTGGGTTGCTCATGGGGATGAACGGTCACACGACTGACCGCGCATACCCACTGCGCTCCAAGCCGAAAGGCGGTCAAGTCTGGGCCGCGCATGAGGACAAACGAGCCCTAGTTCGGCCGTTTGTCCCTTGCCGACGCGAAAACGGTGAACTCGCCAGGATTCGCCATTTCTGACCCCAAACATGCCCCTAAGAGGAGGGAACGAAAGGAAATCGACCCCCATTCCCCCTAGCATGATTCTACGCCCCTAAAACGTGGAATCGCGGGCTAAAATGATTGATCGGGCGGTCACTCCCCGCGGCATGCTCAACCCTTCCCGGCGTGATAAAACCCACTCTCGACCTCGCCTCGGCCTACAAATCGCGGTAAAGGAATGCAAGAGGCTAGGGATCGTCACCCTACTTTTGCTCCACGTCGAGACACGCCGGATCGAGCTCAAACCACGAAGAATGCCGGTAGAAACCCCATTCGTTCAAGCTTCCCACGAACACCGCACGCCCACGAGATCGCCTCGCCGCCGCCCACGTCGCAGCGCCGTCGCCCCGCCGCCCTCTACAGCCGGAGAGAGGCCCGCCGCGGTCGCCGTCGATCGGAGAGAGAGGGAGAGGGGCCGCGGTTCTCACGGGAGGAAGAAGAAGAGGGGGAAGAAGAAAGAGAAAGAAGGAAAGAAAAAAGAAAAGACATGGGATTTTATAGAAAATCCAGAAAATCCAGAAAATATCAAAAAATAGAAAATCACATTTCCGTGATCCTTGGAATGCACCGATCACAACGGTACCACCCATGTCTAGGTGAACGACTCAGTTCACCCCCAATGAGGTTCCAAAGGATTTACCGGAACCTGCACCAGAAATCGAAAACACACGCGGAAAATCAGCGGACGCACTTCGGGCCTCCGAAATTACTCCAGATTGCGCCGATCCGAACACGAAAGATGTCCGAAACGAAATTTCAGGCACAACGGAGCCGGACACTCTGAAAAAGCAGGTCAGAGACCCAAGAAGAAGGATCCGAAAGGTCCGGGATATTACACAGGGTGTGCCGAGTCAGGTTGAGTTTTTCGCTGGCATGTACCAATTTTTCGCACAGCAGTGGGTCAGTAACGCCATGGTCAGGTGGCTGGCGAGGGACGTGTTTTGTGGGAGTTTTTACAGTTTCAGCAACCGACATTTGAGGGCCAGCCGGATCCTGATGCAGCGAGATCGTGGATCGATGCGGTGGAGCGAGTGTTCTGATTGATGGAATGTGCGGATGATGAGAGAGTCCTGCTTGTGAGCTATTGATTGCATGGTCCTGCTTCCTCGTGGTGGACCACGGAGTGGGAGATGACCTTCTAGTCTCGACCACTTCAGCAGATTTCTTGGCAGGAGTTTGTTGAGGCTTTTGAGCGGACGTATAGTCCCGAGTTCCTGCGGACAGAGAGGATGTTCTAGTTCCTGAATTTACAACAGGATGAGATGTTAGTGACGCAGTATCGGGCCCGTTTCGTGGAATTGGGCCGCGATTATTGATAGTTTATGTATCACCCCGCCCCTTAGACTAATAGGTATACATGAATCATGCAATAATATGAACAAAGAAAAGGGCGATGGAAAGATAGAAAGAACATACCGTGATCGCCACCAAAGTTCCAACAACGTTGAAAGGATGAAGAGATATAAGAACGGCGCCGTGTACCTTGGAAAAGGATAGAAACCTGATCGCACTTGAAACGGGGTGTGTGGAATAATGTGGATTCAAACCTCCTCGTCCTCCAGCCGGCTAGAAGAAGAGGGCCTCACGTTGTGTTCATGCTCTTCTGCAAAACAAAGCCACTAGACAAGAGAAAACCTATTAGAAAACCGAAGTGTAGTATCAATCCCAAAGTGATGAAATATGGGTAGAAATTGAGGGCAAACTCACCAGGGGAAGGTTTTTAACCCCTGTGGAAGGGTGGAAATAATAGGTTTGTGTGTTGTGTATGCATAGGATTTGAAATCACGAAATTTGGTTGAGAGAATAGAGAGAAATCGTTGATGCAAAACGGGGAAAAATGCATATGTAGCAGAAAGTGCAGAAAATTGATGATTTGTGATTTTGAGGAGAGGAGAACTAAGAATATAGACCATGAAATTAAGCCCAAAAAGATGCAATGGAAAGCCAATACTTCCCTCTTCAAGATAGGGTCGAAGTTGTGAGTTGGAGTTACAGCATGGCTTCGCCCTACGTCCGGAAAGAGCCCTCCTTTGTAACTGCGAACTGGGCAGTTATTATAGAGGTTGCAGAAAACCCAGAAAGTTCTCCCAAGATTTTAGGAGATAGAGTCCACCAAAATTCGTGTTCTATGGATCAATCTCGAGATAATACAAAGGATAAGAGGTAGGAATAAGTGAGACTCAATTTGGTGGAAGGATCTGAAGATATGCTTCTGGAAGGGAGCCCCGGAGCTTAATCTGCAGAGTTTGAGTTGAACTAGGACACCTAAATCCCCAGCTTTCGTCCACGTCTCTAAGAAAGATAGCTAATGAAAATACGAGATCTATGGACCAAATTCAAGATAATATAAAGGAGAAACCATAGGAACAAACGGCGCTCAATTCGAAGTAGAATTCAAGAAGTTATGGGCTCTGCAGGAGGGCCATGACGCAGAGAAACGGTGCAGAGTCCAGCACGAATTGGACTCTCGGTTGTGCTTTGCGGTCTATCGTAAGACCGCCAGAGGACCACAAACGGTCTAGGGTAGAACCGCCATGCTCTAGGGGTCGAACAGCGTGATTTTAGACAAGTTTGGGTGTAGCGGTCTATCGTAGGACCGTTTCTTGTGCTCTGGCAATCTAATAACAGACCACTACTTGCCTCTGGCGGTCTAATAATAGACCACTACACTGATGGAGGAAGATTTTGGGCAGACTGCGTGCGACTTCAGAAGTGGAAGTGTATCTCTCAAACGGTGCAGAACTAGTGAAAGTGGTAGACAGATAAATTGTATATAGCTGAAAGAGGAACAACTTTCATGAGGAGAGAAAGATGAGAAAATGATCAGAAGAAGGATAAAATGGGGCTAGAACACAGAGAAAGAATTCTGGGACGCAGATGAACATCGCAATACGCCAGAAAAGCACAAATAACTTGAAATTGGTGCAGAACTGGCTAATGTTGTAGAAGAAAAAATTGTAGGGCTTTGAAAGACGAACAACTTTGGTGAAGACAACGTTTTGAATAAAGAAGAGAATGGGATGAAAAAGGATCATCTTTAAGACTGCGCAGCAAAAGAGAGCCGAATGCTTGATGGAAGCCGGCCTAAATGGGCCGCAAGTCGACTTGGAAGGTCGGAAGTTGATAAGATAAGCTCGGGGGCTATAAGAAATCATGATCTCTAAAGTCCAAAGACTAGGGAATGATAAAAATGGGCTCGAAATCCGTTCAAGGAAGGCTCCAAAATAATGGGTAATTCGAGACATGAAAAATGATGAATAAGAGAAATGACACAACTTGTGGGCAAAAAATGGGTGTCAACGGATATCCCTCCTTGATGTCTACTTTGCAAGGGAATGAGCGAAAGCGACGCGGAGGCGGAATGGAAAGGAGATGGAGCAAAAGCAACAACGATGTGAAACGGAGATGAAGCAGAGATGAAGCGGAGAGAACTGATAAGCAGGTATCAAGGCAAAAGACACCCGTCATAACCAACAAGCGACAGGAATTCTCCAAAAAAATGCCGAACTAACCACTCGGAATGATTGACGCAGATGAGACATGCCTGGAGAACTAAACTAAGGGAAAGGAAACACAACTAGTCTCATTGGGGACACAATCCACGGACAATGAGTGGGTCGGAAGGAAGCATATGTTGGGACGCTAAGGGTGATCTAGAGGGGGGTGAATAGATCAATCACCCGTTAAAAAATTACTGCAGCAGAATCAAATGCGGAATGAAAACTTCTACTAAACAGATAGTGGGCACAATGCGAATGCCACCCAGAACAGATGAAGAACCGTCCTAAGCATACATCTACTGTGCGAAGATAGAAATATAGAAGCTAGACAAACCACAAAACAATCACACAGTAGACAAAGGCTTTTAGGTGATTCGGTCCTCCAGACCTACATCCACCCCACACTCAACCCGAGTGTGGCTTACTGCTGACTCACAGCTTGAACAGCTGGGCATCACAGCTTGCCTTACAACCGCTGGGCAACACAGCTTGCCATCCGAGGAATCCTCCTCGCCCCGCTGAGCAACACAGCTTGCTGTCCAGTGGAATCCTCCACTTCAAACCGCTGGGCAATACAGCTTAGTCGTCCAGAGGTAACACCTCTACAATCCGCTGACTAACAGCTTGACAAAGGAAGTTCAAAAGAAAACAAAAGATGGGAGTAAACAGCATCGGAAAGCTGTAAGCACTAAGCACAGAATATGGCTCTTAAAGAGCTGACTAGAGTGGATCTGATCCAACTTCCAGCAAGAACAGATCTCCCTCGATCTCACTCTCTTTCTTCACTCTCTCTCTTCTCAACTCCTTCACGTCTGCTTCTCTCCTCTTTTCTTTCTCTTCACACTCTGCTCGAGCTCTCTATCTCTCACTTTTTCTCTTATGCTTCTTCTCTCTTTCTTTTCTTCTTCTTCTGCTGGATCGTGGAAGCTCTCTCTCCTTTTTCTCTTATTCTTCTCTCAGCTTCTGCTCCCTGGCTTCGATCACGATCGACCTCCATCTGAAGACAAAGGCTCTATTATATACCAGCAGCAGCAACAGCAGCAGCAGGGCGCGTGTGGCTTCCACAGTTCCCGCCCTAAGAATTCGGACCACGTGGCAGCATCCAGCAGGCTGTCAGTACACGTGTCCTCATCTGGGCACTCTCCTTATCCTCGGATCACGTGCCCAGCACCAGTACGCTCAGCAACTGGAGTTAGATGGCGTCAACCCACTTGCTCCAAGGAGTTGACGCACCCTTCAGAGATATTCTATCAGCAAAGCTCAAGTCTGCTGCGTTGACGCTTCCAACCCGTGGCGTTGACGCAGTGAGGCATTCCAGTAGCCATTAGCCTCGTCTCTTTAGCTGTTGCGTCGACGCTACTCAATTGTGGCATTGACGCATTGGAATAGCCTGTGAAGCTGAATGCTTCTTCAACTGCTGTGTCGACGCTGCTTGATTAATGCGTTGACGCACCAGAGTAATCCACCAGCTTCTTTCTTGATTGTTTGAACTACTGCGTCCACGCCACTTGATCAAGGCGTTGACGCATTGGTGTGTTCCAGCAGCTGAAATTGGATGTCTTCAGCCCTCTAACGTTAAGGGGTTCATTAGCCTCTTCAGTCCCTGTCAGACAAATGAAACGAAGTCATTAGTTCTAAGTCTATGCATTGCATTGTATAGACTTTGCTGTGAAGGCGAAAGCAATGTAAAGTATGCACAACACAGTGTATAGACTTAATGAATACAAAGGCTTCATAAGCCTCAGATGAAGGCAGGCGCTGTGTAGACTTTGAACCAGTGTACAGAAAGCTGTAAGCATGAGCCAATAAATAGACTTGAAACGCTTAAGGCGTTGTACAGACTTGTTGAGGCTCAAGCAGTGTACAGACTTCGAAGATCCACTGTGGATGTACAGACTTGATCATCCAGCAATGTATAGGCTTTCAATGTGAAGACTTGAATATGTGAAAGCTACAGTGAATGAGTGTACACACTTGACCAGATCAAGGGCAATTCGGATGTACAGACTCTGAGGATCAAAGCCAACGGCTGTACAGACTTAGAATATTAAGACTGATGTACATACTTCATGCGTTGACGCTGTACACTTGAGGATGCTCACAGCGTTGACGCTGCATGAGACGTAGGCTGTACAGACTTAGCATATGAAGACTGATGCATGAACAGTAATGCTTAGACTTGCATGAGACGCTCGGATGTATAGACATGGAGACTTAGCCTATGCATAAGACACTAAGTGAGACGGTCTAATGTATGGACTTAGTCTTCACAGCGAATGCAGGCAGTGTACACGCTTGTGTCCACTTGAGACGCTGAAGGAGACGGTCCAATGTATGGACTTCAACTCAAGCGACCAAAGCAACAATGCAATGTGCAGACTTCGCCTGAGACAATGCATGAGACGGACGATGTATAGACTTCAGCAACAATGCATGACTGTATAGACTTGTGTTCTCAACGAAACACAAACACAACACAATGTATAGACTATGCTGAGTGTCTAGACTTGTGAGATGCATAGAACACATAGAGGCTGTATAGACTTGGAAACCAATGCACACGGCTGACAGACATGAAGTGAACTTGAATGAACATGATGTACAGACTTCAAAATACTATAGACAATGTATAGACTTTCCAAGTGAAAGGCTGTATAGGCTTGAGCACAGAAGCTCTGTACAGACTTGATCAAACAAGGTCCAGTGTATAGACTTGGTGGACTGACTCCAATGTACAGACTTGCATAAGCGAGCTACAGTGACAACGTTTAGACTTCACACTGTACAGACTTAGTCAAATGCATGAGACGCTTACTGAGACGCTGGACTCTATGACAGACCAGTGAGTTGACGCAATGATCCCATGCGTCAACGCATCATGTAATATGCATGCAAACTCATGAATACAATGCTATATATTAGACACAGTCTTATGCAATCATATCAGCAGCCATATTCAAAACACAATATCATAATGAACTGACTGTGTTGTAATCATCAAAACAAATCAGCATGCTATCATCAAAACACAATAACATTGCTATCATCAAAATACAATATCAAATGTACTCAAATGCACTCACTGTCTTGCTATCATCAAAACCAAATAGCATTGCTATCATCAAAGCAACATAGCACATGCTTGTGCCTAAGAGGCACAACATTCTCCCCCTTTTTGATGATGGCAACACAATGTGACAGTGAGTCACACACAAGATTTTCTCCCCCTTTGACATGATCAAAAAGAGAAAAACAGTAAAAACAAGAGTGCACAGTGCATTATGCATGCAAATTCCTCTATAACATTCTCCCCCTGAATGTAAGACTCCCTTAAATTATTTCTCCCCCTAAATAATAGCTCCCCCTTTGAGAAGGAATATGAACAGATAAACAAGGAAGAGAAGGTAGGAGGGTCACATGACAACAGCTGAATCATAGGTTCAGAAAGGAAGCATGATTATAAACAACTGTTAAAGTATAAGAATCAGCAACATACAATTTTCAAAAATTCAGGTTTAACAGTGATAAATCTGGAGTAAAACACCTGACCCTTGAAAAAGAGTTTATAGACTCCATTTATAGCAATGAATCTAGGGCACATGGTATTCATAGATAAGTCTGAAATAATACCCTTTTGTGATTAAACAAGGAAATTAAAGAGAGGCAACTTGAACATGTATTGATAAAAAATAATTTTCACTCATTGACTTTTGATTTTTCGAAAGGTTACAGCAGTTTGATTTTCACTTTTGAATTTTTCAGAACCTGAACTAAGTAAATAGATCAGTGGCATTTATACTGTTGACATTAGGTGTACACCTCGATCAGAGGCAGATACCCCCAGTTACTAGGCATAAACTACTAGACCTATTTCAGATCAGAACCCACAAAGGATAGTCTTCACTTTTGACATTAAGGGTACACCTTGATTAGAGGTCAGTACCCTCAGTTACTTGGTGAGGACTCCCCCTATAGATTTGACCCTATGAACAGAGATATTCTGAAGCACCTCATGACATGTGAATTCTCCTGCTTCTTTGGGGGAGTTCACAGTTTCTCAGTGCAATCAGCCATTGCTCTGTCACTATGTTCAGCTCATAGCATTTATGATTTTATTTACTGCTGCCTTTATCTCTTTTAGAGTGATTGTTTGAAAAACAGTACACACTCTTATTCACCTTTTCTAGAAATTTTCAGATCAACACATTAGGCATTACAAAAACTTTTTCTATTTTAGCCATGAGACAAAGATTAAGAGCTATAAAAGTTTTCTTTTATCTCAAATTCTGAAGTGCAGACACTTAACTCTCCAATTTATAAAGGTTAAACCTTTAGTTCCTTTCAATTTGTAAGTGTGATTCTTATAAGTGAACAATTGCAATAATCACCATTCAATGTACTAAACCAGATGCAAAGCTATTGTTTAGTGAAAATGATGGGGAAAAGATAGCAATTGGCAATATGGTTCAATGAGCAACTGATGTCAAAGAATATGAATCATTTGAATGAGAACACTGAGAGGTGAATAGGATTCAATGAATTGAATAGAACTCTCAGCTCCCCCTGACATCATGATGCAAGAGATATGCTATGTAACATACTGTCCTACATGCAGACTATGCACCATGGATACACGAGACAAGTATGCAATCAATTCAAGTTTATGCATCCAAGTTATAAGCATTTTCATCCTTTTTCAGATTTTTCAACATATGATGCAGTGCACTGTTCTACATAAAGACAGGACCTATGGTACTTGGCGGAGAACCTAGTCTCAAAGACCATCTCACACATGGTAGAAACCTCCGGGCAGATTTCCCTGCCTTTTAGTAACTTACCATTTATATACCAAAGTGGTCATGCAAAGAAATACAGTGTAAAGCTGTCCTATATGCATTGAACAATTTCATTGACAGTCATGCAAATGATGTATGCATACATTAGACACATGCATTGACTGTATGTACTAACTGAACCATTCACAATCAGCAAGTTATGCATTTAATAACAAGCATGCAATGCATTGACACAAAACACATGCATCGACTCTATACATTAAAGAACCGTTTAGCCTAGTGCAAAATGCAGTGCATCTCATTCATTTAGTGCAAACAACAGCATGAGAAGAGCATCAAATATATTCAGAATTGAATTCAGTGAAGAGATCATCAAAATTCAGACAAGCAGATCAACATGAAATTCACAATTCAGTTCTGAAGGTAAATAACTTACCTGCTTTACCAGATTGATTTATTTTTACCCTTGGTGTTGCATCAGATTTTTGACAAGGCCTCCAATTTCCTTCAGCTCTTAGGATTTTGGCCCTGCCTCTTGTCATATGCCTGAAGTAGCTTTTTTCTGTTTCATCAGTTTGTTCCCGGCTACCAGACATACCTGCAAACACACTTAGGGAGCAGGTTTTGGAACCCAAGATATTTTGGGCCCCAAGACAGAACCAGATACTTGAGAGTGAAAACATGACAACAACTGTTTAGGGATCCACATTTGTGTAAAGATGGAAGGTTTGGTGAATTCTACAGCTTGAGAGTTCTTTTTGTTATTTTTCTTTTTCTCAGCACCAACAGGTTTAGTTTTCTTTTTCTGGTGCTTTGATGGTTGTTGTGTAGTCCTGGCATTCATTTTATTAAAAACATTTTTATTCTTCTGCCAGTGCCTTGGCCAATGAATGTACTGGAAGTTGTGGCCCAAATTGGTCCTAGGCTGATCAAAAAACCTTTGGTGACTAGGACTCCATGTCCTAAACTGACTATCCCATCTCCTAGCTGGCTGAGGTCTATATGGCTGATACCAAGTGGGGAAATTCTGATACCCGAACCTCATGTGTACAAGGTTCCACCCAAGCCTATTAAGTGGTTGAGGATGAAAGTTATGATAGACTTGGGCTCTAGGGAAATAGGGATGAGCAAATGGGTTCCTAGCTGCACTTGGTCTCCCTGCCACCTTTGACCCTCTAGGTTTCTGAACTGACTTATATTGGGTCTTTTTCTGAGCAGTTGATGGTGAAGGAGACTTAGCAACCTTGGGCTGGGGTTTTGATGTGCTAGCTGGCTGACCCCTAGCCTTGGACTTATCCTTGGAAGAAGAGCATGCAGCTCTAGACTCTACAACTTTCTGCTTTCCCTTGTCCTTGGCACTAGACACTTTTGATTTAGCATTATTGAAGGCAAATTTTTCATTGACCATTTTTATGAGTGGTCCGCTATTCTTTTATCCCACACATGAAATGGTTTTCAATTCAAAGCTGTTTTTAGCTGAGGGATTAAAACCAAGACCCTCCTTTCTGAAATTAACTTTTGACCCTAGCAAGGCATTTAGATTTTCAGTTCCTTGGGTCATGCTTTCAATGATTTTCATTTTGTCAGAGTTTTCATTTTCCAGATTTTCAATAGTCTTCTTTAATTCAGCATTCACTGACAAAACAGCTTCATATTTTTCATTTGAAGTCTTTATTTCATTTTCAGACTTCTGAATTTTCAATTTCAACTCATCAACAACATTTTTCAGCAAATTATTTTCTTTCCTACAATCAATCACAACATGCTTTAATTCATCAAAATCAGAACATGCATTTTTCAATTTGTCATTCTCTGATTGTAAGCATGCAACTTTATCAGAAAGAGATTTATCATTAACCAGAGAATTCATTTTCTTCTTTAAGAGTCTGTTTTCCTTCTTAATATCATTAGCTTTATCTAACAGGTCTCCATAAGCATCTGCCCAATCAGAAATAGTGTAATGTTCGAAAAGGGATGATACCTGATCAAACTCTTCTTCTTCATCTCCATTTCTAGCCATCAAGCAGATGTCCTTTTCTCATTTTCCACTATCTGAGGAAGTGCTCAGCGTGCCTTCTTCCTCATCACTCCATGTACTGACCATGGCCTTTCCCTTTGGCGCCTTCTTCCATGGTCTTCCTTTCATTTTCTGTAACTCTGGACAATCAGCCTTCATATGACCTGTCTTCCTGCAATGATAACAAGCATTAACATCAGATTTTTCAGCAGGGTTAAATTTATACCTGTTTTGCTTCCTGCTGTGGTATTTTCTATAGAGATTCTTCCCTTCTCTTCTAAGAAATCTACTGAACTCTTTTGTGATCATAGCTATTTCATCCTTTTCAAGATCTGATCCAGATGAATTCCGATCACTGGATGATCCAATGCTGCTGGACTGTTTTGAGCAGCCATGCTTGGCCTTCAGAGCAATAGGCTTCCTGTTTTCAAGCTCTTCAGCTTGTAGTAAATTCATCTCGTACGCCATCAAGGAACCTATCAGCTCATTGGGTTTCATCTTTTGTAGATCTTTTGACTCCTCAACCACAGTTGCTTTGGTATGCCATATAGGAGTCAACGATCGAAGGATCTTCCTTACAACTTCATGATCAGTATAACTCTTTCCCAGATTTCTTAGACCATTTGTGATGATGGTCAGACGAGCATACATTTCGGTCACTGTCTCACCAGGCTTCATCCGAAATGCTTCATACTTTGACACTAGCATATTTGCCCTCGTCTCTCTCACTTCAGATGTTCCCTCATAGATAACTTCGAGGGTATCCCACATCTCCTTCGCTGTCTTGCAGGATGACACTCTGTCAAATTCAGTGGGATGGAGTGCACACTGAATGGCGTTGATAGCGCTCCAATTCAGAGTAGATTTCCGGACTTCTTCTCTTGTCCATAATTCCTCATTCTCATGTAGCTCATAAGGACCTTTGCTCACAATTTTCCATACCTCGTAATCTTTGGCTCTGAGGAAGACCTGCATCCAGTTCTTCCAATATGGGAAGTTGGAACCATCGAAGAATGGTGGCTTCGTAGCATCCATGGCCGATCCTCTTTAGGATGTTAGTCCTGAACAAAGAGTTAGGCTCTGATACCAATTGTTGGGACGCTAAAGGGTGATCTAGAGGGGGGTGAATAGATCAATCACCCGTTAAAAAATTACTGCAGCAGAATCAAATGCGGAATGAAAACTTCTACTAAACAGATAGTGGGCACAATGCGAATGCCACCCAGAACAGATGAAGAACCGTCCTAAGCATACATCTACTGTGCGAAGATAGAAATATAGAAGCTAGGCAAACCACAAAACAATCACATAGTAGACAAAGGCTTTTAGGTGGTTCGGTCCTCCAGACCTACATCCACCCCACACTCAACCCGAGTGTGGCTTACTGCTGACTCACAGCTTGAACAGCTGGGCATCACAGCTTGCCTTACAACCGCTGGGCAACACAGCTTGCCGTCCGAGGAATCCTCCTCGCCCCGCTGAGCAACACAGCTTGCTGTCCAGTGGAATCCTCCACTGCAAACCGCTGGGCAATACAGCTTAGCCGTCCAGAGGCAACACCTCTGCAATCCGCTGACTAACAGCTTGACAAAGGAAGTTCAAAAGAAAACAAAAGATGGGAGTAAACAGCATCGGAAAGCTGTAAGCACTAAGCACAGAATATGGCTCTTAAAGAGCTGACTGGAGTGGATCTGATCCAACTTCCAGCAAGAACAGATCTCCCTCGATCTCACTCTCTTTCTTCACTCTCTCTCTTCTCAACTCCTTCACGTCTGCTTCTCTCCTCTTTTCTTTCTCTTCACACTCTGCTCGAGCTCTCTATCTCTCACTTTTTCTCTTCTGCTTCTTCTCTCTTTCTTTTCTTCTTCTTCTGCTGGATCGTGGAAGCTCTCTCTCCTTTTTCTCTTATTCTTCTCTCAGCTTCTGCTCCCTGGCTTCGATCACGATCGACCTCCATCTGAAGACAAAGGCTCTATTATATACCAGCAGCAGCAACAACAGCAGCAGGGCGCGTGTGGCTTCCACAGTTCCCGCCCTAAGAATTCGGACCACGTGGCAGCATCCAGCAGGCTGTCAGTACACGTGTCCTCATCTGGGCACTCTCCTTATCCTCGGATCACGTGCCCAGCACCAGTATGCTCAGCAACTGGAGTTAGATGGCGTCAACCCACTTGCTCCAAGGAGTTGACGCACCCTTCAGAGATATTCTATCAGCAAAGCTCAAGTCTGCTGCGTTGACGCTTCCAACCCATGGCGTTGACGCAGTGAGACATTCCAGTAGCCATTAGCCTCGTCTCTTTAGCTGTTGCGTCGACGCTACTCAATTGTGGCGTTGACGCATTGGAATAGCCTGTGAAGCTGAATGCTTCTTCAACTGCTACGTCGGCTTGATTAATGCGTTGACGCACCAGAGTAATCCACCAGCTTCTTTCTTGATTGTTTAAACCACTGCATCCACGCCACTTGATCAAGGCGTTGATGCATTGGTGTGTTCCAGCAGCTGAAATTGGATGTCTTCAGCCCTCTAGCGTTAAGGGGTTCATTAGCCTCTTCAGTCCCTGTCAGACAGATGAAACGAAGTCATTAGTTCTAAGTCTATGCATTGCATTGTATAGACTTTGCTGTGAAGGCGAAAGCAATGTAAAGTATGCACAACGCAGTGTATAGACTTAATGAATACAAAGGCTTCATAAGCCTCAGATGAAGGCAGGCGCTGTGTAGACTTTGAACCAGTGTACAGAAAGCTGTAAGCATGAGCCAATAAATAGACTTGTAACGCTTAAGGCGTTGTACAGACTTGTTGAGGCTCAAGCAGTGTACAGACTTCGAAGATCCACTGTGGATGTACAGACTTGATCATCCAGCAATGTATAGGCTTTCAATGTGAAGACTTGAATATGTGAAAGCTACAGTGAATGAGTGTACACACTTGACCAGATCAAGGGTAATTCGGATGTACAGACTCTGAGGATCAAAGCCAACGGCTGTACAGACTTAGAATATTAAGACTGATGTACATACTTCATGCGTTGACGCTGTACACTTGAGGATGCTCACAGCGTTGACGCTGCATGAGACGTAGGCTGTACAGACTTAGCATATGAAGACTGATGCATGAACAGTAATGCTTAGACTTGCATGAGACGCTCGGATGTATAGACATGGAGACTTAGCCTATGCATAAGACGCTAAGTGAGACGGTCTAATGTATGGACTTAGTCTTCACAGCGAATGCAGGCAGTGTACACGCTTGTGTCCACTTGAGACGCTGAAGAAGACGGTCCAATGTATGGACTTCAACTCAAGCGACCGAAGCAACAATGCAATGTGCAGACTTCGCCTGAGACAATGCATGAGATGGACGATGTATAGACTTCAGCAACAATGCATGACTGTATAGACTTGTGTTCTCAACGAAACACAAACACAACACAATGTATAGACTATGCTGAGTGTCTAGACTTGTGAGATGCATAGAACACACAGAGGCTGTATAGACTTGGAAACCAATGCACACGGCTGACAGACATGAAGTGAACTTGAATGAACATGATGTACAGACTTCAAAATACTATAGACAATGTATAGACTTTCCAAGTGAAAGGCTGTATAGGCTTGAGCACAGAAGCTCTGTACAGACTTGATCAAACAAGGTCCAGTGTATAGACTTGGTGGACTGACTCCAATGTACAGACTTGCACAAGCGAGCTACAGTGACAACGTTTAGACTTCACGCTGTACAGACTTAGTCAAATGCATGAGACGCTTACTGAGACGCTGGACTCTGTGACAGACCAGTGAGTTGACGCAATGATCCCATGCGTCAACGCATCATGTAATATGCATGCAAACTCATGAATACAATGCTGTATATCAGACACAGTCTTATGCAATCATATCAGCAGCCATATTCAAAACACAATATCATAATGCACTGACTGTGTTGCAATCATCAAAACAAATCAGCATGCTATCATCAAAACACAATAATATTGCTATCATCAAAATATAATATCAAATGTACTCAAATGCACTCACTGTCTTGCTATCATCAAAACCAAATAGCATTGCTATCATCAAAGCAACATAGCACATGCTTGTGCCTAAGAGGCACAACAGCATAGCGTAAGAGCTGGAAAGGAGAGATAACATTGAGATAAAATCCAGACAAGAATCACGCTGGCCAACCAGACCAAGCGGCAAGATCAGAGAAATCATTCAAATTCGGAGTGGAATGAGGAATCTTTTATCCAAGAGAAAGGCAACACAATCAACCATTGCTGAGGAGAAACCTTGAACGGATCACGAGACGTGAATGCTCAAAAATGACATGATGCATGCTGGGCTAAAATAAAGAAATCATCAAAATGAATGCAAAGAAAGCATAAAATAGAAAGTACTCAAGAATATTATTGCTAGATTGAGCAAGACGGGGTCAAGAGTCGTCCGCAACCACGGCGTGCGAGACAGAGTCCATCGTCCCCCACCCGACTCAACCTAACGGCCTATCCAACGATTAACCGTATGCTCTTAGATCATCATCATTTTTGTTAAAGGGGAACATTAGATCCCAGAACACATGGGCAACCAGCCTGTCCTTGAGAGGCTATAATAACGTAGATAACAAATAGTAATGCAATAATGAGCAGGGATAGCGAGCCATACCAGACTTACCTGTCAAGCGAAACGGTATTTTTTCAAATTTTCTGATATAAGACAACCAACAACATGAACATGATAAAAAATCATGAACATAACGACGATAACATAACCATCAACTGAACGACAGATAACATAACATAACATAACGATCAAATGAATGGAAAATAATACAACAAGACAAACAAGCACACATATGCAATGGCATGAACAAACCACATGCATGCACAATGAACGTGGTGGGACAAGATAACAACGCGGTGAGACAACACACGGTTGTGACAAGAACACGTGGGACAATAGCACATGTAGGATGACAAGAATATGAGGGATGACCACACGGTTGGGACAACACACGGGACATAGAGGGATAACTAACAACATATGCAAGACAACTAATAACACGCGACGAGGGACAAAACAACATGTGTGGGACGACGCAGAGGGACATAAACACGTGACAAGGACACGACGGGACATAAGACATGACGAATATGCCCTTCAATCAAAATCTAAGATCAGAATGAAGCAGAACCGCTAGGTTCATAATCGTGAGGCAAAGCCCTCTCATAAAGATATGATCATTGCGAGGTAAGCTGAGACGAACTAAAGCTCTAGCACAGATCGAGAGATATGATTGAAGAAGGAGAGAACAGATCTGAAAAATGTGAACAGTAACCAAATAGAACAAAAGATAAGGAGCTAGGAAGCTTGAATACCTGCAACTTGTAACCTACACACTTAGCAAACAGATCATACATATCCTCAAAACAAATAGATAGAAAGGAACAAAAAGATAAATATTGTTAGATTTTTGATAATTTTTTGATTTTTTTAAACTTTTTAAAAATGTTTGATTTTTAAATTTTTTTGATAATATTTAATTTTTTTAGATTTTGACAATATTTAAAATTTTTTTAGACTTTTGACAATATCTCATTTTTTTTGAATTTTGAAAATATCTCATTTTTTTAGAATTTTTGACAATATCTCATTTTTTGAATTTTTAAAATAGCAGTCCGCAGCACCCAAAGACATGCTCAAATTACTGGCCAGAGATCGCCGTCCCTCCCCTCTCATTAAGGACTTCCCTTAAGCAGGGCGTGCATGTGAGAGTGGCTCGCCACAACCAACCGCCTCTAAAGAACGGTGCCCCTACTAAGGCCATACCCGAGATACAACCTAGCCTAAGAGGGAGGAGTAGAAGAGAAATTGGAGATAAACTTTATGCAGGATGGGAGACATCAGGACTTGAATTCCTTCCAGGGCACTACCCCTCAAAGATACAGTCTGTTGTGCCGGGGCTTTGTGTCTTTGATTTTCGGACCCATATTTTTCAGGTATGCATGCGACCGGGCTCATGACATCCCGCGGGGAACTGTACTGTCACTCTTGCCATGCCATTGATTTCATAATCTTCTTTTTGATTCATCATTGATTTTGAGAGCCCTTATTGGCTAGATATTGCATGAAAGCTCACTTTAAAGAGGGTCAAGACTACCCCTATTTGAAACCTCTCTCGTATTAGGGAGTGCCTAGGTCGGTCATCTCATCCATCAATCTCTTGACCGAGCAGAGAAAAGAAAAGACCTTTGTGCATACCCAAAGTATGGCCAAAGCAGCAACGGTGTGCCTCAGAGAGATCGCATATGGCTCGCCGTGCAGTGTGTGGAAACCCATACTCAAAGGTCACCCATAATGATCAGGGAAAGAAACTAGACTTCCAGCGCGGAGCTATCACCAGCTTAATGATGCTGCAGAAGCGAACTTGACTCTTTTGACAAAACTAAGCAAACTTTCTACACCCACTCAAACCATGTGAGGAACCACATTTATCTTAACAATGCGCAGGAATAACAGTGATAATAATAGCATGTTCTTTGCATAAAATAAAGATACCTTGCAAATCCATGGAACGAAAACTAGCATCCTGAAGCAATCTTGATCATCGAGCTTCGCGCAGCGCGAGCTTCATATTCCTTGCTTGACATGATGAAAGGGAGAGAATAGAAAGGATTAAAGATTCCTCTACACGGAGGAGCGGCAGACACCAAATTGGACGAAGAGGAATAAAAGGAAGAGAGATGAGGGCTAGAACTCCCTCGTTAAGGCGCGAAGACCCTGATAACAAGGAACCAGATACAGAATAAACAGATCAACTGAGATCAAGGCGGACTAAAGCCTAGAAAATAGTAAGAAAAAGGGTGATGACCCTGAAAGGGTGAGGAGGAATGAGTAGAAAGATGAGAAGAAGAATCATCCGACATGATCGGAGAAGGGTAATGAGAATCATCTGACAGGGTCAGAGAAGGAGAATGAGAAACACCCGATAAGGTCAGGGAAGAAGAGACATAGACACCCGACAGGGTCAGGGAAAGGGAAGGGTAATCATCCGACATGGTCAGGGAACGAGGATGGTAATCACCCGACAAAGTCGGGGGCGAATCAGAAGCAAAATCTGGACATATCGAGGGAGAAGAATCGGAGATGTCCCGAGATCGGGATAATGAGAGGGCATAGGCCGAGGCCTAGGGTTGTGAGAGGAAGGAAAATCCAGAGACTCTGGATGGGAAGAAGAGGAATGGGGATTTACAGACTGGGGAAGAGAGGAGAAAATGTTTGAAACATGATCTGAAGTGGGAAGACACACCACCCAAGGGTGGGAGTTGAGCCGGAGAAATGATGAACGAGAGGAAGAAGAAGAAGGAGTGGACCCCGGAGTGCACAACTTGTAGCCCTTGTACTTGCGCCGCCGTCTCTTCTTAGCCAAAATCTCTTGAACACGGACCTGCCTGACGCGAACCCGGACCTTTAGGCTTCTTGATTTGTAGTGTCTCCTTAAACAACGGGCCCATCTGCCAGAGGACCTGACCCAGCTATGAATATGCAGCTTCATTGGGACGGTTGCCCCTAGACACCCGACGCTAACAACAGTAGATGGACATTCTTGAACAACTAACTCCTCATAATGCTGAATATCATAGAACCATGGAGTCTTGTTACTTGGCACAAGTAGCATGAGATTTGGCAACTCTACATGGCGATCAGACTTGACGCATAACTCCCTTGTTAGTAGAGAAGGATGAAACTGAGGGAATACACGGCGTTGACGTGGCCGGCACACCAATAAATCGAGAGAAATTACATAGAACGTGAAGAATGTCCTTGAACAATATGGAAGATACAGCCAATTGCCCCTTGAACATAGAATCCATAATCTGCTTGGTAGCCGTATGCGTTAGCATAATACGGGTAGAGAACCCTTCTTGGCCAGTGAACTGAATAGTAATCGAGCGAGGAGAAATAATAGCATCAATCACGGAATCTCCGGTGAGCAAAGAGATTGGCACCGGCCTTGCTCGGGAAGAAACTGGCATCAACTCAAAGGAATTCTTCTTAGCAACTGTCATCTTTGAAAGTGGAGGTGCATCATCCCCAAAATAGCTAGGGACCAGGATGAGGATCGGCATTTGATAGATAAAATATTGAATCTTGAAATACACGGCCGGCACTGAATCATCTTGACTTGGTTTATTGTCTCCCTGGGGACCAGACCCAAGGGGCACCGTAGGTAGCGCACACCCGCTCTGTGGGGGGTAAGTGGATGGAGAAGTGGAGGTGGTAGAAATAGGTTCAGATGGCGTGGAGGTTTCAACAGAAGTGGTGTGTTTTGGTGGAGGCAGAGGTAAGGGTGGAGGTATGGATTGCTCGGGCGAGGGCGGCAAAGGCGAAATTGCTCAGGCTCGGGCAAAGGTGATGGCGGGGATGATGGCGTTTTAGGTGATGATGAGGGTGGTGGAGATGGTGTAGGCGATGGAGAGGATGGTAGACATGGTGATGTGGTCGATGGAGAGGATGGTGGACATGGCAAGGGTGAAGAAGGGGGTTGTGGTGCCCACCGTCGACGTATCGACACAACGTGACAAGCGGCATTGGGGGGAGAAGCAGGGGTGGAAGAAGTTGTGGTAATTGGAGCACTAGCCTGAACAGAGGCTTGGGTTTGTGGAGGTTGTGAAGATGTGGTGGGATAAGCCAACGGTGATGGAACGGGTATTGGAGTAGGTGACGGAGCGGGTGCAACATTAGATAAAGGATCACGGGGGTGCCCCGGGTCTTGTAGAGATGGAGGCGGCGGCTTAGGCGGCGCCTGCTGCTGTGTTGCTTGCTGCAAAGATGTAGAGTGACGTTGTGAATAGCAGCCCAATCAATCATTTTCTTAGCTTCTAGATCATAAACATAATCCCGAATTCGGGGCAATCCTTAACCAAATGCCCCTGCTGGCGGTGAAATTCACAGAACCGAAGCATATCCCCGACCGCGGGTCGACAAGGCACAACTGGAGAGAGTGGCAACGCGTGAGTGGCCATCAAAGTCCCAAAAATGTCGGTAAAGCACTCCGGCAATGGAGGACGAGGAGCCTGCTTCGGGCAAGGTGAATGCCGAGGGAATTGTAATGGTGGAGACAGTTGTGGGGGTTTCATAGGCAAGGACGTGTGACAACTAGTGGAGGGAGAAGGCATATGTGGAGCGGGATGAGGGGGTATATAGACAACATCTACTTGCTCGGGGTGTAATGTTCCCTTGGCCGGAGGTGGAAACGAAGCCAGATATGTGGGTGCGGGAGGCTGACTCGTGGAGGGTCGATATGTGAGAGTATACGGATATGTAGAGGAGGGAGGTTGGCTCATGGAAGGATATGCGGCGGAAGGCTGACTCATGGCGGGCTGACTCATGAGAGGGTAGGGTTGGCTTGTGGAGGGCGAGGTGTAGGTGGATGGGGATGGTGATGACTCGAGGTCAAGGGAACCTTGAAGTTGTTGGCGAATGAAGCGGGCTCGGCTATAAAGTTATTGCCAGGAGGTGATGTCGTTGAGGGCTAAGATAAACCGATACTCGGGCGTTGCATTGGATATAAGTATCTTGATTTGTTCTCCCTCCGGAATGTGCCCCGGGACTTGCACGGCGAGGCGACGCCAACGATCGACAAAGGTGCATAAATCCTCATCGGGCTTCATCTTCTCGTGGGCCAGATCCACAACATAGAACTTGGGCCCAACCTGGTCCTGAAACTACTGAATGAACTTTTCTTGAACGGCTTGAAAACTCACAACTTGCTCTTACGGAAGAGAGAAGAACCAATCCCGAGCCGGGCCTTCCAATGACAGACCAAATAGATAAGCCATTAAGCGTTGGTCATGTCGAAATTGGGCCGACTCATCAACGATCTCCTTCAAGTGCACATATGGGTCACCGACTCCACCATAACGACGATATGCGAGAATTGGTGAAGACGGCGAAAGTCGAAGACCTTTAAATATGAATGGAATACTTAAGGAGGACTTAGGATAGATCCGACGTTGAAGTTCATCAAGCTAGCGTTGGGCTTGAGCAATCATCTCCTAGGTAGGGAGAGATCGAGAAGAATATGGGCCAACTTGAGCAAGAGGTTGCGAATTTGAACCAGGATGATAATGGGCCGGATAAGAGGATCCAGGCTGAGAAGAAGAAGGGCCCATTCCGAGAATAGAAGGATATGTGGGCCTGGAGGAAACATTGGCATATGGACTGAATGGGCCAGCAGCAACATGGGCGGAAGAATGAGGCCCCTTAAGAAAATAAGACCCATTAGAAATTGGGCCAGCGGCATATGAAGGAGAAGAAAGAGGCCCATGAAGGGTAGAGGGCCCATTGTGAGAAGAAGGCCCATTAAGATGAAATTAAATGAGACGTTGGGCCTGGGCCGGGTCCATTTGGCAAACAAGGTTTGATAAGTGGGCCATGAGATTAGCCTGTTCCTCGGATGGATCAGAAGGACCATGGGAAGATGGGCCCACGTGGGAAGAGGATTCCACGCGGGAATAGGAGGAATATTGAGAAAAAGAATGATACAAGGGGTTGGAATGATGTTTCATGAGGGCAAATGGAGACTTAATACAAGAATATCAAGGAGAATATAGGTGGGGAAGCAATGGCCTAATGGGCTTGAGGATAAGAAGGGACTGACCCACTAATGCAAGGACGAAGAGATAATGGAACTGGACAATGGACCAGACAATGAACACACAAAATGGGCTAGCCTAAATGGGCCTAACAATAAAGAATATGTGAATGCAACACAAAACACCACTAATGGGCTTGGACAAGGCCAAACAACACAAACAATGCAATGTGAGAGTTTTCACCCAAGTCAAACAAGTTGATATGATAGGAAATATTTTAGGGGTTTTAATAGACCTTTTGATGATTTAAGTTAATAACAATTCCCTCAAGATATAAATCCTATTGGAATAAGGTCCAAACTTTGGGTTGGCTAAGGTTAATTCCCTCACACGGATGTAAATGCAAGCCTAAAGGGTGGAAAAGGTACAACCGACCCGGTGTCCGTGTGGGAATCCACGGCTCGCGGGGACTTACGGAGGTCCCGGATAAGATCACCAAGTCGACCCCAAGGAATATGGAGGCGAGAGGATCACTTACCAAGGTAGGAAATGCAACTATGATATGCAATGTATGACCCTATGTGCACCGGAGTGCATGCAATTTCTAGCCTGAATCTAGAAAGTCAAGACAAGATTAAACTATGCAAACAAGATCCAAATAAGACAAATATTATATGGATGGAAAGATAATACAAAGGTCTAAACAATGGGTTCAAAAATAGATCAATCTGACTCCGTGAGGTCAATCAAATCATTGAGCAAAGTTTCCCCCGTGAACCTGTGCGCAGACCACATGCAGATTTTATGGACACAATACTAAAATGATGATAATTTTTAACTAAGAAAACGTGACCCAAATGATGCAAATAAGCTATAGATGGAAAGACAATACAAAGGACTATCCAATGGAATAAAAATCAGTGCAATTAAACATCAGGAAGGTAGTCAAATCACTGAGTAAAGATGTACCTGTGAACCTGTCCCTGAGCCTGCTTGCAGAACTTATGCACAAAACTCAAAAAGTTGGACAATGTTAGATTATGAAAATGTGATCTGAATACTACAAATGATATATGGATGGAAAGACAATACAAAGGGCTATCCAACGAAATAAAAATCAGCTCAATCGGACTCCGGGATAAAAATTTATGCCTCGACGAACAGGGCCCCGTGAGCACTACCAGAATCCGTAAACGGTCTACCAAATGACCATTTCTTGCCCTCTGGCAGTCTACTATAAGACCGCTAGCAAACCAGAGCCCATAAAACACCAAAAATAGTGAGAGAATGGAGGAAATACTATCTAAACATGAACATGCACCCACCCAACCTACAAAAGAGCATGAAAACAAGCGTGATGGGCATTGGAGTCCCACCGTGATCGCCAAAAAATTAGGTGTTGGTAGTTTATGTATCACCCCGCCCCTTAGACTAATAGGTATGCATGAATCATGCAACAATATGAACAAAGAAAATGGCAATGGAAAGATAGAAAGAACATACCGTGATCGCCACCAAAGTTCCAACAACGCCGAAAGGATGAAGAGATATGAGAAGGACGTCGTGTACCTTGGAAAAGGATAGAAACTTGATCGCGCTTGAAATGGGGTGTGGGGAATAATGTGGATTCAAACCTCATCGTCCTCCAGCCGGCTAGAAGAAGAGGGCCTCACGTTGTGTTCATGCTCTCCTATAAAACAAAGCCACAAGACAAGAGAAAACCCATTAGAAAACCGAAGTGTAGTATCAATCCCAAAGTGATGAAATAGGGGTAGAAATTGAGGACAAACTCACCGGGGGGAGATTTTTAACCCCTGTGAAAGGGTGGAAATAATAGGTGTGTGTGTTGTGCATGCATAGGATTTGAAATCACGGAATTTGGTTGAGAAAATAGAGAGAAATTGTTGATGTAAAATAGGGAAAAATGCATATGTAGCAGAAAGTGCAGAAAACTGTGATGATTTGTGATTTTGAGGAGAGGAGAACTAAGAATATAGACCACGAAATTAAGCCCAAAAAGATGCAATGGAAAGCTAATACTTCCCTCTTCAAGATAGGGTCGAAGTTGTGAGTTGGAGTTGCAGCATGGCTTCGCCCCACGTCCGGAAAGAGCCCTCCTTTGCAACTGCGAACTGGGCAGTTATTATAGAGGTTGTAGAAAACCCAGAAAGTTCTCCCAAGATTTTAGGAGATAGAGTCCACCAAAATTCGTGTTCTATGGATCAATCTCGAGATAATACAAAGGATAAGAGGTAGGAACAAGTGGGACTCAATTTGGTGGAAGGATCTGGAAGATATGCTTCTGGAAGGGAGCCCTAGAGCTTAATCTGTAGAGTTTGAGTTGAACCAGGACACCTAAATCCCCAACTTTCGTCCACGTTTCTAAGCAAGATAGCTAATGAAAATACGAGATATATGGACCAAATTCAAGATAATATAAATGAGAAACGATTGGAACAAACGACGCTCAATTCGAAGTAGAATTCAAGAAGTTATGGGCTCTGCAGGAGGGCCACGACACACAAAAACGGTGCAGAGTCCAACACGAATTGGACTCTCGGTTGTGCTTGGAGATCTATCGTAAGACCACCAGAGGACCACAAACGGTGTAGGGTAGAATCGCCACGCTCTAGGGGTCGAACGAGGTGATTTTAGACAAGTTTGGGTGTAGCGGTCTATCGTAGGACCGTTTCTTGTGCTCTGGCGGTCTAATAATAGACCACTACATAGGCTCTGGTGGTCTAATAATAGACCACTACTTGCCTCTGGCGGTCTAATAATAGACCACTACACCGATGGAGGACGATTTTGGGCAGACTGCGTGTGACTTCGGAAATGGAAGCATATCTCTCAAACGGTGCAGAACTAGTGAAAGTAGTAGAAAGATAAATTGTAGATAACTGAAAGAGGAACAACTTTCATGAAGAGAGAAAGATGAGAAAATGATCAGAAGAAGAATAACATGGGGATAGAACGTAGAGCAAGAATTCTGGGATGCAGGTGAACGGCGCAGCACGCCAGAAAAGCACGAATAACTTGAAATTGGTGCAGAACTGGAAAATGGCGTAGAAGAAAAAATTGTACGGCTTTGAAAGATGAACAACTTTGGTGAAGACAACGTTTTGAATAGAGGAAGAGAATGGGATGAAAAAGGACCGTCTTCAAGACTGTGTAGTAAAAGAGAGCCGAATGCTTAATGGAAACCGGCCTAAATGGGCCGCAAGTCAACTTGGAAGGTCAGAAGTTGATAAGATAAACTCCGGGGCTATAAGAAATCATGATCTCTAAAGTCCAAAGACTAGAGAATGATAAAAATGGGCTCGAAATCCATCCAAGGAAGGCTTCAAAATAATGGGTAATTTGAGACATGAAAAATGATGAATAAGAGAAATGACGCAACTTGTGGGCTAAAAACGGGTGTCAACAGCTATGTTTCCCATGTTATGGTAGATGAAGCTTTGAGGACCTGTTAGTTTCTCCGAGGTCTGAGAGCTGAGTTGCGGCGTATCCTGATTGCGACTCGAGTTGTAGGTCTGGACACGGTGTTCCAGGCAGCGGCGGCTTTGGAGGCGGACATGTTGAGGACCCAGGAATCTCAGGCATAGTAGTTTTGGCTGGGTCAAGTTCAGCAGATTGAGGATCAACAAATAGAGGTTCAGCAGCCTTCGAGCCAGCCAACCGTGGTGACCTCTTCACCATCCGATAGGCGTCCTTGGAGATTTACAGAAGGAAAAGGGGAGTCAAGAGGGGGAGTGAGGACTAAAGCCTCAAAAGTAGTGCGAGAAAGGATAGATGCCCAGGGTGATAGATGCAGAAGAAATTGGGTCGGACTCGGGATTAGGAGGAATTAGAAGAAGGAATTGATAAATTGAAAAAGGTTGATCCGAGGGTCCGAAGACACAAGATGAGAATCATAGTGGGAATATTCCGGAGGTTCCGAAGGGATAAAATGACAAGGGACGCGATGCCCAAGGAAAAGGTATGAAAAAATATGGTTTTGGAGGTCCCGGATGAAGAGAATGGCAAGGGACACGATGTCCTGGAAAAATAGGAGGATGAATCGGAAGAAAGGGAAGAGGTCCGGGGGTTCCGGAGAAAGAAATTAGGAAGGGACACGATGCCCTAAAAGAATGTATAGGGAATTTGAAAGTTCAGGAGACAGGCAAATCAGAGGAAATGGAAGCATTATGGGGGGGATCCGGAGGTTCCGAAGATGGGGAAGATGAGGATGAAGTGACCCAGGAAAAAAGAGTGAATGCCAATGCAAATATATGAAATGCAATCAATGCATGGAATGAACGAATGCGAGGGTAAAGATCCTTCTTCTTACCCATTGGGTGGCCCATAGAAAGAAATTGGTGATCAGTAAAAGAGTAGACGGAATGGAATAGGGGGTGAATGGATTGGTGGAAAGCCCCTCAACACAAGAATGCCCAGTCCTCATCAGCCAATGATGTGTCCGGGCAGATGGCTCAATTGGTGGAATCAATACCCATAAGCTCTCATTTGACGAAGCTTTGACAATCGTATATTCCAAAGTGAGTGGCCACTCTCTTGGCAAATAGTCACCGTGAAAGTTTGGTAGTATGGGAACCTTGGTATAAAATGACTTCTTGAATGATAACTCCCATGGTAGGCGAGGAGCGTCAATATGTGGGAGTTGGAATTTTTGCATGGGAAGCTTTATAACGCCCAGGGCTGTTGGAATATCTTCGTGAAAAGCATTTGGTAACATGGGCACTGGTCCCTTGCACAGAAGTGTAGATGGAGTAAACATGGCGTTGAAAACTTCTAGTAAGGGGTGTCCTGACCTACCCTTGAGCATGAACATCATCTCCTTGGCAGCAGAATGTGTCATTACAATACTTGAGGAGAACCCCTTCTCTTTGCTAGGTACTTGTACTACAATGGAACAAGGGTAATGAGAGCATCAAAAATATCTTGACCAATGAGCAACGTCACCTTGATAATCGTAACATTGGCCCTTAATGATCTCAACTCTTGACATTTTTGCTTGGTGAGCATCGTCGAGGACTTGATATTCTCAAAGATGCCCGGTATAAGAACATGAATCGGCATCTGGCAAATAAAGTCTTGGATTTTGAAAGGCATAACCGTGACTGAATTCTTCTTGCCCGACTCCTGAGCATCATTTTTGGCACATGTATTTATAGAAGTACACCCGCTCTAAGGGGAAGTAGAAGGAAGAGAGATGGAAGCGGTAGGCTTAGTAGATAATGGAGGTTTAGTGGAGGGTGTTATTGAAAGGGTAAGTGGAGGTTCAAAGAAGGCGAGCTTCTCCCCTTGCTCGGAAGCATACGGGGTTGGCTCGAGTGCAAAAATGAGTGGACCCTGCTCAGGGTCAGCCACGGGTTGGGGTAAGGGTTAAGTGGAGGGCTAAGAATAATTAGCTTTTGGTTTACGGGGATAATGGAAGGCCTAAATGGCGGCAATGGAGTGCTAATTGGTTAGGGAAGAGGAGAATCAATGGAAGGCTCGGAAGGCTTGATGGAGGAGTGGCTAATGGAGGTTGATGGCATGGTGGTTGGAGGTGTGGATGAAGGATGAATGACTGTAGGTTTAGTACAGATGAAGTGTCTAATTTTGGTGGGTCGTAAGGGTTTTGGCATTGGAAGAGGTTGGGTACAGGGTTCTTGGTGTATCGACATGGGTTGTTGAAGCATTGACCTATCATCAAAGCACCAAGTGGTTTCAGAAATGGGGTAAGGATGGTGGCATCATCCTGAGCAGGGGGTTCTTGTGGTGGTGGTGGAAGAAGAAAGTGAAGGAAACTCAGAGCAGGTATATCTTGAAAAACTTCATCGTGTGCCGTCTCCAATTCTTCATAGTCGTATTCAAATGGACACCGTGGTGGAGGCATATTGATGGGTGGTGGAGGAGTATGGTGATGTGGAGAGTTTTGTGGATGTGGATGGAGAGACGGTGGGTCATATGAATGAACGTGATGGATGGGTGGTGGGCGAATGACATCCACTTGCTCACTGAAATTTGGTGAATCATCTTGCTTACTCATATCTATGATGCCATTTTCACTTCTTCTCACCTTCCAGTCTTTCTCCATTTTAGTTATTTCATTCATGAAAGTGTGGAGAGGATTGACTTGAGGAGGAGGAGGCCGCAGACTTGAGACTCTCTTCAATTGTTCCTCCATCTTAGTGATCTTGTCAATAAGAACTGTTGTGCCCCCTGTGCCTTGATGATGTTATATAGTTTTGATGATAGCAACCACTAATGAATCATGTGGGAGAATTAATAAATGTCCTGCATGCTTCATACTTATTCATACTTCAGCATATATAGTTCATACATTAAGAGTAAAAGGGGTGTGCGTTGACACAGTATGGGCATTACATTGACGCAGCTATACGGGGCATTGTTTGTTCTCTGCATCAGGTCTATTCTAGTTCGTGCATAGCTTGCATTGGTGCATTAATTATAGTTGCATGCCACATAGTCAGTGCATTGACCATCTCTTGCTTATCACTGATCGATGCGTGTTTGCATGTATTAGCCAAAGTCAGTGCACTCGTTTGTTTCATGCGTACACTAAGTCTGCACATGGTTGGTCTGATGACTGAGCAAGTCTATACATCCATTAGCTGATGACTGAGCAAGTCTATACATCCGCAGCTCGTGGCTTAGTCAGTCCATCCGTGTTCATTGTGCATGTGTGCATCTTTCTCATCAAAGTCTGTACATTCTTTGGTGGCTAGTCTATACAGCCTCCGTTGTTTCACTCGACCAAGGCAGTACAGCCAGTGTTCTTCATGCATATGCAAAGTCAGTGCATCACGTTGCCTTATGCATACACAAGTACACAAAGTCTGTACAACCTGTGATGATACTAGCAATTAAGTTTCGTGCATTAATTCATAAGTTTGTACAACCGTTGCTGGTACGAGCATTTAAGTTCATGAATCATCACACTAGCATGTCTGTACATCATTGTCGCATGCACACTAAGTCCATACACTCCTTGATGACATGCCTGAGCATTCATCTTCAATGTGCATACTTTCCTATATGCATATCGCATTACAAGCCAGCAAGTCTGTACATCGTCTTGTACATTGCACACAAAGTCTATACATTCTCTGGTGGCACGTCCGTGCATTCACCTTCACTGTACATACTTTCTAATATGCATACTGCATTATGTGCTTCAAGTATGTACATGCTTAGATCAAATCTCGAACCAACTCTGTGCTTTAAACTTTGTAGGATATCTGCTCGAAGAAATTAAGAAGGGCACGTGATCCAAGAATGAAAAATGTGCCAGGATCGTGACACGTGTAACGCAGTGAGCTGAAATGCTGTCACGTGGTTAAGGCGCTCTGGGCGGGAATTGTGGAGGACACGCCCACCTCTCTGATGCTATAAATAGAAGACTTCTCCATCTGGAGAAATTGATCGTGCAAGAAGATCTGTGTGTGCTATTGAGAACAGAAGAAAAGGAGAGAGTGCAACAGAGAAGAAAAGAAACGATCCAGAGAGAAGAGAAAAAGATAGCTGAGTGAGAGGAGTCTGAGAGACTTTCTCTGAATGATTGTTCATCAGTTTCTTGGTTCAGATACCAGAACTGAGATTGCTCATTGTGAGCTACATTCCATTTGAGATTTCTTATTTTTCGTTTGTTTCTGTTTTGTTTTCTGAAACCTTGTTTTTAAGCTGTTAGTCAGCAGAGCTAAGCTGTATTCCTCAGCGGGCAGAGGAGGATTCCTCTGGACGGGTTAAGCTGTAGTCCTTAGCAGTTGGCGAAGCTGTAATTGTTGTGCCTCTGTGGTTTTGATGATGGTTTTAAGGGTGGGTTTGATGATAGCATGCTGATTTGTTTTGATGATTGCAACACAGTCAGTGCATTATGATATTGTGTTTTGAATATGGCTGCTGATATGGTTGCATAGGACTGTGTCTGATATACAGCATTGAATTCATGAGTTTGCATGCGTATTGCATGATGCGTTGACGCATGGGATCATTGCGTCAACTCACTGGTCTGTCCCAGAGCTGGTCTATAAATTGTGTCAACTGGTGCGTCGACGCAGTGGACTCAATGCGTTGACGCATTGGAATTGTTTTGAAAGAGCTCTTGCTTTGCTTCATACATTAAGCATCTGAAGTTTGTACAGCGTCCGTTGTCTAGAATTCTTGAAGTATATACATTGGACTGTTTCTTTCGAAGTATATACAATACAATGTACATACTTAGACCTTATGACTTCACTCTTGTTGCTGAAGGGAACATGGTCGACGCTAGAGCTTAAGGCATCCACGCACCAGTGAAGATGCATCCACGGATACTCTTCACAGCATCAACTCTACGCAAAGGCTGCGTCAACTCAGCCACTCAAGAAGCAGAGGCCTTGTCAGAAATATTCCCATGCGTCAACGCAGCAGTGGAGCAGCGTCGACGCAGCAGTTAAAAAGGCTAGGCTGTTTGTTCACTGGAACGTATCCATGCGTCAACGCCATTGCTAGATAGCGTCGACGCAGCCATTGAGCCTGATAGGCATCTAGCTCGGAGACAGTTTAGAAGGTTAACGCTGGAGTTCTTAGCGTCCACGCAGCATGCAAACAAGCCGAACTATTAGTTGCAGAAACACACCACTGCGTCAACGCTTTAGCCTGGCAGCGTCAACGCAGCATGTCTATCCGCCTAATACATTGATCACTGGACTGCCGATGCCGATGCGTCAACGCAGCACAATGAGAGCGTCAACGCAGCACGTCTATCTGCTGAATACCTAATCACTGGATCACCGATGCGTCAACGCAACATGGTGATAGCGTCGACGCAGCACGCCCATCTGTTGAAGACTTGATCACTGGATCACAGATGCTTCAACGCTGCAGGCTGATGGAGTCAACGCAGCAGACTTGAGTCCTACTGGTCGAATGTCGTTGAATTGACGGGCACGTGATCCGAGGTGTCTGGCTCGTGAACCAGGATGCTGCCACGTGGTCTGAATTTCTAGGGCAGGAAATGTGGAAGCCACACTCACCCAGTGTGCTGCTGCTGATGCTATATATACGAGTCTTCATCCTCTGTAGAAGATTGATCGAAGAAGAAACCTGGAGGCAGAAAGAGTAACAGCAGAGCAGAAAGCTCTTCGATCCAGCAGAAGCTGAGAGAAGAAAGGGAAAAGGAAGAGAGAGCTTCCACGATCCAGCAGAAGAAAAGAAAAAGAGAAAGAGAGAAAAGGAGAACAGAGATCGAGAGAAGAAGAGAAGTGCAGCAGAGAAGAAAGAGAAAGAGAGAGAGTGAAGAAAGAGAGTGAGATCGAGGGAGATCTGTTCCTACTGGACCCTGGATCAGATCCAGGCCAGTCAGCTCCGTTGAGAGCCACATTGTGCAATATGTTTCTCAGCTTTCGGTTTGCTAAAGTTATTTTCATTTCGTGTTTTTTTTTTTCCTTTTTCATTTGGTTATCCTTGTTCTTCCGATCCTCTGGACTGAGGTCGGGTTTCTCCTGGTGGGTCAGGAGAAGGGAGGCTAGCCCTCCGGTTCTGGTCTTGCTGGTAGCAGGTCCAGGTGTACCCTCCGGGTTGGAGGAAGAGAGACTTGGGTCTCTGGTTGCTGGTGACTGGGTGTCACTGGTGTTCCCTCCGGTTGGGAGGAAGAGGGGAGGATGTTCCCCTGGTCAAGCTGTTTGGCAGCGTGTGTTCGCAGACTGAGTCTGCAGGTTACTAGCTTGTGCTAGTGGAAGCCTCACTCCTGTTGGGAGTGAGGGGTGGATGTAGGTCTTGGTGACCGAACCACCTAAAAATCTTCTGTGCTGTGTGATTGGGCTTGTGCGCTTGTTCCTTATCTTCTACCCCCTTCACAGATTGCTTTATGCATTCTTGTTTCTATCCGTGCTGAGAGTTGATTGCATTCTTCTGCTAGTTGCTTATTTAGGTGAGCCTCATATATATTTGCTCATTGGTTTAAAAGAAAATTCAATTTGTTCTTCAGACTGTCTATCTTGCATTTGATAGTGTCCCAGTCTTTTATTGAGCGAATTGCTGTGTACGTTTGCTCCATATCACCTACCACCTCTCACAGGTTGTGAATGCTTGGTTAGTTGTGCTCTCTTAGAAGTATATCTTGAGCATTAATTTCTGCTAAGTGTGGTTGGTTTGTTTAGCTATGCCTGCTGTTTCTGGTGTGATCAAGTGGCTGCATTGTTGCAGTCCAACTGTTTGATCATTTGTTGAATTATCATCTTATCTTGGAAAGCTCATTAGTTTTTATTCCGCATATCTGAGCTTTAGTTTTTTAATTTGGGCATAATTTCTAGAGGGATACATTCACCCCCCCTCTGTATCCGGGCCTAGCACCATAACAATTGGTATCAGAGCGGTCTCTGACATCCAGATCCAACGATCTGCAGAGGATCCTGCTGATTTGATTTCATGCTTTACAGTTCCAGTGTGGTGCATTCTTCTGATATTGCTTTCTAGCTCATTGATCTGAGTCTATTCGATTGCTTTATAATGGCATCACCTGCAGTTTTTGATGGTTCTAACTTCAAGAAATGGTCACGCAGCCTATGTGGTTTTATAAACTCTATAGATCCAAAACTGTGGGTTCTCGTTGAATATGGTCCACATGTTTTGCCTCGAGAGAAGAATAAATGGTCCTAGAAGGATAAACAACTGAACAGTGAGAATATAAGAGTTCGGGACATTCTGAAGAATGCTGTAGATGCTAATGTCATTTCCTCTATTCTTACATGTAGGACTGCGAAGGAAATCTGGGATTCAGTGATCACATTTCATGAGAACCAGAAATGTCTAACGGCAAGAGGAAGCACTTCAAGCAATGAAGAAGAAGACCAGGTAAATTCTGAATCTGATTCTGACAAAATGACTTTTGATGATTTAAAGGAAATGTATGCTGAATTGTATGAAACATATAGAAAAGTAAAATCTGAAAATAAAAGACTAAAGAAAAAGATTGATCAAAATTGTTCTGATTTATCATGTGAAAATTGCTCAAAATTGAAACAATCTCATGATGCTTATCTGATTGATATTCAGAACTATAAGAAGCAGTTGGAAGAAGCTGGAAATACAGGCTCAGAAATGAATCAACTGAAGCTTGAAAATGAAAAGGCTAAAAGGCTCCAACAAGAAAATCAAGCTGAACTTGACAAGCATAAAGAACACATTTCTGTGCTGAAAAACAAAAATAATGAACTCACAGACAAGATTTCTGAACTTGAAGATAAGCTGAATTCATTAGGAAATGATCAAATCTTAACTAATGAATTAGTTCAGAATGAACAAACTAGAAAGGAGAATGAAGAACTGAAGCTGCTTAACTTTGCTATGTCTGAGAGACTCTTAATGCTTGAAAGAGGGAAAAGTTCAATTGAAAATGAACGTGAGAGAGTGACTGCATTAATAGAAGAGATTGATAGCTACAAAGCCATTAATGTCTTACTTAATGAAAAGATCACAGATTCTGAAATTCTCATTTCCTCTCTCAAAAATGAAATCACTGAATTGAACAATTCTCTGTCTGAGTCATTTAAAAACAAAGAAAATTCAAAGGCTGCCTCTAAGAAGAAAGTCTCTGATGGAGGCAGTAAACAGGAAGAGAGAAAAAGAATGTATACAACCTTTGTGCGTAGCTCTGAGTTAGCTAGCACTTCAGCTTCTCCTTCATGTCTGCCTGCGAATCAGATAGAAAAATAAAAGAAAACAAAACAGAATAAAAATTTGTATGCTGAAATTTCTCAGGCCAAACTGTCTCATGTTAAAAGAAAGAATGTGAAATGTTTCTACTGTGGTAAATCTGGCCATGAGATGGATGTTTGCATTGTCATGAGAGAGGATGAACTGAAATCAGATAGAATTCATGCTAGGAATTCTAAATCAAAGAAACCTTCTCATGATCAAAATAAGAGAATTCAATGCTATTACTGTCATAGAATTGGCCACTATATGCATGATTGTAGATTAAAGAAGCAAGATGATTTGAATGCTAAAGAGCTTCATGATAGGAATCATGCATATCTGAAAAAGAAACTTCATTGCTTCCATTGTAACAAATTGGGCCATATTGCTGCAAATTGTTGGCATGCTAAGGGAAGAACAATTAACTCCAAAACTGCTATAATCCCTGTAAAAAGACATGGATTCTATAAGAATCTTGACAGAATGAATTCTTCATGTTTTGAATGTGGAAAACATGGCCACACAGTCAAGGACTGTTGGCATATTCAGAAGAATCATGTTAACTCCCATGTTTTTAAATTCCCTGCAAAACATTTTGAAAAACTTGCATGTTTTAACTGTGGGAAGCCAGGTCTTAGAGCGGCTGATTGCTGGCTGGATGATTCTGGTAAACAGAATTTTAATTCTGGTAATAAACATGTTCATGCATATGCACTTAGAACTCCTGCTCATAGGAATGTGCATAAAATAAACTTCAGAACTGATGCATCATGCCACTACTATGGTCAGCTTGGTCATTCCATAAATAATTGCTATCTGATGGAATTTGATGATAAACATGCAAAAAATTTGTTGAGAAAACCTGCTAGGAGTAATACTGTCATGTCAGGACCCAAGACTTCTTGGGTACCTGTTTGTGCAAAATAACATTGCTATGCAGGTGTGCCTTGGGACTGAAATAAAAGGGGTAAAGTAAACCAAGGCACCCAAGATGATAAAGTCCCATTCAGGTAAATTCTGAAAACTTTGTATTCTGATTTGTATGATCTGAATGCACTGCATATCATGATAATTCTTTTGCGCATTATCTAACTGAAACTAATTGAAAAATCTGAAATGCTCATGAAAATGATTGAGTTTATTTCCAAATACATTGCACACAAATGCCATGATGAATGATATGTCAAACTTCTTGTATGTTGAATTGCATATCATGCGCTCTATAAGGGGGAGCTTGACTTCATGCATATTCTAAGGGGGAGTTAGCTTGGGTTGGAGATCTCTGCTTAAATGTTGATCGATACACTGAGATGAAGCTGCTGATTGAATAAATGGGTCAACGCTGTATGAAGTTGGGGTCGACGCTTTAGGCTATTTTCCTTGAAAAACCGGTTGTGAAGCAAGTTTAGCTGCATGAGTGGGTTGACGCTGAGGATGGATTGAGTTAACGCAGCCCCAGCTCAAAGTCAACACTTGGTATCAAAAGACAGAATACTACACTGGTTGGTTGAGTGTGTTAACGTAGTCATTAGAGTGAGTCAACGCACTGACAGATTTGTCTGAAATACAGTTGCTGAACTTGGTTGAATGTTTTAAGAAGGTTCAGCGGCACTGAAGTTAGGTCCTCACTCATCTCTCTCTCTTGTTGAAATGCTCTTGTAGCTCATATCTCTTCACTTCTCACAAACCTTGTTGCCTTCACCTCCAGAATTTCATCTTGTAGTGAAGATCCATTCAATCTTGAGTATGAAGGAAGGTTTCTTGAGTTCTGAAGTGTGACCTGCATCATGTTGTCAGGGGGAGTCAATACATTGCATGAAGGTAGTCATGTGCATACATTTATGTCAGAGTTCATTGCATGTTAACTTTGAACATCCTGGAACTTGCCTGACCTCCTGATATCTTGCCTTGTGAGCATATCCCTTTCATTGATTCTATTTGACCAAACCTTGAGCATATTTTTGAAATCATTGAGCTTCAAAATCTCTCCTATCAATTGGTAACAATTGGTATCATAAATCTGAAAAATCTTGAACTAGAAATCTTCTATTATACGCTTTTATGAATGTCTGAAATAACTCATGTGGTTTAAGCTTAATGTATTCATGGAGTTTAACTTTAAAATCTCTTAACATATCTGAATCATGTTTAATAAATCTTAACCAACTGTTTCATGCTGTGTCTTGCAAAAACTTCTGAAATCTGCACTTTTGAATACATGACCTTATTTGGTTAACTACATGAGATTAATATTGTTTTGCAGCAAATGAATGTTTCTGAATTGTCTAAAGGGTAAAGTAATTGTCAGAGCAATGACCTTGGTCACTGAGAAACACATGTCCAAAGGACTGTGTCATGAGGTGCCTTAGTTAACTCTGCATAAAATTCATTGAAAATCAGGCAGAGCAATGGCATGCACACTGAGAAATACAACTCACTCATCAAGAAATGATTTGCAGTGTGTCATGATGTGTAAATGCTATCTCTGTTCATATAAAGCATGACAGTTAGTCACACTAAGTGCTTAGGGATATTGGCCTCTGATCAAGGTATATCCTCTAATTACAAGGTGTGCACTGAACTAGAGTGCTCGTAAAATTTGTAGCATGAAAAATTGTTGAACAAATTAAAATATCTGAATATTGATGCTAAAATCAAATTGCTACAACCCTAGACAAAATCATATGACTTCATAATTGCTTGATTTCAATACTGATGCATGTAATTCCGAAAGAAGTCAATAATTTTGATTGTGTAAGAGAAATGGAGTTTTATCAAGATAAATATGAGGGCTTGGTTCATTTTTATTAAACCATGGTTTTAGATATCAATACAAAATTTTATTGATAAACTCTGCATACATCATGTTTAAACCATGCTGATCAATAAAATTCATTCATAAGCCCTTATAATGGAAGACTTTGAAATATTCTGATTTGGATTTATGAGAATGACATTTCCTTGAAAATCTGACTGAAATTCTTGAAGTTGAAGCCTCTTTAGAAATCTGCTAATTGAACTCTTCTGCTCATGAGATTCATGTCCTTGGCTCATTGACCTGAACTTCTCCTTGTCTGCCCCTGTGGTCTCCTTCTCATCTATCTCATAAGATTCCATTTATTGAGGGGGAGCCTCCTTGTCATATGCATCATGCTGCATAGAAGGAGAAGAATTGAGATCTTGCATTCTGGTATCTGCATCTGCATTCATACCCCTTCCCATGGTTTATTTTGATTATACCAAAGGGGGAGAACATCAGTCAATCATTGCATGCAGGTTCCTTTTGATCATCCCTAACTCATGTTTTTGCTGAAACTCTTAAAGGGGGAGAATCATGCTCTTGCAAGGGGGAGGAATTGACTGATTTTTTTTACATACTTTAATTTATCAAACTATTTTTCTTTTTGATGAAGTCAAAGGGGGAGAATAGTTTGAGTCATCAGATTGACTCACTGTGTAGTGTTGCCATCATCAAAAAGGGGGAGATTATTGTGCCCCTGTGATTTTGATGATGGTTTTAATGGTGGGTTTGATGATAGCATGCTGATTTGTTTTGATGATTGCAACACAGTCAGTGCATTATGATATTGTGTTTTGAATATGGCTGCTGATATGGTTGCATAGGACTGTGTCTGATATACAGCATTGAATTCATGAGTTTGCATGCGTATTGCATGATGCGTTGACGCATGGGATCATTGCGTCAACTCACTGGTCTGTCCCAGAGCTGGTCTATAAATTGTGTCAACTGGTGCGTCGACGCAGTGGACTCAATGCGTTGACGCATTGGAATTGTTTTGAAAGAGCTCTTACTTTGCTTCAAACATTAAGCATCTGAAGTCTGTACAGCGTCCGTTGTCTAGAATTCTTGAAGTATATACATTGGACGGTTTCTTTCGAAGTATATACAATACAATGTACATACTTAGACCTTATGACTTCACTCTTGTTGCTGAAGGGAATAGGATCGACGCTAGAGCTTAAGGTGTCCACGCACCAGTGAAGATGCATCCACGGATACTCTTCACAGCGTCAACTCTACGCAAAGGCTGCGTCAACTCAGCCACTCAAGAAGCAGAGGCCTTGTCAGAAATATTCCCATGCGTCAACGCAGCAGTGGAGTAGCGTCGATGCAGCAGTTAAAAAGGCTAGGCTGTTTGTTCACTGGAACGTATCCACGCATCAACGCCATTGCTAGATAGCGTCGACGCAGCCATTGAGCCTGATAGGCATCTAGCTCGGAGACAGTTTAGAAGGTTAACGCTGGAGTTCTTAGCGTCCATCCAGCATGCAAACAAGCTGAACTATTAGTTGCAGAAACACACCATTGCGTCAACGCTTTAGCCTGCCAGTGTCAACGCAGCATGTCTATCCGCCTAATACATTGATCACTGGACTGCCGATGCCGATGCGTCAACGCAGCACAATGAGAGCGTCAACGCAGCACGTCTATTTGCTGAATACCTAATCACTGGATCACCGATGCGTCAACGCAACATGGTGATAGCGTCGACGCAGCACGCCCATCTGTTGAAGACTTGATCACTGGATCACAGATGCGTCAACGCTGCAGGCTGATGGAGTCAACGCAGCAGACTTGAGTCCTGCTGGTCGAATGTCGTTGAATTGACGGGCACGTGATCCGAGGTGTCTGGCTCGTGAACCAGGATGCTGCCACGTGGTCTGAATTTCTAGGGCAGGAAATGTGGAAGCCACACTCACCCAGTGTGCTGCTGCTGATGCTATATATACGAGTCTTCATCCTCTGTAGAAGATTGATCGAAGAAGAAACCTGGAGGCAGAAAGAGTAACAGCAGAGCAGAAAGCCCTTTGATCCAGAAAAAGAAAAGAGGAAGAAAAAGAGAAGAAGAAGAAATAGAAGAAGAGTGAGCCGGCAGAAGAAAAAGGGTTGCAGAGAAGAAGGAGAGAATAGCGTGAGAGAAAAGGAGAGCAGAGGAGAAAGAAAGAGAGATAGGGAGAGAGAGAGTTCGTGGAGAAGAAGGAAGAAGCTATTGAAGATCTGTCCTCTGGCGTCTGGATTAAATCCAAGCCAGATCTGCTCCTTTGAAAGCTACATTCTTGTCCTTCATTTACAGCCTTCCGATTGCTGTGTATTTTTCGTTTCTTATTTTTTCTTTTTCATTTGGTTATCCTTGTTCTTCCGATCCTCTGGACTGAGGTCGGGTTCCTCCTGGTGGGTCAGGAGAAGGGAGGCTAGCCCTCCGGTTCTGGTCTTGCTGGTAGCAGGTCCAGGTGTACCCTCTGGGTTGGAGGAAGAGAGACTTGGGTCTCTGGTTGCTGGTGACTGGGTGTCACTGGTGTTCCCTCCGGTTGGGAGGAAGAGGGGAGGATGTTCCCCTGGTCAAGCTGTTTGGCAGCGTGTGTTCGCAGACTGAGTCTGCAGGTTACTAGCTTGTGCTAGTGGAAGCCTCACTCCTATTGGGAGTGAGGGGTGGATGTAGGTCTTGGTGACCGAACCACCTAAAAATCTTCTATGCTGTGTGATTAGGCTTGTGCGCTTGTTCCTTATCTTCTACCCCCTTCACAGATTGCTTTATGCATTCTTGTTTCTATCCGTGCTGAGAGTTGATTGCATTCTTCTGCTAGTTGCTTATTTAGGTGAGCCTCATATATATTTGCTCATTGGTTTAAAAGAAAATTCAATTTGTTCTTTAGACTGTCTATCTTGCATTTGATAGTGTCCCAGTCTTTTATTGAGCGAATTGCTGTGTACGTTTTCTCCATATCACCTACCACCTCTCACAGGTTGTGAATGCTTGGTTAGTTGTGCTCTCTTAGAAGTATATCTTGAGCATTAATTTCTGCTAAGTGTGGTTGGTTTGTTTAGCTATGCCTGCTGTTTCTGGTGTGATCAAGTGGCTGCATTGTTGCAGTCCAACTGTTTGATCATTTGTTGAATTATCATCTTATCTTGGAAAGCTCAATAGTTTTTATTCCGCATATCTGAGCTTTAGTTTTTTAATTTGGGCATAATTTCTAGAGGGATACATTCACCCCCCCTCTGTATCCGGGCCTAGCACCATAATAGTAATGCCCAGCGGTCAAGCTGTTAGTCAGCAGTTGTAGGCAAGCTGTGAGGCCCCGCAGTTGAAGCTGTGAATCCGCGGTTGAAGCCACATTCCAGGTTGGAGTGTGGGGTGGACGTAGATCTCTGGTTTGAGATCGAACCACCATAAAAACTTCCTGTCTCCTGTGTTATTCCCGTGTGAATTGTTGTGCATCATGATCATTTCCATTATACGCTGTAGATGCATGCTTAGGTCCGTTTAAGTTCAGATCTGCTATAGTTGGATTTCTGTGACTGCACTCTCTTACATTTCTTCCATCCAGCAGCAGTTGGTTTTATTTCCGAACTAGAAACTGTTGCAGTAGATTTTATTGGGTGATTGATCTATTCACCCCCCTTTAGATCATTCATAGACCCCCATCATTTGGTATCAGAGCCTAACTCTTTTTCAGGGACTAACATCCTAAAGAGGAACGACCATGAATGCTAAGGGAATGACAGCAGAAGGACATTCAACCTCCAAGCCTCCGTACTTCGATGGTTGTAACTACGCCTACTGGAAGAACAAAATGCAGGTCTTTCTGAGAGCGAAAGACTACGAGATCTGGCGAGTAGTGAGCAAGGGACCATTCGAACTGCACGAGAATGAAGAGGTTTGGACAAGAGAGGAAATCAGAAAATCTACTTTGAACTGGAGTGCTATCAACACTATCCAGTGCGCACTTCATCCCACAGAAGTCTCCAGAGTGTCATCGTGTAAAAGCGCCAAGGAGATGTGGGACACACTGGAGGTTATCTATGAAGGGACATCACAGGTGAGAGACACCAAGGCTAATATGTTGGTCTCTGAATATGAAGCATTCCGAATGAAACTTGGTGAGACTGTGACTGAGATGTATGCTCGTTTGACTATCATAACTAATGGTCTGAGGAATTTGGGAAAGAGCTATTCAGACTATGAGATTGTAAGGAAGATCTTGCGGTCTCTGACTCCTCTTTGGCACACAAAGGCAATAGTGATCGAGGAGTCAAGAGATCTTCAGACGATGAAAGTTGACGAGCTAATAGGTTCTCTAATGGCATATGAGATGAACCTTCCTAAAACTGATGAGCTCGAGAATAAGAAGAAACCAATCGCGCTGAAGGCTAGTTCCAACAAAACAAGCAGATCCAGCCACAGTGGATCATCAAGCGAGCAGAGCAGCCTATCTGGGTCAGAAATTGATGGAGATCAACTTGCTATGTTGACAAGAGAGTTCGGGCGATTCTTGAGAAAAGAAGGCATAAATTTCGGCCAAAGACAATTCAGCGGCCGTCGACACAATAGGTATAGGTCCAACCAAGCTAAGAAATCTGACACTAATGTTTGCTATCATTGCAGGAAGGCTGGGCATATGAAGGCAGATTGTGCAGAGCTCCAGAAGCTGAAAGAAAAGTCCAAGAAAAGAGCTCCCAGAGGAAAATAAATGGTGAGCACATGGAGCGACGAGGACGAGGGAAATTTGAGCAGTACATTAGAAAGTGAAGACGAAGAAAAGCCCATCTGCCTGATGGCCAGGAATGATGAAAAGGAGGAAGAAGACTCCGATGAGGTATCCTCTCCCTTTGAGCACTATACAATTTCTGATTGGGAGGATGCTTACGGAGACTTGCTAGATAAAATAGATGATATTAGAACGGAGAACATGCATTTGAACAAGAAAGTAAACTCCATTTTGAATGATAAAATAGCATGTCTGTAATCAAAAAATGACAATCTAAAAATTTCATGTGCTGAGTTTGATGATTTGAAGCATGCTTTAACAGATACTAGAAAAGAAAATGAATTGTTAAAGAATGTTATTGATGATTTGAAGCTGAGAGTTCAAATGTTTGAAAATGAATCAAAAATTTCAAATGAGAAATATGAAGCTGTTTCGTCTGTGAACTCTGAATTAAAGAAACAGTTGAAAATTTAGAGAAAGAAAATGTTGACAAAAGGAAAATAATAGAAAATATGACCCAAGGCACAGATAATCTCAATGCTCTGTTAGGGTCAATGGTAAATTTCAGAAAAGAAGGTCTTGGATTCAACTCAATTGCCACTAAAAGTCTTGCCATGAAAACCATATCATTTGTGATAGAGAAAAAGAAGGGACCTCTCATAAAAATGGTAAGTGAAAATTCTGTTTCAAAAATTGTTAATTCGAAAATGTCGAGTGCCAAGGACAAGGGTAAACAGAAGGTAGGTGAGCTTAGCAGATCTTGCCCTTCACCCAAATATAAGTCTCAGGTTCGGGGTCAGCCTCCAAGCAAGTCTAAACCCCAGGGCAAAGCCACCAAGTCTCCACCATCATCACCTGTCCAGAAGAAGACCCAACATAAACATGTACAGAAGTCTAGTGGGTCAACAGTGCAAGGGAGACACAATGCTGAATGGGGCCAGAAAAGCCATACTTACCAGCCCAAGGTTCAGACCTATTATACTTATCCTCAGAAACATGTGCAATCATTCTATAGGTCTGGATGGAATCAGGTCCAAGGGAGGTCTAGATATCAACCTTTTACCACTCATTGGCATAGACCTCAATTTGCTAGCTGGGTTGGTCAGTTTAGGACTACAGCTGGCCGTAATTATCTGGGGACCTATTGGCCTGGGCACTGGCACAAAAACAATTTTGTTGCTAATAAAGATGGAGCCAGAACTCAATATAAACCAATGCATCAGAGGAAGAAGGTTCAATCAGTTGGTGCTGAGAGAAAGAAAGATGATGAACAGAATGTCATGAATTCCACTAAACCAATCATGTTTAGACAAATGTGGATTCCTAGACAATTGATGTCTTGTTTCAATTGTTCTGTCTCTGCTTCAGAGCCCAAACAGTTTTGGGTTCCAAAATTCTCTACCTGATTATGATTGCAGGTATGCCTGGCAGCCAGAAGTAATATGTGGTATCTTGATAGTGGCTGCTCCAGGCATATGACAGGAGACAAGACCAAAATTTGCATGCTGACTGAGAAGAATGGAGGTCTTGTCACCTTTGGAGGAAATACAAATGGTAGAATCATCGGATCAGGTAAAGTAGGTAAGTGTACTACATGTTGCATTGAAGAGGTACTGCTGGTCTTGCATACAACTTACTTAGTATCAGCCAGCTATGTGACAAAGAACACAAGGTAGTATTTGACTCTCAATACTGCAAAATCTTTGAACCTGATTCTGATATAGTTAAATTTTTAGGAAAAAGAGTAAATAACATCTACTTTGTAGATTTAGATGATTTAGCTCATTCTAATCTTTGCCTAACTGCAAATAAAGTTGACTTAGCATTCTTGTGGCATCGTAGATTAGGCCATGCCAGCTATACGGTTTTGCATAAATTGAATAAACATAGCATGGTTAGAGGACTCCCTGAAGTTTCTTTCAAGAAGGAAATTAAGGTGTGCAGTGCGTGTACATAGTCCAAGCAAACTAGGAAATCATTTAAATCAAGAACTGAAAACATGTCCTTTGAACCTTTTGAGCTGATACATATGGATTTATTTGGAGCCACACGTTCAGTCAACTTGTCAGGGAAGAGATATGGATATGTCCTAGTCGATGACTTCTCTAGGTTTACTTGGGTCTTTTTCCTTGCACATAAAATGATGCATTCATAGAATTTCAGGAGTTCTATTTGAAAATAAAACAGAAAAATGAAAATTTAATTGAAAATATCTTATCTGATCATGGAGGTGAGTTTCAGAATTCTCAATTTGATGAATTTTGCAGGGTCAATGGGATTACTCATCGGTTCTCCTCACCAAGAACAACTGAGCAGAATGGAATAGTAGAAAGGAGGAACTGGATAATTGTGGAGATGAGTAATCCCATTGACCTTCACCAAGTACACTGCTTGTTGAAGGTGGCTTACCAAGAAAATTTTGGGCAGAAGTAGTTAATATTGCATGCCATGTATTCAACAGAGCCATGGTAAGCAGTCAATTGTTATACCTTTCAGAATCTCATAAGGAGTTTTCTGATTGAAAGGCCTTACCATGGCTAGAGAAGTATGAATAAGTATGAACTATATATGCTGAGTTTTCTGAGTCATACTGTGTCAATGCACACCCCTTTTACTCTTAATGTATGAACTATATATGTTGAAGTATGAATAAGTATGAAGCATGCAAGACATTTATTAATTATCTCACATGATTCATTAGTGGTTGCTATCATCAAAACTATATAACATCATCAAGGCACAGGGGGCACAATAATCTCCCCCTTTTGATGATGGCAACATAATGAATAGATGCCATGAGATCGGTTCATGCATGCACAGACTTATGCACTAATAGATGTACAGACTTATGCGCTGATAGACGTATGCACTAAAATGAGACTTCTATCCCATCTCCCATCTCCCATCTCCCATCTCCCCCTGCACATTCTCCCCCTTTGCCATCAACAAATAAGAAGGAAAGAGAGGAGCATCGTTCTATGTGGCAGTTCAGAATGTGAGCACATTATGACGCAATCCTTAAAATATATGAATTGAGCAATGGCTTTCTTGATGCCAATTAGGTTTAACAGTGATAGAAGGTGAGGAGAAAGAACTGGCTTTCTGAGATAGGAACATATGCTTCAGTTATAGCAATGAACTTAAGTCACATGACCATAATAATCTAGGTCGATACAAGACCCTAGTTACTTCAGATAAAGTGAAAAGCAAGGAAAGTCACCTGAATTTGTATTGAGAATAAACAATTGACACTCAAAGAAATTTGTTTTTCTAAGGGTTACAGCAATTTTATTCACAAATTTTTGAAACATGAACTCATTGAACAGATAAGTATCATTTATGCCGTTGACATTAGGTGTATACCTTGATCAGAGGCTGATACCCCCAGTTACTAAGCATAAACTACTATATCTATTTCTGATCAAAGCTACAGGAATAATTTGCACCTTTGACGTTAAGGGTATACCTTGATCAGAGGCCAATACCCCTAGTTACTCAGTGAAATCTCCCTGGTAGATTCGACTAATGGAACAAAGACAATCTGAGTCACTTCATGACTTAAGGTATTCTCCATTTCTTTGATGGAGACCTCAGTTTCCTAGTGAAACTCAGTCATTGCTCTGTCACTTTGTTCACTTCTTTTTTCTTTGAAGATCTTAATTTTAGCTGCCCTTATGATTTTGGGAGTGACTTGTTTAAGAACAATATAGAAATTTTGGTTTTCAAACCTTAACCAACACTGAATCTGTCATGTTCCGGTATTGTGAAGACTTGTTCTATCATAATCATGAGACAGAGGTTAAGAGCTATAAGTGCTTTCTATCACCTTATTTTCAGAAGACAGTCTTTTGAACATTACAGTCTATTAAGGTTAAACCTTAGATTCGATCAATGAGCACATGAGATTCTTATAACAGAAGGGTTGTGATAATTTCAGCTCACAATAATGAACCAATCACTAGACCGTTATCAATCAGTGAAGGAGTTGAATTTATTTCAGATGATGCAACCCTCCCCCTGACAACAGTATGCATTTCACAAAAATATGCAATGATTCGACCTATCATGCAGTTAAGGCATTGAATGCATAGACTATGAGTAGAGCATGTATCGACATGAGGTCTATGCAATGCAATTGATTGACTACATGCGTAACCATCCCTCGATTATATGTCCAACTATCCATTGACTCCAACTCATGATACCAACTGATGATGTGCATCAACTTAAGTACTTAGTCCACAAGAGATTATTCTATCATTAAACAACTTTATCCACAAGTTTAAGAACATGCACCCAATTATTGCAAGCATTCTAAAAGATATCTCAAGAGAAAAAGATTAGTCATTTTCCTGCTGAAATTTACAAAGCCCCAGTTCTCTTCTTAGATATTTAAATCTTTCATTTCCAAGAGATTTTGTAAAAATATCAGCAACTTATTTTTCAGTTTCAACAAAAACTAATTCAATTTCACTCTTGCCCACAGCATCTCTAAGAAAATGATGTTTAATATCAATGTGCTTAGTCCTAGAGTGGTGAACAGGATTCTTGGTAAGGCAGATGGCACTAGTGTTATCACATAGAATAGGAATGCATCCCAGACTTATCTGATAATCTGAAAGCTGATGTTTAATCCATAGTACCTGGGCAGCGCAATTCCCTGCAGCAACATATTCTGCCTCTGTAGTGGAGAGTGCTACAGTGTGTTGCTTTTTAGAGGCCCAAGATACTAGGCAACCACCTAGGAATTGACAATAACCACTAGTGCTCTTCCTATCTATCCGACACCCAGCATAGTCTGCATCAGTGTAAGATATAAGCTCGAACTCACACCTAGCAGGGTACCAAAGACCAAGTTCTTGGGTGCCTGATAGATACCTAAAGATCCCTTTCACTGCACTAAAATGAGACTCCTTAGGACTAGCCTGAAATCTAGCACATAAACATACTGCAAATTGTATATCAGGCCTAGATGTAGTGAGGTACAAAAGGGATCCGATCATACCTCTATACAGCTTTTGATCCACTGGGTTACCTTTTGTATCTTGATCAAGACTTGTGGAGGTACCCATTGGAGCTGCAATGTCCTTGAGGTCTTCGAGCTTGTATTTCTTCAGGAGGTCCCTGATGTATTTGAACTGGGTGATAAAGGTTCCATCTTTTATTTGAGTCACCTGCAATCCAAGGAAGAGTTTCAGCTCACCCGTTGAGCTCATTTCAAACTCTTGTGTCATTCAGTCATAAAATTCCTTACACATCTTTGAGTTAGTTGAACCAAAAACAATGTCATCCACATAAATCTGAACAATAAGTATGTCAGGGTGACTTACCTTTGTAAACAACGTTTGGTCAATCTCACCTCTTGAGAACTTCTTGTCGGTAAGGAATTTGATGAGCCTGTCATACCAAGCTCTAGGAGCTTGCTTCAAACCATAGAGAGCTTTATTCAACTTATATACATAAGAAGGGAAGTCTGAGCATTCAAAGCCAGGAGGTTGATGAACAAAGACATCCTCCTTAATTTCCCCATTGAGAAAGGCAGATTTTACATCCATCTGTTGGAGATTTATTCCAAGGGAGCATGCATAAGCTAACAAAATTCTAATAGCTTCTAACCTGGCTACAGGGGCAAATGATTCTTCAAAATCAATTCCGAATTCTTGGTTATACCCCTGAGCAACAAGTCTGGCCTTATTTTTGACAACATTACCTTGCTCATCAGTTTTATTTCTAAAGACCCACTTTGTCCCAATGACATTTCCATCAACAAGAGGTGGAACTAGATGCCACACCTTGTTCCTGTCAAACAGATTAAGCTCCTCGTGCGTGGCATTGATCCAATGCACATCCTTTAGGGTAATGTAAATTGACTTGGGTTCTACATTCGAAACCAATACATATGCATTTAATTCATTTTGAGTTCTAAGAAAACCTCTAGTCCTAGGAGGTTCATGCAAATCACCAATGATGTTCTCAATTAAGAATCTGACATTGGTAATTTGGTTACCTTGATCTTCATTTACCTCCCCCTGAACAGCAGGCTCTTCTGCATTGTTTTCTTCTGGCTCTTCTTCTTGATCTGATTGGTCTGTAGATTGTCTTTCATTTAATATTTCTCCATCATCTTCTTTCCTGAACAGACCATTTTCACATTTAGTCAGGGATTCATCAAAGATAATATGTGGAGATTCCTCAACAGTTTTAGAATTAAGATTGTACACTCTATATGCTCTAGTGTATTCAGAATACCGAAGAAAAATTCATGATCACTTTTAGGTTCAAATTTATCAAGATCTCTTTTATCATTAACATGAATGAAACATTTACAGCCAAAGACCTTGAAATAAGCAAATGAAGACTTCTTACCTTTTAGAATCTCATAAGGAGGTTTCTGAGTGAAAGGCCTTACCATGGCTCTGTTGATTACATGGCATGCAGTATTAACTGCTTCTGCCCAAAATTTTCTTGGTAAGCCACCTTCAACAAGCAGTGTACGGGCCATCTCCACAATTGTCCGGTTCCTCCTTTCTACTATTCCATTCTGCTCAGGTGTTCTTGGTGAGGAGAACCGATGAGTAATCCCATTGACCCTGTAAAATTCATCAACTTGAGAATTCTGAAACTCACCTCCTCCATGATCAGATAAGATATTTTCAATTAAATTTTCATTTTTCTGTTTTATTTTCAAATAGAACTCCTGAAATTCTATGAATGCATCATGTTTATGTGCAAGGAAAAAGACCCAAGTAAACCTAGAGAAGTCATCGACTAGGACATATCCATATCTCTTCCCTGACAAGCTGACTGAACGTGTGGGTCCAAATAAATCCATATGTATCAGCTCATAAGGTTTAAAGGACATGTTTTCAGTTCTTGATTTAAATGACTTCCTAGTTTGCTTGGACTGTGTACACGCACTGCACACCTTAATTTCCTTCTTGAAAGAAACTTCAGGGAGTCCTCTAACCATGCTATGTTTATTCAATTTATGCAAAACCGTATAGCTGGCATGGCCTAATCTACGATGCCACAAGAATGCTAAGTCAACTTTATTTGCAGTTAAGCAAAGACTAGAATGAGCTAAATCATCTAAATCTACAAAGTAGATGTTATTTACCCTTTTTCCTGAAAATTTAACTATATCAGAATCAGGTTCAAAGATTTTACAGTATTGAGAGTCAAATACTACCTTGTGTCCTTTGTCACATAGCTGGCTGATACTAAGTAAGTTGTATGCAAGACCATCAACCAGCAGTACCTCTTCAATGCAACAGGTAGTACACTTACCTACTTTACCTGATCCGATGATTCTACCCTTTGTATTTCCTCCAAAGGTGACAAGACCTCCATTCTTCTCAGTCAGCATGCAAAATTTGGTCTTGTCTCCTGTCATATGCCTGGAGCAGCCACTATCAAGATACCACATATTGCTTCTGGTTGTCAGGCATACCTGTAATCATAATCAGGTAGAGAATTTGGGAACCCAAAACTGTTTGGGCTCCGAAGCAGAGACAGAACAATTGAAACAAGACATCAATTGTCTAGGAATCCACATTTGTCTAAACATGATTGGTTTAGTGGAATTCATGACATTCTGTTCATCATCTTTCTTTCTCTCAGCACCAACTGATTGAACCTTCTTCCTCTGATGCTTTGGTTTATATTGAGTTCTGGCTCCATCTTTATTAGCAGCAAAATTGTTTTTGTGCCAGTGCCCAGGCCAATAGGTCCTCAGATAATTACGGCCAGCTGTAGTCCTAGACTGACCAACCCAGCTAGCAAATTGAGGTCTATGCCAATGAGTGGTAAAAGGTTGATATCTAAACCTCCCTTGGACCTGATTCCATCCAGACCTATAGAATGATTGCAACTGTTTCTGAGGATAAGTATAATAGGTCTGAACCTTGGGCTGGTAAGTATGGCTTTTCTGGCCCCATGCAGCATTGTGTCTCCCTTGCACTGTTGACCCACTAGACTTCTGTACAGGTTTATGTTGGGTCTTCTTCTGGACAGGTGATGATGGTGGAGACTTGGTGGCTTTGCCCTGGGGTTTAGACTTGCTTGGAGGCTGACCCCGAACCTGAGACTTATATTTGGGTGAAGGGCAAGATCTGCTAAGCTCACCTACCTTCTGTTTACCCTTGTCCTTGGCACTGGACATTTTCGAATTAACAATTTTTGAAACAGAATTTTCACTTACCATTTTTATGAGAGGTCCCTTCTTTTTCTCTGTCACAAATGATATGGTTTTCATGGCAAGACTTTTAGTGGCAGTTGAGTTGAATCCAAGACCTTCTTTTCTGAAATTTACCTTTGACCCTAATAGAGCATTGAGATTGTCTGTGCCTTGGGTCATATTTTCTATTATTTTCCTTTTGTCAACATTTTCTTTCTCTAAATTTTCAACTGTTTTCTTTAATTCAGAGTTCAGACACGAAATAGCTTCATATTTCTCATTTGAAATTTTTGATTCATTTTCAAACATTTGAACTCTCAGCTTCAAATCATCAATAACATTCTTTAACAATTCATTTTCCTTTCTAGTATCTGTTAAAGCATGCTTCAACTCATCAAACTCAACACATGAAATTTTTAGATTGTCATTTTCTGATTACAGACAGGCTATTTTATCATTCAAAATGGAGTTTACTTTCTTCTTCAAATGCCTGTTCTCCTTTCTAATATCATCTACTTTATCTAGCAAGTCTCCGTAAGCATCCTCCCAATCAGAAATTGTATAGTGCTCAAAGGGAGAGGATACCTCATCGGAGTCTTCTTCCTCCTTTTCATCATTTCTGGCCATCAGGCAGATGGGCTTTTCTTCATCTTCACTTTCTGATGTACTGCTCAAATTGCCCTCGTCCTCGTCGCTCCATGTGCTCACCATTGCTTTTCCTCTGGGAGCTCTTTTCTTGGACTTTTCTTTCAGCTTCTGGAGCTCTGCACAATCTGCCTTCATATGCCCAGCCTTCCTGCAATGATAGCAAACATTAGTGTCAGATTTCTTAGCTTGGTTGGACCTATACCCGTTGTGTCGCCGGTCGCTGAATTGTCTTCGGCCGAAATTTCTGCCTTCTTTTCTCAAGAATCGCCTGAACTCTCTTGTCAACATAGCAAGTTGATCTCCATCGATTTCTGACCCAGATAGGCTGCTCTGCTCGCTTGATGATCCACTGTGGCTGGATCTGCTTGTTTTGCTGGAACTAGCCTTCAGCGCGATTGGTTTCTTCTTATTCTTGAGGTCATCAGTTTTAGGATGGTTCATCTCATATGCCATTAGAGAACCTATTAGCTCATCAACTTTCATCGTCTGAATATCTCTTGACTCCTCGATCACTGTTGCCTTTGTGTGCCAAACAGGAGTCAGAGACCACAAGATCTTCCTTACAATCTCGTAGTCTGAATAGCTCTTTCCCAAATTCCTCAGACCATTAGTTATGATAGTCAAACGAGCATACATCTCAGTCACAGTCTCACCAGGTTTCATCCGGAATGCTTCATATTCAGAGACCAACATATTAGCCTTGGTCTCTCTCACCTGTGATGTCCCTTCGTAGATAACCTCCAGTGTGTCCCACATCTCCTTGGCAGTTTTACACGATGACACTCTGGAGAATTCTGTGGGATGAAGTGCGCACTGGATAGCGTTGATAGCACTCCAGTTCAAAGTAGATTTTCTGATTTCCTCTCTCGTCCAAACCTCTTCATTCTCATGCAGTTCGAATGGTCCCTTGCTCACTACTCCCCAGATCTCGTAGTCTTTCGCTCTCAGAAAGACCTGCATTCTGTTCTTCCAGTAGGCGTAGTTAGAGCCATCGAAGTACGAAGGCTTGGCGGTTGAATGTCCTTCTGCTGTCATTCCCTTAGCGTTCATGGTTGTTCCTCTTTAGGATGTTAGTCCCTGAAAAAGAGTTAGGCTCTAATACCAAGTGATGGGGGTCTATGAACGATCTAGAGGGGGGTGAATTGATCAGTCACCCAATAAAATCTACTGCAACAGTTTCTAGTGCAAAAATAAAACAAACTGCTGCTGGACGGCAGAAATGTAAGAGAGTGCAGTCACAGAAATCCAACTATAGCAGATCTGAACTTAAATGGACCTAAGCATGCATCTACAGCGTATAATGGAAATGATCATGATGCACAACAATTCACACGGGAATCACAGGGGAGACAGGAAGTTTTTAAGGTGGTTCGATCTCAAACCAGAGATCTACGTCCACCCCACACTCCAACTTGGAATGTAGCTTCAACCGCTGATTCACAGCTTCAACTGCTGGGCCTCACAGCTTGCCTACAACCGCTGACTAACAGCTTGACCGCTGGGCATTACAGCTTCGCCAACCGCTGGGGACTACAGCTTAACCCGTCCAGAGGAATCCTCCTCTGCCCGCTGAGCAATACAGCTTAGCTCTGCTGACTAACAGCTTGAAAACAAGGTTTCAGAAAATAAAACAGAAACAAACGAAAAATAAGAAATCTCAAATGGAATGTAGCTCACAATGAGCAATCTCAGTTCTGGTATATGAACCAAGAAACTGATGAACAATCATTCAGAGAAAGTCTCTCAGGCTCCTCTCACTCAACTATCTTTTTCTCTTCTCTCTGGATCGTTTCTTTTCTTCTCTGCTGCACTCTCTCTTTTTCTTCTGTTCTCAATAGCACACACAGATCTTCTTGCACGATCAATTTCTCTAGATGGAGAAGTCTTCTGTTTATAGCATCAGAGAGGTGGGCGTGTGTCCTCCACAATTCCAGCCCAGAGCGCCTTGACCACGTGGCAGCATTTCAGCTCACTGCGTTACACGTGTCACGATCCTGGCACATTTTTCATTCTTGGATCACGTGCCCTTCTTAATTTCTTCGAGCAGATATCCTGCAAAGTTTAAAGCACAGAGTTGGTTCAAGATTTGATCTAAGCCTGTACATACTTGATGCACATAATGCAGTATGCATATTAGAAAGTATGTACAATGAAGGTGAATGCACGGACGTGCCACCAGATAATGTATAGACTTTGTGTGCAATGTATAAGACGATGTACAGACTTGCTGGCTTGTAATGCGATATGCATATAGGAAAGTATGCACATTGAAGATGAATGCTCAGGCATGCCATCAAGGAGTGTATGGACTTAGTGTGCATGCGACAACGATGTACAAACATGCTGGTGTGATGATTCATGAACTTAAATGCTCGTGCCAGCAACGGTTGTACAAACTTATGAATTAATGCACGAAACTTAATTGCTAGTATCATCACAGGTTGTACAGACTTTGTGTACTTGTGTATGCATAAGGCAACGTGATGCACTGACTTTGCATATGCATGAAGAACACTGGCTGTACTGCCTTGGTCGAGTGAAACAACAGAGGCTGTACAGACTAGCCACCAAAGAATGTACAGACTTTGATGAGAAAGATGCACACATGCACAATGAACACGGATGGACTGACTAAGCCACGAGCTGAGTTAACGGATGTATAGACTTGCTTAGTCATCAGCTAATGGATGTATAGACTTGCTCAGTCATCAGACCAACCGTGTGCAGACTTAGTGTACGCATGAAACAAACGAGTGCACTGACTTTGGCTAATACATGCAAACACGCATCGATCAGTGATAAGCAAGAGATGGTCAATGCACTGACTATGTGACGTGCAACTATAATTAATGCACCAATGCAAGCTATGCACGAACTAGAATAGACCTGATGCAGAGAACAAACAATGCACCGTATAGCTGCGTCAATGCAATGCCCATACTGTGTCAATGCACACCCCTTTTACTCTTTATGTATGAACTATATATGTTGAGTATGAATAAGTATGAAGCATGCAGGACATTTATTACATCTCTCACATGATTCATTAGTGGTTGCTATCATCAAAACTATATAACATCATCATGGCACGGGGGGCACAACAAGAACTTGTTGAAGGGGACTCACTTGTGAACTGAAGGGTTGGCCTTGGAATCTCAGAGGGGCTTGATGTGAAGGTCGTGGTGCGTGAAGGGGTTGACCCACAAAAGGACCCGGTTGGATCGGGGTGTGAGGAGCGCATGGGCCTCGGGGCCGTGAAGGAGGATGAATGGAAGAAGGCGGGTGATGGGCCACCCGAGAGGAAGTGGAAGGTGGATGAGAAGAAGGAACTACACCCTCAACAACAGCCTTAAGGGCTTGAATTTGTTGAGGGGTGAGATGATCTAATGCATGAAAAACTTGGGAGATCTTCTCATCGTGTGGAGGAGATGGTTCCGGGGGAGTAACGGCTCGCGATCGATGCAAGGGATCATAAAATTGAGAATTGCCCACGGGGTGGGCAAAACCATGAGAATTAGGATGGAATCCCTTAGGAAAGTTGTGGTGAGAACCATAGATTTGAGGGTTGTAAGATATGCTAGGTTGATCATCCTCATGATTATATATATGATTAGACATGTTAATTTGGTTACCAAAGTGAAACATTGTGCAAATTAATCAATAATTCAACCAAATCAACTTGTAAGGATGTCAAACAAATGGATGTTTACGCTTGGCTTTAGTTATCCCTTGATGTGAATTAAATAATTTTACAAAGCTTATACAATTCACTCAAGGTAGGAACCTAGTTTCAATATAGTTTAACTTCGGTGCCAACTACATTGATTCTCTCACCACGTATAGGCCAAGTAAACCCGGGGAACTTCAATGGTACAACCTGCCCAGTGATCGAAGAGGAAATCCTCTGATGTCGGGGACTTACAGAGGCCTTGGCTAAAGAAATTCTGATCCAATGAGAGGAGTTCTCAATTAGAGGGTCCTTCCTTCACCAAGAGAGGGTATAATCTCCTAAAGTGTAGGGAGAGAAGGTCTCCCAAGTCAAAAATGGCCTAAGAATGCAGAACTAATGCAAAAGAAAAGAAAAATAAATGTATGAACAATATAATGCAAAATGACTGCAAAATAGGCAGAACAGGAAGGTTCTACGAACATAAGAATTCACGTCCAGTACAGTGGGCGCCGATTTCAGAAATTGGCGCCCACTACCTTGGACGCTATTTTTTTTCTACATAACCAGAACGCGGTCAACTATAGTACCGCGTTTATAAGAACACGGTACTATGAGCAACCACGTTTAGATGCCCTATGCAACGACCAAGAAGTTATGAAAATAAGGAAAACTTGTAAGACCCTAATTTTCTGTATAGAATATTAAATTTCGTAAATAGTAAATTTTGAATAGTGATGTGGTAAATAGTAAATAGTGAAATTTTTGACTATCATATAGAAATTCTGAAAAATGGTAGTTAAATAGTAAACACGATGATAAACACTTTGGTCTTCTGTGCCTGACCCTAATAAAATCATTTACATGGCTTAATCGGTGATTTAAGCCTGACTTAAAAACGCGGAAAACACTATTCATAGTAAAATACGACTACCTTAGAAAAATTTATAAAAATCACAATTGATAGAGCATATTTTTATTAACAACTTTGTCTTCTTGAGTATAATCGATAAAATATCAGAAACTCTATCTATCGACTAAATCGTTAGAATTTGTTAGAATTTGATTAACTATTATTTTAATCCTAAGATTGGATCGGTTAGAAATTAACCTTGTGATAAAAATTCACAAAAATAATAAATGGATTCCTCATAAGTTGTATAACAATTTTGTCTTCTGGGTCAAACTCATTAAAAATCATTTAGTGAGGTTAATTAGTGGTTTTAGTTAGAAATACTTAATCACATGATTAAGGAGGATTAGCCAAATCCTTACCCAAATAAACACGTGGAAACGTGTTTCAGTCGGCAGCCCGCGTCGTCAACGCCGGCCATCCCCTTTGCGGCGCCGTGTCCGACTAACCCTTGGCGCGGGAGAGTCTTCTACGAGTATGCAACCCTATAAATAAGGAGGCTTAGCCTCTTCCCTTCTCTGCTAAAGCCCTGTTAAGCTCTGTTGCTGCAAGGGATCGCAGGAAGATACTATTCATCTTCTTCTTCCTCCGTATTCTTCTTTGTCCTTCAATTAAGGTAGGCAACCAAGGCCCAAATGATTAAAGTAAAAATATGGATTGTTAGTAATCATGTTAGCTTTCATTTAGTAGCAAAATCATGATTTATCATTACAGTTATGATTTAATTTAGATTTTATCACCATCGTTATCATGCTTAAACTTATCACCATCGTTATCATGCTTAAACTCAGTTTTAAGAGTTCCTGGTTTGATCGGACTTCTGTTCGTTTTAACGATTAGTACCTGTTTTTTTTTTACTCTTTTGACACCCCAGTTGTATAACAGCCCAAATTAAACCGCTGTATATATGTCAAACGGCCTAATTAGAACCGCTGTATGTCCAGTAGGTTTAGCGGCCCATTTAAGACCGTTAAATTGTCCAGAGACCAAAATACTCAGTGTTAATCAGGGTAAACAACGTTAATCAACAAGATTATCAACTCATATAACAACAGAATAAATAGATGAGTAAATGATAAAAATTTACTTTCTGTTGTAATATTTACTTTTTTGGAAAATTCGGGTTAAAATTACTAAAACATGGTTAAAGTGAAATTATTCACTTGTAAAATTCTTGGTAAATTGGTTAATCATGTAAATTAGTTAAAAATTTACCTTGGGTAAATTCTGTAAATTTTACTGTAGAACAGAAATTTAAATAACAGACTTATGGCAAGTCTTGGCCAGTTAGACCGGACACTCCATTCGGTAAATTACCCCATTTTTACCGACCCGGAAGCCATTTGGCATATTTTACTTCTCTTCTAGTCGTACCGACTACGACCGGAAATTGTTACCGTTATACTTAATACGGATTCTCTAGAACCGTATATCTTGAATACGGCCTCGTACAGTCCGTATAATCGTTCTTCGGAACTTACTTCCCTTCTCTCGAACGAATTACTATCGACTGTTCTTTCTTGATTCCGTAACTCGTTACTCGTGTAAGTACGGCCCGGTATTTGCCGTACGACGACCCTCAGTTTTGGGTTTTATCGTGATTATATTCTCGAATCCGAGGACAGGTGTGGTCCTCTAATCTGAGCATTGACAGAATGGTATCAGAGCCATACCCCAGCCGGAAGTGTGGGAACTAAGTGCCATGCAGGGCAAAGTGCTATGCTATGGGAGCCACCTCTTGAACCCGCAATGGGACAAAGTGCTACATAGTGGGAGCCACCTCTTGAGCATGTAGGGGCCACCTCTAGAATCCTACCTGCCTGGGGGTTTGATTGTGTGCTATATGTGCCCAGCAACAAGGACTTCGCCTATATAAGAGGGGTAGATTGTAACACCCTCAAATATAGCTAAGTTGTACTCTATATCATAGAGGCGCCTTTTCAAGTATCGGCTCAGTTCTTGGAAAGAACTCCGAAGTTAAGCGTGCTTAATGGAGAGTAGTACTGGGATGGGTGACCTGCCCGGGAAGTCCCTCATTCTGGAGCCGATCACTGTTAAAAAGGGATAAAACCGTGAGGCCGGTAGGCCAAAGCGGACAATACCTCGACGGTATAGAGTACGGGGCGTGACAGAATGGTATCAGAGCTTAGGTCAACTTGTCCTAGGTATTTTACCTTAAGGTTATAGGTTATTGGTTATAGGTTTAAGTTTAAGAACCCGACCTGGTGAGATTGGGTAGAAATTGGGTTAAATCTTTAGCCGTAAATCATACTCTTCTTTTATAAGAAGTTCTTCTCTCATAAATAAATTCTTCTTCTCTCATAAATAATCTCTTGACTATTTTAAATAAAGGTACTAGAAATGGCAGCTGACCGCGCTGAGATGAGGAACCTCCAGCGTACGGTCCAAGGCCTGACACAGGCGTTGCAGCAAGTGGCTCAAGCTGGAGCCGCAGCACATCATGGCACTGGTGACTTGTACCGGAACTTTCAAGGAATGAACCCGCCTAGATTTGCTGGTTCTACCGACCCGGATGAGGCCGAGCATTGGCTCGATGATATGAGGAGAATATTTGAGGTTATGCAATGCACTGACCAAGAGCGTGTCCTTCTATCTACGTTCCAACTGGAGTGAGATGCACGTACTTGGTGGGAGTCCGTCAAAGCAACTCTCGGTGATCACCAAGTATCGTGGGAAGAATTCGAGGAGTATTTCAAGTATTTCTCTGACCGTGTCCAAGAAAAGAAGGCAGCGGATTTCGCAGCTTTGAAGCAGCGAGGTTCGTCAGTGGCAGAGTATGAGGAACAGTTCGCCCGACTTTCTCGCTATGCAATGCATCTTATTTCTACTGAGAAGATGAAGGCGAGACGATTTCTCAACGGGTTGAAGCTCCATTATATTAATCAACTGGCACCGTTGGAAATTTCTACCTATTCTGAGATGGTGAGAAAGGCATAAGTATTGGAGGATACTCTTGAGATGACGGAGCGTATTCGTGGTCAAGGTAACAAGCAAGAACAACCAAAGCCATTTTAAGAATGCCAAAACCAGATTTGGCACTAGCACTAGCAAGAAGAGACCTTTTATTGGTTCTGGAACTGGTTCTAGCTCTGGTTCTGGTTCGTGGAAAGGCAAGATGCCGAGACAAGAAGACAAGAAACCTGACACTATGGTACCATTCAAGGACATCTGCAAGTTTTGTGATCGTCCTGGCCATAAGATGGAGGAATGTTGGCGCAAGATAGGCGCATGTTTGCGTTGTGGGAGCAAGGAGCACCGTATCCCTGATTGCCCCTTATTAGCAGAGAAAGCTACCCCGGCAAAACCTTTGGCTTTCAAGAAGCCGCAAGGAAAGCTCCAGGCTCTTCATGTTAATAAAGCGGAAACCGCCGATAACGGTGGGCTCGTCGAAGGTACTCTCATTATACTCGACAAGTCAGCTTTTGTTCTATTTGACACTGGTGCAACACATTCTTTTATTTCTCGGCGATTCGCTAAGTCTTTAGCTGTGGAACCTGTTTTGATGAGTTCTCCATTAGAAATATCAACCCCTATTGGTTCTAGATCAGCTATTCAGCATTTTTATCCTTCTAGCAAGGTTATGGTGAATGATCAAAATTTTCCGGCTGATTTAGTTTGCATGGACATGAAAGATTACGATGTAATCCTCGAAGCTGATTGGTTGGCTCGATATGAGGCCAATGTTCATTACAGTTCTTGTTCCGTGTCTTTTTCTAGACGCCCCGGATTATCCTTCAAGGGAGTTAAACACCCTAGCTCTATCTCTCTTATCTCGACGCTTCGAGCTGATAAGCTATTGAGACGTGGATGCGGAGCTTTTCTGGCTTTCGTTTATGCGTCCCCGGAGCAACAGATCGAGATTAAGGACATTTCTGTTGTCCGAGATTTCCCTGATGTTTTTCCAGAGGAGTTACCAGGAATTCCGCCTGAGCGGGAAGTCACATTCTCTATTGATCTTATTCCTGGGTCATCTCCTGTTTCTAAGGCTCCTTATCGCATGTCTCCTGCGGAATTGCGGGAATTGAAGCAGCAATTGTTGGAATTACTCGAGAAGGGTTTTATTCGCCCGAGTGTTTCCCCTTGGGGAGCCCCTGTGTTGTTTGTTCGAAAGAAGGATGGTTCGATGAGACTGTGCATCGATTATCGGCAACTCAATCAGTTGACAGTCAAGAACAAGTATCCATTACCGAGGATTGATGAGTTATTTGACCAGATAGCGGGAGCTCAGTATTTTTCTAAGATCGATCTTCGATCTGGATATCATCAGTTGTGGATTAAGGATGAAGATATTTATAAATCTGCTTTCCGCAGCCGGTATGGTCATTTTGAGTTTGTCGTTATGCCTTTTGGTTTGACAAACGCACCGGCAGCCTTTATGCAGTTAATGAACAGTGTGTTCTGACCCTATCTTGATCGGTGGGTCGTGGTATTCATAGACGATATCTTGATATATTCCAAGAGTGAAGAAGAGCATGCCAAGCATCTGAGGATGGCTTTGAAATTGCTAAGAGATCATCAGCTTTATGCCAAATTGAGCAAGTGCGACTTTTGGCTGAAAGAGGTGTCCTTTCTAGGGCATATTATTTCCAAGAATGGAATTTCTGTTGATCCATCGAAGGTGGAAGCAGTAAAGAATTGGGAACAGCCTACCTGTGTGACTGAAGTAAGGAGTTTTCTAGGCCTAGCTGGCTATTATAGAAGGTTTATTCAGGATTTCTCGAAGATTGCGGTACCTCTTACGAAATTAACCCGCAAAGAGATCAAGTTCGAGTGGTCAATTGAATGCCAACGGAGTTTCCAGACTCTAAAGGATTGTTTGACTACTGCACATGTTTTGACCTTACCTTCTGGTGAGGGTGGTTTCGTGGTATACACGGATGCATCAGGTATTGGCTTAGGCTGTGTACTTATGCAGCACGGCAAAGTGATTGCCTATTCTTCTAGGCAGTTAAGAAAGCATGAAGTTAATTATCCAGTTCATGATTTGGAGTTAGCAGCAGTGGTATTTGCATTAAAGATTTGGAGACACTACCTATATGGTGAGACATTCACGGTATTCTCAGATCACAAAAGTTTGAAATATTTGTTCTCTCAGAAGGACTTGAACATGAGGCAGAGAAGATGGTTGGAGTATATAAAGGACTTCGATTTCTCTATTGAGTATCACCCTGGCAAAGGCAATGTAGTGGCCGATGCTTTAAGTCGGAAGACTGCAGTTAAGTTATCCAGTCTTATGTTACAAGAGTGGAAACTACTGGAACAATTGGCTAGTTTGGATCTCAATGTAGATAATGATCGGGTTTTGATTTCCCAGATTCAACTCAAGCCCGAACTATTAATGGAAATCAAATTATTACAAGCTAATGATCCCGAGCTAGTAGAGATTAAAGGGAGCTTGAATAGCAGACCTGATTTCTCGGTAGCTGATGATGGAAGGCTATTATTTCAAGGTAGAACTTGTGTACCGGATGAGGCAAAGATAAAGAATCGGATTCTCGAGGAAGCTCATAGATCCCGATATACTATCCATCCGGGAGGCACTAAGATGTTCAAAGATTTGAAAAGATCTTTTTGGTGGCCGAACATGAAGAGGGAAGTTGCTGATTTCGTGAGTAGATGCCTAGTGTGTCAACAAGTGAAGGCCGAGCATTTCAGACCGGCAGGAAAATTAAAGCCACTCGATATACCCCAATGGAAGTGGGAGAGTATTGGCATGGATTTCATTATGGGTCTTCCTAAGACTCGAGGTGGTTATGATGCAATATGGATAATTGTGGATCGACTAACTAAGTCGGCACATTTCTTACCTATAAAGTCCAAGTGGACAGTTGATGTTCTAGCAGCTTTATATTTGAAGGAAGTGGTTAGACTTCATGGTATTCCAGTGAATATTATATCTGACAGAGACCCGAGATTTACATCACATTTCTGGAAGGGATTACAAGAATCTCTCGGTACGCGTCTGAATTTCAGCACTGCGTTTCATCCGCAGACAGACGGACAGACTGAAAGGACTAATCAGATAGTAGAAGATATGTTGAGAGCTTGTATGATCGACTTCGGCGGAAGTTGGAGTGATCATTTGGCATTAATAGAATTCGCCTACAACAATAGTTACCAATCCAGCATACAGATGGCACCTTTCGAGGCTTTGTATGGAAGAAGCTGTCGTTCTCCATTATGTTGGGATGAGGTAGGCGAAAAGTAATGGCTTGGACCGGATCTTATCTTGGAGTCATCACAGAATATTCGTATTATCAGAGACCGGTTACTAGTGGCTCAATCGAGGCAGAAGAGTTATGCCGACAATAGAAGAAGAGATTTGGAATTTCAAATTGGCGAGCATGTGTTCTTAAAAGTCTCTCCTTCGAGAGGAATTCGTCGATTTGGTATTCAGGGCAAGCTAAGCCCGAGGTATATTGGTCCATTTGAAATCCTTGATAGAGTGGGTGAAGTTACTTATAGACTGGCTTTACCGCCGCAGTTGTCTGGCGTACATAACGTATTCCATATTTCTATGTTGCGGAAATACGTATACGACCCCACTCACATCATTCAGCATGTGGATTTTGAGTTAAAGAAGGATCTGACTTATGAAGAAAGACCAGTGAAGATTCTGGATCGGAAGGAACAACAACTTCGGAATCGTTCCATACCGATGGTCAAGATTCAGTGGAGTCGGCGTGGAACCGAGGAAGCCACCTGGGAATCCGAGGACGCTATGCGGAAGCGGTATTCTGATTTGTTCTAAGGTGAGCTATTCCCTTACTGTTTTTGGTTCAGTGAATTTGGAGGACCAAATTCTTTAAGTGGGGGAGGGTGTAAGACCCCAATTTTCTGTATAGAATATTAAATTTCGTAAATAGTAAATTTTGAATAGTGATGTGGTAAATAGTAAATAGTGAAATTTTTGACTATCATATAGAAATTCTGAAAAATGATAGTTAAATAGTAAACACGATGATAAACACTTTGGTCTTCTGTGCCTGACCCTAATAAAATCATTTACATGGCTTAATCGGTGATTTAAGCCTGACTTAAAAACGCGGAAAACACTATTCATAGTAAAATACGACTACCTTAGAAAAATCTATAAAAATCACAATTGATAGAGCATATTTTTATTAACAACTTTGTCTTCTTGAGTATAATCGGTAAAATATCAGAAACTCTATCTATCGACTAAATCGTTAGAATTCGTTAGAATTTGATTAACTATTATTTTAATCCTAAGATTGGATCGGTTAGAAATTAACCTTGTGATAAAAATTCACAAAAATAATAAATGGATTCCTCATAAGTTGTATAACAATTTTGTCTTCTGGGTCAAACTCATTAAAAATCATTTAGTGAGGTTAATTAGTAGTTTTAGTTAGAAATACTTAATCACATGATTAAGGAGGATTAGCCAAATCCTTACCCAAATAAACACGTGGAAACGTGTTTTAGTCGGCAGCCCGCGTCGTCAACGCCGGCCATCCCCTTTGCGGCGCCGTGTCCGACTAACCCTTGGCGCGGGAGAGTCTTCTACGAGTATGCAACCCTATAAATAAGGAGGCTTAGCATCTTCCATTCTCTGCTAAAGCCCTGTTAAGCTCTGTTGCTGCAAGGGATCGCAGGAAGATACTATTCATCTTCTTCTTTGTCCTTATTCTTCTTTGTCCTTCAATTAAGGTAGGCAACCAAGGCCCAAATGATTAAAGTAAAAATATGGATTGTTAGTAATCATGTTAGCTTTCATTTAGTAGCAAAATCATGATTTATCATTACAGTTATGATTTAATTTAGATTTTATCACCATCGTTATCATGCTTAAACTTATCACCATCTTATCATGCTTAAACTTATCACCATCGTTATCATGCTTAAACTCAGTTTTAAGAGTTCCTGGTTTGATCGGACTTCTGTTCGTTTTAACGGTTAGTACCTGTTTTTTTTTTTACTCTTTTGACACCCCAGTTGTATAACAGCCCAAATTAAACCGCTGTATATATGTCAAACGGCCTAATTAGAACCGCTGTATGTCCAGTAGGTTTAGCGGCCCATTTAAGACCGTTAAATTGTCCAGAGACCAAAATACTCAGTGTTAATCAGGGTAAACAACGTTAATCAACAAGATTATCAACTCATATAACAATAGAATAAATAGATGAGTAAATGATAAAAATTACTTTCTGTTGCAATATTTACTTTTTTGGAAAATTCGGGTTAAAATTACTAAAACATGGTTAAAGTGAAATTATTCACTTGTAAAATTCTTGGTAAATTGGTTAATCATGTAAATTAGTTAAAAATTTACCTTGGGTAAATTCTGTAAATTTTACTGTAGAACAGAAATTTAAATGACAGACTTATGGCAAGTCTTGGCCAGTTAGACCGGACACTCCATCCGGTAAATTACCCCATTTTTACCGTGTGACATTTTTACCGTGGTAAATCCCGAGTTGGCAACAGGATTACGTGATTACTGGTTTTACTTGAGTATATTAAATGGCCCGATACACATCGTTTTAATTTGATTAATTGACCGATTACCCTTGGTTAAATCTTCGGTCATATTCGAGCCCGGAATCGACCATTGGGCAGTAACCATATTGGTTTACTTGTCATTGGCGACCCGGAAGCCATTTGACATATTTTACTTCTCTTCTAGTCGTACCGACTACGACCGGAAATTGTTACCGTTATACTTAATACGGATTCTCTAGAACCGTATATCTTGAATACGGCCTCGTACAGTCCGTATAATCGTTCTTCGAACTTACTTCCCTTCTCTCGAACGAATTACTGTCGACCGTTCTTTCTTGATTCCGTAACTCGTTACTCGTGTAAGTACGGCCCGGTATTTGCCGTACGACGACCCTCAGTTTTGGGTTTTATCGTGATTATATTCTCGAATCTGAGGACAGGTGTGGTCCTCTAATCTGAGCATTGACAGAATGGTATCAGAGCCATACCCCAGCCGGAAGTGTGGGAACTAAGTGCCATGCAGGGCAAAGTGCTACGCTATGGGAGCCACCTCTTGAACCCGCAATGGGACAAAGTGCTACATAGTGGGAGCCACCTCTTGAGCCTGTAGGGGCCACCTCTAGAATCCTACCTGCCTGGGGGTTTGATTGTGTGCTATATGTGCCCAGCGACAAGGACGTCGCCTATATAAGAGGGGTAGATTGTAACACCCTCAAATATAGCTAAGTTGTACTCTATATCATCGAGGCGCCTTTTCAAGTATCAGCTCAGTTCTTGGAAAGAACTTTGAAGTTAAGCGTGCTTAATGGAGAGTAGTACTGGGATGGGTGACCTGCCCGGGAAGTCCCTCATTCTGGAGCCGATCACTGTTAAAAAGGGATAAAACCGTGAGGCCGGTAGGCCAAAGCGGACAATACCTCGACGGTATAGAGTACGGGGCGTGACAAAACTGATGGAATAACAAAGTAAAACACTCACATAAGCATGGAAACATGGAAATCCACTAAAAATAATATGAAACATGCATAAAATTTCCCCGTTTTCTTTTAGATTTTCAAAATCACAAACTAGTGACCACTTAGGGAGAGAGGTGTGCACGTGGTGCACGAGGGATAAAGCTAATAAAAAGAGAAGTGCTACGTGGAGCACTAAGGGGGATGCACCGTGGATGTAAAAAGGGGAGGGGCACATGTTGGTGCCAAAGAAAAGGTAATCAAAGAAATAGCAAAGGGGTCCCACCGTGATAGCCAATTTGTAGATTGTGAAAATTCACAAATATTTTTATAAAATAAAAACAATGAAAAAAGATAATTAGATGATAAGAAGGGGGAAGAATAAGGGGAAAGGGGAGCATGTAGATGCTATATAAGAGTGTGATCGCTAGAGACACGTGGGCCTCGAAAGAACATAACAATAAAAAAGGGAGGTGATCACGATATAAATATCTTTAAAGTGGAGAGATTGTGAGTGCTACCTTCTCTTCCAATCGGCCGGCCGATGAAGAGAGCTTCTCTTAGATTACCCTTGCAAAATAAATAATAACCAACAAAAATATGGATTAGAAATATGAGTAAGTGTAATATCAAATCCTTGAAATAATAAGCAATAAAAACATAGAAAAGAACACACCTTGTTGGTGTTTGGCCTTAAAACCCCTATGCAAAGGGTAGGTAAAATAATGATGACATGAAAAGAGGGGGAGGGTTTAAGTGTTGCACAATGAAAATCTCAAAATGTTTGAGATGATAAAAATATGATGAACGAAAAGATATGATGCATGAACTAAACAAAATACATAAAGAAAGAGATAGAGGGAAGATAAGCTTATTGGATTGTTTTCTCCAAGGAAGTGGCTCCAATGTCTTCAAGGGAGAAGAAATCCAATGGATGTAGCTTGCAATGCATGGGAGGTTCCTCCTTAAGGTCTTCTTCCCACAGAGTCTCCCCAAGATCAATGAGTTCAGCCCTTAGACACCCATGGGTGAAGGGTCCTATTTATAGTGTTGGAAATTCAGAGGTTTAATTCTCTCAAAAATATAAAACAAGGTTCTAATGGGATTTGGAGAGGGGAATACTTCCTCCAAGTGTCCTTATTGCCTTAGGAAGTCATAGGAACCCTTTCCCAAGTGGGGAGATCAAAATGAGGAAGAAAAAGGTTAGTTTCCAGATCGGATTTCTGGAGGAATTTGCGTCCACCACAGTGGCCGCGAATTAAATGCGCGTCAATGCAAAGTGGCACCAATTTAAAATCAATTATGAAAGTTTAAAAATTACCAAAATTGAAAAAGAATTCGCGTCCATACGGTCAGAAGCGGATTAAGAATAATATGAATTTTGGTAAGAATGAAAAGCTCAAAATAAGGAAACAAAATTCTCGTCCACTGTAGTGGATGAAAATTTAAGAATATGCATCTGTGTGAAGAGGCGTTGATTTGAAGAATTGGCTACTGGATTTTGGACGCGGATTTTGTGAATGCGGTCGTATGGTCGACCGCGATCTGATGAATGCAGTTGACTGGATGACCGCGGCCTTAAAAGGCCCCAAAAATTTCAAAAATTGGCATTTGGGGCGGCTGACACAAATTCTTAAATTGGCGTCGAAGGGATTGACGCGAATTAATTGGCGTCCACCTGGCGAGACCTTAATTAAAAAAGGCCTTGAAAAATTAGAGAAAAATACTAAAAAAATAAGAAAAAGTAGGGGAAAGTTGAATAATCAAGAAAATGAGGAAAACCACTCAAAATAAGTCGATTTGAGGGTCAATTTGGGATGTTATTAGGTGATAGGAGATGTACTCAAAATGATGTTAATTTTGGCTTGTCTACTGATTGCACGTGATTCGATCTCATCTAGGCATCGAAGGTAAACTCCACTAAGGGATCTCCTATGGAAGATGCCACCTATGATCACGAAGCGATCAGAGGCGCGGTGAATAGCCCACCTGTCAGGGGTGGTAGTGTACTCGGGAAAGGATCTATGACAAAGATAATTCTCAATGTCAAACAACCACGGGTGGCCATTGTCGAAGTCGACTTCTGGCTCATGATAAAGGGAATGCACCTAAGGTGAAGGCTCTTGGAACGACTGAAACCAAGGGTCGGAGTGTGAAAGGGTCTACATTCTTTGCACAAGGACGGTTGCTGAGGATTTCCCAGGCAAAATTGTGAGGGAAGAGGACAAGAAAACCAAAAAGTCGGCCAAGATATTCTGGGTTCTAGGGGTATGCACTAGAGTGAGTTTCCTAAACCGCCGGACTAATTTGCTAACCAAATCTTGGTATGGCTTACGCTTCGGATCCCGAGTTTGATACTTGTTGAGAGATTGTCAAAGTATAAGCTGCAAATCATTGATTATCCTTAATTTTTTGACTCCGAGGGCCAATGCCATCTTTAAGCCTATGAGGAGCACCTCGCACTCGGCCACATTATTCGTGGCAGGGGAGGATAACTAGCAAGCACTCGGAATAACCACCCCTTCTGGAGAATGGAGTACGGCTCCAATATCACATCCTTTGGAGTTGAGTGCACCATCGAAGTAGAGGATCCATGAAGGTTCACCATCAACATTGGCTCCTAACTCTTCATCTGAGAAGTCCTCATCGATGGGGGAGTGTGTGGGAAGTGGATGATGAGATAGATGCTCGGCAATGACATGTCCTTTAATTACCTCTTGACTAACGTAAGTGATATCAAATTATTTGAGAAAGCTTTGCCACCTCACTAAGCGGTCAGTCAAAACATGCTTCTCAAGCAAGTATGTAATTGGGTCAATGCGGGCCAAAAGTTTCACTTCGTGAGCTAGGAAGTAGTGTTTAAATTTTTGGGCCATCCAGGCGATGACCGCAGATGTTCTTTCCATAGCAGTGTACTTCTTTTTAGCCTCATTAAACAATTTTGACAGGTAGTAGATTGCTCATTCCTTCTTCTCGTCATCATATTGGGCCAAAATCGCTCCAACGGATTCCTCCGTGGTGGATACATAGAGCAGTAGGGGCCGACTCGGGACCGGGGGTGCCAGGTCTGGAGGATTAAGGAGGTAGCTCTTTAGGTCGTCGAAGGCCCTTTGTCACTTATCATTCCAATCAAACATAGCCTCTCCCTTGAGCATATCATAAAAGGACTTGCATCTTTGAGAATGATGAGATATGAATCTCTTGATGAACTACAGACGCCCGATTAATCCTTGAACTTCTCTAATGTTCTTGGGAGGAGGCATCTCGACAATTGCCTTGGCCTTGTTAGGATCTATCTCAATCCTTCTCTTTCTAACTATGAACCCTAATAGTTTCCCTGAAGACACCCCAAATACACACTTCTTGGGGTTCATCTTGAGTTGATGCTCCCGAGACCGCTAGAGAACTATGCGGAAGCCTTCTGCATGACCACTCCTAATTTTGGACTTCACTAGGATGTCATCCACGTATACTTTCATATAAATGTGCATCATATCGTGAAAAATCCCCATCATAGCCCTTTGATAAGTAGCTCCTACATCCTTCATTCCGAAAGGCATGACGACATAGCAGTAAGTCCCCCACAGGGGTGGTGAAGGATGTTTTCTCTGTGGTCTTCTTCTACCATACAGATCTGGTTGTACCCCGAAAAATCATCCATGAATGGCAACATTCCGTAGTCGGCGGTGTTTTTTCCCAGGACATCTATGTGTGGAAGAGAAAAATCATCCTTAGGATAGGCTCGATTGAGATCGCAAAAGTCTATGCAGATTCGGACCCTACCATCCTTCTTCATGACAGGAACAATATTAGCTACCAATTACAAATACAAGACTACCATGATGAACTTGGCCTTATGAAGCTTGTTAACTTTTTCTTTAACTTTGAGGGCGAGCTTTGGGTGGAGTCGCCTCAACTTCTGTTTGACAACTTTTGCATCATGCTTTAAGACAAGCCGATGCTCTACCAATGAAGGGTATAAACCTAGCATATCCTCATAGGACCAAGCGAAGGTATTAGGGAATTCTTTGAGCACTACCACAATGGTAGCTTCTTCCCCTTTCTTCAAATTGGCACTTATCAAAACAATTTTTGGGTTATCCTCGGTGCCAAGGTTGATCTCCTTAGTTGATTCATCAATTGAAGTACTAGGTTCATCAAACCTTCTTGTCCCATAGACCAAGGGAGCTACATGATCAGTGTCATCCTCAAGCTGACTTTCTTTAGTTCCTTCTTCACTATCCTCTTTCAAAACATATACCCCTAAACCATCATCTGGTGGAAACACCCTTCTACATCATCTACCCCTAGAGGAATGAGAGTTGTCATGAAATCGGAGACCTGACATAGCTGGGCACATCTCTCCGCCTGCTCATTGATGTAGCGGGCGGGAACATGCTTACCCCTAGCCTTCTTCAGAGGACTGGATAGGGAAGAACTAGACTCTCTTAAAACTAGACTCGATCCTACACGACTATGTACAGGGGAAGTGTGAGAGACAGAGTTCAGGAAAGTGTCAGCCCTTGGGCGATTTTGGATTCTTCTTCGGCTAAAAACCCCAGACATGTCTGACCTTTAGAGACATTGAATCTACTCTTTGAGTGGGACCCTGCTCATTTTGACCTAAGTCTTTACCCATCACAAAAACCATCTTAGCCATTGTCTCCCATCCTTTACTTAATGGAGTGTTAAAGTGATCGACTGGTCTAGGAAGGATAGAATGGCTCCGTTGGCAAAGGGCTGTTGGACCCACGACTCCCATTATAGAGAGAATGGGCTTCTTTCCTTTGTACGGAATGGTCATGAATGGGATTTGCTCTGATGTGATTGCATTGAGTCTTGATCTTAATAACCCTCCCGTTATAGGGGAACTTAAAGCATTGATGGGTGGTGGATAGGATTCCCAAAGCCTGCTCAATCCAGGGCCGTCCCAAGATGGCTTTGTATGCCGGGCCGACATCGAGGACAAAGAAGTATGAAGACATGACCATGTGACCAAGATCGAGTTGCAGAGTCACCTTTCCCTTGTCACTCCTTCTCAAATTATCATATGCAAAAATTATTGTACACACCTCCTCTAGATTCTCTTCTCGCAACCCTATCTTTTTGATGATTTTCATGAGACACACATTAATGGAAGCTCCCATATCAATTAAGGTGGAGTCAACCCTGACCCCATTGAGGGTAACAGTGAGGCAAAGCGGGAGTGACCTGCTCTCAGGCGAAGCCAGGTCTTTATCGGAGAAAGAGATAGAAGGGCCTTGAGTCATGGCCAAGATAGCATCAGACACTCCGCTAGCTGGGAGATCCTCATTGACAGTTATCTTCTGCAAGAACTAGAAGATAGTGGATTGATGAGACGTGGACCTTTTGATAAGCTCCAGAATAGAGACCTTTGCTGGGGTCCTATCCAGATGTTGGAGGATGTCGTACTCTAGGCATGTCAATTATCCGTTAAAAATTCTAACCAAATTCGAATTCGTATTCGTTTAATCGAATAATTATCCGAATAAAATATCAGACGGATAATTTAATTGGATATTGGATATCCGATTATTAATAGGATACGAATTCGGATATTGAGATATCCGTGGTGGATATTATCCGACTGGATATGAACCCTTAGATAAATATCTAAAGATACACATATTCTATATATAATTAACTCAAATCTTAATATATTTTTTGATTGCTCTTTTTTACCCTATTTTGGTCTCAAAATATAATTTAAAAATAAGAACTCCACTTACACCCATATTTTATCCTTTTAGGATGAAGTCTAATCTTTTGATAATATCTCCCAAAATAAAAATAACTTTCATTCTTTTTTTCTTAAGAAAACAACCTACGACTCTCCCACACGGCTCACACGACTCACCTCTAAGTATGCCTAGCAATTATCCGTTTAAAGTTTGAACCGAATTCGAATTCATATTAATCCGAATAAATTATCCGATGGATAATTCGATTATTATTCAGATATAAATTCAAATATCACACTATCCACTCCATATCCGATCCATTTACAGGTCTATCGTACTCCACCGAGAAGTTTGGGAATTTTCCCCTTCATCAGGCTGAGATTGCCTTTGAGATGGGGGAATGATGCGGTTCTGGAGAGTAATATTGAGAGAGGGTTCTTTCGGGACCTCCGACTTTTGGGGTTTTGGAAGGATAAGCTACAAAGGAGGTGGGGAGCCAAATATTAAAGAAAGGGAAGTCGGCTCTTCACTCGGAGTTCTAGGAATAGGGGGAAAGGCCATTTTTGGCTCCAGGGGTTTTAGCAAGACCAAGGGGTGCTCTTGCTCCACCGTAGGACTTTTAGGGAAGGTTGGCTCTTGAAGTGAAGGTTGCAGAGGTTTTATCAAAGTGAGAGGACCCTGACTAGTCCTCGGGTTGGACAATGGTGAGTGAGACGGGGGTGTAATCAATGTCCAAGGATGAGATCCCTAGGAGAAAGTATTGACATTAGACCAAGGCTCCTCGACCTCTAGCTCTAAGTGCCCATGTCACTCAGGAGATCCTTCTATGTCCCACATCTAGGTTCTCTTGACAACACATGGTTCCAAGCCTATGATAGTGTTGACCCTCGCATGTTGTTTTGAGCTTGATGGATCTTTATTGGGTTGATGAGCGAGTAACGGATTTTGAACGATACCTAAGTCTTTATTGGACTTTTTAAGATTAGCAATGGCAAGCTTGACATCTGCCCAATTGATCCTACCCTCGTCATTCATGTCGTACACCCAATCCCGGAATTGGAAACAGTTGTATATGTCATGTCCGGGATGAAGTCCCGCGATCAATGACATCCAAGAGGGGGGTGAATTGGGTGATTACAAATTTTTATAAAATTCTTGGCCAAATAAAGCAAGTGTGAAGAATACCCGTAATGACAATATAGATCTATATGTAAACACTTAGATTTAATAAAATCTATCACACTTAACCGATCTTAGGTACGGTGGCGGGGGTAAAAATCTGAAGAATCAACTCACGCATGATGTTATCTTCCTGACAAGGTTTGCCTTGCCGATCCGAACCCACCTTTTAATATACCCGAGATCTAATATGAGAATGATAATTTATGCTAGATCTAACACAAACAATACAATTAAATAAATCTACGTGTGTGTTGCACAGAATGGGGGTAGAAGAAAAGGAATAAACCACACAATGGACAGTGATTTTTAGGTGGTTCGGATGCAACAACGGCAACCTAAGTCCACCCCTCACGATCTGTAAGGATTCCACACTATCTTGTAAAGGATTACAAGATCAAAACACACACACACACACATGAGAAGTTGGAGCTCCCACGAAGGTGCACAAGCACCGAATCACAAAGATATGTGAAAACTAGAAAACTAGAAGAAACACACACACACACACACACACACACACACACACACACACACACACACACACACACACACACACACACACACACACACACACACACACACACACACACACACACACACACACACACACACACACACACACACACACACACACGGATCTTTGTAGATCCACACACACAAGTGTTTAAAAGTACAAGATCACACACTTGAAGCTTGATGAAAAATAAGGGAGAAACACAAAATGAAAAACTCAGATTTAAGCTCCCTCTTAATGAATGAAGATGATCTTGGATGAAGCTTCCTCCATAGCTTGATCTTCACTTGAATGGCTTGCTGATGATCTTGAAAACTTGGAGATGGATGAAGAAGTTCTTCCCCGAAGCACTGTTCACGAAGCTACAGTGTCACACTCTTTCTCCCCTTGATAGCCTCCTTAAGTGATTAGGGTGTTTGACCCCAATATGATGTATTTATAGATCTTGGATGGTCAAGGGACAAGCCAGGGACCAGATCCACAAATCATGACAAGTCTGGTAACTTTGGGATTAAACAAACCCAATGAAAGGAGCTTCCCACGTTGAAGAACACAAGTCAACAATTGCTGCCTTGAAGCTGGCGGTCTGATGCGGGACGGATGACCAACTCGGGCTAAGACGTACGACCGACTCGTTGTGCGGCCAGCACTAGCACACTAAGGCAAGCCGGGCGGTTGACCACCGTGGTATTCTCCGGGTGGAGATGTCTCTCAACAGCGACTCTCTTGAGCCCGACGATCATCCCTTGCGAGGGAAACGTGGGGATCGCGGCGATTAAGAAACCACCGTCGCCTAGGGTGCTAATCCACGCTCGGTGCTCGATTGGAGCTACGGAACGGGCACTCACAACTCACAATCGCGGTGAAATTTGGAACTAGCTAACGGCCCTAATCTCACAAACGCAGCAATATAGAAAGCATACTAAACAGCAAATGTAAGGATCGGAACGAGCACGTACCTCCACGCCTAGGCGTGGGGAAGACTCCCGGCCGATTTCCGAACAACCCCGATATACAAATGTAATAAGATTACACTTTCAGAAATATATGCCCACTCCACGCAGGGAGGTATAGGGCTACAAATGCCAATTTTGGGGTTGCTGGAACCCGGGTTGACGGGCCACACTCGCAGGAGGCGAGGAACGCGTGCCGGAGCCGCTCGGGTACGCCGACGGAAAACTGATCCGGTTCTGCCCGCACTGGTCACCCTGCGCAGCGAGCTTGCGGAGGAATGTACGACCAGATCCGATGCCCGATCGGAGCGCCGTTTATTGGAGAATGTCGGAGACTAGATGTAGTATCTTCACTCCGAAGGGCGTGATCAGATGCTTTCAGATCTGGGCGCAGCGATGACACTTCTCAGGTTCTGGTTTTGTGCTCACAGAACTGTATAATGACACGGTAAAAATATGAAATAATGGTTGCTGATGTCGGATTGGGGTGCTCTTTGTGGGAGAACGTCGGAGACGCCCTGAGGAAGAAATACTCTGAAGACCTCTCACATGGATCTTGGCCGGATGAAGGTGGGGCAGGCTCTGAAAGTCGACTCAGATCTCAGCCGGACCTGCTCAGACCAGCCCGCGTGATCCCACGAGATCTGTCGTCACGATCCGCACCGATCACGGATCGAGGCAAAACCAGCGGCAACACAAAGAGGACTTGAAATACTACGATTGTTCTTTAGGAACCAACTTCAGATGGCATCGGGGTTGGGTTGGAGAATTCAATACACAGTCACCTTCAGATCTGGGCAGCAATCTGGGGCAGATTTACGCGCCTCCACGAGAAAACTTGCCACCGTTGCTCACGAACTCAGATCGACACGAAACCAAAGCTGAATCCTTTCTAACTCGTAGTAGTATCAAGAATAAATCAGGTGAAGTCATAAGATAAGAGGAAGAGGGGGGTAGATGGTCTAGTCTCACGACCTGAATACTGTCCAGTCACAGGATAGGGTTGGGAGTCACACCCAAGGAAGAAGAAGTGAATCACTCAGTTAATGCAATTTCTCACAAAATCTTTTCATTCTATTAAGCATAAACACTATACATGCCCTTATATAGAGTTTAGAAAGGGGGAGGGTCTGAATGGTTTGAAGGAACCAAGGGGAGGGGGAGAGGGGTGCGCCCCCTTGACATTGATGGGAGAGAGGGGGAGAACAAGGTGACATAAACTCACCTAACTTTGAAATTCTAGTAAAAGGGGGGTAGGTGGCAGCCATTTCCCCTTGACCAGCAGCCATTCTAATGTCCCATGTGGTAAATGGAGAATGGAAGAAAAGAAAACAAAATTTCTAGCCTAATACAACAAAAGAGGGGGCGCCCCCCTTCTTGGGCCTTGAATGGGCCAAGTTTGGCCTTGGTCTTCCTTAGGCCTATTAAGCCAATATGGAACCAATATGGCTTAAGGCCATTCTAATCTAGATAGCCCAAGAATGAAGGAAGCCCAATTGGGCCTTTCATGGCTAATGGATCCATCATAATGGTCCAAGGCCATTCCTTCTTAAGACATTCTAAGGGGCTTTAACCAAAATGGCCATTTAAGGGCCTTACAAGCAGCCCAATATGAAAACACAAATATAATGACCATTACAAGACCATTACAAGCCCAATTTTCATGCCAAATGTATCCAAATTGAAGCCAAATTATCCCCATTTGAACTGGAAGCTGATGTAGTCCAATTGGTGCTCCGCGTGTGGTACCGTCGGTTCGCCGACGTGTCACGTGATCGCCCTGGTGTCCGCACCACGGTCGACCAGCAGGAGGGGGTGGTCGACCAGAATTTTAGAAGAATGAAGCTTTTCAATGCTGGGAAAATCGATCGACCGGCCCATGACCGGCGGTCGACCGCCACCTGGAAAACCTGCATTTTAGAAGAGTTAGCCAATAAAACATGATCTATGAATAGTTTATTTTATGACCACGTCCTGTTCCAATCAAAATGAGTTGGTTGAGCTTATCCTTGGCAATTCATTGAACCAAGGTGAATTTAGGCATTTGCTGGCTTAAGGAGGGCTTGAGAGAGGTTTAAGCTAGTTATAACTTAGGTTGTAATTCCGTCATTTTGTTATCATCAAAATCACCTGGAGAGACTCAATAATCTCCCCCTTTTTGATGATGACAAAACTCTAGATTACAAGAGCATTGGCATGCCTTTAAGCAAATTGGAGCCTAGTAAGGTCGATGAACCACAAGGGGAATAAAACAGCCATTCAACACATTATTTGCCAAGTAGATAGGAAATGAAACACAAGAGCCAACCATTTGAGATCAAACACCAATTGCATTCATTTCATCATTCCATTACAGGGTACATTGATGCTTGAGACAATGAGTGCAAGACTCTAGACACCGGGCATATGCAACAAAGCAAATGCAGAACTGACATAATGCCATGCCTCACCAATGATCATGCATACAAACATACGAACATACCAACATATATAAATATAGACACTACTACTTCTCCCCCTTTGGCATCATCAAAAGGGGATAGGATAGATGAAGGGAGGACCCAAAAGGCACAAGACCAAAGGACAGCATTCTAGAGGGAGGAAGCAACAGAAAAACACTCATGGGGCATCTGCAGGAGGTTGATACTCTAGAGGAGGAGGCTGATAACCAAGGCGGCTACAGATGTCGTCAAGAGAATGATCTTGAATCTGAAGACTATTCTGAATATGGCCAATGGAGAGGTCACGAGCCACATCACGGCGCTGCATTCCAATAGGTGTCATGTTCATGATGTGGAAGGCCTGGCTGGAATAAGCAACACTGTCTGTGAGGCTAGTCATATGGGTGGAAAGTGTGGCCATCTGAGTGGAGATAGTATCCAGAACAGTGGAGAAGGAATCTATGCGACTTGACATAGTGTCAATCACAGTACCCATAGTGTCGACGTGATCCCCAAAGATAGAAAGTCGATCCCCAAAAGTATCCACTCGAGTTTCCAGTTCAGTAAATCGCCTGTCAAAAGTCTCATAATCTACCCAAGAGTGATGTGCGGCCCCCTGAGTAGAAGACTCTCCATGATAGAACTGTGGGGGAGGAGGCACCTTGGGATCCATATGGTGAGGTGAAGGTGGAGGAGGCTGCTCCTCAGCCTGAACTGGAGGGGGAACATCCCTTTGATCCTACTGCTGCTCTTGTTCCTACTCTTCCTCACTATCAACTTCTTCCCCATAAACTGGTATATCACGGCATAGCTCCCCATCGAGACCATAGTAATACCCAAATTATGTAAAGATCTTATGCTTGTTATATATATCATCTTGTCAAACATAAATGAACTGCTCATTTGCCAAATTTATCCCAGCATATATGAAGATGCCTGTCAACTATGAAGCATATGGCAAGGATCACCGGAGATAGGTACGGCAAGTCCCAATCAGATCTGTCATGAGCCGACCCATGTTGATGGTAATCCCATTCATGACATTGTAAAACAGAAACCTCTAAACCTCTGTGACTTCATTTCGACTGCCAACCTCGGGATAGATGAGTGAAGTGAACATATGGTGCAAAATCCTTTGCAGTGGTGGAAAACAATTTGCATTCAATGTGATTAAATCACTCACACCACGCACATAATCACAGTTTGTCATGGCAAGGAAAGTAGCCTCAACTTTACCATGACCAAAAGCCCGGTCAGCACCCCAGGCCGAGACCCCCAAGGCTTGTCGAAAAAGATCGGGTGTAATATGTAATTCAACTCCTTGAACAACTGTATATAGCTCTTCATTTCTCTCAACTAGATTTCCATAAAATTGTTGCACTAGATTGGGATAGTATCTGGTATATCTAGTGAAAAAATCTATCCATCCATCTTGAATATCAAAGAGAGCACATAAATCAGGCAGAAGCTCATTCACCTCATTAAAGTCGACCAGTCGAGGGTCGATAATAGGCCATGGAGGCAAGCGAGGTGCTCGAGGTGGTGCATGAGCTCGCTGAGGTGGAGGAGCCGGGGCCTGTCGCCTCTGACCACTAGCTTCCCCTTGGGCAGAATGCTGAGAGCTTCGTCTAGGAGGCATCCCAAACTAAAAGACCCGGTGGAAACCCTTGAAGAGAAGACCCTCGTCTTGGGGATGAAGATAGACTAAAAGACACTCCAAGGACTTGCAATAGCCTTCTCCACAATCTGGAGCCTAAGAAGTGGCTCCACGAACGGCCGAATGGAGTTTGTCCCGAAACTGTGACGAACACGCCAGATCTTGTGCCGATGGAGGAATTATGAGTTTTAGAGGCTTGGGAGGTGAAGAAATGTGGTTCTAGGGTTAGGAAATGGGGTATGAGAGAGAGTGAGGGTGATAGAATGAGAGAATGGGGTGTTATGACCACTTATATGATGGCTCGGTTGAGGTCCGGCCGGGCCGGTTTGCCGCCACCGGTCAATCAGTGCGGGAGCGGCGGTCGACCGCTAGGGCCAAAAAGTCCCCATTTTGTATTTTTTGTTTCTTTTTCTTTTCTTTTCTTTTTCCTTTCCTTTTCTTTCTTTTTTTTTATATGGGGGGTGGGGGCTATCATCCGACCTTCTGATTTGAACCAACATCATAAAGTGGAGAGAAGGAGGAGAGATAGAGATTTGAGGAAGGTTCTCTAACCCCCCCTCAGAAGTTGCCTTAGGTCCGACATCACTGGGTCCACATTTATTTAACCAAGGAATATCTGGCCTTAGAAATGCTTTTCACGGAGGGCTATATGTATAAATACATTCAAGCATGCAGGAGTGTATATGAACACACAAGGTATTAAAAGTAGATGTATACAATATGCATGTTAATCTACCCTCGATGCATATGACTTTCTACAAATGTAATTCTTATCCTAAGTGCAGACTTATGTATGTATGCTCTCACCCTTGCACATTCCAAGTTCTCTTCTTATCTTGCTAAATTGATCCTGGTTTAGGGGTTTTGTGAAAATATCAGCTAGTTGATTGTGTGTGTCAATGAAATTCAATTCAAAGACCCCTTTTCCTACATGATCTCTCAGAAAATGATGTCGAATGTCAATGTGCTTTGTCCTAGAATGTTGAATAGGATTTTTTGACAAGCTGATTGCACTGGTATTATCATACATGATTGGCACACATTTCATTTCAACATCCAAATCAAGCAATTGATTTTTGATCCAAAGTACTTGGGCTCTGTAACTTCGGCGGCTACATATTCAGCCTCGGCCATTGAGAGAGCTACTGAATGTTGTTTCTTGGAGGCCCATGAGACTAGGCACCCACCAAGAAACTGACAGTACCCACTAGTACTTTTACGATCTACAATGCATCCGACATAATCCGCATCAGTGTAAGTAATCAAATCAAATGAACTACCGATGAGAAATCACAAGCTAAAATCTATTGTGCCAATTAGATATCTAAAGATGTGTTTAACAGCCATTAGATGAGATTCTTTAGGGCATGACTGAAAATGAGCACATAGACATACACTGAATTGAATATCAGGGCGTCATGCTGTGAGATACAGTAGTGATCTGATCATACCTCGAAACAGTGTAGGATCTACTGTTTTACCATTTTCATCTTTGTCTAACTTTGAGGTTGTGGCCATTGGAGTTGACAAAGGTTTTGCTTCAGCCATCCCAAATTTCTTTAACAACTCCAGTGTGTACTTAGCTTGATTGATGAAAATGCTCTCAGGTGTTTGCTTCACCTGCAATCCAAGAAAGAAATTCAGTTCACCCATTAAGCTCATCTCAAATTCTCCTTGCATGATTTCTGTAAATTCTTCACATAAGATATTGTTAGTAGCTCCAAAAATAATGTCATCCACATATACTTGAACTACTAGTATGTCTTTACCAGATTTTCTTGTGAAGAGTGTTTGGTCAACCTTACCTCTTTTGAAACCATTTTCCATAAGGAATGAAGTGAGCATTTCATTCCATGCCCTTGGTACTTGCTTTAACCCGTACAAGGCCTTCTACAGCTTGTACACATGCTTTGGATGCTTTAAATCTTCAAAACCTAGAGGTTGCTCTACAAAAACATCCTCCTTGATGTAACTTTTAAGAAATGCAGATTTAACATCCATTCGAAATAGTTTGAAGTTCAATTAGCAAGCATATGACAGTAAAATTTGGACTACTTCTAGTCTAGCAACTGGTGCAAAAGACTCATCAAAATCAATACCCATCTCCTGGCTATACCCTTTGGCCACAAGCCGGGCCTTATTCCGAACAACCAGTCCTACATCATTTAACTTGTTTCTAAAAACCCAACGGGTTCCAATTGTGGGATGATTCTTAGGACGCGGCACGAGAGTCCACACTTTGTTCCTTTCGAACCGGTGTAGCTCTTCATGCATAGCCTAAATCCAGGATTCATTTTGAAGAGCTTCATGAATATCCTTAGGCTCTTCTTGTGAAATTATGGCAATCAAATCTTCTTCTTCTACTTGCCTGAGTGATGATCTAGTTCTTACCCCATCTTGAGGATTACTGATTATGTTTGCAGCTGGGTGATCCTTTAAGAACGTAGAAGAGCTGGGCAAGTCGGGGTGTTGTACTTGTTGTTCTTGAAGTGTTTCAATTGAATGATCTTTATCCTCTTCACTCTTGCTGGGGATCCCTTCAGTTGGTTCATTCATGGCCTTGGCATCATTTGAACGTTTGGGCTCTTCATCTGCATCCACAATTGGAATAGGTTGATTGGTTAGTCTTAAGTCGGATTCATCAAAAACTACATGGGGACTTTCTTCAACAACCAAAGTCCGTTTATTAAACAATCGATAAGCTCTAGAGTTAAGTGCATAACCTAGGAAAATTCCTTTGTCACTTTTCTCATCAAACTTACCTAGGTTAGGCTTACCAATGTTCAAGATAAAACATGGGCATCCAAAGGGTTTAAGATGAGAAATATTTGACTTCTTACCTTTGTACATCTCATAAGGAGTTTTCTTCAAGATGGGCCTTACCATTGCCCTGTTGATGATGTAACACGATGTACTTACCGTCTCGGCCCAAAAGTGTTTGGGTAGGGAGTTCTCACTTAACATGGTCCGTGCCATGTCTATCAAGGTTCTATTCCTCCTCTCCACTACTCCATTTTGTTGAGGCATCCTTGGTGATGAGAAATTGTGTGTGTACCCCTGCTCTTCACAAAAATTACTGAACTCATGATTTTCAAATTCGCCACCATGATCACTTTGAATGGTAGTGATAAGGTAGCCTCTATCATTTTATATTTTCTTGTAAAACACTTGAAATTCCATCAATGCATCATTTTTATTGGATAGAAATAACACCCATGTAAATCTGGAGTAATCGTCAACAATCACAAAGCCATAGAATTTTCCTCCTAGGCTGGATGTTCTAGTTGGGCCAAACAAATCAAGATGCAGCAATTCCAAAGGCCGGGAGGTAGAGACAAGATTCTTATTTTTGAAAGATATGCATGTTTGCTTGTCTTTTGTGCAAGCCTCACAGATTTTATCACTTTCAAATTTTAATTTTGGCAATCCAGTCACTAAATCATGTCTAGACAACTTAGAGATTACTCCAAAACTAGCATGACCTAATCTTCGGTGCCATAGCCATGCATTTTCCTAACAGTTTGCTACTAAGCACAAATCATCACAAGAGACATCATCAATATCAACAGTATAGACATTGTTATTTCTTTTTCCAATGAATTTGATCTCAATTGTATTCTTGTTCATGACAATACAATGGGTTTCATTAAAAATAATTTTAAAACCCTTATCGCACAATTGACTTATGCTCAACAGATTGTGATTTAGACCTTTCACCAAAAGCACATCTTCAATAAGAATTTCAGAATTCTTACCTATGTTGCTGATCCCAATGATTTTACCTTTGTCTTTACCTCCAAAGGCAACTGAACCTCCATCCTTGTCTTGCAGTGTAGAGAACACCTTCTTCTCCCTTGTCATATGCCTTGATCAGCCGCTATCCAAGTACCATTTGCTTCCCCTGGCTTCAAGACATATCTGCAAGAAATAAAATTATCATCCAATTATTTTTGGTATCCAAACTAGTTTGGGTCCGTAAGAGTTAGTCCAATTCTGTGGATATCTTTTCTTGGTCCAAAGTGCATGATTTCTTGGTGAGTTTTGTCTAAACCAACAATGAGCAATAACATGTCCAAAATGACCACAATGAAGGAAATTGACATTTGAAGATCTTCTTAGAAATTGGCGTGGTTTTGGTTGAACATGTATTGGCTTAGAGTATGAACATGACACACAATCATTTCCTTTTTCATGCACATTGGATGTTGTGATCTTATGCTCAAATGATTTTTTGTTTTGGGGAATGTATCCCAATCCTTCCTTTTGGAAGTTAACATTGACTCCCAATAAATTGTCTCAATTTTGTTTGCCTTTGACAAACCCAGATAGAGTGGACTGAAGTTCAGCCACTTCTTCAACCAACCTCAAGTTCTTCTTTTCAAGTTCTGAATTTATGAGTTTCAAAACCTTTTCTTCATTTTTCAATTTTTCAAAACATTTTTCAATTTTAGAAAATTTGCACATCACTTCTTGATTTTTCTCACTGCTAAGATTGTTTGAAAATAACTTTCTTTTTCTTTAGTTAACTCGAACCATTCCTGTTCCAGTTTCTCAAACTTCACATAAATATCCTCATGTGTCAAATCATCAATCTTCTTTTTGAGAGTTTTACTTTTAGATCTGATTTTTCTATATTTTGTATACAGTTTTTTATATTCTGACTCCCATTGTTTATTTGAAATAAAATCAAGGTCAGAATTTACCTTAGTTGAATCATCTTCGTGTGCCATGAGGCACAAGCTCTCCACTAGCTATTGGATCTCCCCGTCTGATGGTTCGTCCTCTTCGTCGCTCAGTGTGGCGACCATTGCTTGGGGTTTCTTGAGTTTGTCCTTCTTGAATTTCCTCTTTAGATCTGGACGTTCTCCTCTCATGTGCCCCGGGCTTCTTGCATTCATAACAAATGACATTATTGGGCTTACTAGGCTCACCCTTGGTCTGGAAGGGCTTCCTTTGCCCCTTTCTAAAATTGCCTTGGAAATTTCTCTTCTTTCTCAAAAATCTCTTTACTTGGCGAGTTATCATGGCCAAGTCTTCATCTTCATTGCTTCCCTCGCTGGATTCTTCTTCTTGGAAATCATCATCAGATTGGTGAGCTTTTAATCCAATCATGATGTGGCACAGCCCAAAGGTGCTAATGAGAGACTCTTTGACCCTAGGACTTAGACCCGCAAGCATACAAGCACTTTCAATGATCTCACGTTAGCGGCTCACTCACACGGCACACACGTGATCACCCGGTGGGGCCGGGGGATGGTGGTGAGGGTCCGAGGTGGGACCCAAGTATTCTAAAGACTAGGTGGGCTTAGGCTGACCCCTAAGGGTATGGGAATTCCCAATTTAGTGGGCAGATGGCACGCCGGGGCGTGGGGTTGGGTGGTTCTCACTCACAATCTGCGGTGGGCACTCAAATCAAGCAATTACGGGTCCGAGCACTCTCCCACCGGCCGATGAGTCTAAGAAGCAATACTACACTAGCAAAGCATGGAACACAAGGTAGGGACCAGTCACTCACCTGATTGGTGTGAAGACACCGATCCCGACCGAAGACAAGGGTGAGCGGGGAGGCGTGGGTATGCACCCGCACGCCGCGTCGATGCCGCTTGACCTGGAAATTTTAGAAGTACAACACTACTCCTCACGCAAGAGGGTGGATCAAGGGGGTCGGGGTTAAAGTGTTACAACCAAACACTACCTCCATGCAGGGAGGGGCTGTAAGCCGGCCAGGCGTGGTGGGGAAACTAAGAAAGAAACTTGGTTCGCCGAGTTGCACCGATTCAGCCAACTTCAGAAACATCCGGACATGATGTTGATGAAGACGCCGCCACGGGCTCAGTCGAGCTCGGAATTGGCCGAAACCAGCGCCAAAACTCTCTAAACTGACCCGGGATGATGCTTGACGTTTGGGTGATTTCTGTGAAGTCGTTGCTGGCCGGGGCAGAGTCTGGAACCGGGCTGGTTGGTTCTATCTCTGTCTGGGGTAGAACTGATGAGGTCGGTTTCAGATGATGCTACGGTGGCTACCGAACTCCGATTGAGACGAAACTGGTGTGGACGCAACAGTGGCTGGAACAGCTTCGAGCTGGAACTGACGGGGCTCCAACTTCTACACAGAAGAGTGGGTGGTGGTCCAACCTGGAACAGCAGGGAGCAGCCTGCGCACTTCGACGAGAAAATTTGGAACGAAGAGATCGGGAGGGCGATTGACTTCCTTCTTCCTGGTACTGAGAGGGGACTGGTCGTAGTTCCTCTCCTCCGAAGATGGCGCCCAGACCTTTCCCGAGCCGGTCGTGGTAGCCTCTGGTCGCCTGCCGGAGTCAAGAAGCACAGCCTGGTGAGATCGGCTCCTATGGTCAGCTCCGAGCTCGGATGGATGCGGGACCACCACCGTTGGAAAGCTGACTCGGGGACGATTCCAACGATGTAAGGTAGGTCGCCATAAGCTCCCAGGGTATGATGGGGTGGCCTCTGCAACCTGTGGCCAATCTGCCACCTGCAACCAGAACTTGATCTGCAAAGGAAATGGATATGAGTGGAGGGGTGGTGGGGGTGTAGTAGGGGAAATGGGGTGGCTGGAGGTTGTGGGGAGTGGAGGAGGTTGATGGAGGGCTGTTGTGGTGGCTGGAAAAACAAGGAGGGGGTGGGTGAAGGGGGCTGCAGCTGGCTGTGGGTGAGAGGGGAGGGGGAGGGCTGCACAAGGTGGACAATGGAGAGGGGAGTGGGGGGGGGCGACCTTGGCTGGGTTGGGGCTGGTGTTGGGCGACCAAGGGTGCTATGGGGGGGTGGAAGATGGGAGGGAAATTCAAAAATGGACCTTGGGAGTAGCTCCTTCAGCCATGGGGAGGTGCTTAGGGAAGTGGATGGGGTAGGTGGTGGTTGGGAGGTGGGGCTTGGATTGGTGGAGGGTGCCTTGGGGCTGGGGTGAGTTTATGGGGGTGGTGGGTAGTTGGGGAGGACTTTGAATGAGGGAGGGGAGTTAGGTGGCAGGTGGCAGAAGGAGGAGAGAGAGAGGGGTTCGCCCCCTTCTTGAAGAGAGAGAGAGAGAGATAATGAGAGAGAGGGAGAGAGAGAATAGCTTTGGTAGAAGAGAGTGGAGGTGGAAAATGATTCTAGTCAAATTCATTCATCAAAAGTTGAGTACATGAGGGGAGATGGGGCCTATATATAGGCATCCACTCTTTACATGACCATAGTACCCTAGACATTTGGACAAAAGATCGAGCATATCCTAGACTCACTCCTATGGGCCCATGACTAAGGTACTTGGGCCCAAATAAGCATAACAAGGGAAATGACTAAGATAACATGACTCAATAAAGGAAAGTACATAAGATATGACTCAAATAAAAGTAAAATAACATGTGAACACATAGCCGGGCTTCATCCAAGTGATGCAGGTGATCCAAGCCAAAGTGAGCGCTGTGAGATGCCCTCATCAAATCACTTTCTTCTTCTTCGTATCTTCCTCGGCTGTTCTCTTCATGTTTATCTCATAGGTCATGAGTGACCCTATGAGCTCGTCTAAAGTGAGTGTGGACAGATTTTTCAAATCCTCAATTACAGTGACTTTTGTGTGCCAGGCCGACGGAAGTGATCTCAGAACTTTCCTTACAAGATCGGAGTTTGTGTACTCCTTCCCGAGACTTTTGAGACCATTTGTGATTTCTGTTAATCTCGTGAACATTTCTGAGATGGTTTCTTCAGATTTCATTTTGAATAGCTCATAGTCTCTTACAAGTAGATTGGCCTTGGTCTCTTTGACCTCGGAAGTTCCTTCATAGATAAGCCATAGTTTATCCCATATCTCCTTTGCTGAACTGCACATGGATACACGAGAAAACTCATTAGGATGTATAACACATTGCATAATGTTCATAACATTAAAATTTACAGTGTATTTTTTAATTTCCTCGAGTGTCCATCTTTTATCATCATCCGAGAGTTTATACGGACCCTTGTCCACAACCCTCCAGATCTCATACTCTTGGGCTCTCTGAAAGACATGCATTCTATTTTTCCAATAGGAGTAATTTGAGCCATCGAAGTATGGAGGATGATGGATGGAATGACCCTCATGCATCATACCCTTGTTTGCCATTGATCTGGATCTTACTCTAGATCGTTAGATCTGAAAGAAATAGAGCCTTAACTCTGATACCAATTGAAGTCCTGCGATCAATGACACCCAAGAGGGGGGTGAATTGGGTGATTACAAATTTTTATAAAATTCTTGGCCAAATAAAACAAGTGTGAAGAATATCCGTAATGACAATATAGATCTATATGTAAACACTTAGATTTAATAAAATCTATCACACTCAACAGATCTTAGGTACGGTGGCGGAGATAAAAATCTGAAGATTCAACTCACGCAAGATGTTATCTTCCTGACAAGGTTTGTCTTGCCGATCCGAACCCACCTTTTAATATACCCGAGATCTAATATGAGAATGATAATTTATGCTAGATCTAACATAAACAATACAATCAAATAAATCTACGTGTGTGCTGCACAGAATGGGGGTAGAAGAAAAGGAACAAACCACACAATGGATAGTGATTTTTAGATGGTTCGGATGCAACAACGGCAACCTACGTCCACCCCTCACGATCTGTGAGGATTCCACACTATCTTGTAAAGGATTACAAGATCAAAACACACACACACACACACACACACACACACACACACACACACACACACACACACACACACACACACACACACACACACACACACACACACACACACACACACACACACACATACACACGTGAGAAGTTGGAGCTCCCACGAAGGTGCACATGCACCGAATCACAAAGGTATGTGAAAACTAGAAGAAACACACACACATACACACACACACAGAGAGAGAGAGAGAGATCTTTGTAGATCCACACACACACAAGTGTTTAAAAGTACAAGATCACACACTTGTAGCTTGATGAAAAACAAGGGAGAAACACAAAATGAAAAACTCAGATTTAAGCTCCTGTGGACGCACTTTTTATTTACATCGTTGTCTATTTGTTTATTAAGTTAGTTTATTGGTTTATTAAGTGCGTGGGCGTGCCAGTGACAAAGTGACGATTTATTCGGGCTTCATGTAAGCCCATGGTGCGCTCGATCTGACTCAGTCAGATAATTGTGTGGTTCGGGTCGGGACCAAGATCCGCCATACCGTAAAGGTCACGACATCATTTACATCCCCTCGGAGAGGGGAACACCCTTGAATAATTGTCGAGAATAAGGGCTCTACGACTGAGAGGATTACTAACTCGAACTATGCCAAAGCCCGCATCGGGGCATGAACATTCAGATTATGCTGGTCACCCATGGACCATTTCATGTCCGGACAAAGGTCCGTGTAGAAAACAAGATGGTAGTGGTAACAAATCTGTGCAGATGTCTGCCAGGAGATGGCAATTTTGATACAAAGATGGAATCAGGCCCCGATGCCAAGGGGAATGACTTTGATGAGATATTGGCCCAAAGCAAGGTCGTGCAATAACTATAATGAGAGAAGCACGGCTTACGAGGGCATCATTAATATTCTCGGATCCGGAGTCCAAGGGAGATGAAGGCCGTGTTGTTTTACTCATGATTATTGTTATCATTCATTATCAACATCTATTTCCTATTATTATTATTTCTTTGTTGATTCCCCTTTTTTTACCACCCGTGGACCATGAACTCCTCTCCTATTGATTATTTATTATTATTATTCCCTTTTTGTTATTTTTTATTATTTTAATTAACATCCCCTTTTTTATCATTATCATTATATAGATTTTCCTTTATTATTATTATAATCCCCTTTCTTTTTGGTGTGGTACTTTAAATGCAGAGTGTGCCGGAGTAGGGGGGAGTTGATAGTGTACCGGGTGGAGGTGTAACGGAAGGGTGTACTGGCCGGGGCGTGAACAGGAGTGCATCGACTGGGGGACTGGAAAGTGTACCGGGTAGGATTGAGTTGGGGTGTACCACTGGGGGAGGTACGTGTGTACCGGGCAGAGGAGCTGAAGGTGTGCCAGACTAGGATGCTGTCGAGTGCACCGGGTGAAGGCTGGGTAAGGTCAGTGCAGTTGGGGCTTAGGCATGAAGAGAGGTCGGTGCAGTTGAAAGCCATGTGGGGGTGAGGTCGGTGCAGCTGCTGGCCGAGGTCAGAGCATATGCTGGCCAGGTCGGTGCCCACTTGCGGTAGGGTCTGAGCACGGTCAGGCTGGGTCGGTGCATGTTGCCAGCAAGGTCAGAGCACATTTGGGATTGTGAAGGACAAGGGCGGACGCACATGGGCTGAGGTCAAAGCGTGTTTTGGTAGGGTCCGAGCACATCTGGGCTGGGGTTGATGCTACTTGGAGCTGGGGTCTGTGCAACCGCACTGAGGTCGGTGCAGGTTAATGCACATGGCCGATGAGCCGGATGAAGGTCGACGCATGTTTGGGTAGGGCTGAGATGAAGGTCGATGCATGCTTTGAACAGGCTAAGGGAGGGTCGGTGCAGCTCTGGCCAAGGTCAATACAGGTTGGCCAAAGTCTGAGCATATGTTGGGCAGGGTCCGAGCACATTTGGCCTTGGAGAACAAGGGTCGATGCATATGGCCATTGGGCTGCAGAGAGAGTCGATGCTCATGGAAGATGTGTGAAGGGCAGGGTTGTTAGATGAGGTGTGCCGCTAGAGGGAAGTGAAAGTGCATCGGGCAGGAGGCTAAAGCTGTGCTGGGTAGGATGATGTGGGAGTGTACCGGTGGGGTGAAGACAGAGCCTGAGCATGTGTAAGTCAAGATTAAGCTGAAGGTGTGCCGGTGGGAGGCTTGATTTGGGGATGTAAGGGGCTTTCAAGTGTGCCGAGCAGGACCAAATGGAGTGTGCCAGATGAGAGGGCCAGGAGCGCACCGGGTGAGGGGTGTATCAGATAGAGGTAACCTGGAATGTGCCGGGCAAGGATAGATCAAGGGTGCACCGGGCAGAGGTTGGGTTGAAGGATCAATGCAGCTGGGGCAAAACCCACATAAGTGGGATAAGGTCTAAGAGGATGTCTCTAGCTTATGGAGTTCAGACGGAGGGTTTCAAATGGCAAGCTTTCAATTTTCTGCTATGCGGTTAAGTCCATGGTGTCACGCCCCGACGTGGAATATCGGGACGTACAGTCGGGAACGAGCTGGCAAGAGAGAGATCTATCTAAAATAATACACAATGCTACAAGATGGAAATACTAAATGATCATTAACCAACCACAACTGATACAATAACCTCAAATTCAACTTAATACAACTGGAATTACAACCACTAAAACTCAATAACATAACTGAAACTAAATGCTCTCCAAAACATAACTAAAAGTAAGATAACACACTGCTAACACACTAGAACTGACACACTCATGACATCACTCCTGCCTTCCCCGTCGGTAAGCTCGTCACCTGAAAAGCCTGGAAAGGGGGGAAAACACAACTATGAGCTGACGCTCAGTAGGAAATAACAGGCAATTTACGTGATTAACAAGTTAATTACATTTTCATATGCAATACTAAGAAAGAAAGAAATGACGATAACGATATAATGAAACAACGTAATAACAAGATCTTGCAAGGTCAAGAAATATGTGATGTCAAGAATTAACAAGATAACAAGTACAAGAATTTACAACAGGAGATATAACAAGAGAAAGTAGTAAAGAATTGGCCACAAGTAAGTAATATCAATTCATTCGCGATCAAGTAACAAGTAACAAGTAACAAGAGATGTTTGTCATAGACGCAACAAGCAAGCAAGTATTTCGGTGTAATGCCCCACCATGTCATTAGCATCCCATGGGCTCAGTAATTTTTCGGGCGCTCTCCCCAGGACCAGACCGGGCCCTTATGATGCGATGGCATTTATTTTTATGGGCCCAAAGTCCCACACGTCCAGACATTCAGTCAATTTTAATGGCCAATTAATCAGAGGAATTTCTGTCAAGAGTATGAGTCTTTAAGGACTAACATGTCCTTGGATTCCAGACAAAAACTCGGTTGATACGGTCACCTCGGTGCCGCTTTACAAGAACTGGACCAAACTCGGTCCACGGGGTCAAGAAAGAACGGCTGACAGTATACCGTTCAAGTGTGTAAGTAATCCATTCTACTGGAATAATAGGGACTAAAACAGCAACTTAACAATCAATTTAATCCTAATTACCAAGTTAATATATCAAGGATTATCCATTATCATTTGCATTAAACCAATTTGCCAAAGGATGATTCAAGATGATAAGGTAAAGGAATAAGCTCGTACATGAATGAAATAGCATGCATTAACAGAGATTTAGTTTCACCATTAACCACTAATTATGTGGGTTTCTATTTAACCATTGTATGAAGATGAAAAATGGCATGTTTTTACACTACGTTTGCATGTAGGGACCAATGTTAATTGAAATCAAAGGGGTACATGAATAGGTTACTGGTTCTTCAAGAATATACTTTTCAATTGGTCTAAGTTAAATGGGTCGATCCCCTAATGATCCGGATCGATCCTCGGGTCGAAGAACTACAAAAACTGGGTTTCTGGTACATGGGTCGACCCCTGGGGTCGACCCCTGTAAAAATGGGGTCTGCCAGTGAGATGGGTCGACCCCTGGGGTCGACCCCCACAAATCCTGTAGAATGGGTCGACCCCTAGGGTCGACCCCCACACTCTGGCTGTATGGGTCGACCCCAGGGGTCGACCCTTGCTGGGTGCTGGATGGGTCGACCCTTGGGGTCGACCCTCGGGCCTACCAGGGCTCCCAGAAAACGGGTCGACCCCAGGGGTCGACCCCTGCAAGAACAAAAACGGTTTAACCTCCGGAAAACGTATAAACTCACCCAATTGAGATCCAATTGAGTTGGGATCTTAACCACATGATCTAGGGTTATTAATATACATAATAGGGTCATAAAACAAGCGATTTGAAACACTAATTTTAACAGAAATCAATTAAATCTTAACCTATTCTATGATGAACACATAAAAACCTAATTCTTGACATGCTTCTACTAAATCATGAAATTCTCTCAATATACATAACGAAAATTGGTGTCAAAAGAAAGCTAACTTGATGCTGAATCCAACCATATATGATAAGCTATATATGGGTCAAGTTATCTAACTCAAAATCAGCCCGCAATCAAGCTCTAACTCAAAGGGTCACAATATAAATCAAGTTCTAGACATGCTCTCACTAAAAATCAAAATTCTCTAAGCATGCTAAATGAAAATTGGGGCTTTCTACGTTAAATGAAAGCTAACAACATGCTGATTACATCATATAAATTAATTAGAGTTTGGCCTGTTAAACCTACCTCAATCGAAGAGAGAACTTAAAACCTAGAATGAAGAACGAACTGGATCACCCTTCACAAAACCCACGATAGCTCTCTAGATACCTGATAAAAATTGGGACTTTCAGTCCCACTGGATAGATCTCGTCGAGAGGAACAAAATCATATATTCATGATCGAATTTTGGTTGAGAATTCCTACCTCAATTGAAGAAACAAAGAAGGAAGAAGGAAGCCGACGGCCTGCCGACACACCTCCACAAATCGAGCAAGATCTTCCTAGATCTGAAACTTCAGCGAACCCCACAGCCACCAAAAGAAACTAGACTCGAAGAGCTTTCTATCTATAGCTCACACATCTTCTGGAGAGTTCTGAGCTGGGAGAATTCGACGGAACAAGAGACGTGTTAAAAACGGCGCCGAAATGGTTGACTCAACCACACTCGGCCGGCTGCGTCTCCTAGGGTTAGGTTTGTGTCGAATTGATTGAGGGCTATTAATCCTTAGCTCATGGCCGTTCATTTGCCTCTGATTTGAGCTAATTTGGTTGAGTATTAAGTCCGAATTTTACGTTTTAAACTAAGGTTAGGTAAGGGTTAAAAAGTGTGCACTTTTGGGCTTAATCTCCAATTAGATCTAACCACGGATTTATAATGGCTTAATGCCAGAAGACAAAGTTGTTGTCTACATCGACCTTAACCTGTTTACTATTTTTATGGATTTTTATAAGGTAGTCGGATTTTCACTTATACTATTTCTAACGAATTAAATATTAATAAATCTGAAATTCAATTATTAATTCAATAAGAATTCAATTCTTAATTAATAAAAGCTTAATAAATATATTGGGCTCAATTAAATAATTCGGGGTCTTACACCCTCCCCTACTTAAAGAAATTTGGTCCTCCAAATTCACTGCACTAAAACTGAGAGTAGGGAATGAGATTGCTCACCTAGAATAGGTCGGGATACCGCTTCCGCATAGTCTCTTCAGACTCCCATGTAGCTTCTTCGGTCCCACGCCGACTCCACTGAATCTTGACCATCGGTATCGAACGATTCCGGAGTTGCTGTTGCTTCCGGTCTAGAATCTTGACAGGTCTTTCCTCATAGGTCAAATCTTCCTTCAGTTCAAAATCCACTTGCTGAATGATATGAGTGGGGTCGTACACATATTTCCGTAACATAGACACATGGAAAAGATTGTGTACGCCAGACAAATGCGGTGGTAAAGCCAGTCTGTATGCCATCTCTCCCACTCTATCTAGAATCTCGAATGGACCAATGTATCTCGGACTCAACTTGCCATGAATGCCAAATCTTCGGATCCCTCTCGAAGGAGAGACCTTCAAGAACACATGCTCGCCAACATGAAATTCCAATGCTCTTCTCCTGTTGTCGGCATAACTCTTCTGTCTGGATTAGGCTACTTGTAACTGGTCTCGGATAATACGGATGTTTTGTGAAAATTCTGAGACAAGATCCGGTCCAAGCCACTGTTTCTCACCTACCTCGTCCCAACACAACGGGGAACGACAACTCCTACCATACAATGCTTCGAAAGGAGCCATCTGTATACTGGATTGGTAACTATTGTTGTAGGCGAATTCAATTAATGCCAAATGCTCACTCCAATTACCACCGAAATCAATCATGCAAGCTCGCAGCATATCTTCCACTATCTTGTTGGTTCTTTCAGTCCGTCCATCTGTCTGCGGATGAAAAGCAGTACTGAAATTCAGACGAGTACCAAGAGACTCTTGCAGTCCCTTCCAGAAATGTGAAGTAAATCTGGGGTCTCGATCAGACACAATACTGACTGGAATACCATGGAGTCTCACCACTTCCTTCAAATACAAAGCAGCCAATACATCAATCGTCCACTTGGACTTAATTGGTAAGAAATGAGCTGACTTTGTCAATCGGTCGACAATCACCCATATCGCATCAAATCCACCACGAGTCTTAGGTAGACCCATAATGAAATCCATGCCAATGCTCTCCCACTTCCATTGGGGTATGTCGAGTGGTTTCAGTTTCCCTGCCGGTCTGAAATGTTCGGCCTTAACTTGTTGACATACCAAGCATCTACTCACAAAATCTGCAACTCCTCTTTTCATATTCGGCCACCAAAAGGATCTTTTCAAATCTCGGTACATCTTAGTGCCGCCAGGATGAATAGTATATCTGGATCTATGAGCTTCCTCAAGAATCTTGTTCTTTATTGCGGCTTCGTCAGGTACACAAGTTCTGCCCTTGAATAATAATCTTCCATCATCGGCCAACATGAAGTCAGGTCTGCTGCTCAAACTTCCCTTGATCTCTACCAACTCGGGATCATTATCTTGCAAGGACTTGATTTCCATCAACAATTCGGGCTTAAGTTGGATCTGAGCAATCATAATCCGATCATTGTCAATATTAAGATCCAGGCTGGACAATTGTTCCAGTAATCTCCATTCTTGTAACATGAGACTTGACAGTCTAGCTACCGACTTCCGGCTTAATGCATCTGCCACAACGTTACCCTTGCCAGGATGATACTCAATCGAGAAGTTGAAGTCTTTCAAATACTCCAACCATCTGCGCTGCCGCATATTGAGTTCTTCTGAGAAAATAAATATTTCAGACTCTTATGATCTGAAAACACCGTGAAGGTTTCTCCATACAAGTAGTGCCTCCAAATCTTTAAAGCAAACACGACTGCTGCCAGTTCTAAATCATGAACAAGATAATTCTCTTCGTGCTTCCTTAACTGCCTAGAAGAATAGGCAATCACCTTCCCATGCTGCATGAGCACACAGCCTAAGCCAATACCTGATGCATCAGTATATACGACAAATCCTCCTTCACCAGAAGGTAAAGCCAATACAGGTGCAGTAGTCAAACACTCCTTCAAAGTCTGAAAGCTTCGCTGACAATCTTCGGACCAATTAAACTTGTTCTCCTTGCGGGTTAATCTTGTCATAGGTACCGCAATCTTAGAGAAATCCTGGATAAATCTTCGGTAATAGCCTGCCAGGCCTAAGAAACTTCTAACTTCTGTCACACTGGTAGGCTGTTCCCAATTCTTCACTGCCTCAACCTTCGAAGGATCAATAGAAATACTGTCCTTCGTAATGATATGTCCGAGAAAGGACACCTCTTGTAGCCAGAATTCACACTTACTGAACTTGGCATAAAGTTGATGATCTCTCAATAACTGCAATGCCATCCTCAGATGTTCAGCATGCTCCACTTCACTCTTGGAATAGATCAAGATGTCATCAATAAAGACCACGACCCATTGATCAAGATAGGGCCGAAATGCATTGTTCATCAGCTGCATGAAAGCTGCTGGAGCATTCGTTAGACCAAAAGGCATAACGACAAATTCAAAATGACCATACCTGCTGCGGAAAGCTGATTTATAGATATCCTCTTCCTTAATCCGCAACTGGTGATATCCAGATCGAAGATCGATCTTAGAGAAATATTGAGCTCCCGCTATCTGGTCAAATAACTCATCAATCCTCGGCAATGGATATTTGTTCTTGACAGTCTGCTGGTTTATTTGCCGATAATCAATGCACAACCTCATCGAACCATCTTTCTTCCTGACGAATAATACAGGGGCTCCCCACGGAGAAGTACTAGGACGAATGAAGCCCTTCTCAAATAATTCCATCAACTGTTGCTTTAACTCTCTCAGTTCCGCAGGAGACATACGATAAGGAGCCTTAGAAATAGGAGATGTGCCAAGAATAAGATCAATAGAAAAGATAACTTCCCGCTCAGGCGGAAGTCCTGGTAGTTCTTCTGGAAAGATATCAGGAAAATCTCGTACAACAGAAATGTCCTTAATCTCCATCTGCTGCTCAGGGGTTGCACAGACAAAGGCTAGAAAAGCCTCACATCCACGTCTCATCAGCTTATCAGCTCGAAGAGCCGAAATAAGTGACACAGAGTTGTGATGTTTAACACCCACAAAGGAAAGTCTCGGGTGCCTAGTAAAAGACACTGAGCTAGAACTGCAGTGAACACTAGCCTCATATCGAGCCAACCAATCTGCTCTTAGGATTACATCATAATCCTTCATATCCATGCAGACTAAATCTACTGGTAAGTTCTGTTCACCAATCATAACCGTACTAGAGGGATAGAAATACTGGATTGCTGATCTAGTACCAATAGGGGTTGATATTTCCAACGGAGAATTCATCAAAACAGGTTCCATAGCTAAAGACTTAGCAAATCTCTGAGAAATAAAGGAATGTGTTGCACCAGTATCGAAAAGAACAAATGCTGGCTTGTCGAGTATAATAAGTGTACCTTCGACGAGTCCACCATCCTCGGTTATTCCCGCTTCCTCAGCATGCAGAGCTTGGAGCTTGCCTTGTGGTTTCTTGAAGACTTGCGATTTTGCTGGGGTAGCCTGCTCAGACATACGAGGGCAATCAGAGATACTGTGCTCCTTGCTTCCACATCGTAGGCATGCGCCTAGCTTGGGCCAGCAATCCTCCACCCTGTGGCCAGGATTATTACAAAACTTGCAAACGCCCATGTATGGAATAATAGGGCCAGGCTTCTTATCTTCATGCTTCGGCATCTTTCCCTTCCATGATCCTGCTCCGGTCCATGAACTCGACCCACTCGCGGGCCTCTTCTTGATATACCCGGGTTTGACACTCCCGGAACCCGTAGGTCGTTCCTTCTTCATGCCTGTGCCACGGATCCTCTCCGTCATCTCAAGAGTATCCTCCAGGACTTGTGCTTTTCTTACCATCTCGGAATAAGTGGAAATCTCCAACGGTGCCAGTTGATTAATATAATGTAGCTTCAGACCATTGAGAAAACGCTTCGCCTTCATTTTCTCGGTGGAAATAAGATGTGTAGCATAACGAGAAAGCCGTGCAAATTGAGCCTCATACTCTGCCACGGACAACCCTCGCTGTTTCAGGGCCGCGAACTCCGTCGCTTTCTTCTCTTGCACTCTATCAGAAAAATACTTGTTGTTAAAGAATTCCTCAAACTCTTCCCACGTAACCTGCCGGTCACCGAGAGTCGCCTTGATAGAATCCCACCAAGTACGTGCATCACGTTCCAGTTGAAATGTGGACAAAAGGACACGCTCCTGGTTGGTGCATTGCATAACTTCAAAGATTCTCCCCATCTCATCTAGCCAGTGCTCGGCTTGATCGGGGTCGGTCGAACCAGCGAATCTAGGCGGATTCATCCCGCGGAAATTTCGGTATAAATCACCGGTGCCATGCTGTGCTGCTCCTGCCTGAGCTACCTATTTAAGGGCCTGAGTAAGGCCTTGAACAGTGCGCTGCAGGTTCCTCCATTCAGCGCGATCAGCTGCCATCTACACGAGAAATAGATTACTTAGGTTTAATCAAGATAAATAATTACACGATTAAGAAACGAACGTAACCCAAGTTTCTACCCATTCTCACCAGGTCAGGTCCTAGACTTTTACAAGGTTAGGGATCTAATGCACCTAGACACAACCAAAAACTCGGTACCTGGCGGAGATAATCGATCCGAAGACCACTCGCGCAAGTATTCGACCTTCCCGATAGGCGTAGCCTAACGTTCGGACAGCACCTTTTGATATACCGGTTATTGGGATGCAATGCGAGAAAACCTAAACTTAGGAAACCTAGGAATGTGAAACCGAGGGCTCTGATACCAACTAAACTGTCACGCCCCGACGTGGAATATCGGGACGTACAGTCGGGAACGAGCTGGCAAGAGAGAGATCTATCTAAAATAATACACAATGCTACAAGATGGAAATACTAAATGATCATTAACCAACCACAACTGATACAATAACCTCAAATTCAACTTAATACAACTGGAATTACAACCACTAAAACTCAATAACATAACTGAAACTAAATGCTCTCCAAAATACAACTAAAAGTAAGATAACACACTGCTAACACACTAGAACTGACACACTCATGACATCACTCCTGCCCTTCCCCGTCGGTAAGCGCGTCACCTGAAAAGCCTGGAAAGGGGGGAAAACATAACTATGAGCTGACGCTCAGTAGGAAATAACAGGCAATTTACGTGATTAACAAGTTAATTAAATTTTCATATGCAATACTAAGAAAAAAATAACGATATAATGAAACAACGTAATAACAAGATCTTGCAAGGTCAAGAAATATGTGATGTCAAGAATTAACAAGATAACAAGTACAAGAATTTACAACAGGAGATATAACAAGAGAAAGTAGTAAAGAATTGGCCACAAGTAAGTAATATCAATTCATTCGCGATCAAGTAACAAGTAACAAGTAACAAGAGATGTTTGTCATAGACGCAACAAGCAAGCAAGTATTTCGGTGTAATACCCCACCATGTCATTAGCATCCCATGGGCTCAGTAAATTTTCGGGCGCTCTCCCCAGGACCAGACCGGGCCCTTATGATGCGATGGCATTTATTTTTATGGGCCCAAAGTCCCACACGTCCAGACATTCAGTCAATTTTAATGGCCAATTAATCAGAGGAATTTCTGTCAAGAGTATGAGTCTTTAAGGACTAACATGTCCTTGGATTCCAGACAAAAACTCGGTTGATATGGTCACCTCGGTGCCGCTTTACAAGAATTGGACCAAACTCGGTCCACGGGGTCAAGAAAGAACGGCTGACAGTATACCGTGCAAGTGTGTAAGTAATCCATTCTACTGGAATAATAGGGACTAAAACAACAACTTAACAATCAATTTAATCCTAATTACCAAGTTAATATATCAAGGATTATCCATTATCATTTGCATTAAACCAATTTGCCAAAGGATGATTCAAGATGATAAGGTAAAGGAACAAGCTCGTACAGAAATGAAATAGCATGCATTAACAGAGATTTAGTTTCACCATTAACCACTAATTATGTGGGTTTCTATTTAACCATTGTATGAAGATGATAAATGGCATGTTTTTACACTACGTTTGCATGTAGGGACCAATGTTATTTGAAATCAAAGGGGTACATGAATAGGTTACTGGCTCTTCAAGAATATACTTTTCAATTGGTCTAAGTTAAATGGGTCGATCCCCTAATGATCCGGATCGATCCTCGGGTCGAAGAACTACAAAAACTGGGTTTCTGGTACATGGGTCGACCCCTGGGGTCGACCCCTGTAAAAATGGGGTCTGCCAGTGAGATAGGTCGACCCCTGAATCCTGCAGAATGGGTCGACCCCTGGGGTCGACCCCCACACTCTGGCTGTATGGGTCGACCCCAGGGGTCGACCCTCGGGCCTGCCAGGGCTCCCAGAAAACGGGTCGACCCCAGGGGTCGACCCCTGCAAGAACAAAAACGGTTTAACCTCCAGAAAACGTATAAACTCACCCAATTGAGATCCAATTGAGTTGGGATCTTAACCACATGATCTAGGGTTATTAATATACATAATAGGGTCATAAAACAAGCGATTTGAAACACTAATTTCAACAGAAATCAATTAAATCTTAACCTATTCTATGATGAACACATAAAAACCTAATTCTTGACATGCTTCTACTAAATCATGAAATTCTCTCAATATACATAACAAAAATTGGGGCTTCTTATGTCAAAAGAAAGCAAACTTGATGTTGAATCCAACCATATATGATAAGCTATATATGGGTCAAGTTATCTAACTCAAAATCAGCCCGCAATCAAGCTCTAACTCAAAGGGTCACAATATAAATCAAGTTCTAGACATGCTCTCACTAAAAATCAAAATTCTCTAAGCATGCTAAATGAAAATTGAGACTTTCTACGTTAAATGAAAGCTAAGAACATGCTGATTACATCATATAAATTAATTAGAGTTTGCCCTGTTAAACCTACCTCAATCGAAGAGAGAACTTAAAACCTAGAATGAAGAACGAACTGGATCACCCTTCACAAAACCCACGATAGCTCTCTAGATACCTGATAAAAATTGGGGATTTCAGTCCCACTGGATAGATATCGTCGAGAGGAACAAAATCATATATTCATGATCGAATTTTGGTTGAGAATTCCTACCTCAATTGAAGAAACAAAGAAGGAAGAAGGAAGCCGACGGCCTGCCGACACACCTCCACAAATTGAGCAAGATCTTCCTAGATCTGAAACTTCAGTGAACCCCACAGCCACCAAAAGAAACTAGACTCGAAGAGCTTTCTATCTATAGCTCACACATCTTCTGGAGAGTTCTAAGCTGGGAGAATTCGACGGAACTAGAGACGTGTGAAAAATGGCGCCGAAATGGTTGACTCAACCACACTCGGCCGGCTGCGCCTCCTAGGGTTAGGTTTGTGTCGAATTGATTGAGGGCTATTAATCCTTAGCTCATGGCCGTTCATTTGCCTCTGATTTGAGCTAATTTGGTTGAGTATTAAGCCCGAATTTTACGTTTTAAACTAAGGTTAGGTAAGGGTTAAAAAGTGTGCACTTTTGGGCTTCATCTCCAATTAGATCTAACCACGGATTTATAATAGCTTAATGCCAGAAGACAAAGTTGTTGTCTACATCGACCTTAACCTGTTTACTATTTTTATGAATTTTTATAAGGTAGTCGGATTTTCACTTATACTATTTCTAACGAATTAAATATTAATAAATCCGAAATTTAATTATTAATTCAATAAGAATTCAATTCTTAATTAATAAAAGCTTAATAAATATATTAGGCTCAATTAAATAATTCGGGGTCTTACACATGGTCATATTCAGCAGTCCAGTTCTTTGAGCCTTGCATGGTTCCCCCATCTTGGTTGGAATGTTTTATTATTACTTATTTCATTTATTTGTTGCTTCCTTTTGTCCTTTAACATATTGTTATTTCTGACGAAAATTCGACAGCATCTCCCCTTGACCCGGATGTTAAGGGAGTGAAAGGGGAATACGCCCACAAGGAGTGTCATGACCCAAAAATTCGAGGTGTGGGCCAAGGCAACAACACCTTTGAGAAAACTCCGAAAAACTAGGAGTAAGCGACGGACGAGAAACACTTGGCTGACACAAGTTACAGGTGCACCGGGCAAGCAATAACTAGGGTGTGCCGGGTTGGACTGGCCAGGGGTGTGCCGGATAGGGCATGGCCAAGGTGTGCCGGGCAGGAGGCAGCTAGGGTGTGCCAGCAGGGTACGGCCAGGGAGTGCGCCGGACGATAGGGTCAAGGGGAGAGTGTACCGGCCAAAGCATGAAGGGTGCACCGGACAGCCTGGGGAGGAAGGGTGTGTGCCGGATGAGAGGGCTAGGGAGTATGCGTCAAGAGTGCACCGGGCTGAGACAGGTGGGAGTGTGCCGGTGGGAGACCTAGGTAGGTGTGTGTACACCATTGATTTTGAAAAGAAGGCAGGGGATTCTAACAAACCCGTATGGAAGAAGGAGGGGTGATTATGCTATAGGAAACCATTAAAAGGAGGAGGAGGCCAGCCCTATACTACCAAGCCAGAAACACCACCTACCGGACTGGACAGACCAGTGTCATGAGGGGGGAATAGGTAAAACGAGAGTTAGAAGGTTGGGGGAGAATGTAAACCACAGTCCAACGGCAAAGGAGGAAAATAGTAAGAACAAGAACATGAGGCAAAACCAAAAAGACATTTCATTCATAAAGAACAAACAGACAAAAGATCATAGCCCAAGGGGGCAAATACAATACAATGCATTCGAAGGAAGGTCGGAGGAGTAACAAGAAAGAAGAAAGAAAAGAAAACAGACTGGAGAGAGGGCTGGAATGAAGAAGGGCAACGGTTCCCTTCTCTATTCCTCCCTCTCCCTCTACATTCAGCACGATCTCTCTTTCTCCTCTCTACTATCCTCTACCTTCTTCTTCTCTTCTGTGTTACTCTCTTCGTGTTCACTTCTTCTCTCCTGTGTTGCTCTCTTTGCCCCCTTTTTCTTCTTCGTGAGGGGTTCTTATAGGCCTGGCATTGACGGGGGGACCCCATGATGGCACTTCCATCCGAGGTTGACTCCGGTCCCATCTTTGTTAGCCTGGAGTCATCGTGGCTGAATCAGGAGATGACACCATGGCACAGTGTTAGCTAACATTGAGGTGGCCGAGCTGCGTGCCAAGGGCCCCACCTAATGACCGTTGTGTTTTTTGCCGGCTTGTGCCGGTCCGAGGGTAGCAGCGCTGTGCCGGAGTGAGCTGGATCAACGCTGCACCGGATGAACCGTCTGGCAAGGTGTGCCACTGGAAGGATGTGAAGGTTGTGCCATTGGAAAAGCACAGCAAGTGTGCCGCTGAGGGGCGTTCGGTAGTGTGCTGCTGAGGGGACTCCGGGAGTGTGTCGGGTGAAGCCTCTTGAAGGTGTGCCGGCTAAGGACACTCGCGGGGTGTGCCGGTGGAGGCCCCTGGGGGATGTGCTGCTGGAGGCATTTGAGGAGAGTGCCGCTAAAAGGCTTGAGGAGTGTGCTGCTGAAAGGGAACCGCCAGTGTGCCGTTGGAGGGTTTGCTTGGGTGTGCCGCTGGAGGGCATGAAAAGCTGTTGTGTCGCTGGAAGGGGCATATTAAGTGTGCCGTTGGCAAAGGCACAAGGGGTGTGCCTTTAAAGGCGTTGATCCTTTCTTCAGAGACTCAGGACTGGGTACTTCTTTGGGACATTCTTCACCACTAGGGACCCGAGGGTGGGCCCATAGCAGTGTATACATTCAGGTGTGTTTCCTGTGTTTTTCTTTGCCATTTAGTGCGCCCGTGCAAATGTGAGGATTTTCTGGACTGTAGTATTCTTCAGAGCCCTGGATAGCCAGTCTCCCCAGGTCTTCTCTCTTTAGCTCTGACACCAAGGCGGGACCTAAGTAGGACATATGGACGTGTAATTTTCTATGTCCACAAATGCCCCCCACCCACGGGTAGCGCGGGCGAAGGATGAGCCGAGAGGTGTTCGTGGGTGTATCTGCGTAATAAACGTACATTATTGCATACATATATATACATACATATATATATATATATATATATATATATCACATATATATATATAATGTGAATATTATTATATTTATCATTTCTTCATTCTTTATTATTATTATTATTTATTTTTTCTTCTTTTTTTCTTTCTTTTCATTCTTCTTTTTTCTTCTTCTTCTCTTCTTTTTTTTCTCTTTTCTTCTCTCTTTTTTTTCTTTTTCTTTTTCCTTCTTTTTTCTTTCTTTCCTTCTTTTCTTCCCCTTTTCTTTTTTCTTCTTCTTTTTTTAAGTCCCTATAAAAGGGGGGTGGGAGAGTTCCGTTCGAACTCCCCCCTTCATTTCAAAACTCCCCTTCTCCCTCTCTCTCTCTCTATCTGTCTCTTCGGCTCCTTCGTCTCCCTTCCCCTCTTCTCTCTTCTCCTTCACCGCCGCTGCTCACCACCGTCGTCGGTGCCAAGGGTGAGAACGCCACCGTGGTGGGGCTCTTCTCCCTTCCCTTCTCTCTTCTTTCTCCCTTACTCTCCACCTCTTCTTTTCTTCTCTTCCTCTCCTCCTTTCTCTTTCACTCGGAGGACGACGGAGCCCTAGGCTCCTTTCTTCTTTTTCTCCCTTCTCCTTTGCTTCTTCTTCTTTTCTTCGTCTCTTCTTCTTCTCCTTCGGCAGAGCGATGTCGGGTGCGTCGGCGGGAGTGCTCCGGGGTGTGCCGGAGGGAATAGGGGCACAGAGTGTACCAGTGGATGAGGCACGGGGTGTGTTGATGGAAGGAGGCACGGAGTGTGCCGGGGAATCAAGGGCACGAGTGTACCGGTGGAGTGAGGCACGGAGTGTGTCGGTGGGACGGGGGCACAAGGTGTGCCGGGGTAGAGTGGGGCACGAGTGTGCCGGGTAAGGGGGCACGAGTGTGCCGGGGTGAAGGCGCTAGGCAGTGTGCCAGGTGAGCGCCCCGGGGGGGTGTGCCGGGTAAGGGTACTAGCAGGGTATACCGGCGCAGGGTGGTCAACTCGAACCGAAGGAACATCCGGTGTTGCCCTTGGGGCACACCGTGATTTTATTGGGGCCGTCACTTCTTGTGGACTAGCACCCGTGTCTTCCCCTTACGCCTCCGGCCTAGGGGAGACTCTGCCAAAATTTTGTCAGAATCTTTTGGCATTTGCATATTTTAATTGTAATGTAGCCTTTTAGAGTCCTTTTCCCCTTTGTTCTTTGGTCAGGTCTTATTCTGACTCTAATTCTTTTGCACCTTGCAGATAAATGGCTACTCCTAGTGGTTCTTCTGCATCTGCTGCCGCCAGTGTCAAATCTGCTCTCTCACTGGCCGTCCCTACCATTACATGGTATAATGTGGAGGACCTTGACCGGGAACACGCCGAGGTGGCAAAGCTGGCCGAATCATCAGATTCTGAGATCGACACCATGGACTTCAGCCGTGCTGCACTAACCGATGGTGGTATCACATTTGACCAAACTGGTGACTATCGGAGGGATCATCCTAAGGACAAGCACCTCCTTCGCTTCTTGAAGCACCTCCGCCGCCAGGACAGGAGAGACTTCAGAATAATACGGGGAGCTGAGCACGCCATCTTATAGTCCCGGGACAGCTTGCTATACAGCGTTCGCCAGAGTATACCAATGTATTTGGTGGGCGAACCGAGGGAGTGGAACCCTGTGCTAGGACTGGAGGCAGTGACACCCGTGGAAGGCAAGTTGGTACGGGCGTCGAAGTTTACCCCTGCCCGTTGGGATAATGCTGCAGGGCGGGTACAAAAGGAGCAGCCCCGCTTCGGCTTGTTTCTGGCGCCGCTGAAGTGGGGGTACCGAGAGGAGCCCTACCTTCTGGACTGCCTGGCCATCCGCTTCAAGCATGAGCTCGCCTTGGGCTGGTTCGGGGAGCTTAAAGTCAAGGACACACACACCTTTTAGGAAGGAGCAGTGGAGTTTACCGAATATGTGCTGTTCAACTATACTCCCCTGCTTATTTGGGCCGGCGTCTACCACAGCGTTTATGCCTCCCTATATAGCTACCCAATTTCCAAAGGCCTCTGCTGTGGGATGATCGAGGTCTTCAACGTTGAACTGAACACCTTTTATACCGTAGAAGGGGAGACCTCACTGGATTTATGGAGTCTTCACTAGCTAAGCGGCCTGCCTATTGATGGAGAGCCGTATGAAGAAGTATGCCTCTCCAACCTTCTCAAGGACCAGACAGACGGGGACATCATTTATGAACTCGGATATTCTTACCGATTCCTCATGAAGGCGTACCGAGAATTGTACCAATCATCCCATGGCGGGAAGCAGCCTCCCCGTGGGGACCGCAAGAGGGTCCGCTTGAGCTTGTGGCTGAAGTACTTTTTCGACGGGCCGAAGAAATACGAAGACTTCCCCTGTGTCGGCGCTGCTGTGGTCTGGAAGAAGCGTAGCAAGAGCAGGGCTGAGGTGAAGGTCCCAACTTCAAAGGGGTGTTTGAGTGGTGCTAACCTGGCAGGGGTTGATCCGATGACGCACTGTGCAACTTTCCTCACATACTGGCTCTGTTCTTTTGCTTTGCCATACGGGGATGAGACCGTCATTCGGCCAGACGCCATCTACCCTGCTTGCCAAATGGCATGGGGGATTAAGCTGTCATTGTGCCCAACCGCACTATGCCTGATATACAAGACGCTGGGGGACGTTAGTGCACACCAACTCCCGCGCCAGGCCTGGTTCATCAGCCAACTGCACTTCTTCAATGTCTGGGTCTGCTCCTTATTCCCCGAGTACGCTCCACGTACTATACGGTCTTGGGGGTTGTTTTCGCGTATGCTGGAGTTTGCCAACGTGGTGGCGGGCTCGACAACGTTACAGCTATTCAATATCCGGGGAAGACTTACAACAGATCCCCAGGACTTACTGAGCAACATTCACTTCTGGACTCTAGCCGCCCATTCTAGCCCTTTGGTAAACAGCAAGAGGGAATGCCGGGATGACTAGGTGGAGAAGTACCCTCACCTAATCAGCCAGCAGACCATGGTTCGACCATTGATAGAGCCGGAGCTTCACGACTGGGCGTTGTCTATCCGCCTGAGCGTGCTGGTCTTCAGGAAGGGGGACACCTTGCTGCTGGAACCCTATTACCCTTTTCACTTTGGGCATAATTTTGGGTATGACCAATATATCCTTGCGTACAGCACACAGTTTACTTTGCCTGTACGGAGTCTTCGGGGCAGCCCGACTGCTGAGCACGCCCGAAGCTAGTGGGATTACTTTCATCGGACCGACGAGTCCGTGTTCAGAGTGCCGACGCCCGGACGAGTTCCACGGGTGACGGTGGACTACATCAAGTAGTGGAATGCCCGGACAGGCTTCTATCGGTTGTGCAGGACTGACTGCTGGGACGGTGCCAAAAGGAAGTTATTGAGTAAACAGTCGGCAACCGTCCTTGACATTGATCCGGAGCATCTGCTCCGACTGAAACATGGCAAGGAAAGGGAGGTGGCCGCATACTTGGCTGCCCGCAAGGAAGCCCAGGAGGCCAGGCCATCGCCCCAGATTAAGATGCCACCTATGGCCAAGGATGAGTTCAAGAAGACTCTCGTGCATCTGTGCAAGATCGGGGCAGACCGTCTGGATCTCATCAACTACCCCTTCCCGATAGAAGAAGAAGGCACACCAGCTCGCACCTGGCGCCTGGAGACGGACCCGGCGTGCCCCTATCGCACCTTCTTGAGGAGAGAGGAGCGAAGGCCAGAAAGTTACAAGGAAACCACATGGCTGTATGTTCTTTTCTGAGTGCATGGGCTAAAGGTGGAGGAGCCAATAGCCATCATCCTGGATAAGCGTCTGAACATTTCTTTCCATTATGCCGACGGGGGGGCATGGACCACTTCAGCCTCTACTGCCTCCTCGCCTTCAAGCAGCATGCGGATCTGGCTCATCTCGCAGACCGCTGTGTGAAGATCGGGGAGGTTCTCCGGTTGGTCCGAGAGGCGGCCCGTCGGGACAAAGAGTCATCCCTGACTTACTGGCCGTTAAGTCTATGATTATACACCGGCCGTCATGGTATGATGCCCCTTTGTCTCTGCCCTCCTTTGTCATGTTCCTTTATAATGATGGTTCATTAATTGATTGATTTTTTTTATGACAGATCACCCCTCCAACACCCAATTGGTGCAATACAGGAACCTTCTTTGTTTGGTTCAGAAGCCTTCTTACTTTGACGCGGCAGAGCCGGCTCCCACCACGGCTCTTCTACCGAAGGCCAAGAAATGATCCCGGGTGAAATCGCCTGTGAAGGAGGCGTTGGCTATTGCTAAGGTAGCAGAGAGGCAGAAGGCAAAGTGGAGGAAGATGGAGGCTACACCTGCCTCGGTGGTCATCCCTCTGATTCCCCTACCCCCATCTTTCGAAGAATTCATTGCTGCTCGGGCGGAACCGATCCGGCCTGCAGGTTAGGCCTTCTAGTCCTTGAAGCTCTTCAAAGCTTGTTCACATATGAAGAGGGACCCTTTTGTAACATATGTGTGTCTTTGTCTCAGCCATCGTGGAGAAGTCTGCGTCCATTTCTATTCCTGGCGTGGGTAAGGCCAGGGTTCATGGGGCAGTGCAACCCGTTGAGGAGACTTTCTTCGAACCAACCCCTGCTGCAGAAGTCGACGGAGGTATTTCTCTTTGTCATCTTGGTCAATATTTCTTCATTTCTTCTGACTCTACGGGCCCAGCTTAATTCAAATCATTCTTCACTCGGCATGTGCCAGTGTAGCAGCCACTCGGCCGAAGGTGGTCCGCTAAGTGCGATCGTTCGAGCAAACATATGTAAGGGGGAGGGGGGCGAAGGCCCCGAAAGTCGCGGCTGGCGAGCCCGCGTGACGATGTGCCAACCACGGATTTTGATGCTGGAGCTCCTTTGGCGGCAAAAGAGGTGCCCTCCCGGACTAAGTCTTCATCGGATGAAAAGGTAGATTACGGTTATTCCTCTGACGAGGTACTTTCAAGCGAAGGCATACCCGAGGAGTCTGGACTTCAAGTACCCGCTTGGAAAGCCCCGGTATTATTTGCTTCTCTAAGCCTGGTGGAGCAGACACTTGTAAGTGTGGACTTGTTTATTCGGGCTCTTCTCGAGGCCTCCAACTAATCTCTTTGCTGTTGTCGCTTTTGGACTTAACAGGGATGAGTCTCGCTAGGAGATATAGAAACCCATGTCCCGGGTTCAGCAGTCGTCAGACAGGAGAAGACCACTGCGGCTTTGGTCAAGTTGGCGTCCATAGTAGAGGCCTTGTGGCAGGAGGAGGCCGCAACAAGTTCGGATGCCCCCGCCCCGGCAGTCGAGGTGCCGTCACAGGAAGAGGCGACAGTGGCCATGAGTATATGCTTTCTTCTTCTCCCTTTCTGATTTTCTCATGGGCCTGTTGATTTATTTAAGCTAGATAAGATCACACCTCCCAACGGGTCGCGAGACTCCTACTCCGGCAGCCGAAGCCCTGGAAGAGGGAGAGATACCGCCAGAGATCGAGACCCGAGAGGAGATGGTGCCCGAAGCCGAAATTCGGGAAGAGGGAGAAATTGCGTCAGAGAGCAGCATCGTGCCGATGGTTGAGGTAAGCATGGGGGCCACTTGGCTCCTTTGAAAGTTCAGTAATTCACTTCACATAGTGAGTGGTTGACCTCACTTTGCATGGCCAGATAATGACAACGCCTCGAAGAGCGCCTGCTGCCCGAGCTCATAAAGCCGTCCCCAGGTGGAGCTCATCCTTTGGTCTACGGGCGGCACGAAGGCTGAAATTACTTCTGGGACCGGAGGCGGAATCCTTGGCATCTCTCCTGCGAATGGGAGCCATCCCGCGGCTCGTGATTCCACTTCCGCCTCTCCCGAAGTCAGTCGTACCAGAAGAAGCCCGACTCTTGGGGAAGATATTGGCAAGCATCAGCGTGCTTTCGAGGGAGACTCGGGTAGGGGAGGTGGCAGGCCCTTCAGGAGCAGTATCGGGCCTGGCTTTGCTTGACACCCTTCCTCAGCTGAGGTCGTGACTCTTGACCTCCCGGTCTGCTAGGCGGAGGCAGAAGCAAGTTCGTCCGCAGCGGTGTTAGATTCGGTCCCTGCGGCCGTTCACTCTTCAGACGAAACCGTGGCTCTGGTCCCGACAGTGCAGGAGTGATTATCGGACGTGGGCCTCACCCAGCTAGTGGGTATGGAGCATCCGCTCATCATGGCGGCGTCGAGTGCTTCTGTTGCAGTCTCACCTTCGCCCCTTGCAGTGATCGGCCAGGACCTGTCCTCCGAGCCTGAAAGGTCTCTGAAGTCCTATGATCAATGACACCCAAGAGGGGGGGTGAATTGGGTGATTACAGATTTTAATAAACTTTTACCTGATTTAAAACACGTATTAAGAACAAGCAACAAACAAGTAGAGATCTGATGGATAACAAAAAGAATCTAGCTAAATCAACCCCTACAACAGTTCTTTGGTACCAGACGGAGTCCAAGAATCTGAAGATTCTCTCACATAAGGTATTTTCCTTCCGACAGGACTAACCTTGTCGATCAGAAGCTACCTTTTGATATACCAGAGATCTCCCGTAAGAGGTTAATAAAACTAGATCCAAACAAGAAAACTAGATGATGATACAATATGCAAAAGATCTAGAGCAGAATGGAGGTAGAAGATAAGGAGCAAATCACACAGAAGATCACGATTTTTTGGTGGTTCGGATGCAACAACTGCAACCTACGTCCACCCCTCACCGACTGTGAGGATTCACACACTATCTTGTAGAAGGTTACAAGATCAAAGCACACACACACACTCGTGTGAGTTGAGAACTCCCACAAAGGTGCACAAGCACCGAATCACAAAGAACCGTGAAGAACAAAGAGATTACTTACACACACACACACACACACACACACACACACACACACACACACACACACACACACACACACACACACACACACACACACACACACACACAGACACACACACAGATCTGCGTAGATCCACACACACAAGTGTTTCAATATTACAAGAACACACAAATAAAGCTCAGCAAGAGTGGAATGAAAAGATAGAAAATGAAGACACAGATTCAAGCTCCCCCTTAGTGGATGAGGATGGTATTGGATGAAGCTAGCTCCCAGTTTGATCTTCACTTGAATGGCCTGTAAATTATCTTGAGAAGCTTGCACTTGGATGAAGAACTTCTTGCACGAAGCATTGTTCACGGAGCTACAGTGCACCCCTCCTTCTCCTTGATGGCCTCCCTTGTTCTTGCTTCAATCACTTAGGTTTTTGACCCCAATGAGATTATTTATAGAACTTAGGTGGTCAAGAGACATGCCACAGACCAGATCCACAAATCATGGTGAATCTGGTGACTTTTGGATTAAACAAACCCAATGAAGAGGGCTTCCCACGTTGTAGAAAACAAAGTCAAAATAGGCTGCATCGAGACTGGCAGTCGACAGGTATATGGGGCGGTCGACTGGAATTTTACATGAATATGACTTTTTAGTTCTGGGAAAACCGATCGACCGCTGCTGACTGGCGGTCGACCGCTGGCTGGGATTCCTGCAAAAATCAAAGAGGTTAGCCAATGCAATATAATACATGAACGAAACAGTTTATGGGTACCTTGTTCCAATCAAGGTGAGTGGGTTTAAGCTTAGCTTGGGTGGTTTAGAAACTAAGATTGATTTATGCATTTGGAAGAGATTAAGCATTTAAACATTGCATGATGACATTAGGCTTTAAATGCGTATGAAGGTCGAACTTGATTGTTAATAGATAGCACGTGAGAAAACCCATAATCTGGGTTTTGTTATCATCAAAATCACCTGGATATACTCAACAATCTCCCCCTTTTTGATGATGACAAAATTGAAGGGGTTTTGAAATACATGAATGTGCCTTTGAGCAATGTTTGAAAATGGAGATCAAAGTTAAAAATCACAGCATTTCACTCACATCCCATTAAGCCAGCGAATGCAAACCATTCAACACTTTATTTGCCGAGTAGAAAAGAAATGAGATACAAGAGCCAACCATTTGAGATCAAGCACCAGTTGCATTCAATTCGTCATTCCATTACAAGGTACATTAATGCGAGAGTGCATGCACGACTCTAGACTCAAGAGACTAAACAAATGCATAAAAATAGAATAGACTCATGATCCTCACATGATCAAACATGCAAACACACAACCACACACTGACATACATAAATATATATAGCATGCACTACTACTACTTCTCCCCCTTTGGCATCATCAAAAAGGGGTATGATAGACGAAGGGGGACCCAAAATGACACAAGACCAAAGTTCAGCAATCTAGAGGGAGAAAAAAGGAAAAATCCTCAAGGTGCATCTACAGGAGGCTGATCCTCAGGAGGCTGATCCTCTGGAGAAGGAGACTGGTATCCAAGGCGACGGCGGATGTCGTCAAGATAATGAACTTGAGTGTGAAGAGTATCTCGAATACGGCCAATGGAAAGGTCACGAGTCGCATCACGGCGAGCCATGCCAAGAAGTGTCATGTTCATTATGTGGAAGCACTGGCTAGAATCAGCAACACTGTCGGTGAGGCTAGTCATATGAGTGGAAAGTGTGGCCATTTGAGTGGAGAGGGAATCCAGAGCAGTGGAGAAGGAATCTATGCGACCTGACATGGTGTCAATCACATTGTCCATAGTGTCAATGTGATCCTCGAGGGTAGAAAGTCGATCCCCAAAAGTATCCACACGTGTCTCTAGCCCAGTAAACAGCCTGTCAAAAACCTCAGTCTACCCAAGAAGGCTGTGTGGCCCCCTAAGTGGAGGACTCTCCATGATGAAACTGAGGTGGAGGAGGCATCTCCAGATCCATATGATGCGGTGAGGGTGGAGGAGACAGCTCCTCGGCCTGTACTGGAGGGGGAACATCCCCTTGATCCTACTGCGGTTCTTATTCCTGCTCTTCCTCACTATCAAATTCGTCTCCATATGTAGGCACATCCCGACGTAACTCACCATCGGAACCATAGTAATATCCCATATCAGTGAAGATCTTATGCTTGTTATATATATCATCCCGGCGAACATAAATAAACTGTTCTTCTGCTAAATTGATCCCGGCCTGAATGAATACCCCGGTCAACTGTAAAGCATACGGCAAGGATCGCCGCAGATTTGTTCGGCAAGCTCCAATGAGAGTCATCATGAGGCAACCCATGTTGATTTGGATACCATTCATCACATTGTAAAATAGAAATTTATGAACTTCTGTCACTTCATTTCTGCTGCCACTTTTGGGATAAATGAGAGATGTAAACATGTGATACAAAACACACTGCAGTGGTGGAAAATGATTTGCATTCAATTCAATCAAATTGCAGACACCATGCACGTAATAACAGCCAGTCATAGCAAGAAATGTGTCCTCAACCTACCCATGACCAAAAACCTAGTCGGCTCTTCTAGCCGCAACTCCTAAGCATCTCTCAAATAGATCAGGAGTAATGCGAATCTCAACCCCTCGAACAACAAAAAATAGCACCTCATTCCTTGCAATCAAATTTCCATAGAACTGCTGCACTAGACAGGGTAATAGCGGTTGTATCTAGTGATGAAATCAATCCATCCTGGTTGAATCTCAAAGATAGCATATAGGTCGGGCAAATGCTCATTCACCTCGTTGAAATCGACCAGGCGAGGGTCGATGATGGGACGAGGAGGCAACCTAGGTGCTCGACGCGGAGCAGGCGCCCGTTGTGGTGGAGGAGCTAGTGCTATGCGAGGCGTCGATGCATCAAGTAGTGACGCCAATAACTCTACTCAGAACAGGACAATCGAGAAGGCAGCAAGACCAAAAGCACACTTAACGGAATATAGATATACCAACTTTAGTGTGAATACATTAGAGATCAACCAAGGGTGTGAGCGAGTGTGAACGAGGATGAACACCCTTGGCCTGAGTATACTTCCTAATACCTGAGTGCAAGAATGCAGCAGGTAGCAAGGGAAGTGCAAGAAGCTGGAAAACCAATTAGTATTAGGATAAAACAGATAGTACGGATATGAAGGCAAGAGTGTGCGATGGAAAATCCAATATTGCATACATTAAAGGAAGCACACGGACCTATGAATGGGAGGTAGAGGAGATGGATCAATCATAAAAACATACACCCCAATACACAGGATATTTGAGGTGCTTCGGTTGTAAGCCCACAACCTACATCCACCCCTCACCAAACTCGGTGAGGCTTTCCGGCTGACACACAGCTTGCTCCGCTGAGCAACACAGCTTGCTTACACGGTTGAGCAACACAGCTTGCTAACATGACTGAGCAATACAACTTGCTATCCGCTGACTAATTGCTTGTCAATCACCCAGAGGAACATATCATCTCTTCCTCTGAAACTGCAGAGGGAACCCGATCCCTAAACAGAGGATCAGACGATCAAGATGAAAAGTTGATAGACGAACTGAAACAAAAGAAAGGAAATACTGCAAGTGCAGTGGAGAAACAATAGTGACAATGTAGACACCAGCTGAAGGAATGGATCAAGACATGAGAGCTGGTGGTTGCAGCTACAAAATTAGATCCAGGGATCTCTTTCTTCAAAATACTGGCAGACTATAGGGCTGCTCTCTCTATCTCTCAGGGCTTCTCGTCTTTTCTTCTTCTCTAGTAATGCTGGACTAAGTCAGACAAGTACTAAGGCTGCTCTTACACTTCTACGGGATCTTCTTGGTAGATAGTCTAGAGCATGGCACTTGTGGACGGTGGCAGCAGCTATAGCATGGGAAGCTAGATATTATACATATATACAATGTGCCACACGGTCACTTGGTGAGGAACCTTTTCCCGCCAAGTTTTCCCGCCAAGTGCTTTCTTTACTTAGAAGAAGATGCTCTGCAAGATTTGGCTTGAGCTGACTTTGTTTAGGTACAAGGATGGGACGGTGGCAGACTATGTAAAGAGGTAGAGCATATTTCCTTTTGATCAGTTCTAGATCTTCACATTAAATCCCTTTCAGACAAGTGGTCTTCTCATTCTGCTTGAAGTGTACTTTTCTGCAAACAATGGCTGGTTGGACATCCCATTGGTTGATAGCAGGATGATGGCAGACTACAAAGTGTCCTATTTCTAGCAGTAGACAGTTTGGACAGGCAGTCAGATAAGACTTACATCGTGGCAGACAGAAGTGGCTCTTCTAGCTGGATTTCTGACAAAACCATCTCCAAAAGGTAGACAAATGAGTGATTAGATGGTAGAGCAAGGGTCAGACCTCAGAACGTGGTTCAGACCCCAAAATCCTTAATTTTAATGATTTGCGATTCCTTTTTCTCTCTCTGGATGGCCCACTGATCTGACAGTTTATTGGCTTGAGGATTTTTGGAAGAACAAGGGTGTGTCGACACTTTCCAAGCAGTGTGTCGACACATCCCATTGAAAGCCTTAAAGAATCATTCTGGTTGAACGTGGGTGTGTCGACACTTCCCTGTCAGTGTGTCGAGGCATCCCTTTGAAAGCCTTGAAGATAGCTTCTGCCGATTTCAAACACGTTCTGGTTCAACGTTGATGTGTCGACGCTTTACACTCAGTGTGTCGGGACATTTAGTGAGTGTCTTGAAGATCCATGGATGATGTGTCGAGACAACACTAAGAGGTGTCGGGACATGTGAGTCATGTGCAGAGTTGTTGCAAGAAGGTGTCAAGACAGAAGCGCCCTGTGCAGAGATTATCACCCGAATGTGTCGACACTTTTCACTCAGTGTGTCGAGACATTGATGAATCCAGATGCTTAGTCAGAACGGGTTCAGGTTGAATTCTTCTGGATGTGTCAAGACATGGGTTAGATGTGTCGAGACACCACAAGAGAGTTTCTTCTGTATTTGTTCGAAGGAAGCATTGCAAAGACCTTCATCATCGTGCTTATACTTTGTCTTCATGTGTGCACAGACCTTCTAGTGTTGAAGACCTTGATTTATCACATAGAGAATGTGCACAGACCTGGTTATCTGATGGCCAGAGGTTGCACGGACCTTGGTCTTCATAAGTGCTCAGACCTTAGTTCATAGGAATAGAAACCTGCACCGACCTTGTCTTGAGCTAGCCAGAGGTTGCACCGACCTTGATTGCGCTAGCACCGACCTAATGCACATACAGGCACTAACCTTACTGAGAAAACCTGCACCGACCTGGTCTTGTATTGACGGCAAGACTTGCACCGACCTGGTCTTGCACTGAGGCAGGACATGCATCGACCTTGGTTCGTGCGAGTCTAGGTTGTGCACCGAACTTGTATGTTACGCTGACGAAGCATGCACTAACCTTGTAGCAGATGTTCACTAACCTTACTATACTCTATAAGAGGATTGCACCGACCCTACTTGCAGATGTGTACGGACTTGGTTTGTTGCATGCGTGTAGACCTTGTAAGGTATGAGAGAAATGTGCGTCGACCTGATGTTGCCAGAAGATGCACCGACCTGCATGCATGTGAGCAGTGCTGTGCACTGACCTTATCTGCATGGATTCCTGAGAAACCATTTGCCTTGTGTTGCATGTGCCTTGGTTTTTGTGCAACCATGAATCTTGAATTTTGCCTTGATTCTTGTGTAGCCACATGCCTCGTTTTATGTGCCTTACTTAATTTCTTTCTTTCTTTGTTGCCAAAGTTGGCTTGTCCTGAAATGCACGAATGTTGACATTTATCAAATGCAGGTCAAACATATTAATGAGTCATAGTCAGACATCATCAAAACAATAGAACTAAAGCATGTTACATACATGTCCAACATTCTCCCCCTTTTTGATGATGGCAACTATGAGTCATTAAGAATACATTGTAAGTCAAGGTGCCATGAAATGTAATCATGAATTTGAAGCACAAAGACTTTCAATGACATTTTCTTCCTAGATAATTCTCTCCCCTTCATGCAAATGATCAAGTCTCTCCCCCTTCTGCATCCCTAGTTAATGACACATATAATCTCTCCCCCTTTGACATCATCAAAAAAATACAAGAGAAGTATATATGGCATAATTAGGAAGGTGGGAGTAAGGGAGATTAATAGTACAGAATGTACAATATAAAAATAAGTATTTACCTGGCGGGTACAACTAAGTGCAGTCACCCTGAGACATCTTCTCAGAAATTGATGTGGAAATACATACCAATGGTTGTACACTTATTATGCCAACTGTTGAGTCCTCGAGGTGATGTATGGTCTCCTGTAAATGAAAGTAGGACGAAAGTGATGCAGAGAGAAGATCACGCAAATGAGGAGTTGATACCACTTGTTAGTGAGTGATGATCAATGTTCAATAAGCAAGTGATACCAATTGTTAATGGCAACATAATGATAGCAAGACAACCTGACTGAGCCATGAGAGACAAATGTATGCATAACATTTAATCATGGCAATATGATGCAGTACAAGAGACATAGAGCAACCATGTACAAGAGTAGATCTGTTGTGATCCAAGTTGATGTAGGAAGATTAACAGTTATAAACGCAATAAGGACTCAATCATGTAGGAAGATTAATCAAGCACCATGATCCGGTTCTGAGAATAATACAGTAGCCACACAACAGACTTGATTTTTTGATTTTTCAGATGTTTAGGCTTTTCTATGCAATGCATGAAGAATGCAGACCACCCATGTATGTGCAGACTCAAGCTAGTTGCATCGAGAGCATGGAGCAGAGATATCCTGATATACATGAATAGGAGGGCAATGATACCATTTGTATACTGAGGGCAAACGTCAAGGGACATCAACAGATAGTTTGTCTTTACAAGAGATGGAGATTCTTAAATCTGAAACCAAGTTCATAAATGCAGAGTTATAGATGTTTCAGAATTTTCAGTTATAGAGCCCGAATGAACTAGCCCTTACACTTAGATTGGTTTAATGTTAATGAATCCTGGCCTACTCAGTAGAATCACATGAAAACACTTGTATTCAAGTTTGATAGAGATGAACCAAAAATTGATATCAAAGACAGATTAACCTCCTCTTATCTTACTCATTCAATTCCATTGGCTCCTTTGAGAGATACTCTAAAAGGTATTGAGATTGAACAAGCATGAAGACTAAGTGGAATTTTAGAATTTCAATAGATGTGCATTTAGCTTTTGCAATCTCAACCATAATATTCATTGAGTACTGGAGAAATTTTTATGAGCATTTAAGTCAAGTGCATGCCTCATATCCGTAAGGACACATGTTTAGACGCAAGTATCCCTAGGAAATTGGTAAGACTGACTATCATGCTTCAAATAGAACAGAGATAGCATTGTCACCTCATGACATATCGTACCACATATTCTTGATGAGGGGACATGTTTCTCAGTAACTTTGCCATTGCTCTGCCTCATGATATACCTTATAGCACAGCAGAGTTAACAAGGGCACTTCATGACACGACTCATCTCAATTCATTTATGAGGAGACATATTTCTCAGTGAGCCAATGTCATTGCTCTGACGATTTTTGCCATTAGGAATCCCACAACATCATATTGTTTAAAAACAATACTTAGACAGAAGTTTCTCAATCATAAAAGCCTTTGCACTTAAAATAAACTTTCAGATTTCAAAAGGTATAACTGGTCAAGACATGAGAAACTGGTTTAAGTCTATTGAGCCTGAACACAAACATTTTCAAGACATTTAGACTTCAAGACACAAGAAATCATTAACGTTAAACCAAAATCATTCATGTTCGAGGCATTAACAAATCTCTATAAAAGAAGATTCTTCTTGAAGATTTACTCTGATAACCAATCTTAATAACAAATAGAGAATCCTCCGAGAAGTTCAGGACATTTGAATCTCAAGTTGAACCACAAAAGGATTTTAGCAATATGGTGTAGTGTCTTGGTATAAACAGAGAGTGTTGTATGAGTGGAAGGCGAGAATAGATGATGAACACTCCCCCTGAGGTTATGGATTGAGCTCAGATTGGTATGAATGGGATTTATTCAATCATGTGCAAGGAAGTGACGACATTTACCTTGGATGGTGTCAACACTTGTTGTCATGGTGTTGACACACTGCGCTCAGACAGAGAGCAGTTAACAAACTGAACAAGCAAAGTGTTTGACTATAAAAGTTCTAAGGTCAACATAAAAGAATTTTCAAGGATTTTCAAGAGATGAACATGCTCCCACTAAACATGTGCATGAGTTTACAATAGAATATGCAACCTATGACTAGAGTGAACACATGATGCATCAAAAATGATACCACTGTTGGGTCCCTTTTAACATGGTTTGTATTGGCATGAATGAGACCACAATATGATGCAATCATGGATGATGCGCAATGCATTCTGAACAGTAATGTAGACTGGATGCTTCAGTGTGCATATGCATGCATGCTGCCTACTCCTTTGTTGGATGTTCTCGAGAAAAACAAGCTCCCCCTGAGAAGATGCAATCCATGCGAGGATATCAGCAAGATAAGAGATGTTGAATACTGAATTTAAAGTTGACTTCCTATGACTACATGGATGGGTTGGCTATGATGTGTGAAGCCTATGACCTATATGAATGCTCAACACATAGAAGATGCTACACATGATTATGCATTTTTGACTCTCCTTATCATGATGTGCTCTGAGGTACATGAGCTCAAAAAATGATGCAAGCATACATTATCTACAATAAATTCTAAACTGAATGCAAAATAATGTGGCCCAATGCTAAACTCCTCCTTTAAACAATGCTATCATGAGTAGATGAGTTGAAAATGCAGCCACGGTATACATCATCAAAACAATAATCAATAATGCTAAGGAAGAAGTTCTCATGGTTGTTATGAGGTGGCAGAACATATCAACCAACAACTCATCAATATAGCGATTCCATCAGCATGACAAATTTTTTATGGATTGAGCAGCTGAGATAATTAATCTCTGGTACAAGGCGGAGGTTTGGATCTGAGATCCTGCTCACACATAGTGAGAGCTCTGGGCAATCTTGACTTGCCTTACTACTCTTCATTATTTGATATACCAGAGGTCAAGCATTGTTGGGTCCCTTGATCATGAAATGCATGATGTGGCATGAAATTTCAAGTTGATGCTCAAGGACCACAACACATCCATATGCAATGACTACGATGCAAGCTTATCATGCAAGGATTGAACACATAAACATTATTTACATACCTGTGCCTTGAGCATTTATTCTTTTGACCACCCATTGTTCAGCTCCAAGGCACCCTACATTCAAAATTCTCATTTGAAGTTTTTAGGTACCCAAGCTTGCTTGGGTCCTTGTTGGTTAGTAGTAGTTCCAGCAATTGATCTTCTTTTCTTTGCTGCCTTCTGGTCACCCACTCTCATCCAGGGACAATAATTGGATGTATGTCCATATTCACCACAATAGAAGCAACGCACAAGGTATTTACCATTTCTTTTGTGCACATATGCATGGTTCCATTGCGAGTGAGCATGTATACTGTCATGTTGATTATGAGAGTAGCTCCTACCTCTCAGTTGCCAGCATTCCTGGATTGTGTGGCCAATCTTTCCACAGTGGTAGCAGCAAGGAGGGTGATTTTTGTTGAAAGCCATGAGGCATGTCGACCTGTCCGAATGGAGGTGTCGACTCTTTTGATTCCCCATGCGGTTCTGTGCAGAGTTCTACTGCATACGTCCTCTGCCAGAGTTGACCTGTCTTTTGCCCTTGATTTTAGCAGCAATTCTTGAATCCTTTCCTGCTCTTAGTTCATCATTATTCAAGGTGAGACAATCATGTACAGTGTGACCAAGCATGCCACAATGAAAGCAATAAACATTCATTTTATGAGAGGCATGGTAGTCATCATGGCTTTTCCTGTTGTGCATGTCAAGACTAGCAGACTGGGGTTTCTATTTTTGCATGAGAGCCTTCTCTTTCTACTTACCAATGCGTTTTTGGTTTTTCTGAGCAGCATGCAGTATTGGGAGGTGGTAAGAAGTGATGGCTTCATTCTTACCCTTGACAGGAGTGATGTAGGCCTTGCTTCCGAAGAATCGTTGGTTTTCAGGTTTGTAACCCAAATCTCCCTCATGATGACTTACTCTTGTTTCCAAGAGTTTGTTCATGCTTCTCTTATCCTGCATACACTTAGATAGAGAGTCCTTTATATCTTTGATTTCATTCTCCAATGAGGAGACATGTAGCTCGGTTTCAGCGAGGTCCTCCTCACACAGTCAATTACTCATTAAGCATAGCATTAACTCCCTTGTAATTTTCAATCTCCATTTGAAGTTCATTCAGTTTTTCAGAACTGTCATGGGCAATACCCTTTCCCTTCTCATAAATGGACAGTTTTTCAAGCAACATGTCGTTTTGATCTTTTACCATTTTTATTTCTTCAATCAACCTTGTATCAGGGATTAGCTTGTCCGACATGGTTTGTTCATTAGATATTGATTTAGGTTGGTTTTGAAGTTGTCTTATGATTTCTTCCAACCTAGTGATTTCATCTTGAAGGATTCCATTTTCATCTGTTAGGCATGTAATGGTTTTCTTATTCACATCCAAGTCAGAGGTAAGAGTGCCATTTAGCTCTTCAAAAGTTGAACAATTGTTACAAAAAGGACTTTCATTCTGACGGATTGGTTGGATTTTAAGGTTTCGAACAGTCTCTTCCAACCTTATGATTTCTTCTTGAAGGATTCTCATTTCATCGTTTAGACACACGATGGTTTGTTTGTTTAGATCCAAGTCAAAGGCAAGAGTATTGTTGAGCTCTTCAAGGTTAGAATAATTTTCACAAGCACGACTCTTACCTTGACTATTTTTCTTCAAATCCTTTTTCAATCTTTTGTTTTAAGATTTCATCTTTTTGTACTGCTCGATCAACTGATCATATGTACCCATGAGCTGTTCAAAAGTAAAGTCTTCAGAATCAGAGCTTACCTGAGATGAGGATGGATTGCTTGACTGCTCTGATCGATCAACCATAAGGCATTATTGCTCTTGATCTTCTTTCTCATGGATGTTCATCAACACCTCCAGAACATGCTTAGCTGTGCTGTAGGTAGACACAAGATCAAGTAATCTGTCATCGACCGCAGCTTTGATTAAATTGAGTGTAGTAAGGTTATTGTCATGTTTGGTCTTAAGTTCAGCTGACCATACATTTGAGTCTGATGGCAGCTCATTTGGACCAATTTATATAAAGTTCCACAATTGTGGATCTGTGAGTTTGACATAGACGTACATTCCTCTCAGCCATATAGAAAAATCTGAACCATCAAAAATAGGTGGAGAGCCCTTCGAAGCATGTGTAGCAGATGAAGCCATTTTCTCAAAATGCACTGGGATCTTTCCCTGTAGATCGTAGGATCTAGGAATAGTAGAGCTAGGCTCTGATACCAATTGTTGGGTCCCACGGAGTGCAATCGGATCTAATAGGGGGGGTTGAATAGATCCTATGACAAACTTTGCCCAATTAAAAACTCTTAGAAACAAACAGCACAAACCACTCCTATAATGCAAATAACATATTTAGACACAATGCACAGCGGAATAAAATAGGTATGGTTTAGATGGAGACGGGAAGGCACGAGGCACATGCTGCAAAGAACCATCGACGTACTTAAGTTACCAAGTCAATACATCTAAGTGAGCAGGTAGACGAGGCTATGCGAGGCGTCGATGCATCAAGTAGTGATGCCAACGACTCTACTCAGAACAGGACAATCGAGAAGGCAGCAAGACCAAAAGCACACTTAACGGAATATAGATATACCAGCTTTAGTGTGAATACATTAGAGATCAACCAAGGGTGTGAGCGAGTGTGAACGAGGTTGAACACCCTTGGCCTGAGTATACTTCTGATACCTGAGTGCAAGAATGCAGCAGGTAGCAAGGGAAGTGCAAGAGCCTGGAAAACCAATTAGTATTAGGATAAAATAGATAGTACGGATCTGAAGGCAAGAGTGTGCGATGGAAAAGCCAATATTGCATACGTTAAAGGAAGCACACGACCTGTGAATGGGAGGTAGAGGAGATGGATCAATCACACAAACATACACCCCAATACACAGGATATTTAAGGTGGTTCGGTTGTAAGCCCACAACCTACATCCACCCCTCACCAAACCCAGTGAGGCTTTCCGGCTGACACACAGCTTGCTCCACTGAGCAACACAGTTTGCTTACACAGTTGAGCAACACAGCTTGCTAACACGGCTGAGCAACACAACTTGTTATCCGCTGACTAATTGCTTGCCAATCACCCAGAGGAACAAATCCTCTCTTCCTCTAAACCGCAGAGGGAACCCGATCCCTAAACAGAGGATCAGATGATCAAGATGAAAAGTTGATAGATGAACTGAAACAAAGAAAGGAAGTACTGCAAGTGCAGTGGAGAAACAATAGTGACAATGTAGACACCAGCTGAAGGAATGGATCAAGACATGAGAGCTGGTGGTTGCAGCTACAAAATTAGATCCAGGGATCTCTTTCTTCAAAATACTGGCAGACTGTAGGGCTGCTCTCTCTATCTCTCAGGGCTTCTCATCTTTTCTTCTTCTCTAGTATTGCTGGACTAAGCTAGACAAGTACTAAGGCTGCTCTCACGCTTCTACAGGATCTTCTTGGTAGATAGTCTAGAGCGTGGCACTTGTGGACGGTGGCAGCATCTGCAGCATGGGAAGCTAGATATTATACATATATACAGCGTGCCACGTGGTCACTTGGTGAGGAACCTTTTCCCGCCAAGTTTTCCCGCTAAGTGCTTTCTTTACTTAGAAGAAGATGCTCTGTAAGATTTGGCTTGAGCTCACTTTGTTTAGGTACAAGGATGGGACGGTGGCAGACTGTGTAAAGAGGTAGAGCAGATTTCTTTTTGATCAGTTCCAGATCTTCACATTAAATCCCTTTCAGACAAGTGGTCTTCTCATTCTGCTTGAAGTGTACTTTTCTGCAAACAATGGCTGGTTGGACATCCCATTGGTCGATAGTAGGATGATGGCAGACTACAAAGTGTCCTATTTCTAGCAGTAGACAGTTTGGACAGGCAGTCAGATAAGACTTACATCGTGGTAGACAGAAGTGGCTCTTCCAGCTGGATTTCTGACAAAACCATCTCCAAAAGGTAGATAAATGAGTGATAAGATGCTAGAGCAAGGGTCAAACCTCGGAACGTGGTTCAGACCCCAAAATCCTTAATTTTAATGATTTACGGTTCCTTTTTCACTCTTTGGATGGCCCACTGATCTGACAGTTTATTGGTTTGAGAATTTCTGGAAGAACAAGGGTGTGTCGACACTTTTCTAGCAGTGTGTCGAGACATCCCATTGAAAGCCTTGAAGAATCGTTCTGGTTGAACGTGGATGTGTCGACACTTCCCTGTCAGTGTGTCGAGGCATCCCTTTGAAAGCCTTGAAGATAGCTTCTGCCGATTTCAAACACGTTCTGGTTGAACGTTGATGTGTCGACGCTTTACACTCAATGTGTCGGGACATTTACTGAGTGTCTTTAAGATCCATGGCTGATGTGTCGAGACAACACTAAGAGGTGTCGGGACATGTGAGTCATGTACAGAGTTGTTGCAAGAAGGTGTCGAGACAGAAGCGCCCTGTGCAGAGATTATCACCCGAATGTGTCGACACTTTTCACTCAGTGTGTCGAGACATTGATGAATCCAAATGCTTAGTCAGAACGGCTTCAGCTTGAATTCTTCTGGATGTGTCGAGACATGGGTTAGATGTGTCGAGACATCACAAGAGAGTTTTTTCTGTATTTGTTCGAAGGAAGCATTGCAAAGACCTTCATCATCGTGCTTATACTTTGTCTTCATGTGTGCACGGACCTTCTAGTGTTGAATACCTTGATTTATCACATAGAGAATGTGCATAGACTTGGTTATCTGCTGGCCAGAGGTTGCATGGACCTTGGTCTTCATAAGTGCTCAGACCTTAGTTCATAGGAATAGAAACCTGCACCGACCTTGTCTTGAGCTAGCCAGAGGTTGCCTCGACCTTGATTAAGCTAGCACCGACCTAATGCACATACTGGCACTGACCTTGCTGAGAAAACCTGCACCGACCTGGTCTTGTGTTGACGGCAAGACTTGCACCGACCTGGTCTTGCACTGAGGAAGGACATGCACCTACCTTGGTTCGTGCGAGTCTAGGTTGTGCACCGAACTTGTATGTTATGCTGATGAAGCATGCACTAACCTTGTAGCAGATGTTCACTGACCTTACTGTACTTTAGAAAATGATTGCACCGACCTTACTTGCATATCTGTACGGACTTGGTTTGTTGCATGCGTGTAGACCTTGTAAGGTATGAGAGAAATGTGCACTGACCTGATGTTGCTAGAAGATGCACCGACCTGCATGCATGTGAGCAGTGCTGTGCACTGACCTTATCTACATGGATTCCTGAGAAACCATTTGCCTTGTGTTGCCTGTGCCTTGGTTTTTGTGCAACCATGAATCTTGAATTCTGCCTTGATTCTTGTGTAGCCACATGTCTCGTTTTATGTGTCTTACTTAATTTCTTTCATTCTTTGTTGCCAAAGCTGGCTTGTCCTGAAATGCACGAATGTTGACATTTATCAAATGCAGGTCAAACATATTAATGAGTCATAGTCAAACATCATCAAAACAATAGAATTAAAGTATGTTACGTACATGCCCAACAGAAATGAGGTATGAGGGTGAATGGGGGTGATAGAATGAAAAATGGGGTATGAGACCCCCTTATAAGTTGGCTCGGTTAGGACCCCGGTCGGGCTGGTTCGCCGCCGCCGGTCGACCGGTGCGGTGCTAGCGGTCGACCGGTAGGGCCAAAAACTCCCCATTTTGAATTTTTTTTTTTGTTTCTTTTTCCTTTTTTTTATATGGGGGGGCCATCAACCGACCTTCATATATGAGCCAATGACAAGAAGTGGAGAGAAAGAAATAGATGCAGATTTGAGGAAAGTTTCTAACTCCCCCTCAGAAGTTTCCTTTGGTCCGACATCACTGAGTCCACAATTATTTATCCAAGAAATATATGGCCTTAGAAATATTTTTCAAGGAGGGCTATATATATATAAATACATTCAAGCATGTAGGAGTGTATGTGAACACACAAGGTATTAAAAGTAAAGACAATATACATGTTTTCCTACCCTTGATGCATATGAGTTTCTATAAATGCAAATCTTAACCTAAGTGCAAACCTATTCATGTATGCTCTCACCCTTACACATCCCAAGTTCTCTTCTTATCTTGTTAAATTGATCCTTGTTTAGGGGTTTGGTGAAAATGTCAGCTAACTGATTGTGTGTGTCAATGAAATTCAATTCAAAGACCCCTTTTCCTACACGATCTCTCAAAAAATGATGACGAATATCAATATGCTTGGTCCTAGAATGTTGAAGAGCTTTTTAGACAAGTTGATTGCACTAGCGTTATCACACAAGATTGGCACACATTTCATTTCAATATCTAAATCAAGCAAGTGATTTTTGATCCAAAGTACTTGGGCTCCACAACTTTCGGCGGCTACATATTCAGCCTCGGCCGTTGAGAGAGCTACTGAATGTTGTTTCTTGGAGGCCCATGAGACTAGGCACCCACCAAGAAACTGACAGTACCCACTAGTACTTTTACGATCTACAATGCATCCGATATAATCCGCATCGGTGTATGCAATCAAATCAAAAGAACTGCCGATGGGAAACCACAAGCTAAAATTTATTGTGCCAAGTAAATATCTAAAAATACGTTTAACAGCCGATAAATGAGATTCTTTAGGGCATGACTGAAAATAGGCACAAAGACATACACTAAATTGATTGCCAGGGTGGTATGCTGTAAGATATAGTAGTGATCTGATCATACCTCGAAACAGTGTAGGATCTACTGTTTTACCATTTTCATCTTTGTCTAACTTCGAGGTTATGGCCATTAGAGTTGACAAAGGTTTTGCTTCAGCCATCTCATATTTCTTCAACAGCTCCAATGTGTACTTGGCTTGACTTATGAAAATGCCCTCAGATGTTTGCTTCACCTGTAGTCCAAGAAAGAATGTTAATTCACCCATTAAGCTCATCTCAAATTATTCTTACATAATTTCTGCAAATTCATCACATAACGCATTATTAGTAGCTCCAAAAATTATGTCATCCACATACACTTGAACTACTAATATATCTTTACCTAATTTCCTTGTGAAAAGTGTTTGATCAACCTTACCTCTCTTGAAACTATTTTCAATCAAAAATGAGGTGAGCCGTTCATACCATGCCCTTGGTGCTTGCTTCAGTTCGTACAAGGCCTTCTGGAGCTTGTACATATGTTGTGGATGTTTGGGGTATTCAAAACTTGGAGGTTGTTCTACAAAGACATCCTCTTTGATATACCCATTTAGAAACGTAGATTTAACATCCATTTGAAATAATTTGAAGTTAGAAGAGCAAGCATAAGATAATAAAATCTGGACTGCTTCTAGACGAGCAACCGGTGCAAATGACTCATCAAAATCAATACACATCTCCTGGCTATACCCTTTGGGTACAAGCCAGGCCTTGTTCCTAACAACCAATCCCGTATCATTCAATTTATTTCTAAAAACCTATCGGGTTCCAATTATGGATTGATTCTTCGGTCGCGGCATAAGAGTCCACACCTGGTTTCTTTCGAACTGGTGCAACTCTTCATGCATAGCCTGGATCCAAGATTCATTTTGAAGAGATTCATGGATATCCTTAGGCTCTTCCTGTGAGATTAAGGCTATCAAATCCTCTTCTTCTACTTGCCTTAGAGATGATCTAGTTCTTACCCCATCTTGAGGATTACCGATTATGTTTTTCGCTGGATGATCCTTTAAGAACGTAGAGGTGCTGGGCAAGTCGGGGTGCTGCACTTGCTGCTCTTGCAGTGTTTCAATTGAAGGATCTTCATCTTCTTCACTCTTACTGGGTATTCCCTCCTTTCGTTCATCCTTGGCTTTAGATGTTCCAGCATTAGTTGAATTTTTTCGGGGCTTCTCCTGCATCCACAATCTGAGTAGTCAGTTTTAGTTCAGATTCATCAAAAATCACATGAGGACTTTCTTCAACAACCAAAGTCCATTTATTAAACACTCGATAAGCTCTAGAGTTAAGTGCATAGCCTAGGAAAGTTCCCTTGTCACTTTTCTCATCAAACTTACCTAGATTGGACTTACCATTGTTCAGGATGAAACATAAACATCCAAAGGGTTTAAGATAAAAAATATTCAGTTTCTTACCCTTGTAGAGCTCATAGAGTGTTTTCTTTAAAATGGGCCTTACCATTGCCCTGTTGATGATGTAACACGTTGTACTTACCGCCTCAGCCCAAAAATATTTTGGTAGAGAATTTTCACATAACATGGTCCGTGCCATGTCTATCAATGTTATATTTTTCCCCTCTAACACTCCATTTTGTTGGGGCGTCCTTGGTGATGAGAAGTTGTGCGTATACCCGTGCTCTTCACAGAAATTGCTGAAGTCATGATTTTCAAATTCACCACCATGATCACTTTGGATGGTAGTGATAAGGTAGCCTCTATCATTTTGAATTTTTCTGTAAAACACTTGAAACTCCATCAATGCATCATTTTTATTGGATAGAAATAACACCCATGTAAATCTGGAATAATCATCAACAATCACAAAACCATAGGATTTCCCTCCTAGGCTGGATGTTCTAGTTGGGCCAAACAAATCAAGATGCAACAGTTCCAAAGGCCGTGAGGTGGAAACTATGTTTTTATTTTTGAAAGATATGTGTGTTTGCTTGTCTTTTGTGCAAGCCTCACTGATTTTATCACTTTCAAACTTTAACTTTGGCAAGCCATTCACCAAGTCATGTTTAGACAACTTGGAGATTACTCCAAAACTAGCATGACCTAGTCTTCGGTGCCATAGCCATGCATTATCAAGATTGTTTGCTACCAAGCACACATCATCACGGGAAACATCATCAACATCAATAGTATATACATTGTTGCTTCTCTTGCCGATGAATCTGATTTCATTGGATGTTTTATTTATGACGAGGCAATGGGTTTCATCAAAAATAATTTTAAAACCCTTGTCACATAGCTGGCTAATGCTCAAGAGATTATGATTTAAGCCTTTCACCAAAAGCACATTCTCGATAAGAATTTCAGAATTCTTACCTATATTGTCGATTCCAATGATTTTACCTTTGTCCTTACCTCCAAAAGTAACTGAACCTCCATGCTTATCTTGCAGTGTAGAGAACACCTTCTTGTCCCCTGTCATATGTCTTGAATAACCGCTATCCAAGTACCATTTGCTCCCCCTGGCTTCAAGACATATATGCAAGAAACAACATTCTCATGCAAATGATTTTGGTACCCAAGCTAGTTTGGGTCCGTAGGAGTAAGTCCAATTCTGTGCATATTTTTTCTTGGTCCAAAGAACATGATTTCTTGGTAAGTTTTGTTTGAACCAGTAATTTACAACAACATGACCAAATCTACCACAATGATAACAATTAACAAGTGTAAACTTTCTTTGAAATTGTCGTGGTTTGAGTTGGAAATGTTTTGGCTTAGAGTTGGAACATGAAGCATGGTTATTTTCGTTTTCATGAACAAAAGATGTAGTTATCTTATGCTCAAAGGATTTTTTATTTTGGGAAGTGTATCCTAATCCTTCTTTTTGAAAATTGACTTTAACTCCCAACAAGTTATCTAGATTTTGTTTGCCCTTTACAAACCTTGACAAGGTGGACTGAAGTTCAGCCACTTCTTTATCCAAACTCAGTTTTCTTTTCAAGTTCTAAATTTGTGGATTTTAGAATTTTTTTCTCAGTTTTCATTTTTTCACACACTTTCTCCATTTCAGACATTTTGCAAGATAACTCATCTTTGGCTTTTTCACAATCTGAAATTGTTTGTAGCAGACTTTCTTTTTCTTCTGTTAGTTCGAACCATTCTTATTCCAGTTTCTCAAATTTAACAAAGATATCTTCATGTGACAAATCATCAATTTTCTTTTTGAGAGTTTTATTTTCAGATCTGATTTTCTAGTATTTAGTATATAGTTTTTTATATTCCGACTCCCATTATTCATTGGAAATAAAATCAGGGTCAGAATTTACCTCCGTCGAATCATCTTCATGTGCCATGAGGCACAGGCTCTCCATGAATTCTCTGACTTCTTCTTCGGACAGCTCTTCCTCTTCGTCGCTCCATGTAGCGACCATTGCTTTTGGCTTCCTGAATTTCTCCTTCTTGAACTTCTTCTTCAGATCTGGACACTCTCCTCTCATGTGTCCGGGCTTCTTGCATTCATAGCAAATGACGTTGTTGGGCTTGCTTGACTCGCCCTTGGTTTGAATGGGCTTCCTTTGCCCCTTTTTGAAATTACCTTAGAAATTCCTCTTCTTTCACAGGAATCTCCTTACTTTGTGAGTTATCATGGCCAAGTCTTCTTCTTCATTGCTTCCTTCACTGGATTCTTCTTCTTGAAAGTCTTCATCAGATTGATGAGCTTTCAATCCAATTACCTTCTTCTTCTTCGTATCTTCCTCGGCTGTTCTCTTCATATTTATTTCATAGGTCATGAGTGACCCTATGAGCTCGTCCAAAGTGAGTGTGGACAGATTTTTTGAATCCTCAATTACTATAGCTTTTGTATGCCACGCCGATGTAAGTGATCTCAACACTTTCCTTACGAGCTCGGAATTGGTGTATTCTTTTCCGAGACTCTTGAGACCATTGGTAATCTCAGTTAACCTTGCAAACATTTCAGAGATAGATTCTTCAGATTTCATCTTGAATAGCTCGTAGTCTCTGACAAGTAGGCTGACCTTGGTCTCCTTGACCTCGGATGTTCCCTCATATATGAGATGCAACTTCTCCCACATTTCCTTCGCTGAGCTGCACATGGATACACGAGAAAATTCATTAGGATGTATAGCACATTGCATAATATTCATAGCATTAAAATTGACAGTGCATTTCTTAAATTTCCTCGGGTGTCCATTTCCCGTCATCGTTAGAGAGTTTGTAAGGACCCTTGTCCATAACTCTCTATATCTCATACTCCTGGGCTCTCAAGAAAACATGCATTCTATTTTTCCAATAGGAGTAATTTGAGCCATCGAAGTATGGAGGACGATGAATGGAGTGACCCTTAGGCATCATACCCTTGTTTGCCATTGATCTTGATCTTACTCTAGATCGTTAGATCTGGAAGAAATAGAGCCTTAGCTCTGATACCAATTGAAGTTCCGTGATCAATGACACCCAAGAGGGGGGGTGAATTGGGTGATTACAGATTTTAATAAACTTTTTACCCGATTTAAAACACTGTTGACACCTAAAATATGCCAGGAGAGACCAAAGCAGACTCGGGGCTCTAAAAGATGATCAAAGTTGCAGCTCCTGTACCATCCCTGGAAGTTCTGAGAATCAGAATAGAAGAGACTCACTACTCCTAACACTTTGTTTGGCTAAAGCCATCCCTAGCAAGGCCGCTATCCAATACTGCTATCATTCAGATAGTCAGGCTGATAAAACCATACCAACATTCAGGTAATCATCTGCCTGCTGAAAAGGGATGCTCAGATAATTCTGATTCTACGAAGGTGGGATTCACGGTGCCTCACACGTGTTTGTGAATGCAAGGTGTTAAACAAGCCCCATGAAGGATAAATACATATGCCAAGAAGCCCACTGTCTGAAAGAGCCCATTAGATGGATCCTGCGTCGGATGACAGAAAATGGGCCAAACCCAATGTGAGCTGAGGCGCGCCGAGGGCTGCCCATGCCGGGAAGACAGATGCTGGCGCACCGGGGAGCTCAGGCCGATAGGATGAGCGTCATCCCTCTATAAGAAGGTTGCCCTTCGAAAATAGAGAGAGAGAGAGAGAGAGAGAGAGAGAGAGAGAGAGAGAGAGAGAGAGAGAGAGAGAGAGAGAGAGAGAAGAAGAAGAAGAAGAAGATACAGGGATAGCAAAAAAGGAAGGAAAAAGGAGGAGAGCATTTTAGCCATTGAAAGAAAGGGGGAGCTCGAGAGCCCTCCATAGAAGCTGAAGAAAAGAGAGAGGTAGAGGCTCGAAGGAAGAAGCAAGGTGTGGTGTGCCGTCCGACGCACCGAGGGGCTACAGTTCTTCTCCCCCCTTTTTCTTCTGTCTGAATATTGTTCTCCCTTTTTGTTTGTATCTCTACTTTCGAGCATCTTTGCTCTAGTAGCAATGAATGCCAATGTAACCCTGTTCTCAGGGATAGAGTCGGTGTGTATGTTTTTTTTGGGTGGGATTTTTCCTCCTGAGTTGAATTCGTGTACGCCGTTTTAGATGAAATAGTTAATGAAAGATGGGCTGAGTTCTGCCCTTGCATTATCCTTTTCTTTTTGGCTCTGCATCCGAGGTTCACTATATGCTATGGATACTAATAACTAGACACATTCTACCGTTTGGCTTTCCAAGTCTGTTGAAGGTTCTTCTACCATATGTTCTTTCAACCTCATACTCACAACGAGAGCCTGAGATAGTCCATCTCATGGCTTCTCGTCTGTGAAATGAAGAGGGACGAATCCGAATCGTGAGTTTCCGTGCGTGATTTTGCTCCTAGTGAGGCCCCAGAAGGAAGGTCGTCTCTATCCTGGATCACCCTCTCTACGATCGTCCAAACTGGTCGTCAAACGTTGAACAAACCCCCTTTTTAAAATGCCCCAAAGCCTCTGCCTCCAAACCCCCTAAAACCCCACTTCAGGACGAACCCCTCTCGGCGCAAGTCTCGCGCCGAGGGCTGGCCGTGCCGGCTGAGCTTCTCGTGTCACGCTGAAACCCATCCTCTTCTTCGCGCCGATACCTCCACCCCTTTCAGCCACTTTGATGCGTTCGTGCCGATGCCGTCAGGCCATGCCAGCCTTGCTCATGATATCCTGTCCTATGGAGATGCACTATCCTTCCCTCTATCCTCACGGGAGCCATATCAAAGGGGTCAATTCCCCCACATTCTATAACCCTATCAAGTCATGGAGCTCTGCCACTGCATGTTCTCCATTGACTGTACAGGGGATATCATAACAGGGGGATAAAGTCCCATATGATTTGGATCCCCTGGATCTTGGGCTACGCCCGGCTCTTATTTTGGTTTCCACTCCGACATTTCGTGAGTGGATGACCTATAATACCCTTTTGGCATACTCCCAAAATAAAGGGAGGTGCTGTCAAAATTCATTCAGAGCTTTACTCGACCACATAGTACGATGTTTTCACCGGAATTATGCATTTAACCCCCAACTGCGTGGCAAGGAGCTGAGCTATACCATCTCATGACATCTTGGCCACCACAGGGGATATACATTATAGTTACATGGTCTCCTTGGACCCCTTGTGAATGAATCCACCCTCATCTCCTATCTCACCCAATTATTACCATGAAATCCCCATTGAATACAAAGGATCCCTTTGAACTCATAATAAACCCTTACAATACCTACAAAAAACAACGAAAGCAGTCACCGACGCCACATGACTCTCGGCGCCATCTCCTCCCGGCGCCAATCTCGGGCCGGGTGAAGGGCGCGCCGGGAGGCCGTCGCGCCGACTCCTCTTCAACCCAGCCACGCCGGTTGCCCACCGTGCCGACAACCCTTGAGCTTCCCGTCGCGTCGGGATCCCACCGCGCCGTTTGGCCCTCGCGCCGGCTCCTATCCATGCTGTTTCATCTCAATAACAGCTGCCACCCAAATATCTGATATCTCAACAACTCCATTAAACCCAAATCCAGTCTAAACTCAATGTCCCATTCCTGTCAACCTTCACGCCAGCCTTCATCGCTCTACGAGGGAATCATGGTTCTTCATCTAGGTCCACGGGAGATACATTAATGGGGGCTTTTACCCTACATTATACCGAATACGATGTTTCTTTTGTCACCCCGCTGACCCTCGGAGTTCTGCCACTGCATGTCCTCCAATGGTCCCTTAAGGGTATATCTATAAACGCCATGGCAGCGGACACTGTTCCGTCACATTCAGATCCTTCTTGGATCCAAGGCTACGCCCGCCTCTCTTTTGGCTTCCATCCCGGCACTCCGTGGGTGGATGATCTATATTCCCCTTTGGCCTGGTCCAAAAGAAGGGGATATGCCGCCGGATTTGCGCCATAACACCGTTATCACATCCCGTATAGCACGGTTTTCCATGCATGTTTCGCATCCCGTCAGCAGAGTCAACATGATAGTCTTATCTCTTTTTGCCCCCGAGGCATCCTTTCTTGGCAACTAATCAAGGGTTGTCCTTCTTTGGGAGGACGTAATTAACGTCATAGCCTTTATGGTATGACGGACTCCGGGTCCAGACACGGATATCACAATCGACTGACTGAGTCAGGTCGAGCGCACAATGAATTATCACTCCGGTGACTGGCACGCCTAATAAACCCAATGAAATAAACCCCAAACAAAAAACATCCCCACAAGTTTGGCACGCCCGGTGGGACTTGAGTCTCCCTTCATCTCTTTGCCAAGAGAGGATACTTTCAGGGGCTCACCCCAAGAATGCGGATTGTTTGTCTGTTTGTCTCAGGTGAAAGATGACGTTATCCGGCCTCACCGGTCTTGGCTTCGGCCCCGCAATCATCGCCAACCACGCGGAACACGGGTACCTGGTGGTGCCCATGGTTTTCGGATACTTCCCACCAGCTATAGGCTTCCCCAACTTCTTGGGGTTGGCCTTCGCTGACATGTTACAGACGGAGTCCCTGGAGACCGTCGAAGAGAAGGTTGCTGAAAAGGTCAAGGCCCCGGAGGCTCGACACTGTGACAACTCGTCCGCGAGTCCATTCCAAGTTGCCAGCTGCATGGTGCATCACATTGCTCACGGGGCCCGCCCCGTCCCAGCCAAGAGCTTCGGGAGGTGCCGACACCGAAACCCCTGAAGGAAGGTTGATGCTGCTGTGACCGGACGTCTCTCCGCATCCGGCAAGTCTATGCTGGTCGGTGGCCTCCGCGTCTTTCTGGATGGGCGCAAGGCTCGAGTGAGCCCGGACCGGGTGATCCCTACTGTGCCAGTCCGCAACTCCTACCAGGCTCTCGCTGGAAGAAGAGCCGAAGAAGAAGAAGCCGATCGTCACGGCCAGGGAATGTTGGCTCCCAAGCCAAGAAGATTCAAGCAGGTTTGGGTCCCCAAAAAGGTCCAGCCTGTCCAGCAAGAAGCTCCGGCGCAGTACCACCCCAAATTCACCAGAGCAGAAGAGAGCAGCAAGAGGAAGCCTATCCCGAGGAAGGAAAAGGCAATCGTGGATCCGCCACGCCGAGAAAGCTTTAGGGCCTGCGCCCAACAAGCCAACATCCCCATTGTGGGAAGAAGATTACAGCAGACTGCCGAGAGGGCTCAGTTTGCTTACATTCCTCCGATGAGAGGTCAACAACTATCCCCGACTCTGCACTCGGGCCGAGGGCAAGAAGAAATGACCAATATGGTCAAAAGCTATTTTAAGGGGTTGGGCAACCCCTCTTTGGGCCAACAACGGCTGTTGCAGGCAGCCGCAGCTGAAGAAGACCACTGTCCATTAATGGCAGCGGGAGAAGAAGAAGATAGGAGGATGACGTCATCGGTTTATGACAATGGATATGAAGACGGCTCTGATGTTCAAGCCGATGACACTATCCCCCGTCAAGGGGATAAGAAAAGGATCTCTGTGTTCGAAAGGCTTACCTTCCCGGGGAATGTCAAGAGGAAGGTTCGGAGACAGAGACGCAGGATGCAGATCTTCACATGCAATATGGCCGGGGTAGATGGCCATTATGGAAAACTGCCCGAGGAGCCTCAAGAGTTGGCCTGGCTAGCCGAAAGACCGGGGCCGAGCACTCAAAGAGTGGAGGCCGCAAAACGAATGCTGGCAGCGACCCAGGGAAAGCAAGCCCTGCCTCGCCTCCAACAGCATGACAAGGCTGTTATTCTCACAGCAAATGTGATAACGGCAGATGAAGAAGAAGATGTCTTGCTTGACATCCTACCTGAGGGTGCATCTGGAGAGACGACAGAGGCCATCCCCAACACAGCAGCTATGGATCCGGCCATACTAATGATGCTCCAAAGGTACCGCTAGGAGATAGAACAACTGAAGAAGCAATTGACGGAAAGGACAGAGCAGTCCTCTGCCTCCAAGCGGCCTGATGTGCAGGCCGAATCATCAAGGGGAGCTGTCAGCAAGAACGACTTCCCGCCACTCTATACCCCGCCTCTGCAGGCGGAGCCAAACTTGGCGACAACTCAACAGCGCCCATCACCACCATTGGCTCCCCCGGTGCTGCCACAGGTGCACCAGACACCTCCACTGCTGCGTCCTCCTCCACAGGCGACCACCCTGGTCACCCCCTACTTGCAGCCGACACATTTCTACCCAGAACCGGTCGACCCAACCACCATGAGCAAGATGATGGTAGAAAGGATGATCGAGATGAAGCTCGCTGAAAGGGCTGAAGGTGACTATGTTATATTCGATGCATATAGGGTGCCATATCCACCGCATCATGCTGCTAAGCGGCTCCCTCCCGGGATCAGCAAGCCGCCGAAGTTCGACAAGTTCAACGGGAAGGGATCCCCGAAGGAACATGTTGCCTACTACATGACCGTCATGGGTGACTTAGCCACCGACGAGTCATATTTATTTAAGTTCTTCGGGTCCTCACTCACAGGGCTCGCCTTTGAATGGTACTCTAGCCTCCCAGCCGGGTCGATCAGCGACTGGTCGGACATGCAGAGGAAGTTCAGAGAAAGATTCCATGTTCAACAAGACAGAGGGCAGATGAGACCGCTCTTGACTACATCAAGAGGTGGAGGAACTTCGGAATGAGATGCAAGTGGCCCCCGCACCAGGAGGACGCTGTACAGATCTGCAAACAGAACCTCAGGAGAGAGGTGCTGGAGAAGACGATTGGCATGGAAATCCGGTCATTCGACCGTTTGAACAATATTGTTGCCGAAGTGGAGGCTTTCTTAGCAAAACCAGCCCCCACACCAAATACTCCTACTGCACAAAAGGGCAAGGCAACAGAACGGCGCCAGGCACCGAAAGAAGCAAATGCCCTTGATATCAAGGCATTTGAACAGCAAAAAGATAAAGGCAAGAAGACAGCTGCTCCTCAGCCGGCCAAGACCGGAGATGGCAAAGAAGGCCCATCCCTCCGGGATAAAATGAAGAAGCCCTACTCTTTCCCGAAGGAGAAGACCAAGATCTTATTTGACTGGGTTACCCAGTATGATAAGGTCACCCTGCCTAAGCCAAGGAGGCCGGAGGACCTGAAGAGAAGAGACAGCCCAAGATTTTACCCTTACCACCAGATGCTGGGGCATCCAATTGAAGACTGTTATGTTTTCAAGGATATTATCGAAGGCATGGTAAAAAAGGAAGAAATAGAATTGGGGGACTACAAGGTCGACCCTCCACAACCACATGCGGCGCCCGTAAGAAGAGCTGCCGTCAATATGGTCTCTCTGTATCAAGCCTTGCCTGAGGAGACTGCAGAAGCCAGTACTCAGCATGCATATGAAGCCTGCTTTCTGGCCCCAATAAAAGAACATGATGGATGGCAGCAAGTCCCTGCAAGAACCAAAAAAAAGGCCCTACCTCGCCCGACACTGGGAGCACATGTTCGTGGCGTCACACCACGACCCCCTTCACCAGTAACAACACCTGTGTGGACCAATCCACCAGCAGTTATCCGGATACCTACCTGCAATCGGAGGAGGCAGACTCCATTACCGGTGGTCAATAAGATCAGTCCAGAAGCTCAGCGGCTGCAGGACTATATAAATGGGCTAGATGAGTATGTACAGCCCGAGCTAGAACCTTTGCTGGTACGGGATCATCTCCCATGGTAGGAGCTGGAACAGCTTTCACTGAAGCAGGAAGGGGAAGCTGACAAGGCATCAGACAAAGATGGCAGCCTGTTCTGGGGGCAGGCGCCAGCCAAAGAAAAGAAATGGAGACAAAGAAGGAATAGAAGGGCCGGCAAGGCTACAACGGGAGTGACCCTTTCTTGCAACACCCTCTCTGCCCTGTTCAATTTGCCCGGTGAGGAGGATGAAGAAGAGATTTGCTTCACACCCGCCGCTAAGGAAAGCCAAGCTGAAGTTGCAACTGCCGCACATGCGACCCGGTCGGGCCGAAGGTGGGGGCGTCAGCCACCCGCCAACCATAACATTGTCTTCAGAGGGGAGCAACCCTACAAGATACCCCCTCCGGAGGTCAGGGGAGTTCAAATCCCTCCTCCGTCAGGCTTATACAACCAAAGTGGGGGCGGCACTCCCGCTCCTTCATTTCTGGAGTTCATAAAGATGTCAAAAGGGAAGCAGCCATGCTGGGAGGTTGAACCGGTAACCGGGGGCAATCGCCGACAACTCCAGCAATCTCCCGAATTGTCAGAAGAGGTAGAAACTCACCCGACAGTAGCCAATGAGGAGCAGCCAGGAGGTAATCCCGAGCAAAAGGGTGCAGCCTCTGAGTCTGATGAAGCAGGTCCATCAGGGGCCACAGTCCAAGAATCTTCCAAGTCCAGGTGGGCAGATGAAATGAAGCTATCCAATGTCCGAGCTGGAAGTCGGGTGGTCAAGCTCTTGAAGAAGCTCCCAGCGAGATTCACTGTCTGGAAAATTCTCTCTCTCAGTGACGAGACCCGACAGGCGATCATTACTGCTCTCCAGACGCCTGCCCAATATGAAGCCTGCCTAGCTGAGGCACTGCCGGAGGCCAGCATGACCTTCACCCAGGAGACATGTTGCTCCCCACCACCAGTCACAACAGACCTCTGTATATGAGGGGACACCTAAATGGCCGAGAGCTGAACAGAATCCTGGTGGACCCGGGGGTAGCCGTCAACATTCTACCCTACAGGATTTATGAGAGGTAATACTTCAACGTGCACCTACAAAAGGTCGGGGATATGCGTATTGCCAGCTTCAATCAAAAGTGCGAAGTGTCGCTAGGGGTAGCAGAGTTCATGCTCACCCTAGGGGACTTCGTCACGAAGGTGCAGTTTCATGTCATTGATTCCCACACCTCATATAAGGCGCTGCTTGGTCGCCCTTGGCTACATGAGAATATGGTGGTACCTTTCACACTTCACCAATGCATCAAATACAACATGGATGGGAGAGAGGAAAGAGTATTTGCTGATCTCCACCCATTCGAAGTATTCGAATGCCACTTGGCAGACGCCCCTCTATATGCAGAATGGTCGTAGAAGGCCCTTGCGGCCAAGACCTTTTCTAGCACAATAAAAGACACTTCCAAAGAAGAATGGTTCCCTCCGCCGCCACGTGGATATATCAATCCCAAGGTGGTTTCACACATCACTGTCACCGGGGATGTGGGCCGGATAGTGCCTCCCGCCATCTACCCCGAAACCAATGAAGCCAGGGTTGATCAACAGCACGACCACATCGGAGTCACCGAAGGTCTTACCAAGCCAATTCTCAGCCTCGACAATGCTACTGTCGAGCCTTTCAAAGCATGGGAGGTGACACAGATAGATGGTCCCAGCAGCCTGTTCTACACAGCTGAAGAGCACCCTACACAAGAAGACACTGATTGTCATCTGCCTGAAGACATAGAGAACCCCTCAATGCCTATACAGGGGCTGACATTTATGACAAATCAAATGGCCAAGATGTTCCAGAAACAGCACATCCGTTCCGGCCAGCCTCGCAAGAGGAAAGAAGCATTCCAGAAGCTATGGTACCCTCCGAACCTGGACAAAGAAATGAGGCGTGTCACTCAGCATCCGGGATTGGGCTTCACCCTCGAAGAATACTATTATAGCGGGCGCTATTGTCACGTCCCGAACCGATAGCAGCGGAACGTGTCGTTTGCTCAGAACGTGGCAGTTAAACAGTCGAGAATGATCAAGAGCAATCGCATAAGACAAAAATAATTTTGAACAACAATAGAAATTTTATTTCTAATATAAATCTCTTACAAGAACTTATTTTCCGACTTAGAGACTCCAACATAATGGAAAGGAAGGGAACGACATACTACAGACTTAGACAAGATAACTGGATAAGAGACGATAAGCTAACTTAGCTAGACAATACTATCTAGACTCAAGAAAGATAAAAGACTCGGGTTCACTAGTTTCCGAAGCTCGCTTGCACACTTGTCCCGCCCGTGTGAGTCTCGGTCTCGCTAGCCACCTGATTACCTGAAAAATGTTGGAATAAAACGGAGTGAGCGAACGCTCAGTAGGAAATTATATCTCAAGAACTAGCAATGGGTTTAAGTAATTACAATTTTTTCACATGTAAATGCAATATGGCTATGCATGTAGAAACAACTGAGCAAGTGAAATAAAACTAATCAATGGAATCATACGTCGTGCAAAAACATCCAAGCGAGTCTTAAACAAGAGCTATTCATGTGAGACTTTATAGACTATTGGCTATTTCACGCAAGTACTTGCCCGTGTCGGGCCACGCTAGTAAAGTCACGCAAGTCGAGTCACGCACGCAAGAAAGAGAGAGAGTGTGGAATGCCAAAGATCAAGAGAGAAAGTACTTCGGTGCAATGCTAGACACCGTGATCATTACAACTCCCATGGGCACTAGTACTTTTGGGTGCTCCTCCCAGGACCAGATCGGGCCCTTATATGCACAGCATTAAAGATAGATCTAGACATCCACTTTATAGTATAGCCAATATGGAATTTCAAGAACAAGCTTTAATAGGATGATACGATAAGATTTTCATGGAATTTCAAGGGCAAGGCCCTTGAGTAAGGACATTCTTGCGATAAAATCCACGCAAAGCATATAAACCAGGACATGTAGATAAACTGGGTGGAGTTTGGTTCCCTAATTGGGTACCATAACCACTAAGTGCTCTCATATGTAGATGGTCACTTATTTGATGTAGAATTGAGGTCCACAATAATGGCATGATATCCTCATCCCATTAAGAATATTCTCATGAGATCCATATAGCATCTCATGAGGGCCGGTATACCATGTTTCTATAGAGTGACATGGCAAAATAGTGTAAAGGGTTTTTATGGTACAACCCGCTCGGTCGGCCTTGAGGGAATCCAAGGCTCGAGGAGTCTTACGAAGGTCCCAATGACTAACTTGCTAGTCCAAAGGAACGGAATGTCCAATGGAGAGCTCGTATGTCACCGAGAGTTAGTGGGTAATCTGATAAATCAACATGAAACATGGGACTATATTCACGGAATGGAAATATAGTGCCGGATAATATCTGTATATATATAAAACCCTCGGTTAACACAGGAAAATAGCGACTCAATCAAAGTCGTTACTTGTCAATTTAACGCCTTGTATGAGGACGTTTCTCTTTAATTTGACGACTTGTGTAACAGTCGTCCATCATGTTTTTCTGATTTTGCTTAATTTTCTAAATTCCGAATTTTTAATAGAACGCGCCTTAGATAGGGGCGTTATTTTAAAATTAGCGCCCTTTGATGGGGCGTTACTTCTATAAGAGACGACTCACAGCAGGTCGTTATTTCAGGATTTTCAATTTGTCATGAACAGTGATATTTTTCCAGGATAATAAAATTTCAGGAAACAAATTACATGGTCAGGACAAGAAAAATAGCAGGATTTAATGGGTATAATCATGCATCAGATTAGATTAATGGTTCCATAGATATTAAATTTTGAACATTGGTATTTAATAATTACATGGAATTGACGACTCCTGGGCAGGGCGTCAGAACTCAAAGTAGCGCCCTAGGCAGGGTCGCTTCTTTTAAAATTTCGCAGAAAGCTTTGGAAACGTAGTAAAGCTATATGCATGGATGAATAGATGATATTATTATGAATCTTATGCTAGTTTGGGCTACAATCCTTGAGAAAACCTACCTGATTGATGATCTGGGTTGATGGTACTGAAGAATTTTTTGAAGGGAGAACGGTACTCTGTTCTAAACAGAGTGTCCTGAGAACAGCTACTCACGAACTTTAAACAATAGCAACACCAACAACAGCCAAGCAACAGCAGCCCTTAGAGTGATAATAGATGAACAGGGTGTTGTTCTTAGGCTTCAGACGTAGATATTAACAGCTCCCTCCCCCTTTCACAGTGAACGGAAGAAGAGGACGTCGATGAAGAACCTCACGTCCTTCAGCTAGATAGGAGGGTTCGATGCAGGCAACCTATAGAAGAAGAAGATGAAGAACGATTAATAATCTTCATATTCTCTGACTGAAGGCAGAGGAAGAAGAACATTACCTGTTCTTCACGCACGGCAGCAGAGGTTCCTTCAACCAAATAGCCTATTAGGGTTCGACAGGAAGGGTTATTTATAGGGTCTTAGGAATTCTAATAGAGTTAGAGTTCGATTAAAAGTAATATTTCCTTGATAGAGTCCTTTCCATGATCTATCAACCCATACTAATCCTAAAACTTACCCTGGATAGTCTGCCAGGTCGAACGGAAATCAAATGTAATTAACGCCTTAGGCTAGGTCGTTAATTTTTAATTGACGCCTTGAATCTCATCGTTTTTAAAGAAATAACACCCTTCCGTCGGGCGCTATTCATGATTTTACGTTAACTTGTGCTTTAGGATTTTTATCTTTTTTATTTGATTAGGTTTTATTATGAAATTTTATGGGTAATAGTTTTCCATTTTTCTTGATTTTTTCATATAATTAGTTTTTAAAAATTCCTTTAAATCAAAAAGTGGCATTATTCACTTTTTAATAAAGTAACGACTTTTATTAAGTCGTTTATTATGAAATTCACGCCTACGTGAATGGCGTCTCTTATCTTTTGACATTTTACCTTAGAAGCAAAATTGTGTTTATACCCATTAGAATTCTTATCTTATATATCCTCGTGCCATTACACTTTAGCTAATTAACGACTTATCATATGTCGTCCTTTTTTAAAATAACGCCCGTAGTAAGAGGCGTCAATTGTGTTTGGCAACTTTTCTTCTTAACCTCTAAAAGACCGATATCGTATATATGTCTATTATTTTCTCTTTTAATTTTTCTTAATTCATTTAAATCCTATTAATGTATATTTCTTCCTTCTAATAAAAGTATAATGTAATAAATGTGAATATTAAATTTTATAAATTATTAATAAAATACTAATCGATGTTTTCTTCGAGATTTATTGATTCTAATTCAAATAAAATTATATTATGCATTAAATGCCTACTTAAAAATAACATGTTATTCTTAAATTTATTATAATACAATGGTAGGGTTCATGAGTTCTTTTTGTGAGATTTCTCATGATGTCAGGGGGTCGTGTACCGAGTCTGACCTTGATTATTTACGTTGTATTATATTTATTTATATTACATTATATATACATAAACATATTTGTTATTTTCTAACCCTCATATACCTATTAATAATTTGTATGTATATAGGGATTTTATTCCTCATAATTTGTTTAACTTTTATTAGTCCTTGTCATAGGTATCGGAGGCACGTTCGACCTGAACAACCCTATAGGAATATCACTTGACCATTTATTTATTTGAATAAATTTTATTTATTAAACATTATAAACTTATAAGAGTATGTATTTATCATTATGTATATTTTTATTTCTTATTCCAAAATTACCGAGCGTTACGGCTATGAAGTGGAAACCATCTCTGCTTTCTACCCAATGGAGGATAACCCACTGGGGGCAGCTATTGATGAACACCTAACAGAAGTTGAGTGCATTCAACTAGCCCAGCCAAGAAGTCCGGAATCCGGGGCTGTGTTCCCCTGCCGCTGCTGGGAACAGGTCTATCCGGAAGATACTGCTCTTCAAGCCAAATTTGACACAGCTAGCAGCAGTGAGGCTGAAGAGGTGGAAGAAGCAGAGCAGCCTCCCTCCAGTGGCCCTCCTCTACTCATGATGTCGGCACTTCTCAGACCAGTCAGGGAAACTTCCCCCGAGCCTGATCAAGAGACAAATGCTGCTAGAAGAGAAATGGTTGCCTTCACTGAGGGCATGGTAGCTCAGGGGACCGAGATCTCTTCACCCTTTGCCAAAGAGCTGTAAGGCCACTTTGACTTAATGACAAATAATCGCCAGCCCATGGTGACTGCAATCCCCTCAACAGGGAGTGAGGCAATCAACTCGCCCCTTGAAGTTGCTGGTAAGGTAAACTTGTTGGCAGAACAGTGCATGCACCCATTATCAGCTGAACAAGAAACTTCTGGCAAAGCTCAAATAAAGCAAGATGAAGGGATCGAGGTCCTTTGCCTCGAAGATGATATACCAGACTTTGTCGACCTCCAGCCTACACCCCCTGAGATAGAAGACGGAGGTCAGGCAACAGTCGATGAACTAATAGAAGTCAACCTGGGAGACGAAGATGGCCCCAGACCAACCTTCCTCAGTGCCCAACTGTTTGCCGAAGAACATGGAATGTATATCCAACTACTACAAGAATGTCGGGACTGCTTTGCCTGGACCTACAGAGAGATGCCGGGACTAAGCCCCTCTGTCTCACAGCATGAGCTGACCATAAACCCTGGGGTAGAGCCGGTGAAACAGCCCCCTAGGTGTATGAGGCCAGAGCTCATCACTCAAATATGCAAAGAGGTCGACAAGCTCATTGATGTGGGTTTCGTCGAGGAAAATCAATATACCACGTGGTTGGCTAACATCGTGCCCGTGAGGAAGAAGAATGGATAGATCCGGATATGTGTTGACTTCCGAGATCTGAATAAAGCCTGCCCTAAAGATGACTTTCCAGTGCCGATAACGGAGGTCATGATAGATACAACCACTAGTCATGAGGCCTTATCATTCATGGATGGGTCGTCTGGCTACAACCAGATATGGATCGCGGAACGTGACCGGATCCACACTGCCTTCCGAACACTCAAAGGCATTTATCACTACAAAAGAATGCCGTTCGGATTAAAGAACGCCGGCGCAACTTATCAGCGTGCGATGACTAGAATATTTGATGAGCTGCTTTACCATAAGGTCGAGTGCTACATAGATGACCTGGTAGTCAATACCAAAAAGAAAGAAGACCATATGCAGGACCTCCGAGTCATTTTCTAGAGGCTAAGGCAGTATGAATTAAAAATGAACCCTATGAAGTGCACGTTCGGAGTCTCGAGCGGAAAATTCTTGGGTTTCATTATCAGGTATCGGGGAATTGAAATAGACCCCGCAAAGATCAAAGCGATTCAGGAGTTACCCTCGCCAAGGAATCTCTCCGAGCTAAGATCTCTTCAGGGCCGCCTGGCATACGTCTGGTGGTTTATATCCAACTTGTCGGGGCGGTGCCACCCCTTTCACAAGCTGGTGATGAAGGACGTTCCCTTCTATTGGGACGAGGAATGCCAGCTAGCCTTCGATAGACTGAAAGATTACCTGAAAACCCCTCCAGTATTGGGTGCGTCGGTGAAAGGACAGCCGCTGATCCTCTACATAGTAGCCACACACAATTCTCTGGGAGCAATGTTAGCCCAGAATAATGAAGAAGGAAAAGAACAAGCCCTCTACTATCTCAGCCGAAGAATGGTCAGAACTGAGGAAAGGTACACCTACATCGAGATGATCTGCCTGCCATTGGTCTTCGCGGTCAAGAAGCTGCGGCACTACATGCTGTCGCACGAAGTTAAGCTGATTTCTAGGGAGGATCCGCTTAGATACATCATGTCTCAGCCGGCCCTCAAAGGCCGCCTGGGCAAATGGGCGGTGATTCTTATGGAGTATGACATCTCCTATGTACTGCAAAGGGCCGTCAAGGGCCAAGCTATTGCAGACTTCTTTGCTGAACATCCAGTACCCGAAGACTGCCCTCTGGAACTAGAGCTTCCTGAAGATGAGACTTTGGAGGTCAGCCAGGTGCAGCCCTTCCTATGGCAGCTGTATTTTGATGGTGCCTCCAGAATTGACACCACAGCGACGGGATCGGCCAGAGTCTGCGCAGGAGCAGGCATAGTCTTGAAGTCCCCGGAAGGGGAAGTCATACACACATCCTGCTCAATAAACAAGCCTTGCACAAATAATGAAGCAGAATATGAAGCCCTCATAATCGGGCTATAGATTGCTCTATCCATGGGGATTCAAATGCTAGAGGCATTCGGGGACTCCATGCAGGTTATAAAACAATTGGAAGGGGAGTTTGAGGTACGAAAGCAGGAGCTCGTCCCTTACTACCATCTGGCCCTACGCCTAATGACAAGATTCTACTTTGTCAGCATCAAGCACATCAACCGGGGGCAGAATGCTCAAGCCTATGCCCTCGCAAAGCTGACCAGTTCCTTGGCAGTCCCGCCTAATACGGGCCTGAATATAACAGTCATCAACCGGCGGCAGGTCCCCAGCATGATAGAGGCTCTAGCCGGTGAACAAGCCAATGAAGTAGCAATTGCTAAAGCAGTCCAGTAGCCCGACTGGCGGGAATACCTCCTGCATTGGTTCCAACACCAACAGCTTCCGAAGGTGAAAGAACAGAGAATGAAACTCCTGAGAGTCAAAGATTCTTATGAGATGAGGAATGGGATATTGTTCCGAATAATGGCAGATGCCCAAAAGAAGGTATTACTTCGATGCTTATCTCCAGGGGAAGCCAGGCAGGTGATGCAAGAAGTCCATGCCGGATCAGCCGGGGCGCACCAGGCCGGTCCGAAAATGAAAATTGAAATAAAGAAATTGGGTTATTATTGGCCCACTATATTTGATGATTGCTGCAAGTTCGCCAAGGCTTGTTAGAAATGTCAAGAGCATGCCAATGTGTCAAGAAGACCTCCAGTGCCTCTACATCCTACCTTACCAAGTTGGCCGTTTGCCCAGTGGGGTACGGACGTGGTGGGGCCACTACTAGCATCTTCATCAGGGTGCAAATACATCTTAGCAGCTACAGATTACTTCTCCAGATGGGCGGAGGTAGTAGCACTAAAAGAAGTCACGGGAGAATTAGTTGCGAGATTCTTCTGACAGAATGTAATATTTCGGTTCGGGATTTCCAGCCGAATCATCTCCGACAACGGCAGCCACTTCAGAAATCAGAAGGTTTATCGGCTAGCTGACAAATACAAGATTGATTGGAGAACATCGTCTCCCTACTATCCTCAGGCCAATGGGCTTGCAGAGGCCTTTAACAAGACGCTATGCACTCTGCTGGTGAAAATTGTCAAGACTGACAGAAGAGATTGGGAAGAAAGAATGTACAAGGCACTGTGGGCTTACCGCACGGTCTACAAGACCCCTACCGGCTGCTCGCCCTACTCCCTCGTATATGGGTCAGAGGCCATGGTGCCGATTGAGCTGGAGATCCCCTCATTGCAGGTCGCCATCCAGCATGGATTGGTGGGCAACGAGTAGGTCAACGTAGAAAGAAGATTAGAAGAGCTCACCGAGCTTGAAGGAAAGCGCCTCCGGGCGCAACAGAATATTCAACTCTATCAAGCCCGCATGGCCCATGCTTTTGATAAGCTGGTCAAAGGATGGGAGTTCAAAAGGGGTGACCTGGTGATGGTTAAAAGAAGAGAGGTGATGGCCTCCAACCCCAAGGGGAAGTTGATTGAAAACTGGGTCGGACTGTATGTCGTCCACCGAGTATACGAAGGGGGTGCGTACATTCTTGCGGATCACAAAGGAGTCATCCAATTCTCTCCCCTTAATGGGAAGCACCTAAAGCTTTATCACATGGTTCAACCGGCGCTCCCCGAATGATCTACCTTCACCCTTGGTCTATTGGCACTCCGCCCTAACCAAGTTACCCTCACCCTTGGTCTAGTGGCACTCCGCCCTAACCAAGCTACCTTCACCCTTGGTCTAGTGGCACTCCGCCCTAACCAATCTACCCTCACCCTTGGTCTAGTGGCACTCCGTCCTAACCAAGCTACCTTCACCCTTGGTCTAGTGCACTCCGCCCTAACCAAGCTACCCTCACCCTTGGTCTAGTGGCACTCCACCCTAACCAAGCTACCCTCACCAAGCTACCTTCACCCTTGGTCTAGTGGCACTCCGCCCTAACCGAGCTACCCTCACCCTTGGTCTAGTGGCACTCCGCCCTAACCAAGATACCTTCACCCCTAGTCTAGTGGCACTCTGCCCTAACCAAGCTACCTTCACCCTTGGTCTAGTGGCACTCCACCCTAACCAAGCTACCTTCACCCTTGGTCTAGTGACACTCCGCCCTAACCAAGCTACCTTCATCCTTGGTCTAGTGGCACTCCGCCCTGACCGAGCTACCTTCACCCTTGGTCTAGTGGCACTCCGCCCCGACCGAGCTACCTCCACTCTTGGTCCAATGGCCCTTGGTCTAGTGGCACTCAGCCCTGATCGAGCTGCACTTACCTTGGTCTAGTGGCACTTTGCCCTAGCCAGATTCACATAACCCATACATCATTGCCATTATGGGCCCTACGCCCAAATCGGCACAAGTCTATCCTTTGCGTTAGCATTACCTTCTTGCTAACAAATGAACCCCTTGTTCGGCGCAAGACTCCGTGTCCTAGCCAACCTCCATACATCATTGCCATTATGGGCCCTACGCCTGAATCGGCACAAATTTATCCTTTGCGTTAGCATTACCTTCTTGCTAACGAATAAACCCCTTGCTCGGTGCAAGACTCCGTGTCCTAGCCAACCTCCATACATCATTGCCATTATGGGCCCTACGCCCGAATCGGCACAATTCTATCCTTTGCGTTAGCATTACCTTCTTGCTAACGAATGAACCCCTTGTTCGGCGCAAGACTCCGTGTCCTAGCCAACCTCCATACATCATTGCCATTATGGGCCCTACGCCCGAATCGGCACAAGTCTATCCTTTACGTTAGCATTACCTTCTTGCTAACGAATAAACCCCTTGCTCGGCACAAGACTCCGTGTCCTAGCCAACCTCCATACATCATTGCCATAATGGGCCCTACGCCCGAATCGGCACAAGTCTATCCTTTGCATTAGCATTACCTTCTTGCTAACGAATGAACCCCTTGTTTGGCACAAGACTCCGTGTCTTAGTCGACCTCTGTACATCATTGCCATTATGGGCCCTACGCCCGAGTTGGCATAAATCTACCCTTTGCGTTAGCATTACCTTCTTGGTAACAAATGAATCCCTTGTTCGGCGCAAGACTCCGCGTTCTAGCCGACACTCTCAACATCCTTCCGCTACATGAGGTAAAAAAAAGAGAGAAAGAAACAGAAATGGGGTTAAAAATAGAGATACCCCACCGGCCTTGTTCCTAAATGGGGACGAGGGCAAAAATGGCTATAACCCGGCTGTGGCGAAAACTCAAAAGGGCATTACAGGCAAAATCGGGTACCCCGCCACGTGAAAACCTGAAAGGGCGCGTGGGCAAAAGCAAGAGGGGGCTGACTCCGGCGAAAACCCGAAAGGGCGCTTGAGTCGGTAAAGTGGTAATCCAAAAGTTTCTCTTCATCCTCCTCTCAATGAGATTCCCAAAGGATAACCATCAGGAGTCCCACCAGATATCCCCTAACAAACCTGTATCCGACCCTCATCATCATCGGCGGGATCAGTATACCTCCATCCTTCGACTTGGACCTTCCGTCCTCGTCAATGAATGCATCCTTTGCTTTGGCATGTCTCCCATGTCAACAAATAGACCCATGTTCGACCCTCGTCGTAATTGGCGAGACAAGTCGACCTCTACCCTTTGACTTGGACCTTCTGTCCTCGTCAATGGATACATCCTTTGCTTTGGCATGTCTCCCATGTCAACGAATAGACCCGTGTTCGACCCTCGTCGTCATTGGCGAGACAGGTTGACCTCTACCCTTGACTTGAACCTTTCGTCCCTATGAATGTATATGCCCCTGCTTCAGCACGTAGCCGGCATCAAATGAACAAACCCAGGTTCGGCCCTCGTCATCATCAGTGAGGTAGGTCGACCTCTGTCCTTTGGCCTGGACGTTCCGTCCCGGGCAAGAACCATGTATTCTTGCTTCGGCATTTGACCATGTCGACGAACCAAACCAGGAGCCGACCCTTGTCATCATTGACAAGGCCGGTCAGCGTCCCAGCAAACAAGTTCTCCTGCGTTCCGGATCCTCTGGGAATTAAAAAAAAGAAAGAGAGAAAGAAACAGAAATGGGGTTAAAAATAGAGATACCCCGCCGGCCTTGTTTCTAAACTAGGACAAGGGCAAAAATGGCTATAACCCGGCTGTGGCGAAAACCCGAAAGGGCGTTACAGGCAAAATCGGGTACGCCGCCACGTGAAAACCCGAAAAGGGCGCGTGGGCAAAAGCAAGAGGGGGCTGATTCTGACGTAAACCCGAGAGGGCGCTTGAGTCAGTAATGTGATAACAAAAAAGGAAGAAGAGAAAAAAAAGAGGATGAAATAAAAATGATGATGATGATGTAGTAGCGAGGCTGCCCTCGTTCATCATTCCACTTCCATCTACCCTTTTCGACCCTTGTCACCATCGGCAAGATCGGTCGCTACCCTTTTCGGTCCTTGTCACCATCGGCAAGACCGTCTACCCCTTTCGACCCTTGTCACCATCGGCAAGATCGGTCGCTACCCTTTTCGGTCCTTGTCACCATCGGTAAGAGCGTCTACCCTTTCGACCCTTGTCACCATCGGCAAGATCGATCGCTACCCTTTCCGGTCCTTGTCACCATCGGCAAGACCGTCTACCCTTTTCGACCCTTGTCACCATCGGCAAGATCGGTCGCTACCCTTTCCGGTCCTTGTCACCATCGGCAAGACCATCTACCCCTTTCGACCCTTGTCACCATCGGCAAGATCGGTCGCTACTCTTTCCGATCCTTGTCACCATCGGCAAGACCGTCTACCCCTTTCGACCCTTGTCACCATCGGCAAGATTGGTCACTACCCTTTCCAGTCCCTGTCACCATCGGCAAGACCGTCTACCCTTTCGACCCTTGTCACCATCGACAAGATCGGTCGCTACCCTTTTTGATCCTTGTCACCATCTGCACGACCGTCTACCCTTTCGACCCTTGTCACCATCGGCAAGATCGGTCGCTGCCCTTTCCGGTCCTTGTCACCATCGGCAAGACCGTCTACCCTTTCGACCCTTGTCACCATCGGCAAGATCGGTCGCTACCCTTTCCGGTCCTTGTCACCATCGGTAAGACCGTCTACCCTTTCGACCCTTGTCACCATCGGTAAGATCGGTCGCTACCCTTTCCGGTCCTTGTCACCATCGGCAAGACCGTCTACCCCTTTCGACCCTTGTCACTATCGGCAAGATCGGTCGCTACCCTTTCCTGTCCTTGTCACCATCGGCAAGACCGTCTACCCTTTCGACCCTTGTCACCATCGGCAAGATCGGTCGCTACCCTTTCCGGTCCTTGTCACCATCGGCAAGACCGTCTACCCTTTTTGACCCTTGTCACCATCGGCAAGATTGGTCGCTACCCTTTCTGGTCCTTGTCACCATCGGCAAGACCGTCTACCCTTTTCGACCCTTGTCACCATCAGCACGGTCTCTACCCTTTTCGATCCTTGTCACCATCGGCAAGACCGTCTACCCTTTTCGACCCTTGTCACCATCGGCAAGACCGGTCGCAACCTTTTTGACCCTTGTCATCATCGACAAGGTCGGCCAACATTTCCCCGAACCAGGGTCAATAATGGGATTACTATAAGGTATATGCTACGCCTCTAAGTCGCACTCCCATCAGTTGCCCCACCAACGATAAAGCCTATCCTGGATGGACCTCTCATTAGCCAGCAGTCATATTTCTGACGTTTCTTGTCGGCAAGACTTATGTCTGCACCAATCTGGCAACCTCTGGAGCCCCGTCACGCGGTGGAGCGAGGCCCCCATCCTTTCCTTGAAAGGGTGGACGCTCTCCTGTGGCACAGACATGGGTGCGCTTCCAAGCAGGTCGCCAAAATTGCCACAAGATGCGACAGAATATAAGTGCAAAGATGGACACCGAAAATAGTGAAGGAAGCTTGTATTTCATTACAAAAAAGGAAGGGATGAATACAAAAGGGGCCCTTCGAAGGGGGTGAATTACAAAGGCAGATTAGCTAAGACCGCCTGAAAATATCTGCAAAGTCAATGAGCCCAACATGTGGAGCCGCTCCCAGTTCATGGAGCTGCATTTCTTCCTCCTGAACGCGAGTCACCTTAGTCTCTAGGGACGCGACCCGGCCCTCTAATAAAGAATATTCCTCGATGCCTTGGACTTCTGCAGCCTCCAACTGTGGTATCTCAGCTTCAATGGTGGCCAATTCAGCCCGGAGTTCTTCTCGTCGGCTACGTAGAATATGTGCCCGAGCAGCAGAAGCTTCAACATGAGCTTTGCTCTTCTGAATATCGGAGATCAGAGATGTCAGCTCTGCCTGACAGTTAGCTTTCTGCAGCTTGAGGGCCGCTAGTCGGTCGTTCATCACTCTCCCAAGAAAGTCCCGACAGTTTACAAATTTTAGCAGGAACAGCACCCGCTGGGTCCAGGTGTCCAAAGGATAGCCTAATGCCTGCAGCCCGATCAGCTGGGGTAAGATAGGGTCGACTGAGATTCCACGACCTGGCGCAACATCCCCAAATACTGCCAAACAAACTCCTCCGATGAAGTAAAGCCCAGGGAGGCTACCGGAGCCACCTCAAAGGCCACCTCCCTGTCTATGGAGGCCCATAAGCCAATATCTGACACGAAAGAAGAAGATGGAACGGCCGCCAGGGCTGAAGTAGCAGGTACCACGGCAGCATGCTCTTGCTCCGTCGGGCTCCTTGAAGAACTTTCTTCCACAGATGCTGGAAGAGGCAGAGGTTCTGACTCTATTTCTGGCACGGATGGAGCTGCAGAGTCAGGCGCAATGGTCATTATGGCCTCCGGGACAAAGGGAGAACCCCGTGACGGGTCGGCTTCGGCTCTCAACTCCATTGCCGGCACCAGGGCGAGACTCTCTCCCAGCGGGCTCGGCTCCATTGATGATACTTCGGCAGCTACGTGTACTCTTACTGGCACAGGGCGAAGTATGGTAACTACCCCTGAAGAAGACACGGTGGCCAGCGGTAGCACATCCGAAGCATCCGACGAAACCACGATAGCACCAGAAGGTGATACCGGAGGGTGAATGGCGGTGTCAGGCTCCTGGAACAAGATCCCAGTAAGCACCAGGATGGCAGAAAAGAATGAAAAGATATGCGGCTCTACAGAGGGGCGGACAGAACTTACTATGGCTGCAGCATCCATCTCTTCAAGCGCCTGCATGGAAGATTCCAACTCTGCAGATGAAGCGACAAAAGGAGGGGTTATCTCCACTTCCATGTCCAGTCTGGCGAACTCCTCCTGCATTATTCCCTCTGATGATGTCATCGGCAACCTCGGAGGACTAAAAATCACAGGACCACTCAACGGCATGAAGGGTGCCGCTGCCCCTTTGCTAGCTGCCGCAGGGGCTTGTTCGTCACTTTTTGAAGAATGATAGTCAATTTCTTCGTCAGAATGGGTGGCAGAGCTACTGGAGGAAATATCTATGCTGATCTCAGGTTGGCCCGCCTCCTCTATCGCCTGGCGGGACGCCGAGAGGGTGACTACAGGCCACAATGGATAACACCTTTCTTTAGCACAGTCTTATGTCTTTCGAGCTGTGAAGGAGCATCCACGGTAAGCGCCTCAACTACTGTGCTAACCACTCCTGCCATTGCAACAGACATATACATAAGGCGGGACAAAAGGATCAATAAGAGAGAAGAGTCAGAAGGATGACAGTCACGCGGCTCACCCTCGGCCTCACTGGCAGGTGTAGGAGAAGGGAGTCTGACATCCTCATCAGCAGCGGGGAGACTCTCCCCTGTGGCTGTAGCTGTTTTGGTCACCCCTGCTGCGGCTATGGCAGAAGACCCTATCTCTCCCACCTCCAAGACACCTTCTTCAGCATGTGTGGTGGTGTCGACCACTCCTTGAGCTGAGGTCAAACAAAGAAGGCGTCAAAAATGAAGACGTCATGAAAAGAACACACCTTTAGACTGCAAGAGAAAGTGATGTCACCTTCAGCCGCCTGCTGAGTGGCCTCTTTCTGAGCGGCAAACTGCTCGAACGATGGCACTTCAGGCAGAGGAGTCTTAGCCGCACCAGTCGAAGGCTGCTTGGAAGAGGTTTTCCGAGCTTTCTTCGCTCGGCCTATTGCAACTTTCATCGCGGAGGCCTCTCTCTTTTTGCCAGGTGGCAATGGAGTAGTGGTCGGTACCGGTGCGGGAACCTCAAAATATTCCGGCTTCTGGGCCTGGGAGATGATTTTTCTATAAAGTCCCTGCTGCTTTATATCTGGACGGTCTGTCAAATGAAGCGCATGCCGTTATAAAAGAACTGAGCAATGAACCACTCTACATGTCAACTGAAGAGGACTTACCTGCCCGGCCGCTGTAAAAAGATGAAAGTGGCCAATACTGATAAGCCACTTCCTTTCTTCGGGATGCAGCCTCTCGAACGAGCCAGCAGACGTCGCCAATCTTCTTGCACTTCTCAACTAGGTCGGCCAAATCCGCATGACCATGAGAAGCTATGCAATGATATAAGCCGAGGTGGTCGAAGCCCCAGACGTCGGCATAGTGAAAAGATACAAACAAAGGCTTGTCCAGGACACTCGCTACGGGACTGTCAAGGGTCAGTCCGTGGATGTTCATTAAGACAAACAGCCAAGACATATGTTGATAATATGTCGGGGTTCTGTCTTCTCTGTTGACAAACGCCCGGTACGAGCAAAAGCGGTCCACCTCGCACTTCCATGAAATTACTTTGGAGAGCGGCTCCTCAATGGGGAACGGGTACTGCTGAAGCTCCAAGCGGGAACCACCAATCTGACACAGATGTTCTAGATTCTGCGTGAAAGTATCTTCATCTATGTCAGCAAGCACAGGCACCAGCGGTTCAGTTGCTTCCTCTTTTACGGCTTTTCTGCCTGCTATATATGCCTCTACCTCCTTCGGATGTTGGGAGAACAGCCTCTTCAAATGGGCTTCTTCAATATCGAAAACTGGCCTAGGCTGCTGGCTCAGGAAGGTGCGCTCAGCTACATCCCAGCATGCCACCCTGGCATTGCGATAAAAGCCCGTTCGAGCATTCCACCACTTCACATACTCTGGAGTGACCCGGGGAACGCAGTTCGCCACCGGCACTCTAAAGACATTGGCGTCCCGGCGGTGAAAGTAGTCCCACCAGGAGCGACCCTCAGCTACAACAGTCGAGCCGTGCTTCGACCTGCTATCCATGGGAAACAGGGCAGCCGAACGTGAGATGTGCTGATCATAGCTGAAATTTCAGCCAAACCTAAAAGGATAGTAAGGTTCTAAATGAACCGCGCCCCCCTTTCTGAACACTAAGACACTGGGGCGAATTGACAAAGCCCAGTCAATGAGCTCAGGCTCCAAAATTGGCCGGGTCACTATGTTGCCTGAAATAAAATGTGTGAAAGTCTCCACTGCCTCGAGCTTACATTCACGCTGGTTGTTCACCAACGGAGAAGAATGTGCGGCCAAATTCCAAAAATGGATGGTCCCCGCTGAATCCATCGGAACCCTTATCAGCCGGCCTCGGATGGAGAAAAGCTGATGAGACACTGGACCGGGTTCAGCACTAGCAAACTCCAGCATCCTGGGATACAATGTTACTGTCTGCAGAGTCCTGGGAGCCAGCTCTGGGAACAAATTGCACACCCAGGCATTGAAGAAATGAAACGGCCCCACTGTTCTAAAAGAGCGTGGGACCCGATGCCTATGAATATCTCCAAGAGATTTGTAGATCAGGCAGAGTGCTGCTGGGCATAATGCAAGCCGCATGCCCCAAGCCATCTGACAAGCTGGGTATATTGCCTCCGGCCTAATGACTGTCTCATCTCCTTTGGGAGAGCAAAAGTGCACAACCAGAAAGTGAGGTAAGCCGCACAATGCGTAAGGGGATCCGCCCTAGTGGGATTCGGTCCTCCGCGACTAATCCGTCGAAGGGAAGAGGGCAGCACCGACTTGAACTTGGGCGGTCTGCTGGGCTTACCCGCAACTGGTGCTACATGGGGGAACTCACTGTACTTCAGAGGGCTGCCAAAGAAATATTGAATCCAATGTCCTACTCGGACTCTCAATTTGCTGCTTTTCTCTGGGGGCCGATACCCCTTCGAGGATCCCCTATTCAGCGCCAAGCAGAGGGAGCGGTACGCTTTCATTAAATACCGGTATGAGTAGCCGAAGTAATATTCACCTTCACCATCTGTCTCGTCCTTGATGAAGTCATGAAGGCAGACCTCCTCATAGGGCTCTCCATTGATCGGCAGACCCGACAGCTGTGACAGGCTCCAGACGTCCAGAGAAGTTTCGCCCTCCGTTGTATAGAAAGTATTGAACTGCGGGAAGAACACTTCGAACATACCGCAGCACAACCCTTTCGAGATGGGGTACCTGAAACGGGATGCATACACACTGTGATACACCCCGGCCCTGACCAGCAACGGCGCATACTCCTTCAGAACATATTATGTGAATTCTACCGCTCCTACACGAAAGAGATGGGCATCGGTCACTTTCGTGTCAGCAAACCACCCAGCAGCCAACTGGAGTTTGAACTGGACAGCCAAGCCATTCAGGATGAATGGCTCTTCTCTATAGCCCCACTTGATGGGTGCCAAGAATAAACCATAGCCGGGCTTCTCTCTGTTGCCCCGACCTGCAGTGGTGTCCCACCTAGCTGGTGTGAATTCTGGAGCCCGTGTCAGCATTTTCTGCTCTGCCTCCAGCTCTGTGACCCCCAAGACGGCGTTCCATTTGCGTCGCTCTCCCGGAAGATAGATGGTGTCTCTGCGGTACACAGAACCTTTCAAGTTGTCCCGATCCAACAACATGGCCCGTTCCACCATCCAAGCCAGCATGACGTCTCTCTTCCCCGAGACGCTGAAGGTGCAGATGAACGGTGCAAGATGTTGGTCCTTCGGGAAGTCCGGACGATACTCATCATCACGATTGAAGTTCAGCCCTCCCTCGACGGTCACAACGCGAGACAAGGATACTGTGTCTGTTTCGGAGTCGGAGGATTCATCGACTATGGCGATCCTCCCAAGACCCTGGTCCAGTTGTTCGACGTTCCTCCAGGTCACAACAGGGCCAGACACCCTACCCTGGGAAGAAGCGTCGACATCGGCAGCGCCGGAAGCAACACGGCTGGAAGAAGAGGCCATTTCAGCAGCTGCAGACAAAAAATCGAAGGGAATAAGACAACATGAAGAGGAAAATAGAAAAGAAGATTCCAAGAAAAATTTTGACAGCATCTCCCCTTGTCCGGGGTATGCCCAGAAGTCAAATAGGAGAACACCCACCAAGAGGGGATGACTCCGTAATAAAGAGGGACATAGTCCCGAATGAGAAATCGCAGAGAGAGAGGCTCCCCACGCCGATTGCCAATGCAGTGGAAGAAGAGGAGGCCAAAGAGAGAGAAAGCTCAAAAAAGAATGAGCTTTCTCTTCTCTCTCGGCGCCTAAAATAGGCCAAGGCCAAAAGGTGCACCGAGAAGGCCGCTGCGCTAGAGGAAAATGCGCCAAAAGGCGCACCGAGAACCTCCCCGCGCCGAAGGCAGCATCGCGCCGAGAGCGTCAATAGAAGAAGGCACGCCGGGAGCCACCGCGCCGAGACCATGGCCGCGCCGAGACGCGTGTGCCGAGATCGTTTGCGACGCCGTTTGACTCACCCAGAGAAGTGCTACAATCAGAAGATCAAATCAAAAACGCTGGTAGCTGTCCAAGTATACCGACCAAGTACTGGGATTATACAAATAGAATGAAGACTCAGAGTCACAAAAAAAAATGAATAATGAGTAGGAGCAGACCTGAAGAAATTACGAGGTGCGGTGTAATGTACACCCGCACGTCCCGTGTCACTCATCCTTTGCTTACGCCACCTGCGGGTGGGGGGCATTTGTTGACACCTAAAATATGCCAGGAGAGACCAAAGCAGACTCGGGGCTCTAAAAGATGATCAGAGTTGCGGCTCCTGTACCATCCCTGGAAGTTCTGAGAATCAGAATAGAAGAGACTCACTACTCCTAACACTTTGTTCGGCTAAAGCCATCCCTGGCTAGGCCGCTGTCCAGTACTGCTATCATTCAGATAGTCAGGCTGATAAAACCATACCAACATTCAGGCAATCATCTGCCTGCTGAAAAGAGATGCTCAGACAATTCTGATTCTCCGAAGGTGGAATTCACAGTGCCTCACACGTGTTTGTGAACGCAAGGTGTTAAACAAGCTCCATGAAGGATAAATACATATGCCAAGAAGCCCACTGTCTGAAAGAGCCCATTAGATGGATCCTGTGCCGGATGACAGAAAATGGGCCAAGCCCAATGTGAGCTGAGGCGCGCCGAGGGCTGCCCACGTCGGGAAGACAGATGCTGGCGCGTCGGGGAGCTCAGGCCGATAGGATGAGCGTCATCCCTCTATAAGAAGGCTTCCCTTCAAAAACAAAGAGAGAGAGAGAGAGAAGAAGGGAGATAGAAGAAGAAGATACAGGGATAGAAAAAAAGGAAGGAAAAAGGAGGAGGCATTTTTAGCCACTGAAAGAAAGGGGGAGCTCGAGAGCCCTCCATAGAAGCTGAAGAAAAGAGAGAGGTAGAGGCTCGAAGGAAGAAGCAAGGTGGGGTGTGCCGTCCGACGCCCCGAGGGGATACAGTTCTTCTCCCCCCTTTTTCTTCTGTTTGAATATTGTTCTCCCTTTTCGTTTGTATCTCTGCTTTCGAGCATCTTTGCTCTAGTAGCATTGAATGCCAATGTAACCCTGTTCTCAGGGATTGAGTCGGTGTGTATGTTTTTTTTGGGTGGGATTTTTCCTCCTGAGTTGAATTCGTGTACGCCGTTTTAGATGAAATAGTTAATGAAAGATGGGCTGAGTTCTGCCCTTGCATTATCCTTTTCTTTCTGCCTCTGCATCCGAGGTTCACTATATGTTGTGGATACTAATAACTAGACACGTTCTACCGTTTGGCTTTCCAAGTCTGTTGAAGGTTCTTCTACCATATGTTCTTTCAACCTCATACTCACAACGAGAGCCTGAGACAGTCCATCTCATGGCTTCTCGTCTGTGAAATGAAGAGGGATGAATCCGAATCGTGAGTTTCCGTGTGTGATTCTGCTCCTAGTGAGGCCCCAGAAGGAAGGTCGTCTCTACCCTTGATCACCCTCTCTACGATCGTCCAAACTGGTCGTCAAACGTTGAACAAACCCCCTTTTTAAAATGCCCCAAAGCCTCTACCTCCAAACCCCCTAAAACCCCACTTCAGGACGAACCCCTCTCGGCGCAAGTCTCGCGCCGAGGGCTGGCCGTGCCGGCTGAGCTTCTCGTGTCACGCCGAAACCCATCCTCTTCTTCGCGCCGATACCTCCACCCCTTTTGGCCACTTTGATGCGTTCGTGCCGATGCCGTCAGGCCATGCGAGCCTTGCTCATGATATCCTGTCCTATGGAGATGCACTATCCTTCCCTCTATCCTCACGGGAGCCATATCAAAGGGGTCAATTCCCTCACATTCTATAACCCTATCAAGTCATGGAGCTCTGCCACTGCATGTTCTCCATTGACTGTACAGGGGATATCATAACAGGGGGATAAAGTCCCATATGATTTGGATCCCCTGGATCTTGGGCTACGACCGGCTCTTATTTTAGTTTCCACTCCGACATTTCGTGAGTGGATGACCTATAATACCCTTTTGGCATACTCCCAAAATAAGGGGAGGTGCTGTCAAAATTCGTTCAGAACTTTACTCGACCACATAGTATAATGTTTTCACCGGAATTATGCATTTAACCCCCAACTGCGTGGCAAGGAGCTGAGCTATACCATCTCATGACATCTTGGCCACCACAGGGGAATATACATTACAGTTACATGGTCTCCTTGGACCCCTTGTGAACGAATCCACCCTCATATCCTATCTCACCCAATTATTACCATGAAATCCCCATTGAATACAAAGTATCCCTTTGAACTCATAATAAACCCTCACAATACCTAAAAACAACAACAAAAGCAGTCACCGGCGCCACATGACTCCCGGTGCCATCTCCTCCCGGCGCCATCTCCTCCCGGCGCCAATCTCACGCCGGGTGAAGGGAGCGCCGGGAGGCCGTCGCGCCGACTCCTCTTCAACCCAGCCACGCCGGTTGCCCACCGTGCCGACAACCCTTGAGCTTCCTGTCGCGCCGGGATCCCACCGCGCCGTTTGTCCCTCGCGTCGGCTCCTATCCATGCTGTTTCATCTCAATAATAGCTGCCACCCAAATATCTGATATCTCAGCAACTCCGTTAAACCCAAATCCAGTCTAAACTCAATGTCCCATTCCTGTCAACCTTCACGCCAGCCTTCATCGCTTTACGAGGGAATCATGGTTCTTCATCCAGGTCCACGGAAGATACATTAATGGGGGCTTTTATCCATACACTATACCGAATACGATGTTTCTTTTGTCACCCCGCTGACCCTCGGAGTTCTGCCATTGCATGTCCTCCAATGGTCCCTTAAGGGTATATCTATAAACGCCATGGCAGCGGACACTGTCCCGTCACATTCAGATCCTTCTTGGATCCAGGGCTACGCCCGCCTCTCTTTTGGCTTCCATCCCGGCACTCATGGGTGGATGATCTATATTTCCCTTTGGCATGGTCCAAAAGAAGGGGATATGCCGCCGGATTTACGCCATAACACCGTTATCACATCCCGTATAGCACGGTTTTCCATGCATGTTTCACATCCCGTCAGTGGAGTCGACATGATAGCCTTATCTCTTTTTGCCCCCGAGGCATCCTTTCTTGGCAACTAATCAAGGGTTGTCCTTCTTTGGGAGGACGTAATTAACGTCATAGCCTTTATGGTATGATGGACTCCGGGTCCCGACACGGATATCACAATCGACTGACTGAGTCAGGTTTAGCGCACAATGAATTGTCACTCTGGTGACTGGCACGCCTAATAAACCCAATGAAATAAACCCCAAACAAAAAACATCCCCACAAACACGTATTAAGAACAAGCAACAAACAAGTAGAGATCTGATGGATAACAAAATGAATCTGGCTAAATCAACCCATATAGCAGTTCTTTGGTACCAGGTGGAGTCCAGGAATCCAAAGATTCTCTCACACAAGGTATTTTCCTCCCGACAGGACTAACCTTGTCGATCAGAAGCTACCTTTTGATATACCAGAGATCTCCCGTAAGAGGTTAATAAAACTAGATCTAAATAAGGAAACTATATGATGATACAATATGCAAAAGAGCTAGAGCAGAATGGAGGTAGAAAATAAGGAGCAAACCACACAGAAGACCATGATTTTTAGGTGGTTCGGATGCAACAACTGCAACCTCTGTCCACCCCTCACCGACTGTGAGGATTCACACACTATCTTGTATAAGGTTACAAGATCAAAGCACACACACACACTTGTGTGAGTTGAGAACTCCCACGAAGGTGCACAAACACCGAATCACAAAGAACCGTAAAGAACAAAGAGATTACTTACACACACACACACGGATCTGCGTAGATCCACACACACATACAGGTGTTTCAATATTATAAGAACACACAAATAAAGTGTTGGGTGCAGAGGATCGTCAAGCTAGAGGGGGAGGGGGTGAATAGATTGACCACTTAAAAATTATTAAGCCAACTAAACCGATCGCACACACTGAGATGGAACAGACAACCTCACTTCGTGAACTTCTAGAAGGCAAGAGCAGTATTTAAACGATCTAACCGAGACAGAGAGCAAGGAATCAAACCACAAGCAAAAATCACAAGAGACAGGAGTTTTAAGGTGGTTCGGTCTCTGTCCCGAGACCTACGTCCACCCCCTCACCAACCTGGTGGGGATCACCGCTGAGCTTTACAGCTTATGCTCACTCCAGAGAAGAACTCTTCTCTGACCTGCAGATCCAGTCTACAGATGACAGTAACACCCTGTCACAGACAGCAGACACGAAGTCTGTTTACCCTCTGATCTCAGAACACACTCTGGATCAGAGCAAACCTGTCCACTAAATCCCAGTGGAACAGTAACTTGAAAAACGCAATGTATAAGAAAAACAAAAATACAGAGTAAAGAATGAACTCAGATGATGCTAGTCAATGAATCTTCAGACTTCTTGCGCAGCAGAAGAGATTGTAGCCTGAAGGAATGAACAGCACGATCTGAGTAGGATCTTCTCTTCAGTTGAGACTAGATCAGACTGATGCTTCTGTGGTTCTTCAGTATCTGATCTTCTTCACCAGGAGAACGAGCTGGTACTGCAATCTTCGCCCTAGACCTTCTTCGAATGTCCCCTTGCCCTTAGTTTTCCAGAAGAGAAAAATGCCTCACTCACTGTTCTACTCTCTGCACGAGTGCTTCTATATCTTTCTCAAATACACCTCCTCATTTCCATCTCGATCCACTTCTCTATTTCCTCTTTTATTTTTCCCGCGCCGGATTGGGCCCTACGAGATTCCCAATCATTTGCCCACGTGAGGAGAAGCTTCTGGACTAAAGGAGGAAGAGAGTACTTCGCTTGCAGACGTGGCTGGCCCACTTTATCCAGTCCTTCTGCTCGAGCACTTGTCTGGGACTGGGTGCGTCGACGCCAGCATCTGGATGCGTCGACGCTGTGTGAAGGCAGCTTCTGATCTTCCTTCGATTTACGGCTTCAGGCAGCCGCTGCGTCGACGCTGATAACTGGATGCGTAGACGCAGTGTGAAGGCAGCTTCTGATCTTCCTTCGATTTACGGCTTCAGGCAACCGTTGCGTCGACGCTGATAACTGGATGCATAGACGCAGTGTGAAGGCAGCTTCTGATCTTCCTTCGATTTATGGCTTCAGGCAACCGCTGTGTCGACGCTGATAACTGGTGGCGTTGACGCTGTGTGAAGAGATCTTCTGGAGGCAAACGCGTCGACGTTGTCTTGCTTGAGGCGTAGACGCAGTCTTGATGAAGTGTGCTTCAACTTGTAGGAGCTGAAGGCTGCGTCGACCCTGACTATTGCCTGCATTAATGTTCAACAACAATTCTTGCCACATACCAGATTGTCAGATAATAATACACCCTGTCATATCATGGTGGTCATCATCAAAACCAGGAGGACAACAATCTCCCCTTTTTGATGATGGCAACCATGATTGAATTCTAGCACTTTAATGATCATGCACTTCAATAACCAATTAAGCAGAGGCATGCACAACCATAACATTCAAACACATGTATCAACATTCAACTCATTCACCATTCACTTACGCACATGATCAAGATTTAGATATAAAAAAAACAAAGTGCATTCACAAGATAGTCTCCCCCTTTGACATCAGCAAGAAGGGGAGGCCAAAAGTCAAGTAACTAGAACAAAATATCGAGTCAATTACTTAGAGAAATACTGAGAATGCCTCCTAGACGAGTGACTAGAGGACTGGCCCGGTGGAGGTGGAGGACGATGAGATGAGAAGGTCTGCTGGGCATGCAGAGCTTGAATTGCCTGAGAAAGCTCGCCCAACTGAAACATTAGAGTGCTTTTAAGACCTACCAGCTCGGAGCGGACATCGTCAGATCCTCGTGTCAACGACTCAAGTGAACTGCACATAGTTTCCATGGAGGATGAAAGACTAGTCAGCTTGCCAAAAACAGCTTGAAAACCTGTGGGAATCGAGGTTACTTGAGACTGCAGAGTAACCATAGCAATTTGAATATCATAACACAGGGATTGCATCTTGGCCATGGTCTGAAGAGTAGACATCTGTGTAGTGTGCATATTGGAAACTAACTCTGCAATCTTGTTGACAATCTTTGCAACACTCTGCAGGACCTTCCTCATTGCTTTGTCAGTTTTCTGCTTGGTCTTCATATAGTCTCTCCAAGAGACCATTATAGAAATTTCAGATAAGACAATTCTTTTATACAGTCGTTCCAGCTGAAAGTCAGTATACAGAATAAAAGAGTTAATTTTGTCCCCTTGATGCTGCATCATTCGGATGAGGTGAACCAGTAAATCCTTTTCTGTTGCACCAGGAGGGGCCTGGAAATAATCATCCTGAGGCTGTTGGCTAGTGGACCCAAGTTCTCTATTAAGATAATGTGAGCTGGACTCACCTTGTTCCCACTGAGTCTTGGGTTCCCCTCTAATGTCATACCATTCAGGCTCATCATCTTGAAAAGGGGGTACTTCAGTCTGAAATTCTTCCTTATCAGCATCATCGGGAGACTCCACCACATACGAAGGAAAAACCTGCTCACTATCATCAGTATGAGCTGGCCTATCCTGAGTGACAAAAGGTGGAAGTGACCTGGCTGGAGCTTGGTCTGCACCTTGGACCTCAATGTCCACATCTCTTTCCTGACCTCCCCAAAGTGGAGGAGAAGCAACAGGTTCAGGAGATATCCTGACGGACTCTGGTTCAGGCTCAGGAGGAGGAGCAGCTGCCCTGACAGTAGATTGTTGACTTGGCAGCACTCTGACTGGCTTGCCATCTACAATTTTTATACCCATAAAATTCTGAACAAAAGACATGGAGTACACATTGCCTCTAGGAACTACACATTTCTTTTCATTGCCAAACGGAATTCCAACCTTTCTGAACAAAGCTGTGAGATGTGCTGCGTAGGGTAGAGTCCTAGAGTTGTCCAGACAAGTCCCCATTGTCTGAATAATAACATCAATCAAAGACACATTGATTTCTTTCAACATGCAGTATAGTAAAAATCTCTGCATGATTGTAACCCTTTCACGTCCACTGCTCTGTGGGGTAAAGATGGAAGTGCAGAAGATGAACAGGAGGTGAAAAATGGTTAGCTTTTAAGCTTGACAAATGAGTCTGCTTAATGTCTGAAGGGTCCTCTGGCTGGCCGGTCAAAACAGCAAATGCTTCATGTTCATTCAAAGGAAATGAATGAAGTTCGGCCCCCTTCATAGGAATCTTCCATACTTTGGCGAGCAGACTAGCAGTAAGTTCAAACTTAACACCCTGAACAGAGCTGGTCAGTCTTCCACGTTCGGGTTGATGGCAAAGATTGCGGTAAAACTCCCTGACTAGAGTAGGATAATAGACGGAGTACTTGGTGGCAAAACCCCACCAACCTTGAAACTCCAAAGTAGGTCTAATCTCAGGGAAGACAGCAAGAAAAGCTTCGTCCGATTCAAGGATATATCGAAGAATTAAAACCTTCAGGGGTTCGTCTGTACCAGAAGAAGGAGCGGATACGGAAACCCCAGACTTGGATTTTTTGGAGAAGACTTTCTTTTGAGGAGATGAAGGCTTGGAGGACGATCGGACCTTCTTCTTCTTGGAAGGAGGGGAGGGGCTGCGTGGACGCTTCCCCTTGTCTTTGCATTTTTGCGAAGAAGAAGATTTAGGAGGAAGAGCCGCCGCAGGGGATTTAGGAACTTGGGCTTCAGCAGCGAGCTCAGGAGCTGGAGGAGCCGAAGATGGATCCGCAGCAGTCTTCTTTCCTTTCCTGGAGTAGGCGAGCTCCATCTTCATGGATAGAGGAGAAGAAGAACAGTCGAGAGGTGTATCAGAAGGAGGAGAGGAACAGTCAAGAGGTGTATCAGAAGGAGGAGAGGAAAGTAGCCGACTGCTCCCTCGGTTGAGGGTTTAAAAGAGTGACAAGAGAAACCCCCAATCCGGTTATCGGGTAACCGGGTAACGGATCCAGGTCATATCCGAAAGAACCTAGATAGAGTGGATGCGTCGACGCGAGGAAATCAATGCATCGACGCTATGATCACTTATTCACAAAAGTGTATTGGAAAGGCACAGAGGCGTCGACGTTAAGAGCAAGAATGCATCGACGCCATAGTGTAAATACACTCTGCCAGACAAAGATTTTGAGAGAGAAGATGCAGCTTAAAGAACAGAAGTTGGGAAATATCGATAGAGACCAGGGTTCATAAGGTAATACACTCAAACTCTGGGATTTTTAATAGCTTCAGTTCAAATTCCCATGAAAATTAAATTTACTCAGATTAACTTCGAACCATTTAGTGACATAAAATAATGATATTCTACGAAGTTTGAGGCACAGAAATGAACATTAAGAGTGCAAAAATGGAGGAATTACTAAACTAGCTTCATACAATGGATCTTCACATATCTTTATCCTACGTTGTTCAATTTCGAAAAATCTTTGAAGAAAGAAATTTAAGGAGCATTGAGGATAAGTTTATTAGATCTGTTGAGCCTTTTGATTTCATACCAACACACATGTGTCTTAAATTTTATTTCATTTATTGCATCCATTAGCAGTCAGATATAGCTAGCCTTGTGACACAAGTACACATGCTTATTAGGCACCAGAGTCCCTGGTTATTCAGCATAGCTAATCATTTTGCCTAGATTCAGAGGTAGTGATCAACCTCATGACATGCCTTTCAACACTTCATGAGTGAAGAAGGTAGTTTCTCGGTTGAGAGTCACCATTGCTCTGAAATGTATAATTTTCATTTAAGGACAGAGATAGTAGTCCACCTCATGACTTGCCCTTTAGCACTTCTTTGGTGCATAGAGCCAGTTTCTCAGTGAAGGCCTACCATTGCTCTGCGTATTGCAGATACATTGTGTGTTGCACTGTATCTTTTAGCTCTTGTTAGATCTGAACAAACTTTAGCAACAATACTAATTAAATTTCAATTCATTGAAAGATCCTTCTACTTTTGATTAAATTGGGATAAAGTGATGATAGGAACCCAAGTCGTATTAACATGTTTAGTTCTTATTCCAGATTCAAGCACTTTTAGGTTCAAGTACTGTTTAGTTCAAACAATGAAGGACACACATTTTATATCATTAAGTAGTGTGAAGCTATTCTAAGAAAAAACTTATTTTCATTAGAAATTAACCCCTTAGCTCCCCCTGAATATAAGGCATTAACTTTTCACCCTAGCATTTGAGACAATTCCCTTATTCTGGAATAGAAAGAGAGTGCATCAAGAAATCTTGGGATTAAGAAGGTGAATAAGGTAGAAAATAAGCAAGATTGAGTGCAAGGGAGATTCTTGAAGAAGAACAAGTCTAGCAAGAAGGGTGGATAAGATGACCAAGAGAGTTAGACGAGAGAACAAAGTCACCACAACAACACTCTGTTTCTTGTATAGCGTCAACGCAGAGCACCTGCAGCGTCGACGCACTCATCCATTCTGCTCGGATCGTTTATCAATGATCAGACGCAGTCCAACGCTGCGTGGACGCATCCTAGAGGGTGCGTTACCGCATCAAACATCTTATCTGTAGACTTCCACATTTATTCCGAGAATTATTTATACCTAACTCCCCCTTAACTCAAGCATGATTTGAAAGAATAAAAACAGATGAATTTGAGAGCATGCTGAGGTTTTATTTTGAATGAACAAAACAAATTTAACTCACAAGATTTCATACTCCCCCTAAAAGTGTGAATTATTTAAACAAAACACATTTTGACCATAGCAGGACATCAAATGATCATGAATAAGGGCAATCAAGGAACATTCAGATATTTGAATCATGCAATCAGTTCAAGCTTCAGAATGTACATTGCAAAGTCCAAGCTCTCTCCTAAGAAATGAAAACCGTTCATTATTGAGAGGTTTGGTAAAGATATCAGCTAATTGAAGTTCAGACTCTACAAATATAAGCTTGAAACACCCTTTGCTGACCTCATCTCTTAAGAAATGATGTCTGATTTCAATATGCTTGGTCCTAGAGTGCTGGATGGGGTTCTTGGCCAAGTTTATAGCACTTGTGTTATCACACAATATTGGGACACATCCAAGATCTGTTTGGTAATCTTGGAGCTGATGCTTGATCCACAACACTTGAGTGCCACAGCTCCCTGCAGCGACATATTCTGCCTCTGCAGTGGACAGTGCCACTGAGTGTTGTTTCTTGGAAGCCCAGGAGACCAAGCACCCACCCAAAAATTGGCAGTAGCCACTAGTGCTTTTTATGTCCAATTTACATCCAGCATAGTCTGCATCCAAATATGAAACCAAATCAAAGGAGCAGGATGCAGGATACCAAATCCCTAGGTCTTGAGTTCCAGCAAGGTATCTAAAGATACGCTTTACAGAACTTAAGTGGGATTCTCTAGGATCAGCTTGGAAACGTGCACACATGCAAACAGAGAATTGAATATCAGGCCTGGATGCAGTAAGGTATAACAGTGACCCTATCATACCTCGATAGGTCTTGGCATCAACTTGTGTACCTTTCAAATCTGCATCCAAGGATGTGTTTGTGCACATGGGAGTGCTGATTGCCTTCAGATTTTCCATTTTATACTTCTTCAATAGCTCCTTGATGTACTTTGTTTGATTAATAAAGCATCCGTCCTTGCTTTGGGTGATCTGCAAACCTAGAAAAAATTGAAGTTCACCCATGAGACTCATTTCAAATTCTGTAGTCATTAAGTTAGCAAACTCCTTACACAAACTGGGTTTAGTAGAACCGAAGACAATGTCATCAACATATATTTGAACCAGAATGATATCTGAATTCCTTACTTTTGTAAACAATGTCTGGTCCACTTTACCTCTTGAATATCCTTTTTCAGTGAGGAAGGAGCTGAGCCGGTCATACCAGGCTCGAGGTGCCTGCTTGAGTCCATACAGTGCTTTGTCTAACCTGTATACGTGGTTAGGGTTTTCTGCACATTCAAAACCAGGAGGTTGTTCCACATATACTTCTTCTTTTATTATTCCATTTAAGAAAGCACTTTTTACATCCATTTGTTGTAATTTTATTCCATGACTTACAGCATATGCAAGCAGCAACTGAATGGCTTCTAATCTGGCTACTGGTGCAAAGGACTCTTCGAAGTCAATGCCGAACTCTTGATTGTAGCCCTGTGCAACTAGTCTAGCCTTATTCCTTACAACAACACCATTTTCATTTTGTTTATTTTTATAGACCCATTTAGTTCCTATTACAGATTGATCCGTGGGTCTATTCACTAGATGCCACACTTCATTTCTTGTAAATTGGTTGAGTTCTTCATGCATGGCATTTATCCAGTTGGAATCTTTTAAGGCTTCCATGACATTTTTGGGTTCAGTTTGAGACACAAGTGCCATGTTATCCATTTCTTGAATTTGAGAGCGTGTTCTAACAGGTTCATGCAAGTTTCCAATTATGCTAGTTGAGGGGTGATCCTTTAACATCCTAATGTTAATTAGAGGGTTACCTCCATCAATACATGCATTACCCTGATTACTAGACTCTGGCTCTTCTTCTTTTGGTCTTGAATCTCCTTCCAATGTTTCTTTCTCCTCAGGCTTGTCAAGGAAGTCTTCATCACCCTCGTTCCTGCATGAGGATTCAACTTGTGAATTTTCAATTAGCTCATCAAAAACGATGTGAGGTGATTCCTCAACTGTTTGAGTTTTCAGATTTAGGACCCTATATGCCCTAGAGTGACTGGAGTATCCTAAGAATATGGCGGGTTCACTCTTGGGTTCAAACTTATCTAGGATCTGTTTATCATTATTCTGAACAAAGCATTTTGAACCGAAAACTTTAAAGTGAGCAACAGAGGGCTTCTTACCTTTCAGCATTTCATATGGAGTCTTTTTGGACTGAGGTCTTACCATTGCCCGATTTACAATGTAGCATGCAGTGTTCACAGCCTCTGCCCAATACTTCCTTGGGAGTTGCCCTTCAATCAGCATGGTTATGCCCATCTCCACAAGGGTTCGGTTTCTTCTCTCCACGACTCCACTTTGTTCAGGTGTTCTTGGGGAAGAAAACCTGTGATTTAGCCCTGTTGCTCTGCAAAAATCTCCAAATTCAGAATTGTCAAATTCTCCACCATGATCTGATATAATAGAAGAAATGACAAACTTACCCTCCTGCTGTGTTTTCTTAAAGAATGCCTGAAATTCCTCAAATGCCTCATTCTTATGAGTTAGAAAGAATACCCAGGTAAATCTAGAAAAATCATCCACTAGAACAAATCCATATCTATTACCACTAATGCTTGCTGTTCTAGTGGGTCCAAATAAGTCCAAATGAATGAGTTCAAAAGGTTTAGTGGACTGACTCTTTATCTTGGACTTAAATGACTTCCTAGTCTGTTTACCTTGGGTGCATGCATTACAGATTTTGTCATTTTTCTTGAATGAAGCATTAGGCAGGCCATTCACCATGCTGTGTTTGGCTAACTTATGCAATACACTATAGCTAGCATGTCCTAGCCTACGGTGCCATAACCAAGCTAGTTCAGTTTTATTTACAGCAAGGCAAAGATTATTATGTGCAGGATCATCTAAATCTACCATGTACATGTTGTTTATCCTTTTTTCAACAAATTTAACTTTTTCTGATTTTTCTTCTAAGATGGTGCATGTATTTGCATCAAACACTACTTTATTATTCCTATCACACAGCTGACTTATACTGAGCAAGTTATACTCTAGACCCTCTACTAAAAGAACATCATCAATTGAGGTAGAAGGATTCTTGCCAACTTTACCTTCGCCAACTATCTTACCTTTATTGTTTCCACCAAAGGTAACAAATCCTCCATCCTTCTCAACCAAGAGACAAAACTTGGCCTTGTCCCCTGTCATATGCCTTGAGCAGCCGCTGTCAAGATACCATCTGTTGTGCATGGCTGCAAGGCATTCCTGCAAGAATCATCACACAAGAGATTTTGGAACCCAAACACACTTGGGTCCCGTTGGATCACTGGATGACTTCAGGAAATTCAGTAGGTTCTTAGGAATCCACATTTGTATTTGTTGAGGTTTTTGATGGATTTTGGTTGAGGAGGCAGCAGGTTTCTGATTTGATTTTAAGGTTGTTTTAGCTGCTTTATTGAACCATCGTTTATTTTGGCTCCAATAAGCCTCTTGGTAGTGTGAGTTGAATGCCCTAGATGAATGTGTTTGTCTTATCGGATAAGCATACATGGGATGCGTCGACCTTCCTGAATGAATGCGTGGACTCACCCACCCATAGTTGCCTCTATGAGCATGATAGAAAGTAGGGTGCGTGGACGCATTGTGATGTGTGCGTTGACCCATCCACCCAGACTGATTGAAGTATTGGCCATGGTGGTATGGGTGCGTAGACGCATTTACCTACATGCGTCGACCCATGTGGTCGTTCCTATTCTTATGGACTCTTTGGAATTCGGCCCGAGTCGACGCCACATGCCAGTAGCGTTGACGCATCTGAGTTGAGTGCTTAGACCTATATGCAGAAGGCCTCTGATTGTATGAAGGTTGCGTTGACACATTAATGGCCTTGCGTGGACACATCTGGCTCTTGCCAGACCTGGTATTTTCGGTCTTTCTACTGCAATTCTGGTGAAGAAAGAGTCTTGAGCTGGAGGCCTTAGATGGTGATGAAATGACAGGCTTACAGCTGGTTACATTCTTTGCAAATTTTATCTTAGGAGATTCATTCATCTTCTCTTTTCCTTTCTCCTTTGTCACTTTATTTTTCTGAAACTGTTTCCCTTTGTCTCTTTCAACATTTTTTACTTCAGCCACCTGTTTCTCCTCAGCTTTCTTTTCTTCTGACACGAAGGTCACCAGTTTTAGTCCAATTTCTTTCTTTTTGCTTGGATTATATCCAAGTCCTTCTTTGCCGACATTGCATTTTGTTCCCATTAGAGCATCAAGATTATGTTTGCCTTGTGTCATTTTCTCTAGGGAAGTTTGTTTGTCCAATTTTTCTTTTTCAACTTTCTTCAAATCTTCCTGAAGTTTCAAGTTGACACCATTTACAGCTTGATATTTCTCTTCAGCGATTTTGGTGTCCTTTTCCAATTTTTGCATTCTTAACTTCAGTTCATCGTGTGTTTTTAGTAAGAAGTCATTTTCTCTTTTCAATTCAATCAATTGAGATCTGTATTCATTTTCTTCATTCAGAGTTTTCTTCAGACAAACAATTTCATCCTCTAGCATTTTAACCTTTTCATTTGACAAATTTTCTTGACTTCCCTGGTTTTTCTTCTTTTTAAGCATTTTATTTTCTTTCTTCACAACATCATATTTATCCATAAGGTCATTGAAAGCTTCTTCCCAGTCATCACAAGTAAATTCATCAAATGGAGAATTTACCTTAGTAGAGTCCTCTCCCCTGGCCATAAGGCATAGCTTCACTTCTTTTTCTTCCTCTGAGGTGCGATCCTCCTCTTCTTCTTCTTCTTCATCACTCCATGTACTGATCATGGCCTTGGGCTTTTTATTTTTGAACTTGGGGTAAGCTTTCTTAGAATTTTCGGGACACTCTGACTTGATATGTCCCTGTTTCCTGCATTGATAACACACAACTTTGTCAGATTTCTTGTTTTGGTCAGACTTAAATTTAGAATTCATTTTACCTTGATAGCTTCTAAATCGACCAGCTTTACCTTCCCTTCGTAAGAATTTTCAAAATTTCTTTGTGAGCATAGCAATCTCACCTGAATCACTGTCTGATGAAGAGGTCAGATTCTCATCTGAGCTCTCCTTGCAGCTTGGAGCAGCTTTGAGAGCTAGGGGTTTCTTCTTCTTTATTTCCTCATCAGATCTTTTCAAATTCAGCTCATAGGCCATAAGGGAACCTATCAACTCGTCAGGAGTGGTCTTGGGAAGATTCCTAGATTCTTCGACAACTGTGGCTTCTGTGTGCCACACGGATGTCAAAGATCTAAGAATCTTTCTCACCAGCTCATAATCTGTATAGGCCTTCCCTAGACCTTTGAGACCATTGACAAGCAAGGTTAAATGAGCATACATCTCAGAAATACTTTCTTCAGGTTTCATGTGGAACGACTCATATTCAGAGATTAGCATGTTAGCCTTGGTCTCCCTTACCTCCGAGGTACCCTCGTATATTACCTCGAGTCGATCCCACATTTCTTTTGCACTTGCACATGAGGAGACGCGCGAGAATTCCTTGGGATGCAGGGAGCATTGCATAATGTTCATTGCCTGCAAGTTGACGGCTGACTTTCTTACCTGCTCCTTCACCCATAATTCTTCGTCACCTTCAATTATGTAGGGCCCCTTGCTCACTACTTTCCATACTTCATGGTCTTGGGCCCTGAGAAAAACTTGCATGCGATTCTTCCAATAGGAATAATTATTGCCATCGAAAAATGGTGGTCTATTCACAGCATAACCCTCTGGCATGAGTCCTTTGCTCTCTATTACTTCTCTCTAGGCTGTTAAACCATTCAAGAGAGCCTGGCGCTCTGATACCACTTGTTGGGAGCAGAGGATCGTCAAGCTAGAGGGGGAGGGGGTGAATAGATTGACCACTTAAAAATTATTAAGCCAACTAAACCGATCGCACACACTGAGATGGAACAGACAACCTCACTTCGTGAACTTCTAGAAGGCAAGAGCAGTATTTAAACGATCTAACCGAGACAGAGAGCAAGGAATCAAATCCCAAGCAAAAACCACAAGAGACAGGAGTTTTAAGGTGGTTCGGTCTCTGTCCCGAGACCTACGTCCACCCCCTCACCAACCTGGTGGGGATCACCGCTGAGCTTTACAGCTTATGCTCACTCCAGAGAAGAACTCTTCTCTGACCTGCAGATCCAGTCTACAGATGACAGTAACACCCTGTCACAGACCCGCTGTCGAACAGCTTGTAGACACGAAGTCTGTTTACCCTCTGATCTCAGAACACACTCTGGATCAGAGCAAACCTGTCCACTAAATCCCAGTGGAACAGTAACTCGAAAAACGCAATGTATAAGAAAAACAAAAATACAGAGTAAAGAATGAACTCAGATGATGCTAGTCAATGAATCTTCAGACTTCTTGCGCAGCAGAAGAGATTGTAGCCTGAAGGAATGAACATCACGATCTGAGTAGGATCTTCTCTTCAGTTAAGACTAGCTCAGACTGATACTTCTGTGGTTCTTCAGCATCTGATCTTCTTCACCAGGAGAACGAGCTGGTACTGCAATCTTCGCCCTGGACCTTCTTCGAATGTCCCCTTGCCCTTAGTTTTCCAGAAGAGAAAAATGCCTCACTCACTGTTCTACTCTCTGCACGAGTGCTTCTATATCTTTCTTAAATACACATCCTCATTTCCATCTCGATCCACTTCTCTATTTCCTCTTTTATTTTTCCCGCGCCGGATTGGGCCCTACGAGATTCCCAATCATTTGCCCACGTGAGGAGAAGCTTCTGGACTAAAGGAGGAAGAGAGTACTTCGCTTGCAGACGTGGCTGGCCCACTTTATCCAGTCCTTCTGCTCGAGCACTTGTCTGGGACTGGGTGCGTCAACGCCAGCATCTGGATGCGTCGACGCTGTGTGAAGGCAGCTTCTGATCTTCCTTCTATTTACGGCTTCAGGCAGCCGCTGCATCGACGCTGATAACTGGATGCGTAGATGCAGTGTGAAGGCAGCTTCTGATCTTCCTTCAATTTACGGCTTCAGGCAACCGCTGTGTCGACGCTGATAACTGGATGCGTAGACGCAGTGTGAAGGTAGCTTCTGATCTTCCTTCGATTTACGGCTTCAGGCAACCGCTGCGTCGACGCTAATAACTGGTGGCGTTGACGCTGTGTGAAGAGATCTTCTGGAGGCAAACGCATCGACGTTGTCTTGCTTGAGGCGTAGACGCAGTCTTGATGAAGTGTGCTTCAACTTGTAGGAGCTGAAGGCTGCGTCGACCCTGACTATTGCCTGCATTAATGTTCAACAACAATTCTTGCCACATACCAGATTGTCAGATAATAATACACCCTGTCATATCATGGTGGTCATCATCAAAACCAGGAGGACAACATAAAGCTCATCAAGAGTGGAATGAAAAGACAAAAAATGAAGACACAGCTTCAAGCTCCCCCTTAGTGGATGAAGATGGTATTGGATGAAGCTAGCTCCCAGCTCGATCTTTACTTGAATGGCCTGTAAATCAGCTTGAGAAGCTTGCACTTGGATGAAGAACTTCTTGCATGAAGCACTGTTCACGGAGCTACAATGCACCCCTCCTTCTCCTTGATGGCCTCCCTTGTTCTTGCTTCAATCACTTCGGTTTTTGACCCCAATGAGATTATTTATAGAACTTGGGTGGTCAAGAGACATGCCACAGACTAGATCCACAAATCATGGTGAATCTGGTGACTTTTGGATTAAACAAACCCAATGAAGAGGGCTTCCCACGTTGTAGAAAACAAAGTCAAAATAGGCTGCATCGAGACTGGCGGTCGACCGGTATATGGGGCGGTCGATCGAAATTTTACAGGAATAGGACTTTTTAGTTCTGGGAAAATCGGTCGACCGCTGTTGACTGGCTGTCGACCGTTGGCTGGGATTCCTGCAAAAATCAAAGAGGTTAGCCAATGCAATATAATACATGAACGAAACAGTTTATGGCTACCTTGTTCCAATCAAGGTGATTGGGTTTAAGCTTAGCTTGGGTGGTTTAGAAACTAAGATTGATTTATGCATTTGGAAGAGATTAAGCATTTAAACATTGCATGATGACATTAGGCTTTAAATGTGTATGAAGGTCAAACTTGATTGTTAATAGATAGCACGTGAGAAAACACATAACCTGGGTTTTGTTATCATCAAAATCACATGGATATACTCAACTGTCTCGCCATTCGACCCTGACCCTCCCGTCTTCATCGGCTGCGGTGAATGCCAAGCTGTGGGCAGCCGTGGATAGCGTCGTCGAGTTCAGCCCGCCGGTCGTGCCTTCGGTAGGTCATGCTACTTTGGACCTATCGGTCCGTCAGACCTTATTGACGCTGCGATCCATGATGTTTGCCGACCCCTCCCTTACGTACCGGGGGGTGCATACCGTGGTCATGCAACTGATCGAAGCCCTGCAACTGATGGGCTGCCCACGAGAGGAGTGGTCGCGACAGGTTCTATTGTTGCTGAAATATGTAAACCGTCGTGAGTTCCTTGAGACACAAGCTCCAATTGAATTCATGGCTATCGGCGCCCAGAGGGACGAATATCTGCAGGCCCTAGAGGTCCGGAGAGACAACAGGGAGCAGCATCGGAGGAACCTGGATGAGAACTACACCAACGTTCACGCTTTAGGGAGCAGAATAGAGAGGCTCAAGGGCTGGCTGGCCAAGGTCGAGTCTGATCTTGCCGAGGCTGAGGTGACCGTGGTCAGAGAGACCGAGGAGTTAGGCGTCGCCGAGGTTGCAGTAGCCTCCGTGACAACAGAGCTGGAGCGCCTCGATGCACAGGAAGACTGACTGTGTGAAATGGTAAACTTTCCTTGCGTCGGGATCCTTCCTCTCAAGGAAATCTTCCGGGGGATAGACTAGCCGCCGATCCTCCTTCCTTCTTCTAGCTTCTCCCTTTTCTTTTTTTTTGCATGTAACACCGGGGTATGCCCCGAGGCCCATGTAACTTTTCCAAAAAGGAATGGAATACAATTGTTTCATATGCCTCTTATGTATGTATGGAATTCAGAAATCTTTTCCCTTCTTTTTCTTGCCCTGTGGTAGAGCGCGGGTTTGTACTGATAGCTCATTCGGGGAGAGCCCAGTGGAATTCGCGTAGGAGCATAGGAGAGTGCCCGCCCTTCCAGAAGAGGGACGAGGGGACCACTCCACCATGTCCGTCGTGCGATTAACCAAATGGTGCCACCGGGGTGCTTGCCCGAGTAGATTGATTCGACCTTGAGGGACGGAGAGAAGAGTTTGTTCATTCAATGACTTAGACGGGAGGTCATGGTCAAAAGGGGTTGTTCTTCACCCGTTGGGACAGAGAGAAGAGTTTGTTCATTCAATGACCTAGACGGGAGGTGTTGCTCAAAAGGGGTTGTCCGTCACCCGAAGGGACGGAGAGAAGAGTTTGTTCAGTAAATGACCTAGACGGGAGGTCTTGGTCAAAAGTGGGTTGTCTGTCACCCGAAGGGACAGAGAGAAGAGTTTATTCATTCAATGACCTAGATGGGAGGTCTTGGTCAAAAGGAGTTGTCCGTCACCCGAAGGGACGGTGAGAAGAGTTTGTTCGTTCAACGACCTAGACGGGAGGTCTTGGTCAAAAGGGGTTGCTCGTCACTCGAAGGGGTGCCGGGGGCGAACGGGGTTTGTTTGTCTCTTGGGGTATTCTTCGTCAGTGCCAACACAAAGCGGGAGGTTGATTCCCCAATCCCGAACAGAAGGTTCGGGTGGGGTGTTCTTCGTCAGTGCCGACAGGATGTCAAGGGCTGATATGGTTGATTCATCTATTGAAATATTCATTGGTACGGGCTGGTACCAACGCAAGGAGAAAGGTTGATTCCCTAATCCCGGATGAAAGGTTCAGGTGGGGTGTTCTTCGTCAGTGCTGACAGGATGTCAAGGGCTGACATAGTTGATTCATCTATTGATGTATTCTCAAAGATAAGAGTGAATGTTAATAAAGGGGAACTGATTCTCCCTTTTTTCTCTCTTTTTTCTTTCTTTTTCTTCGTCTCTTCTTCTTCTCCTCCGACGGAGCGACGCTGCTGCTCACCTCCGTCGCCGGTGCCTAGGGTGAGGAGGCCACCGTGGAGGGGCTCTCCTCCCTTCCCTTCTCTCTTCTTTCTCCCTTCCTCTCCACCTCTTCTTTTCTTCTCTTCCTCTCCTCCTTTCTCTTTCGCTCGAAGGACGACGGAGCCCTAGGCTCCTTTCTTCTTTTTCTCCCTTTTCTTTTTATCCACATGCCCGTTGCTTTTAATAGGGTGACATCCCATCCCATTCTACGACCCCCATGGGGAACTCGCACTTCTGGTTGAAGCCAGCAATCTTGACGTTCCTGACCTCGACCAGGTGTACGTCAAAGTAATGTTTCTGGTACACTTGATAGGGGAGTATATTCACGGCTGCTCCTGGGTCGACCAAGACTCTGCTGATGGGATACCAATTCAACTGCCCCTTCATGTAGAGTGGCATGTTATGACTACAGGTGGGTAGGAGCGTATCCCCTTCTGTGAAGGCCACAGCCACCTCAGGTGACATTTCTGCAAGGCAAGCTTCAACATATGCTGGTGTCTGAAGTGCGGCGATGACAGCGTGATGCGTCTCTTCGTCTAAAGATAGAATCTCCCAGATGGTAAACCTGGCTGGGATCTTCTTCAGGTGTTTGACTATTTTGCTGCCAGCTCGGACCTCAAGTAACTTCATTTCTTCGGCTCTGCTGCGCCTGCCCCCAGTTTGGGCCTGGGGAGCCGGCTCAGCAGGTGCTGTTGGAACCCTAGTTTTGATAATGATAATTTCTAAGTCATGTATGATAGAATTGTGGTCAGTGCATCTGATTAGAATATCTGATTAATCCTTGTGAACTGTTTGCATGATGGATTACTCATGTTTGGAAACCCTAGTCTTGATAATGACTTTGTGATGAATCATGCTTAGCTATTGGTGCTTTAATTCTCCAATTTCATATGTTCAGTATGGCCCGTGTGGTCCATGCTATGTCATAGACTAAGTCATAGTCAGTGCATGCAGTGTCTCACTCATAATCCTTCGATGCAACTTCGTGCACCTCACACATAAGTGCTTCTCAGTGCAAGCTCTGCTCATGCTCACATACTGTCGATAAGCCTCCTTCTCGGTGCATCCTAATGCATCATGCCTCTCTTGACTCGGTGCGAGCTTTGTCGTGTATCTCTCTCTCTGATTAAGCTCATCTCTGACCAGCATCTCGATGCAGATCTTGCTTGGTCAGACCAACCTAGTCTCTTCATCTCAGTGCAAACACAACTCAGTGCAAGCTTTGTCTTGTACTTCTCTTTATCAGCTCGGTGCAGTTCCTGCTTGAACTGCATATCCCGACTGGTGCATACTTTCCCTTCTGAATAACATTAACTCCGTGCATCTCCTGGTTAGTCAAAGTCAGTGCTTGTGTCTATCTAACCTTGCATCTCATATGTCTTAAACTTTGTGCATATCCCATGTCTCACGTTGCGTCCTACGTGGCTTAGAGTCTGTGCAATCTTTACCTCGATGCATCTTCCATACAAAGTTCGTGCATATGTGTGCATGTCCGTTCTATGTGTATGACATTTCGTCATCATACTAGTCTCAGTGCATATCTCGCATTTTGCTTTCAGAAGTCAGTACAGCCTTGCATTTTTGTCGCTTCCTGTCCGTAAAGTACAACTCGGTGCAAAGCATTATAGCACTTGGGTTAGGTCAGTGGATATGTCTACTTGCGCATTTCCCGGTTAGTGTATATCTGGTTTGAATAAGCCTAAGGTTGTGCAAGCTTCGCATCCACGTGACGAACTCTAAATTTCTGCAAGTGAACCTAAACAATACTCTGTCTTTTATAGGGAACAATTTCCTTCGCAAGAGAGTCACCTGAGCTCTTAAAAGGCACAAGGCTGACCCATGAAAAAGAATGGAAGGGGAGAAATGATAGGCACGTGATCTAGGGAAAAGAAGCCTCATTCCTGAACACGTGGACAAATGGGAGTCTCCGTAGAATTCTTTTGGTTCATTCTTACCGAGCCCCTGTTCCTATAAGAAGCTATATACCCTTCGAAGAAGGATGGGCCAAGAAAGAAAAGAGTGGTGGTGCAGGAAGAAGAGGCCTCTAGAAGAAAAGAAAAGAGAGCTAGCAGCTGAAGAAAAAGAACGAGAAGAAGGAGTTGCCAGAGAGTGAGAGAGCTGAGAAGTGAGAAGAGAGAGCCTAGAGGAAGAGATCGTGGAAGCAAAAAGAGAGAAAGAGAAAGTGCAGTTACTCATTCTGAAGATCTGTCTAGTCTGTTCGTGGATCAAATCCAGAATGACCGTGCTTACTAGAGATTACTGTTATTGTCTTTTTCCTTTTGATTTTTCTTTTGGTTGCCCCTTTTCGCATTTTCTTCGTGTGCTTCCGACACTCTGTTTTGAGTTCGGGTTCCTCCTGTGGACTCAGGAGAAGGGAGAAGTGTTCTCCAGTTTGCAAGTAGTGGTGTGCTATTTGTGGGTTACCCTCCGTTTTGGAGGAACGGAGGATTGTCTCCGGTTCTGATCTTGTGGGTAGCAAGTCCAGGTGCCAAGCTTCTGTGAGTTGCATAACTTGGTGTGAGGGATTTGTCTCCCTCGGTTTGTCAAGCTGTTAGGCAGCATCTGTTTGCAGACTGAGTCTGCGGTTCTTGCTATTGCAAGGGAAGCCTCACTCTGGTTTGGAGTGAGGGGTGGACGTAGGCAGACTGCGGGTCTGGTCAAACCACCTAAAAACTTTCAATCCATCGTGGTTTGATTGCTCTGTCTGATTCGCTAGATGTATGCTTAGGCTCGACCTATATTTCCCGTCTAGTGGGTATTTGGTTTACCTGAGCAACGATCGTATTCATTTGATTTACTCTAGTTGATGTTCTATGTGGGCTCTCAGCCCTGCAGCTGTTTGCTTTAATTCCGCATATCAGGTTGATTTAAGATTTTAATTGAGCAAAGTTTTTAGAGGGATTCATTCACTCCCCCTCTGAATCTGGGCCTTGCTCCACAACAATTGGTATCAGAGGAGGTTCTTACTGCCCAGATTTATCGATTCTAAGTGGATCCTGTGTCTATGTGGTACGTATCCGGTTGTTGTCTTAGATTCATGGCTCATCCGCCGATCTTCAACGGTTCGAATTTTGATTCATGGTTCGCAAGTCTGCACAGAAGTGTAATCACAACTGATCCTGATCTATGGAAATTAATTTCACAAGGTCCTCACAGATTACCAAAGAAAATGTCCAAGTGGACCGACAGTCAGATTAAAACACAAGGAAAATCAGAAAGTCTTGAATCTGATGAAAGCAGCTATTGACAAGGTCTTACATCCTTCTCTTCTTGACTGCAGGTCTGCAAAGGATGTTCTGGAAAAACTAAAAGTAGCTCATAGAAAAAGGGAGGACAGCTGCATGATGGCTAATGGAAGCTGTGAAAGTAGCAACCAAGATGGAGACGAGGATGATGATCAGGTAAACCCCTTCGAGAGTTATACTCTGAATGATTGGCAGAATGCATATGGTGATCTGCTAGAGTCACATGAAAAACTTAGAAAACAATACAAAAGATTGAAAAAGAAAACTAGTCAGAATATCTCTGATCTCACAGATGAAAATTATTTGGAGCTAGAACAATCACATGATGCGTGTAAGTCAGATAATCAAAATTTGCTGAAACTTCTGAAGGATCTTGAACAAGTTAATTCAGAATTAAACAAGGTAAAATCTGAAAATGATTCCCTTAGAAAATCTGTTAAAGAAAACCAAGAAAAATGTGGAAAACTTGAGCAAGAGAAGAATTTGTTAGCTGAAAAATTGAAGCCATCAAATCTATAAACATGGAGTTGCAGAAAAACATTGAAAATCTTCAAAAAGATCTGAAGGAAACTTCTAAATTTAAAGGGAGAGAGGAAACCAATTCAGATGATCAAGTTTTAATAAATGAATTAGTTCAAAATGATAAGCTTAAAGAAGAAATTGAAAAATTAAAACTGTTGAACAATGCCATGTCTGAAAGACTTCTTACTTTGGAAAAAGGGAAAATCATCTGTACAAATGAAACTGAAAAAATTGATGAGCTGAGAAAGGAGATCGAAGAATACAAAAATACCAACAAAGTGTTGAATGAAGCTGTCAATTGCAGCGATCAAGAGATTGCTAGTTATGAAATACACATTGCATCTCTTGAAAACAAAATTCAGGATTTGAACAAAGTTGTCTAAATTTGTTGATGGAAAAGAAAATCTGGACATGCTGCTAGGAGTTAAGGTGAATGCTCAAAAGGAAGGGTTAGGCTACAATAATGTCAACAAAAAGGCTTTCAAAAATAAGATAATGACAAGCTTTATCAATGCATCAAATGTAGCCACTACCTCATAAAATGAACAACCAAATGTTCAGAAAAATCAGAAACAAACTGGAAAAATGGAAAAGGCCAGTCATGTGAAGAAAGGATTGAATCACACTCATATTGAAAATGTGCATGCTGTAAAACACACTAATACACTTAGACATGCACATAAAAGAGAGCTCATGAAATGTTATTACTGTAACAAGATTGGTCACTTGATGCATGAATACAACTTAATGGAATCAGATGATCTGAATGCTAGAAAAATGCATGCTAGGGATCTTCAGGCCATGTTCCCTGTCACTCAGAAAAAGAGTGTCACATGTTCTAATTGTGGTAAAGTAGGACACGCTGCTGCTCATTGTTGATTTGGAAATGGTAAGAAAAGACCACATTCATATCATGTTAAATTCCCTGCAAGCCAACATGGTTTTAAGAGAAAACTTGTTTCAATGAACCAGCACATCACTTGCTTTAACTGTAACAAGATTGGCCACAAGGCCACTGAGTGCTGGTCAGGCTCGCTCAAAAGAAATTCTCTCAAATGCTCTCACTGTAGAAAGCATGGCCATACAGTCAAAGACTGTTGGCACCTTCAAAATTGGCGGGCAAATTTCAAAAATGCTAGACATCCTGTTGAGGAAAACAAGCTTAGCAAAATAAACAGGAACAACCTCCATGATAGAAATAGATACTTCCATGAAAATGCACCTAGAGTTCATGGCTCTATCAATGTGCATCATAATATTAAAAACTCTATTGGTGCATGTAGATATTGTGGAAAATTTGGACATTCTATGACTAATTGCTATTTGATGAAACTTGATGACAATGCGGCTAAAAAATTGTTCAGAACACCTGTTAGGGTTAATACAGGACCCAAGGTTGCTTGGGTTCCTGCTGGAATAAACTGACCAAATTGTTGCAGATATGCCTTGGTCAAGAAATAAAAAGGGGTAAATGAACCAAGGCATTTGAAGAAGAAAACCCCAGGTCTGCACCTTTCAGGTTAGTCTTCCAAACTCTGTTCCATTACTCTGCGCTACAATCTAGATGAATGCATGCAAATGATTGAAGCTGTTGCATAACTATGGAATGCCACATGAATTATCACACTCCCTACATGTTAGTTCATTACACAGTTCACTGGTATGAAAATCTAAAAGGAGTCAATTGAATGCTTGCATATGCGTCAAGAAATAAAACATCAATACACTTATGTGTATATGCAAGAAAAACAAAGTGATGCTTGATTGGGATCTTGGCACTCAGCAAAAAGGAGCTGAACTTTTCTGAGTGGAATGAAGTAGTTGGTGCACTTTGTGTGTTTGAAAACTAGAAGTATTCAAGATGAGTTGATGAGCTGAATTTGTTAGGTCTAGTCAAAAGTGGTTGGGTCAAGAGTTAGCTAAGGATGTCCTTGGATTGAAGCTGTCTGCAACCCTACACCAATTTCGACCTCTACTCCAATGTCGTTGGAAAGCTCACTTCTTCATCTTTCATCTTTATCATCAAATGATCCATCTCCTCTCATCTAAATTCCTTTCCCTTGGGCTGACACTTAGGGGGAGCAATGTATGGAACATTATTATCTTTGTCCATGGTGCATTATTTCTATCATCACCACTCCTAGTAGTGTATAAAAATGTTGATCTTCCCTGCTAAGTGATCTTCGGCCTATAAAGATTATATCCTATAGTAACTTGTTCAAGAGGACTCTTGAAAGTATTTCAATGGAGCTGAAAACATCTCTATATCTGGAAGTGTCCAACTAAATGAATTCATCAATCTGAAAATCATGAGTTTTGGGATAAATTGGTAGAAGAGGTTGTCTTATAGAGTGCTTTTAAATCATGTCTTCCAGCTAATATGAATGTAGACCAGGGAATACGCCATTAAGTAATATAACTGAAATGGCAGAGCAATGGCAAAATTTCTGAGAAACTGGTTATCTAGATTAAAGAAATCTAAAAACTATGTCATGAAGAAATGAGCTATCTCTGTTCATAAAAGATGGCATAAAGGTAGATTGTGCTGAGTAACCAGGGACTCTGGTGTCTGATAAACATGTCTCCTTGTGTAAAAAGACCAGTCCTACCGGAATGCTCATTTTTCTTTAAAAAAAAATAGAGGAAAAGAAAAAGAATGCGTGGTAATGGTTGACTCTGGTCCTTCTTTGGAAGCTGAAACATGACTTAAACGCAATATAAGACATACTTTTGTAAACCAGACTTATTCTATGAAAATGATGAATAATTTTGATGAATCGTATTAACTGGACATTATTCTGTGTAAAAAGGGAGTATGTTCATCTCCATTGGCTGTGCAATAAAAGATGAACTCTTTGAGCAACAAACGTATAAGATATAAGCTAAATATGCCCAAGACCATAAAAGAGGTGAAGAAAAATATCATATACACGAGAAGGGTAGTTTGGGTACAAAAAGTGCACCGGGTAAAAGCGATAATATATTTTATATATTATTTTACCCTAGAGTGTTGCTCAAGTTTCCCTATAAATGCCCAGTCATTCATTCCCACTCTCACGACTTTCCGCCGTGAGCGCCTCTCCAGTTCTTTCTCTTCCCTCTCCATTGTTCCGCTACTCGCCTCTTCACATTCTCTTCACCTTCTTCGACATCTACATTCACCCTTCCAGAAAGGGGTCGCTCTCATCTCCATTGCCATCTTCCGTGATGTCTTCTCCGTCAATGAAGGGCAAGGGGCAATTGAAGGTGTCTGAGGAGCATCTGCCGCCAACTCAAGACACCAGCATGACCAAAAGAGAAAATGTCTCTGAGAGCAAGAGCGAGGAGGGGCCTTCTGGAGATGCTCAAGGAAAAAGGAAGGCCGATGAACTCGTCCATCTCGAAGAAACAAAGGCCGAGAAAAGCAAAGAAGTTCCAGAAGGAAAGAAAAGGAAAGGAAAAGAGCTAGTGGGGGAATCTTCTGGAAGCAAAGTGTCTAAGGATCCAGCTGAACCTTTTGCCGAGGATACACAAATCCTTGATCATCCGGTTTACCATGTCGAGCATCCTGATTCAAGCACTATGTCTGCAAGTTCTACTGAAGCCAATAGTGAGCCGAATATCTTTGATTTGCTCAACAATCTGTCAACCTTGGTTCAAAATCAGAGTAAGATGGTGTCTTCCCAGCTTCTGTACACAAATATTTATCTGAATAAAATGAGCACAAGACTACATCTTCTAGAGCTCATAGTGAATACGCAGTGGACACAATTTGTGGCTGAAAAATGGAGGGCAGATGATACAATGCAAGAGTTCTTAGGAAAGCTCTTAGGTCTGATTGATGGAATCGGGGAGGCAGTTAGAAGTGTTCAGAACACTCAGACCAATTCTTACAAGACTCTTGTCACTATCCTCGACAAGACCTACGATATCAACATTTATCTTGCGAAGATGAGGACTCTGGATCATCCCTTCCTCACTGGTCAACAGGAGATCCGTACAGCATTGGACCAAGCTCAATCTGAAGTTGCTGCCGTTGTAGCCAGACTTGAAAAATTCTACATAGAGCAAGCGGATATGTCCTCTCTCTCGGCCAGTATTAGCGGCACAATTTTTTATTGCTTTGAGCAACTGTCCAACTCCTTGCAGTCTCTTTAGCATTCCATCCTGGACAGACACCCTCAACGTGGAAGCTCAAGTTCTGCACCTCCCAGAGATCCGAGAGACCCCAGAAGCTCTCATGGTTTTTGATAATGACAAAGGGGGAGAGGAATCGTCATGTGATCTGATCTGCTGAGTACCTCTGCTCTATTTTTTGATGCTAGGCTGATGACCTTTTTTTGCTGATGATTTTTTTTTTGTGAATCTTGGATGACTTTGACTTTAAAAAATTCCTTTTAGAAAACTTAAAACTTTTTGTTTGTGGATAACTTTAAACCTTCCCTATGGATGTCTTTAAGTTTTTGATGAATCTTAGAGTTCTGATGGTAACTGTTTAACACCTGATTCATATTGCTTGTTGTGCTGAAACAGTGGTTGTTATATGCATGACAGAAATTGTTTTCACTCAATTTATTATGTGAATTATCTTACATGACTCCTTAGGTTGTCATCATCAAAAAGGGGGAGATTGTTGGAACCCTGGTTTTGATAATGACAATTTCTGAGTCATGTATGATAGAATTGTGGTCAGTGCATCTGATTAGAATATCTGATTAATCCTTGTGAACTGTTTGCATGATGGATTACTCATGTCTGGAAACCCTAGTCTTGATAATGACTTTGTGATGAATCATGCTTAGCGATTGGTGCTTTAATTCTCCAATTTCATCTGTTGAGTATGGCCCGTGTGGTCCATGCTATGTCATAGACTAAGTCATAGTCAGTGCATGCAGTGTCTCGCTCATAATCCTTCGATGCAACTTCGTGCACCTCACACATAAGTGCTTCTCGGTGCAAGCTCTGCTCATGCTCACATACTGTCGATAAGCCTCCTTCTCGGTGCATCCTAATGCATCATGCCTCTCTTGACTCGGTGCGAGCTTTGTCGTGTATCTCTCTCTCTGATTAAGCTCATCTCTAACCAGCATCTCGGTGCAGATCTTGCTTGGTCAGCCCAACCTAGTCTCTTCATCTCAGTGCAAACACAACTTGGTGCAAGCTTTGTCTTGTACTTCTCTTTATCAGCTCGGTGCAGTTCCTGCTTGGACTGCATATCCCGACTGGTGCATACTTTCCCTTCTGAATAACATTAACTCCGTGCATCTCCTGGTTAGTCAAAGTCAGTGCTTGTGTCCATCTAACATTGCATCTCATATGTCTTAAACTTTGTGCATATCCCATGTCTCACGTTGCGTCCTACGTGGCTTAGAGTCTGTGCAATCTTTACCTCGGTGCATCTTCCATACAAAGTTCATGCATATGTGTTCATGTCCGTTCTATGTATATGACATTTCGTCATCATACTAGTCTCAGTGCATATCTCGCATTTTGCTTTGAGAAGTCAGTACAGCTTTGCATTTTTGTCGCTTCCTGTCCGTACACTACAACTCGGTGCAAAGCATTATAGCACTTGGGTTTGGTCTGTGGATATGTATGCTTGCGCATTTCCCGGTCAGTGTAAATATGGTTTGAATAAGCCTAAGGTTGTGCAAGGTTCACATCCACGTGACGAACTCTAAATTTCTGCAAGTGAACCTAAACAATACTCTGTCTTTTACAGGGAACAATTTCCTTCACAAGAAAGTCACCTGAGCTCTTAAAAGGCACAAGGCTGACCCATGAAAAAGAATGGAAGGGGAGAAATGATAGGCACGTGATCTATGGAAAAGAAGCCTCATTCCTGAACACGTGGATGAATGGGAGTCTCCGTAGAATTCTTTTGGTTCATTCTTACCGAGCCCCTGTTCCTATAAGAAGCTATATACCCTTCGAAGAAGGATGGGCCAAGAAAGAAAAGAGTGGTGGTGCAGGAAGAAGAGGCCTCTAGAAGAAAAGAAAAGAGAGCTAGCAGCTAAAGAAAAAGAACAAGAAGAAGGAGTTGCCAAAGAGTGAGAGAGCTGAGAAGTGAGAAGAGAGAGCCTAGAGGAAGAGATCGTGGAAGCAAAAAGAGAGAAAGAGAAAGTGCAGTTACTCATTCTGAAGATCTGTCTAGTCTGTTCGTGGATCAAATCCATAACGACCGTGCTTACTGGAGATTACTGTTATTACCTTTTTCATTTTGATTTTTCTTTTGGTTGCCCCTTTTCGCATTTTCTTCGTATGCTTCCGACACTCTGTTTTGAGTTCGGGTTCCTCCTGTGGACTCAGGAGAAGGGAGAAGTGTTCTCCGGTTTGCAAGTAGTGGTGTGCTATTTATGGGTTACCCTCCGGTTTGGAGGAACGGAGGATTGTCTCCGGTTCTGGTCTTGTGGGTAGCAAGTCCAGGTGCCAAGCTTCTGTGAGTTGCATAACTTGGTGTGAGGGATTTGTCTCCCTCGGTTTGTCAAGCTGTTAGGCAGCGTCTGTTTGCAGACTAAGTCTGCGGTTCTTGCTATTGCAAGGGAAGCCTCACTCTGGTTTGGAGTAAGGGGTGGACGTAGGCAGACTGTGGGTCTGGTCGAACCACCTAAAAACTTTCCGTCCATCGTGGTTTGATTGCTCTGTCTGATTCGCTAGATGTATGCTTAGGCTAGACCTATATTTCCCGTCTAGTGGGTATTTGGTTTACCTGAGCAACGATCGTATTCATTTGATTTACTCTAGTTGATGTTCTGTGTGGGCTCTCAGCCCTGCAGCTGTTTGCTTTAATTCCGCATATCAGGTTGATTTAAGATTTTAATTGAGCAAAGTTTTTAGATGGATTCATTCACCCCCCCCTCTGAATCCGGACCTTGCTCCACAACAGGTGCCTCCTCCACTTGGTCGGATGTCGCTTGAGCTTGTGGGGCCTGTAGGGTCACCTCCCTCTCTTGCATGAACTCAACAAGGTTCGGGGCATTATCGGGCTCTTCTCTTGGCCGAGGAGGAATCACTATAGATGGAGCCGACGGGCCACCTACTCCTTTGGTCAACTGGGGCTCGCAGGGGCATGGCTGCACTCCTCTCTGAGCTGTAAGAAATTCAATGAATGACGGGGCGCTCTGGCCACTTGGTTCTCCAGGGTAGAGGCCCGATGAAGGGGAATCTCTATGCCCTGGACCCTGGGTTCGGGGATGTGATACGATTGTTCTCCCCTGAGCAGAATGTTGTGGTTGGCCTGAGGAGGGCGTCCCCATTTCTTTCCCGACCTGGTGGCATGTTGGGAAGTGGATGTTTCAACCTGGCTCACCTCTAGTGACTCGAGGGGTGCCTCTGGCTCTTCCTCTCTCAGGGAGAGGGCTGTGTTAAACAATGCTGAGAGGGTGTTGCAAGAGAGGACGACCTCATTCTTCCTTTTATTTCTGGGCCTTCTCTTCTTCTTTTTCTTCTTTTCTTCAGTGGCTGGCAGATGCTCCATAGAGGGTTCTCCCCATAAAAGAGGCTCCTCCCCCGTTCGGGCTTCTGCTTCTGGAGCCAGCACGAGTGACTCAAACTCCTCCCAAGGGACATACTCTTTCAGTTCCACGGGCTGGATTTCGGGTTGTTCATAGTCTTCAAGCCCATCAATAATGGCCTGGAGTCTTTCGACTGCAGGGCTGGTTTCTTTGTGCACCCACATCGGGATGTGCTTCTTGTTGTTGTGAGTAGGCCACCTCATAACTAGCCGGGGGGCTATGTCATGCCAAACTGGTGTTACCGGTGGCGGTGCTGGTCGGGGTGTAACACCCCTTATATGAACCTCCGGGGTGGGCCGGAGAGCTTGTCTTCTTCTTCTGTTCTTCGTTGGCGCGACTTGCCAACCTCCTTGGTCCTAGGCTGGCGCCATGACGAAGGCTTCATAAGTGTCATGCGCACTGGCCTCCGACCACTCCTCAGGCAGCTGTTGGTACAACGACACCATGTTGACGGTGGTGCCCAAGTTCGACATCTCGTGCGGCTGCGGAGGGTCCACCTTGAGCTCCCCCATGTCCAGCTCTCCCTTCTTGATCAAGGATTCAATGACATCCTTGAAGATGTAACATTCCTCGATAGTATGCCCAAGCATCTGGTGGTACGGGCAAAAGCGAGGGTCATCCCTCTTCTTCAAGTCGTCGGGCCTCTTTGGTTCTGGTAATGTGATTTTATTATACTTGGTGGCCCACTCAAACAGGACCCAGGACTTATCTTGAGGAAAAGAAAAGAACTTATTCCTCATTTTCTCCCGCAGGGAAGGTCCTTCCCACCGTTCAGTAGACCTGGGCGGAGGAGGGTTGGTTATCTCTTTGGCTTTCTCTTTCTGTTTCTCGAAGGTTTCGAAGTCCAGTGTGTGAACTTCTGGCGGTGCCGGTCTCTTCTCGGCTTGCCTGGCCCTCTGGCTCGACGCAGCTGGAGCAGAAGAGTACCGATCAAGAAATGCCTCGATCTCTGCCACTATGTTATTTAGACGGTCGAATGACCTTACCTCAGCACTAATCATCCTCTCGAGGATTTCCTTCTTCAGATTCTGTTTACAAATCTGCATTGCGTCCTCCTGATGCGGGGGACGTCTGCACCTCATGCTGAGATTCCTCCATCTCTTTATATAGTCGAGTGCCGACTCATCATTTCTTTGCCTTGTGGCATAAAGCTCTGCCACAGTTACCTCCCGTTCGGCTATGTGAAACCTTTCCTTGAACTTTTTCTTCATGTCGGGCTAGTCTGTGATGGACCCGGCGGGCAAGCTCGAGTACCACTCGAAAGTAAGCCCGGTGAGTGTTGAGCTGAATTATTTGAGGAGATAGGCTTCATCTGCCGCTAGATCTCCCATAACATTCACATAGTAGGCAATGTGCTCCCTGAGAGACCCTTGCCCATTAAATTTCTCAAAATTCTTAGGCTTGGTGATGCCGACTGGCAGCCTCCTGGCAGCATAGTGCGTCGGGTAGGGTACCCGATACACGTCAAATGGCGTGTGATCACCATCGCCCCTCTCTGCTAACTTCATGTCTATCATTTGTTCGAGCATAAGTCTGCTCACCGTTGCTGGGTCGACCGACTCGGATAGAAGTGGGCCGGTTGCGCCCGTGGCGTTGTTAGTATTGTTGCCTGTGGTGCAATAGTGGACCCCTGGAACGACAAGCTCGGTGGCGGAGCTGGTGTGATATGCTGGGGTTGATAGCTGGGGATCGGTGGAGACACTGTTGCCTATGGAGAAGCTTCCGAGGTCTGACCGTTGCCCCCGGGAGTCTCGGGCAATGCTTCGGTCTGGCCGAATGTCGAGGGCTGAGTAGCTCTTTCAGTCAATTGCTTCCTCAACAGTTCAATCTCTCGCTGATACTGTTACATCATCTACAATACAACGGGGTCATTCATAGAAAGGCTAGGGGTGCCCCCCCTTTCTTTGGCCGGCGCCTCCTCGGATGACGTGGATGGTCCTCCCTGGTGCCTTCGGTAATAACATTGGCGGCGAAGGCCATTACAGGCTCCCCATGGCCAGCTTCTCCAGTGTGGACTTGCGCCACGTCATTTGCCGGTCTCCCCCTTTTGGTAAGAGGTCCTGGCCTTGTGGCAAGTCTGGCCACTTCTTCGGGCTCGGTCGGCAAAGCCCCATACCGGTCGAATACTCCGGCCATGTTGCAGGTGTAAACTTTAAGGCCTCTGCCTCTTTTTGCCGCTCTTCTCAACGACCTGCCTGGGAAGACCAATCTATCAAAGACCGATCTCCGCGGCTTCACTTCTTCCCTCAACGGGGACTGATGACGCTCTTCCGAGCGGTTCCTTGACTCGGCACTGGGCACCGATCGGGTCTCTTCTTCTTCAAAGGCGGAGGCTACTGCCCCCAGTAGTCTTTGGCGACCTAGGGGAGTGCTCCCCGGGCCCCGCAAGTAGTTTCTCATGGCCTACTCCACTTCATCCCAATCTTGATCAGGAGGGGAAGCAGGTGATGTCACCCTATTAACATCAACGGGCATGTGAATTGCAGGCTCCACACGGGCAGCCTGATGGTGACGTCGGTAGTGCCGACGGTAGGTGTTCTCTGGTGGGGCTGGTGTAGCCAGTGCCGACTGATAGATAGGGGCCACTATATCGGCCCGGTCTCCTTGTAGTGCCCTCGCTGGACGGAAGGTACTGGGCCCTGCCCGGGCGGGTGAAGTGAACTGGGCTGCCTTGGGAACCCAAACTTGCTTGCCCTTGGCGGGTCTGGGAGCCGAGTGATGCCACGGCACTACGGCCGGAGTAGCCGATGTCATATTTCCCCTCATCTTCTCCAGTGTTTGGAAAGAGTTACGCACCGGTACAGTAGGCACAATACACTCCGGGATCATCTCGGAGCGTTGTCCGGTGAGGTGGACTCGGACACTCCTGACGACAGCAGACTTGCCGGTGCTGGAGAACCAACCTCTGGGTGATATCAGGGCATGGCTCCTCCAGAGCCTTCTCTGGTGAGAGGCTGACCCCTAGTGAGATGGGCCGAAGTTTGGTGCATATGGTCTTGGAGGTCTTGGCCATTGATCGGCCGGCAGCAACTTTGGTGGCTCCCTGGGTGGGAGCATTGCTTTCAGTCCTGTCAGATGCTTCCACGTCTAGCAGTTTCTCGAAGGCCACCCCGAGGAAGTTGGGGAAGCCCACCACGGGAGGGAAGCTCCCGAAGGTGAGGGGGATGGCCAAGTAGCCGTTCCGAACATGGCTCTCGACGGCCTGTTGACCGAAAGTGAGTGACTTCATTGTTTGTTGGAACCCGACCTGCATTTGCAAAGCGAACAATTAGTATTACAAGAAAGGGGTCGTAAGGCCCTTAGTCCCAGCAAATAGATGAAGGGTGATTTTCGTCCCACCGGGCGTGCCAGACTTGTGGACGCACTTTTTATTTACATCGTTGTCTGTTTATTTATTGAGTTCATTTATTGGTTTATTAAGTGCGTGGGTGTGCCAGTCACAAAGTGAGGATTTATTCGGGCTTCATGGAAGCCCATGGTGCGCTCGATCTGACTCAGTCAGACAATTGTGTGGTTCGGGTCGGGACCAAGACCCGCCATGCCGTAAAGGTCACGGCGTCATTTACATCCCCTTGGAGAGGGCAACATCCTTGATTAATTGTCGGGAATAAGGGCTCTACGGCCGAGAGGATTACTACTAAGGCAAGAAGAAAACAAGATTATGTCAAAGCCCGCATCGGGCCATGAACATTCAGATTATGTCAGTCACCCATGGACCATTCCATGTCCGGACAAAGGTCTGTGTAGAAAACAAGATGGTAGCAGTAACAAATCCGTGCAGATGTCTACCAGGAGATGGCAATTTTGATACAAAGATGGAATCAGACCTCGATGCCAAGGGGAATGACTTTGATGAGATATTGGCCCAAAGCAAGGTCGAGCAATAACTATGATGGGAGAAGCACAGCTTACGAGGGCATCATTAATATTCTCAGATCCGGAGTCCAAGGGAGATGAAGGTCGTATTGTTTTACTCATGATTATTGTTATCATTCATTATCAACATCTATTTCCTATTATTATTATTTCTTTGTTGATTACCCTTTTTTTATACCACCCGTGGACCATGAACTCCTCTCCTATTGATTTTTTTTATTATTATTCCCTTTTGTTATTTTTTATTATTTTAATTAACATCTTCTTTTTTATAATTATCATTATATAGATTTCCCTTTTTTATTATTATAATCCCCTTTCTTTTTGGTGTGGTAATTTAAATGCAGAGTGTGCCAGAGTAGGGGGGAGTTGATAGTGTACCGGGTGGAGGTGTAACGGAAGGGTGTATCGGCCGGGGCGTGAGCAGGAGCGCACCGGCTGGGGGACTGGAAAGTGTACCGGGTAGGATTGAGTTGGGGTGTACCGCTGGGGGAGGTACGCGTGTACCGGGCAAAGGGGCTGAAGGTGTGCCGGGCTAGGATGCCGTCGAGTGCACCATGTGAAGGCTGGGTAAGGTCAGTGCAGTTGGGGTTTAGGCATGAAGAGAGGTCAGTGCAGCTGAAAGCCATGTGGGGGTGAGGTCGGTGTAGCTTTGGGCCGAGGTCAGAGCATATGCTGGCCAGGACGGTGCCCACTTGAGGTAGGGTCTGAGCATGGTTAGGTTGGGTCGGTGCACGTTGCCAACAAGGTCAGAGCACATTTGGGATTGTGAAGGACAAGGGCGGACGCACATGGGCTGAGGTCAGAGCGTGTTTTGGTAGGGTCCGAGCACATCTGGGCTGGGGTTGACGCTAGTTGGAGCTGGGATTTGTGCAACCGCACTGAGGTCAGTGCAGGTTAATGCACATGGCCGATGAGCCGGATGAAGGTCGACGCACGTTTGGGTAGGGCTGAGATGAGGGTCGATGCATGCTTTGAACAGGCTAAGGGAGGGTCAGTGCAGCTCTGGCCAAGGTCAGTGTAGGTTTGCCAAAGTCTAAGCATATGTTGGGCAGGGTCCGAGCACATTTGGCCTTGGAGAACAAGGGTCGATGCATATGGCCGTTGGGCTGCAGAGAGGGTCGATGCTCATGGAAGATGTGTGAAGGGCAGGGTCGTTAGATGAGGTGTGCCGCTGGAGGGAAGTGAAAGTGCATCGGGTAGGAGGCTAAAGCTGTGCCGGGCAGGAAGATGTGGGAGTGTACCGGTGGGGTGAAGGCAGAGCCTGAGCATGTGTAAGTCAAGATTAAGCTGAAGGTGTGCCGGTGGGAGGCTTGATTTGGGGATGTAAGGGGCTTTGAAGTGTGCCAGGCAGGACAAAACGGGAGTGTGCCGGATGAGAGGGCCAGGAGCGCACCAGGTGAGGGGTGTACCAGATAGAGGTAACCTGGAGTGTGCCGGGCAAGGATAGATCAAGGGTGAACCGGGCAGAGGTTGGGTTGAAGGATCAATGCAGCTGGGGCAAAACTCACATAAGTGGGATAAGGTCTGAGAGGATGTCTCTGGCTTATAGAGTTCAGACGGAGGGTTTCAAATCGCAAGCTTTCAATTTTCTGCTGTGCGGTTAAGTCCATGGTCATATTCAGCAGTCCAGTTCTTTGAGCCTTGCATGGTTCCCCTGTCTTGGTTGGAATGTTTTATTATTCCTTATTTCATTTGTTTGTTGCTTCCTTTTGTCTTTTAACATGTTGTTATTTCTGACGAAAATTCGGCAGCATCTCCCCTTGACCCAGATGTTAAGGGAGTGAAAGGGGAACACGCCCACAAGGAGTGGCATGACCCAACAATTCGAGGTGTGTGCCAAGGCAACAACACCTTTGAGAAAACATCGAAAAACTCGGAGAAAGCGACGGACGAGAAACACTCGGCTGACACAAGCTACAGGTGCACCGGGTAAGCAATAACTAGGGTGTGCCAAGTTGGACTAGCCAGGGGTGTGCCGGATAGGGCATGGCCAAGGTGTGCCGGGCAGGAGGCAGCTAGGGTGTGCCGATAGGGCACGGCCAGGGAGTGCCCCGGACGAGAGGGTCAAGGGGAGAGTGTACCGGCCAAAGCACGAAGGGTGCACCGGACAGCCTGGGCAGGAAGGTCGTGTGCCGGATGAGAGGGCTAGGGAGTATGCGTCAAGAGTGCATCGGGCTGAGACAGGTGGGAGTGTGCCGGTGGGAGACCTAGGTAGGTGTGTGTACACCATTGATTTTGAAAAGATGGCAGGGGATTCTAACAAACCCGTATGGAAGAAGGAGGGGTGATTATGCTACAGGAAACCATTAAAAGGAGGAGGCCAGCCTTTACTACCAAGCCAGAAACACCACCTACCAGACTGGACAGACCAGTGTCATGAGGGGGGAACATGTAAAACGAGAGTTAGAAGGTTGGGGGAGAATGTAAACCATAGTCCAACGGAGAAGGAGGAAAACAGTAAGAACGACAACAGGAGGAAAAACCAAAAAGACATTTCATTCATAAAGAACGAATAGACAAAAGATCAAAGCCCAAGGGGGCAAATACAATACACTGCATCCGAATGGAGGTCGGAGGAGTAACAAGAAAGAAGAAAGAAAAGAAAACAGACTGGAGAGAGGGCTGGAATGAAGAAGGGCAACGGTACCCTTCTCTATTCCTCCCTCTCCCTCTACATTCAACACGATCTCTCTTTCTCCTCTCTACTACTGATGTGACACAACCTAAGACTTAGGCAAGCAAGCACATTCACAATCAAAAAGGGCCAATTTTGGGCCACCGCTCTCCCGTCGCTCACCCAAGCCCGGGGTGACTTGGCGATGCCAAGTGGAGGATGTGGGGTTGGGCCCTTGCTGGTAGAGGGCCAGAAAGGCCAAGACTTGATTCCCAATGGATGTGGAAGCCCAAATCAATGGGGCCGACAAAGTGCCGAAGGCACCGGTTTCTCTCTTCCCCACGGTGATCACTCAAGATTATGGGGCTTGAGGATCGAGCTCTCACTCACACGGCCAGCGGAACTAAGAACTAATATTGAAAGACAAGCACAATAAGCAAGGTTTTAGATAACTTACTTGACCGGTTTGAAGAAACCGGTCTCGTTCGAAGACGAGGGTGAGCGGGGAGGCGGGTGGATCCCCACACGCCGCGCCGGGGTAGCTTGACCTGTCCAAAAGATTACAAAACTACACCTCTCACAAGAGGGAGATCTTGGGGTGGGGGTTAAGGTAGATTACAACTAATACTACCTCCACACAGGGAGGGGCCTTCCGCCGGCCAAGCGGGGAGGGGAAAATGAGAAAGGAACACCGAAGATGGAGGTTGCTGATTCTGCCCGCGTTCTGTGGGTGTTGACAGCCGAGTGGAGAACTGACTGCTGCGACTGCTACCGATTTTTTTTGGGGACGAAACCACCTGGAAAAGCTTCGTAGGAGGCCAGGGAAGTCTTCCAATTTTTTCTGATTTCTTCTGGTGCCAATGCTGATCAGGATGGGGGCCCAAATCAGGGAGGCAGGCTCTCGGACTGGCAGCTTCTGATTTCTAGCGGGAGGTTGCAGGGGGTGCCCCGACAGCTCCCGAACTCGGAATCAAGCACCGTTGAAGTTGTTGGAACCGTGGATGAGTCTTCTTTGCAGAAAAACTGACGGGGAAGCCAAACTATGTCGGAGAAGATCAGGAGGCTCATAACAATGCTGACAGGTCGGTGCAGACTGTGGGAAGCAGATCTGCGTAGCTAAGGGAGAAAATTGAGAACTCTGGATCACAAATGCCGAATGAAGTTATGTTTCTTGATTCTAGAAGTCGATTGGGCGATGAAGAACTTTGAAGAAGAGCTCTTGGACTGATTCCTCGAGGTTTGTCGTGGTGAAGCTTTTACTCCGGTTCTGGGACACAGCAGGGGCAGTTCTGCGCCATTGTGGAAGAACGGAGCTCCCGGGCAGCACACAGCTCGGATGAAGACGAAACCACTTCTGTTACGGAGAAGACAGGTAGACGCTTCTGCGGATGCCTCTTGTGTCTTCAAACTCGTCCGAAGGTAGTCGTAGTGGCTGCTGCAAGTTGCTGGTTCACTGCAACCCTTTGGACAGCAAGCTGCAACTTCGGAATAGCTTCCAATGATCAAGAAAGAAGAAGGGGAAGGGGGTCTATGGTGAAGGGGAGGTGGATGAAGGGTGGAAGGGGGGCTTGTGGGAGATGTGGAGGGTATCTAATGGTGGAAGGGAGGTGGAGGAAGAAGGGGAGGGCGCAGGTTGCAGCTGGAGGAGAGGGGGGAAGGGGTGTGCAAGGATGGTGGGAATGGAGGGAGAAAGGGGCGAACTTAGCCTAATGGGGAAGGGAGAGGGCGGCCAAAGCACTTGGAGGGAAGGGGATTTCAAATTCAAAAGGCCTAGGAAGTTGGGAGATTGTGTGGGGAAGAGGGGTGATTGTGTTGGAATGGGGAAGATTGTATTGGAATAGGGGAGCTAGTGTTGGAATGGGGAAGATTCTACCTTCGAACTAGGGGGGGAGTAATGGTGGCTATGGGAAGTGGAGTGGCATTAATGGAGGTAGGTGGGGGTTGGAGTTGGTTGGGAGGAGGAGGAGAGAGAGAAAGGGGCGAACCCCTTAGTGGAGGAGAGAGAAAGAGAGAGAAGAGGGGGGGTGGGGAATCTCTCACCCGAGGGCTTCTCACCCAATTGGATTCACTCCACTAAACTAAGTTTGAAATCTCAAAATGGCATTTTCATTGATTGATTCATTACCTTCAAATGAAGAAAATGGGGCCCTATATATAGGAAACCCACATTTTACAATAAGTCCCTTACAAAAGACTCAATGATAAATAACCGAAGGGGCAGGGGGTGGTCTTGGGCCAAGCCCGAAGAATTGGGCCCAATAGCACATTACACAATCTAATGACACTCAAACTTAGGAAAATAAATGCAAGACCTAGGGACATGACTCAAATAAAATGAAAATTACATCAAAATGACTCAAATAGATAGCACAAAAGGGATAATTGGGCCTTTATAGAGAGAGGCCCGAACTCAAACGATGCCGGAGTGTGAAGAAGACCCTAGCCAAAGGGAGTTGTGGATGATGCCTCCATCAACTACCCTCTACCTTCTTCTTCTCTTCTGTGTTGCTCTCTTCGTGTTCACTTCTTCTCTCCTGTGTTGCTCTCTTCGCCCCTTTTTTCTTCTTTGTGAGGGGTTCTTATAGGCCTGGCGTTGACGGGGGGACCTCATGATGGCACTTCATCGAGGTTGACTCCGGTCCCATCTTTGTCAGCCCGAAGTCATCGTGGCCAAATCAGGAGATGACACCATGGTGTGGTGTTAGCTGGCGTTGAGGTGGCCGAGCTGCGCGCCAAGGGCCCCACCTAAAAACCATTGTGTTTTCTGCCGGCTTGTGCCCGTCCGAGGGTAGCAGCGCTGTGCCGGAGTGAGCTGGATCAACGCTGCACCAGATGAACCGTCTGGCAGGGTGTGTCGCTGGAAGGATGTGAAGGCTGTGCAATTGGAAAAGCACAACAAGTGTGCCGCTGAGGGGCGTTCGGCAGTGTGTCGCTGAGGGGACTCCGGGAGTGTGCCAGGTGAAGCCTCTTGAAGGTGTGCCGGCTAAGGACACTCGTGGTGTGCCGGTGGAGGCCCCTGGGGGATCTGCCGCTGGAGGCATCTGAGGAGTGTGCCGCTGAAAGGCTTGAGGAGTGTGCCGCTGAAAGGGCATCGCCAGTGTGCCGTTGGAGGGCTTGCTTGGGTGTGCCGCTGGAGGGCATGAAAAGCTATTGTGCCGCTCGAAGGGGCATATTAAGTGTGTCGTTGGCAAAGGCATAAGGGGTGTGCCTTTAAAGGTGTTGATCCTTTCTTCAGGGACTCAGGACTGGGTACTTCTTTGGGACATTCTTCACCACTAGGGACCCAAGGGTGGGCCCATAGTAGTGTATAAATTCAGGTGGGTTTCCTGTGTTTTTATTTTCCCTTTAGTGCGCCCGTGCAAATGTGAGGATTTGTCGGACGGTAGTATTCTCCGGAGCCCTGATGGCCAGTCTCCCCGAGTCTTCTCTCTTTAGCTCTGACGCCAAGGCGGTACCTAAGTAGGACATATGGACGTGTAATTTTCTATGTCCACAGCTCCCCCTTGATGGGAATCAACACTGTGCACTAACTTTTTTATTTTTACATTTGTGTCCTTTTGTTTGTATTTATACCCTTAGCTAATTGGGTTTGCTGTTGTAAGGCTTTATAAGCCAAAGGGTTAGTCTTTAAAGTCTTTGGGTTTATTTGTAAAAGTCCAGTAGGTCCAGCAGGGGCCCCCACCCTCTCTCCCATTGGTCCACCTGAGATCTAGGGTGTTGGCCCAGACTAGATGGCGGACAAGAAGGGGGGTTGAATTGTCCCCTTACTGAGATGACGGATTTTAAAAACTTTCTTAACTAATTATAGCGGAATTAAAATTAACTACGTTAATTGCTTAAACTTGAGTGAGATAAAAGTGTTCTCTCAATCTTCTCGATCTCACACGGAGTATTAATGCAAAGAACGATTAAATCCAAGCCTAATCCAAACACGAATGGCAGAGTAGCAATGTGTAGATGAGCAGTGAATAAAAATCTAAATGTTGACCTGTGAAGGGAGATAGTAGAAATGGACAATCACACAGGCATGTCACAGATAACACGGAGATTTTTAGGTGGTTCGGGACCACAGCGGGCTCCCTACGTCCACCCCTCACCGAACCCGATGAGGCTTCACTATCACGCTACCAAAGTAGCAACCACGGGGACAAACCCACACCACACACGCTGCCTCTGCAGCAAGACACACACACGGGGCCTGGCCCCAAGACCCTGCCACCGTAGCACGCATACACGCAGTCGGGGAACTCACCTCGAACGCAAAAACCACACGAAGACTCAACTCCGTTCACCACACACAGATGTTCTTCGATGTTCAGAAAAGTAAGAAGATATACAATATAGCTCCCAACAGTATGTAAATAGGGAGACTATCATCAGAAAATGATTAAAAGATGTAGAAAGTTTCCCCTTCATTTTTCCACTAGCCGTTAGAAGATCTTTCTTCAAGTTTAGGTTGGAGGAGTTGAATCCGTAGGATTTTGGAGCAGCCGGTCCTTCTTCTTGAAGATCCAAGATGTGTTCCTTCAAATCCAAGCACCAATCGCACCTACAAACACCGTGAACAGATGAGTCTATCAAAGCCCTCTCCTCTCCACCTTGTGGCCGCACTCCTTTCTTCTCCCTGCAACAGATAGAATAATATTAGCGCAAGGATTTTTTCTCCTACGATGGAGATTACAGGGTAGAAATATGGCTAGAATAAAGAACAAAAAACCACAAAGCCCTTTGTAAAAAAGCTCTCAAAACTACACCCAAACAATAGGAGAAACCCTAAGGGTAACGGTGTAAAAGAGTCAGTCCAATCGAATCACAAAATGGGTCTTATGAAACCAAACATGAAAACACGATCTGAACAACCCAGAAGCCTACCAACACACAGAAACACCATTACACATGCTAAGGTCTATGCAAATTATCCCATGGTCGATACATATGAAAAAGACAGGATCGGTGCATAGTGCCAACGTTTGTGCACATGATGTAGAGGATATGGATGAGTTCTGTGCAAGGTATTGACAAAGTCGGTGCAAAGATAGGGTCTGTGCACATATGAAGAAGATAGGGTTGGTGCAAACATTTAACAACTTGCCAAGGTCGGTGGAAAGTTGGGTCGGTGCATGAATTATAGGGTTGTTGCAAACTGTGCTGCGTGCACAGTGCAAATGCAAGATGTGGTCGGTGCAAGTTTTGAAACTTGCCAAATGACAGTCGGTGCACTTTGTGCCTTTAGACATTTGTGAAACTCGATACAAACTTTTAAAGGAAGGCAAAGAAGTTCGGTGCATATAATGAAAGACCTGACCGCACATATTAAAGGGTCGGTGCACATATTGAAGCACCGTCAACCCATTCAAGCAAGCACGGTCGGTGCAAGTTCTGAAGCTTGCAAAAAGACAGTCGGTGCAAAGAATGAAAGACACCAATGCAACCTGAAAGTGTCGACTCCTTAAGTCGACACATTTCAGCAGAGGTTCTGTCTACATTCAAGGAGTCGACACATTTCAGCAGAGGTTCTGTCTACGTTGAACGCAGCCTCTAGACACCAAGAGTAAAAATAGAAAACACTCAACGTAGTGAATTAAACCCCAAAACCATGATATATGAATCAAACCTAATCTTCCACATGGAAATACATCAAAAGAGAATTCTTACCATGATTTCAAGGATTTGTTAGCTTTAAAGAACCTGCAAAACTTGGAACCTCAAGAACATGTTATTTCAGATAAAAACTCAAGTTTGTGCATGTAAGAGACCAATGTCTGAGCATATGATGGGCAGGTCGATGCACATGTTTGGACAGGGTCTGAGCATATAAGCTTACTCATGGATACAAGTTCAATCCAAGGACTTCAGAGTCAATCCAAAGCTATATGAACTCATATGACATCATATAAAGATGATGCTATAACAAGCAACTTTAAATCTTCACCTATATGCTAGAAACACCAGCATGCTATACATTCATTCCATCAAGATATATACATGAAGGACCATGCTTCATAACAAAGTAAGAACGAAGGCTCAAAAAGCCAGGGGGGTCGACCCATGGGGTCGACCCTTGCACAGGGGAATAGGAAAACTGCTTTGGCAGTCTAATGCAATCTGAAACCGCACAAAAGACATTTCAACCCTGCAAGCCAGAATATCAACATGTGAGCTCATTTTCTCAAGACATTTTTCACAAGATACTCATGAATGATTTTCACACCAAAACTTATGAAAACTACACAATATATTGGAATCATCAAAACCATTATCAAAGATAAGGAGGGAGCGCACAGAACCCAACATAGGGCCCATGTGGGGCTGGTTCAAAGTCCAACATTGGACTTGGACCAAGGTGGGACAATAATGGAAAAAGTCCAAGTTAGAATCACATTTAGTCAAGGGGGCGCCCCCCATTTAGTATATTATATTACATGTTGTATTTTTATTTAATGTGGCCATTTGACCACATGGGAGAAGAAAATGATACCCCTTATTTACCCGTCCCTAACCCTAGATCTAGGGGTAGTTAAGGTCATTTGTACATTTCTATATATCCCTTATATTTTCCATTTGGTAGAATTATTGATGAAAAATTGAAGGAAATTTGCCATGGGCGCCCCTCTCTCTCTCTAGCTCTCTCTTGTTCTTGCTTGTTCTTCCTCTCTACCCTCTAGATCCAGGGTGTGAAGCCCTCAAAATTAGAGTGAATCCAATCTCTATCTCATCTCTAGAGTGTGAAGCTCCACCACCGCCGTTCGTGCCACCGTCGGAGCCTCCATCAAGCCGCCACAAGCCGCCATTCCTCCTGCTGTCTAGAACTCCGAGTTCCAGAACAGCAAGCTGAAGAAGAGGTTGGTTCTCCCAGATCTCAACTCTGATCGAGCTGAAATTTTGAGAGCTTGTTCCTCTCTCTGTTAGCTTTCCATCAATATAGATTTCGCCCCATTCAGATCTGTTTGGTATTTTTTTCGCTATTTTCATTCCACCCCGACAGTCTGCCAATCAACAGATCTGCAGGATAGATCCCTGATCCCGTATTTTTCCCACCGCCTTATGCATCTCCAGAAAATCCCCAAAAATTTGTGCGTGTTCCTTACATTCCCCTCTTCCACCCATAATTTTTATTGAGTCTAGACGTACTGTTTTCCTATCGGTCAAAATTCGTTTTCAGGAAAAACTCAGTCTGTCCTGTGTGTCTGTCAGTCCGAGCCAGCAAAAATCTTTGTGGAACAATCGTTTTCATTTTCAATCCATTCACTTGATGGATGAAAAAATTATATGTTGTAGCCCTCTGAGTCCTCTATCCATAGGTACCAACTTTGTGTCGATCCGAAATTGGATCTGGCCGCAAGAAATCTTTTTGTGAAGGTGCGCAGAGCAGATCCGTGGACAGGCCAGCAACTCAGTCCGAGAATTAATTCCTTGAAAAATACGCCGGCGCACTCTCGGCCATCGCCGCTCCCGGAGATCACTCAACCACCCAGAAACAGCGTCCCAGCAAGCCGCCGCAGCAAGGAGACGCTCGGGCACCACCATCCCAACAGTCGGGCCCACCTGCCATCCCACGGGCCCCGCAGAACCGTGTCGACCAGTAGCCTATCTCGGCCCAAATTGATGCCCGTCAACCCAAGATCAGTCCTCCTAGGCCCCACTTGTTACCCTTTACCTCCCTGCGTGGAGTGGGCAAAAGAATTCAATTCTGTAATTATTGTAATTATTTATACCGGGAGTTACGGTCTTGGCCGGGATCGTCTTCCCCACGCCCGGTGCGTGGAGGTAAACTCTCCACTCTCTCTATCGCATTTACTTCTTTCGTATTTATTTGTATATGCCGCTGTGAGTGATAGGTTACTAGCTCGATTCAATTTAATCACCGCTGCAAGAGAGAGAGCGAAACTCGTCCCGTGACTCGATCCGAGCACGAAAGAGCCGAGTACCCTTGACTCATTGCCAGTTCCTCAACCGCGCACGGTCCCACGTTTCCCTCACTTAGGGACGCCCGCGAGCTAGAGTCCCAGGTTCGCTATCCGTCCCGCATCACATTGGTATCAGAGCGGAAGGTTGAGTCTAGGGTAGTCTTTGCTTGAAAACCAAACAAAAAAAAGAGTCTAAGTCGGTCCAAGGTTGCATTTGCATTCCTTTATTCGGTATATCAAAAGGTGTTGCCCGAACGTTAGGTTACGCCTATCGGGAAGGTCGCACATTTACGAGAGAGGAGCTTCGGATCCCGTAACTCCGCCAAGTACTGTCTATTGGTTAAGTCTAGGTTTGTATTCGAGTCCGCATTTTACCCTTTTCACCATTTAGAGTCGTGTCTAGGTGCTTGCATTACTCTTGCATAAAAGTTTTGCATAAAAAAATAAAAAAAATAAAAAAAGGTGTTCCAATGCATGCCCACTCCTAGGGGAACCAATTCCCATCTTATGTGCAACTATTGCCAACCCATGTACCCCGATCAGAACCGTCCAAGGCAACAAGTCCGTATTTGAGTACATTCAGGAGTATGATAAGTACCGGTTGGAATATGGAGTTGGAGAGGAGAGCACCACGACCGCATTTCAGTTTCGGAGAGGTTTGCGGCTTCACTTCCAATTTGAATGTCTTTTCCGCGACGCGTTCACTCTGGTGCAGTCTTATCTGGTCGCTCTAGAGGTTGAGCCTTTCGAGGCAAGGTTTGATATCGCCCTTCGACGAGCATCTACCTCTCAGCCGAGTCTCGAGCCGGTCGGATAGCCTACTCCACGGCCCTCCCCACCCCAGTTGGGGAACCCCTCCCCTAGAGCTCCATTGCCATATACGTCCGATCTTTATTCGGAGTCACCTCATTTGGAGCCACCTCAGCCCGAGCCACCCGTGTTTCTAATGAGAAAGCTTTTCATCGCCGAGCCGCTACTTAGTTGGCTAAAGATAGGTTTGGTCCACAGAGCATTATGCAATCCATCCATGGACCCCACACTACCATTAGTGCCGGTCAACTCATTCCATACCATATTCCGGTCTAGTCACCATGTTCATACATTGGATGACCTTCTTAAGGGATTAGAACGACAGTTGAAGTTGACACACTTATTGGCCCCAGGCTTCGACCAACCCGTAGGTCGTAGCTTCACCCATCTCGATTTGGGGTCCATTATCTCCGTGTACACCGTGGGTCATGTCACCACGGAGGTTCTGCTGTTCCTCCCCATGCCGACCGAGCCTAACTACATTCCCTTTATCCCGAGGGAGGAACCATATCTTCTATACACTATCCCATCTACCACGATGGATGAAGGTGACCATTTACACCTTCATGAATTTCAAACATGGGACTATGTAATGCAGGAACCTGCCACGAGAGGTCACACATTCTTTGATCCATTCGACCCCTTCCTAGTGGGCCTCGTGACCCATCACTTCCTTTATACCTTGTCAGGGAAGTCCCCTACCACACCCCTCTCACTCGGGCCAGTCAACCTATACTCAGCCAGGAGCCCATCCACTGGCGAGAGATACATACATATAGGGGTGATGAAGAAGGTGCATTCGGCACTCCTAGCCCTCCCAAACCTCCCAAATCCAACGGGCCATCCGTGCATGAGGGGATCACTTTAGGATGTCTAGGACTCCCTCATTCCGCCTACCACCGATTGCATCTAGTGTATGCATGGCACACATTCAGATGTCCTGGTCCACCATTGCATGTGTATGGGTCGGACTAACAGTAGGTTTGTTTAGGGTCATGTGTGAGTCTTTGTTTCGTACAGTTTATCTATCGAGTGAATAGTGAGTCTGCATGCATCAAGTCGAGTCCGTCTCATGTCAGCTCGCGATAACAATCCCTTTCGAGTGCGAGGTAAGTTGGATCTATTGCATACATTGTAGACTCGCCAAAATTTGGGATCGGCTCTACCTCATCATATTGGATCTAGTCACATAAAGGGACCCATCGATGATTCCTTGTGAGTCGTTGAGCCGCCTCCTCCCCTTTGAGAGTGACCCCACCCCGGAGTGTCCACCACTAGCCTCATTCCCATAGCAGCATGCGCATATCGAATATATATGGGATGAGCAGGTGACGAATACTTGGAGTGGAGCGTACTCCGCACTTCCAGGTTCGGTAATGGATCCGCAGGAGCCACTTGAGTAGTCGCACCCCTTACTCGATGGGGTCCAGTTCTTCCCACCCGGGGAGAATTGATGGGAATCAACACCGGGCACTAACTTTTTTATTTTTATATTTGTATCCTTTTATTTGTATTTATACCCTTGGCTAATTGGGTTTACATTTGTAAGGCTTTATAAGCCAAAGGGTTAGTCTTTAAAGTCTTTGGGTTTATTTGTAAAAGTCCAGTAGGTCCAGCAGGGGCCCCCACCCTCTCTCCCATTGGTCCACCTGGGATCTAGGGCCCATGTGGGGCTAGTTCAAAGTCCAACATTGGACTTGGACTAAGGGGGGACAAGAATGGAAAAAGTCCAAGTTGGAATCCCATTTAGTCAAGGGGGCGCCCCCCATTTAGTATATTATATTACATGTTGCATTTTTATTTAATGTGGCCATTTGACCACATGTGGGATTAATATGTTATCCCTAGTTTACCCCTCCCTAACCCTAGATCTAGGGGTAGGTTTGGTCTTTTTTACATTTCTATAAATCCCATGTAATTTTCATTTTGATAGAATTAATGATGAAAAATGTGAGAAAAATTGCCATGGGCGCCCCTCTCTCTCTCTAGCTCTCTCTTGTTCTTGCATGTTCTTCCTCTTTACCCTCTAGATCCAGGGTGTGAAGCCCTCAAAATTGGAGTGAATCCAATCTCTATCTCCTCTCTGGAGTGTGAATCTCCACCACCACCGTTCGTGCCGCCGTCGGAGCCGCCACATACCGCCATCCCTCCTGCTGTCCAGAACTCTGAGTTCCATAACAGTAAGTTGAAGAAGAGGTCGGTTCTCCCAGCTCCCCGCTCTACTCGAGTTGATATTTTGAGAGCTCGTTCCTCTCTCTGTAAGCCTTCCAGCCATATAAATTTTGCCGCATTCAGATCCCGTTTGGTATTTTTCCCGCTATTTTCATTCCACCCCGACAGTCTGCCAATCAACAGATCTGCAAGATAGATCCCTGATCCCGTATTTTTTCCACCCCCTTATACATCTCCAGAAAATCCCCAAAAATTCATGCGTGTTCCTTACATTCCCCTTTTCCACCCATAATTTTTCTAGAGTCTAAGCCTGTCACGCCCCGAGCCTTTATTACAGCGGAAGACTCGCTCGAGGAACGTGAACAGTCGACATGGTAAGCCTCTTGCAAGCAAGAACGATCAGAGCGCAAGGCAATCACACATAAGGATGCAATCGCACAATAATTACTTAAACTCCAACTTTACTTCATCAATAATCAAGTATTCAAGTACAACCACTAGACCCAATAAATAGGAAAATTACATATACTCAATCTAAACAATGTAGACTTTCCTAAGTCTTCACTCTCAATTTGATATGACTTTCATTCGCTCTCGGACCCGCTACTTGTATAACTCGAATCCGAATTCGTATCACTTCCATCTCCTAAAAAGATTGGAAAGAAGTAATGAGCACACTTGCCCAGTAGGTATCTTCGCATCAACATGATTAGCACTATTAAAGTAATTAACATTTTTGCTCTAAAGAAGTTAGGTAAAATCATGCGAACGCGATCAATCATGCGAATAACCAAAGTAACAAAGATGATCGTTTAAGATAGAATGAGAGCAAGTATGAACTAGTGAGAACGTAACAAGAACATGATATGACCTTTCATGAACAAGAATATATCGAGAATGTACTAGCAAGACCACGTAATCATTATCCAAACATCTTTTGCTTATGAGCAAGTATTTGGTGAATTTCTATGGAATATCATGTCACAAGCAAGAAAGTCATGTACAAGTATTAATCATGATGTATCGTGGATTTTCACTTATTTATAAAGAAAGTACTCCCAGCGTAATGCGACGCCAGTAGCATCATACCCCACAGTTTATAATAGTATGTTTCCGGCAATCAGCCGAGGGGACTAGCATAGAGCCCTAGAACACAATCAGTGCTCCATCGCATCTTCAAGTATAAGTATAAATCAAGCTATTTCTACGCATGTAACAATAAAGTATGGTCAAGAATGTAATAAATTCAATGAGCTCATGATAACAATAATCAATGAATGAACGCTTCAATTTAGAATATGAGAGATCAAGAATGACTTATACTATGTTATGCTTATGGAAATAAATCGATAGCATAATGGTACATTTCTTAACTTCCATTCATTATATTAAGTTTCTAGATCGATATGATAAGAACTAGACCATTATCAAGCCACCTAGGAACTTAGAATATCAACCCTTGGGTCAAACCTCAGGTTAATGTACTCAAGAACTGTGACGGTCTTGTACTGGGCCGTTACATAACGTGACGCTCTAGTATTGGGCCGTTACAATGATCTGAATCCTGAAACAAGAAATTGGATTCAGTACAATGTGACGGTCGTTTATTGGGCCGTTAGACGAGCCTGACGGTCCAATATTGATCCGTTACATCTCCAGAAACCAGAAACCATCAATAGTGTTTTCTAATGATTGGGCTTTCATGGTACAACCAACTCGGCGTCTTATTGGGAATCCCAGGCTCGCAGAGAATTACGGAGGCTTTGAAACAAGATTTCCTAGTCCATTAGAAGGAATATCCAATAGAGAGGTCCTCAAGTTCAAGAATATATTCCTATAGTGTAAAAGTGTAAACTAATGGTCATATACCGGAATATATGCCATGTACTTAAAGAAAATGACTCTATTGAAATAGAGAGAATGTGTAGCAACGTGAAACCAAGATAAACTCTGTTAATACATCATTGAAAATCATGATTTAGGATACAAAACTATAGAATTTTGACACATGAAATTAACATAACTTAAAATAACTTAAGATACCTTAATCATGCAATTTCTATTATGAATCAGTAACTAAACTTAAAGTCATGATAACAGGTCCAAACTTAGCTATCTAAGCTTATTTATAAGTACTTAACTGGTTACCATTCTGTCTCGGGCTGACAGAACACAGGGGTCTGACAGTCTAATAAGAGCGCGTTGTTGCATCCCTACGGTTTTGATGATGTCTCACACTATAAATCAATCTGTCTATTTCTAGATCAATTCATGCTTCATCATTTAGGACAGTGAAGTTCATGTGACTATCAGTGCATCACTTAGCAAGTCCATACATCACTGCACATCCCTTCCATCAAGTCTGTACAGCGAGAGTGGCCTTCATTCATGTGCATAGTCCAAGCATTCTCATAAAGTATATACATTGGCATATGCACACACACACACACAGCATAGTCTGGACAAAAGTGGGTCGACCCCCCCTTTCAGATGGGTCAACTCATTCAAGATTCTCAAGCCTATACATTGCCCTCTTGAATACACTGCATTGTCAAGTCTGCACATCGGTCTCCAAGACTGTACATTGCTTGGCGCTCACCAAGTCTGTACATCGCTTCAAGCTTTCCAACGTCTATACATCGCGTGCATCATTAAGTCTAGACATTGCACTATAGCTTGCTTAGTTGAAGTCGATACATTGCTGATCGAACGTAAGTCTATACATTCCAACCTTTTCCTACGTTCGTTGCTTTAGCTACACACCAAGTCTATACATTGTCCTTCGTCTCATGCATCATCTTCTAATGTCCATACAGCCATTCCCAAGTCTATACATTCACGTGTAGGCAAAGTCAGCACACTGCCAAAGTCTGAACATCCACCGTCTCTTTCAGCGTCTCACACTTGCAAGTCTATACATTGCCTTTGGGCATCCAAGTCTATACATTGGCAGCACTGTGCAAGTCTATACATTGGCAGTGTGTCTGTGTGTCAAGCCATTCGTCAAGTCTATACATTGGCTTCGGTTCTTCAAGTCTATACATTGGCTTCGGTTCTTCAAGTCTGTACATTGGCCTCAAGCTTCACAAGTCTACACACTGTTTTCATGGCATCGCAAGTCTATACAGCCTGCATGCCTCATAACGCCAAGCCTATACATCATGGGCTTCGGTTCTTCAAGTCTGTACATCCTTCAAGGGACAAGTGTATACATCGTTCACAGCACACACGTTCAAAGTCTGAAGTCTGTACAGCCTTGGCATGTGCTTCGTAAAGTCTATACAATGCTCAAAGTCTGTACAGCATGTTTTGTCGTTCAAAGTACAAAGTCTATACATAGCAGTGTTCAAGCTTTCAAAAGTCTGTACATTCCCTTCTGTAACGTTCATACATCAATTGTCAAGTCTATACAGCGTTCGCTTAAAGTCCATACAGCAGTGTCTATACATTGGCTTGCTACTTCATACGTTTGCTAGTCTATACAGCCACATCATGTCTATACATTCGTTTGCTTCATGAACTGCACTGAAGTCTACACTTTCCCCTCTGATATGTTAATGCAACACTCTGCAAGTCTATACACTAAGGTCGCATGAAGGCTTTCAAGTCTATACACTAAGGTCGCTGAAAGGCTTTCAAGTCTATACATTCTGACGTTGTATATACTTGCCTATATGATGTTCTAAAGTCTATACACGCCTTGTTAGAAGCTTGAACTGAACTAATTCGATTCATTCCTTTTGTCTCTGCCTGCAGATGATTCAAGCCGATGATTGGACACGTCATCCGAGGTGGTACCTGGCACGTGATTCGAGGTGCTCTCTGGGCGAGAACCTGAAGGACACATGCCCAACATCTGCTATATATATGGAGCATTTTCTTTCATTAGAAGCTTGATCATAAGGAAAGAGTAGAAGGCATTCTTGTGAGGCTGCACGATCCAGAAAAGAGAGAGAGCAAAGAATTCTATTTCATCCATATCTGAGTGAAATATTGTTGAGAGAGAGAGAGAGAGCAGTGTCTATGGCTTGAAGATTTGCTTCTTCGGAAGCTACATTGTTTCCTATTTTCAGAGAGGATTTTTGTTCTTTGATTTTCGTGTTTTCATTTTTCATTTCATCTTCCTTATCGTATATTGTTACCCTCCTGTGATCGGAGGAAAGGAGGATTGATCCTCCAGTTTGCAAGTGACAGGGAGTCACTTGTGGGTTCCCTCTTGGGTGGAGGAAGAGAGACCTCGGTCTCTAGTTTGCTAGTGACTGGTGTCACTGGTTGTGTCCCTCTGGTGTGGAGGAAGAGGGGAGGTTGTTCCCCTGGTCAAGCTGTGAGGCAGCATCCTGTTCGCAGACTGAGTCTGCAGGTTCTAGCCGTGGCTAGTGAAAGCCTCACTCTAGTTGGAGTGAGGGGCGGATGTAGATTGTGTACTACAATCGAACCACCTTAAAAATTCTTGTCTCCATTTGTGATTTGATGTTATCGTTTGTGCTCTCCATCTGCTTGACATTGTGGTTGACTGTGGACAGCTCGTTCAGTCGCTCTTACTCTTTCTGTCTTGGTTATTGACTGTGTTAGCAATACAATTTGTGCTGTTTCTGAAGGGTTTCAAACCGTTGAACTAATATTCCACTGAAGTTTTTAAAATCGGGAGTGATCTATTCATCCCCCCTTCTATATCACTCTTTACTGCGCTAACACGCGTCACAGTACCTGTGACGGTTTATCAAGGGGCCGTTACAGTAGTGTAACGCTCCTGTTATGGTGCGTCAGAGATAACAGAGCAATTAAGATGCAACAGAGGGTGTGACGGCTTATCGTAAGGCCGTTATAGTGTTGTGACGGTCCTACCCTAGTCCGTTAGAGCTTCTGCTGACAGCAATAGATAAAAAGATCTAAGGTTTCAACATACATCATGTCTGAAAATCATATATAAACTTCCACATGACAGAATGAAGGCTAAGCTACTAGTATGCATGGGTTTTCTGTGAAATTGACAAGAAAGTTCCTTTTTAACTTAATTAGGGCTAAGAATATGCATGTATGCATGAGCATAAAATCCATGATTTATAGTGCATGAAATCAAACACATTCAGAGGGCTTTTATCCCTAACAAGATGTTTTCGCCGATCATGAGATGACCTACCTTTTAACTAAGCTTTAACTTTCCAATTTATGACTGCAAGACACACCCTAATCTCTCCTTTCCTAGGATTTTTCAGCAACTTCACGTTGCCGTAGCTCCTCAGCCTCTTGACCTAAGGACGTGCAATTTTGAGGGTAAGAAGATGATACTATTGGGAACAAAAAATTCTAAAGGATTGAACTCTAATTACCTCGTTTAGACGTCCTAATCTCTTGATCTTCAGGGGACTTGCGTTCAGTTTCCTGGGTTGCTATGATCAAATCAGCAACTTTGGAAGCTTCAATCTCCTTGGTTGGTTGATCTCCTAGCACGAAATTTGGAGAGCTATTAGTCTAATGTATTATAAACAAAAAGTTCTAAGGAACTTACCCGAAATTCTATCTCTTTACCTTGATTCTACGCGAGCCAAAAGTAAGGGTCGCTCAGTTCATAATTGGGTCCCATTTAAAGGGTTTTGGTTAGGGTTTGAAGATTAGATCGATTCTATAGTCCTTAATTTGCCAGAACCTGATCCCTAAGAGTCCCTAGTATCCTTACATGTTCTCCTAATTAGCTTTCTTGTAGATAGGATCCCAAAGATCCAATCTTTTTGCAAGTTCTTCAACTCACGGAACTGTTAGGGTGTAACGCATCAGGACTAGTGCGTTACATGCTGTAGCGGTCGCCCGATAGACCGTTACACCAAACGTGTGTAGAGTTTCAATTTAATAAAACTCTTTTATTCGTTTATCCTTCTAATTATCTATATAAAAGAGTATTTATCTTTAAAATTCATGGATAGGCTAAATAACCTTCTAGAATATGGGCCAAACTTAATGGGCTTGGTCCTTAAACCTTTTGAGTCTTAATTGAATAGGCTAGGCTAATTATTTAACACCATTGGGCCTTATAACCCATTTATTAGTTCAATAATCCATTTATTAATCTATTTAGCCTTATAAATTTCAGAAAATTCCATTTATAATCCAAAAATTATTTATATAAATTCTGGGGCACTACACCCTCCCCCACTTAAAAGAATTTGGTCTCCAAATTCAATACATGGATTATGGAGAGTGTACTTACAGTTGAATAATTTCAGAAATTTCTTCCGCATAGCTTCTTCGGTTTCCCATGTTGCTTCATATGGCCATGTTTTCTTCCATTGTATTTTGACCATAGGAATAACTTTATTCCTTAGTTGACACACTTCTCGTTCCAGAATCTTTATTTGTGTTTGCTCGTACGTCATATCCTTCTGAATTTCTAAATTATCATAAGTGATAACATGGTCAGGATCATATACATACCTTTTCTGCATAGAGACGTGAAATACGTCGTGAACTCCTGCTAATTGTGGAGGTAAAGCCAGTCTATAAGCTACTTCACCGACCCTTTTGAGAATTTCAAATGGGCCAATGAATCTTGGAGTTAGCTTTCCTTTAATGCCAAATCTTCGAATACCACGACCTGGAGAAACTTTCAGATATACATGATCTCCCACCTGAAACTCCAAGTCACATCTTCGATTGTCGGCATAAGACTTTTGCCTATCTTGCGCCATCTTCATTCTTTCTTGAATGAGCTTGATCTTTTCTGAAGAATCCTTGATAATGTCGGGGCCTAGAAATTACCTTTCCCCTACTTCATTCTAACATATTGGTGATCTATAGCTTTTTCTATATAAAACTTCAAAAGGTGCCATTTGTATACTGGCATGATAACTGTTGTTATATGCAAACTCTACTAGAGACAAGTGATCATGCCAACTTCCTCCAAAGTCAATAGCACAAGCCCTGAGCATATCTACTACTACTTGATTTGTTCTTTCTGTCTGACCATCAGTTTGTGGATGAAATGATGTACTAAAATTCAATCTAGTCCCTAGTGAGTTTTGTAGACCCTTCAAGAAATGTGATGTAAATTGAGGATCTCTATCAGATACAATAGTGATAGGGACACCGTGTAATCTGACAATTTCTTTTATGTATATTGCTGCTAGAATATCCACAGACCATCGACTTTTTATTGGTATGAAATGTGCAGACTTAGTCAATCGATCTATGATCACCCATATACCATCGTGTCCTCCTCTTGTCTTAGGTAAACCCATAATGAAATCCATCCCTATGCTCTCCCATTTCCACTCGGAATATTCAAGGGATGCAATTTACTGCGGGTCTAAAATGCTCTGCTTTTACTTGTTGGCTGGTGAGACAACGGGACATGAAATCAGCTATTTCTCTCTTCATATTGGGCCACCAGAAATTTCTTTTAAGATCTTGATACATCTTTGTACCACCTGGATGAATGGTGTACTTGGAATTATGTGCTTCTTCAAAGATCAATTTCTTTGTATCTTCATGACCTGGTACACATACTTGGCCCTTAAATAGCAATCTTCCATCATTGAAAATAGAGAAATCCGGTCTTTGTTCAATATTAGCTTTAATCTCTAGTAGTATGGGATCATCATTTTGTAGCGTGGCCAGATCCTCTATTAATGTAGGTTGAGCTCAGATATTAGCTATGAAACAATCTTCTTCCTTCTTGTCAATATCTAGATTCAACTGAGCAAATTGAGGAATAAGATTAGTCATACTAATCATGAGACTTGATAGCATTCCCATTGGTTTCCTGCTGAGTGCATCTGCTACAGCATTCGCCTTGCCAAGATGATATTGAATAGCAAAATCAAAGTCCTTGAGATATTCTAACCATCTCCTCTGCCTCATATTTAACTCCTTTTGAGAAAATAAATATTTTAAGCTTTTGTGGTCTGAATAGACCGTGAATTTCTCACATAGAGATAATGATGCCAAATTTTCAAGGCAAAAATAACAGCTACTAGTTCTAAATCATGCACGAGATAATTTTCCTCGTGACGTTTCAATTATCTTGAAGAATAGCAAGTTACCTTTCCATTCTGCATGAGGACACATCCTAAATCAATACCAGACGCATCTGTATATACTTCAAATCCACCACCTTCCATAGGTAGTGATAAAATAGGAGCTATAGTAAGATGATTCTTAAGCGTTTGAAAACTCTTTTTACATTCCTCTGACCAGACAAAAGGATTTTCTTTTCTCGTGAGTCTTGTTAAAGGAACTGCAATCTTTGAGAAGTCTTAATGAACCTCCTATGGTAACCAACTAGACCCAGAAAACTTCTTACTTCTGATACAGTCGTTGGCCGGCTCCAATTTCTGACAACTTCCACTTTCGAAGGATCCACATCGATACCTTCCTTGGAAATAACGTGGCCTAGGAATGAAACTTCCTTGAGCCAGAATTCACATTTGTTAAGCTTGGCATAAAGTTTATGTTCTCTAAGTATTTGCAAAGTTATCCTCAAATGTTCTTCATGTTCTTCCTTTGTCCTGGAATATATCAAGATGTCATCGATAAAGACGACGATGAATTGATCCAGATATGGTTGAAAAACATTGTTCATAAGTTGCATAAATACTGATGGGGCATTAGTTAGCCCGAATGGCATTACCACGAATTCATAATGGCCATAACGACTTCGAAAAGCCGATTTATAAATGTCTTCTTCTTTAATTCTAAGCTGATGATATCCTGATCTGAGGTCAATCTTGGAAAAATACTATGCTCCCGAAAGTTGATCGAAGTGCTTATCAATATGCGACAACGGATACTTATTTTTTATTGTAAGTTGATTCAGTCACCGGTAGTCTATACATAGCCTGAGAGAACCATCCTCTCTTCTTGACAAATAGAACTGGCGCACCCCAAGGGGATGTGCTAGGTCTAATGAAACCCTTGTCTAGTAGTTCCTGTAACTACCTCTTTAGTTCTTTGAGTTCTGTGGGGGACATCCTATAAGGGGCTATAGAAACAGGTGCTGCTCCTGGAATGAGTTCAATAGTGAAGTTCACTTCCCTTTCGGGCGGTAAACTAGATAATTCGGATGGGAATACATCTGGGAATTCATTTACAATAGGTATGTCTGCTATGATAATTTCCTTAGATTCCGTAACAATGACAGAAGTGAGAAAAGCTTCACATCCTTGCGAAATAAGTTTGCAAGCGTGAAGGGAAGATATGATAGTGGGTGTTCCTTGTACTTGATGCCAAGGAAAGAAAATCTTGGAAGACCGGGTTTTCGGAAGGATATAATCATGTTTCGGCAGTTGATATAAGCATCATGATCTACAAGCCAATATACCCCTAAAATGGCATCATAACCTTTCATGTTAAGGCATACTAAATTTGCGGGGAGATTATGACCTTCTACTATCACTTCGCTATCAGAATAATAGTCGATAAGCTTTGTTCCAGAACCTATGGGTGTGGTAATAGCAAGATCTAAAGGTAAGGGAATTGATGCGATTGGTAATGTTTTTGTGAAAGTAGTGGAGATAAAAGAATGAGATGCACCAGTATCAAATAGCACAAATGCGAGACGAGAACAAATTTGAAGAGTACCTTCCATAAGCCCACCATCTTTAGGCACTTCCACTTCTTCTATAACGGCATTAAGGCGAGCCTATCTCCTACGTCCTCCACCAGATGACTGGTCCTTCATAAGGGGGCAATCTGGCATGCGTTGCTCCCTACTTCCATAACGTAAACATGCGCCGAGGCACTTCCAACATTCTTCAGCCGAGTGACCGAACTTTTCACAAAAAGTGCAAGCCGTGGTGACCTGCTCCTCCTCCTTAATCTTCTTATTCTTCTGAGAACTTCCACCGTTCCCACTTCTGGATCTCTTCTTATTATCACGGCTTTTGTGAGGCTCCGTGATACTGAACCTTTCTTTCTTATAACGCCGATCAGATCGTCGGCTGGACTCTTCTCCTTTCCCTTTCAATTTCTCAACCTTTTCTAAGGTCCTTTCACATAAGTATGCCCGCTGAACCATCTCTGCATAGGTACGGATATTTTGGGTTCCTAGCTGCTGAATAAAATCGGGATGTAACCCGTCCATAAACCGATTAGCCTTTAATAGATCGATACTGATTAGATGCGATGCATAAAGTGCTAGCCTTGAGAATTGCAATTCATATTCTGCCAATGTCATCATTCCTTGTCGAAGAGAGGCGAACTCCACAGCCTTTCTTTCTTTCACATGCTCAGAGAAATACTTGGCACGGAACAAGGTAAGAAAACCAACCCATGTATGAGGTGCATCGGCCGGAGGTGCCGGAACCGACTTCCACCATGTACGGGCATCCTTGTTGAGTTGGAAAGTTGCAAGACACACCTTCTCTTGATCGGTGCATTGGATGACGTCAAATATACGGTTCATCTCATCAATCCAATTCTCTACTTCGTCTGGATTAGAAGAACCATAGAAACGCGGAGGGTTTAAACTCTGGAAATTATGATGTAAGTCGCCAGCCCTTACCCCTGCACAAGCTTGCGCCATGGTTTGTAATGCCTGAGTAAGGCCAGCAACAGTTTGTTGCATGCCATTCCAATCTACGCGATGAGCCATGGTAATAAGAGGGTACCTGAGAGAAATATAATAACTTATTATTTCTCGTGAAATTGAAAGAAAATAAATCTTAAAGCTAATTAACTATCTTATCCTGGGCTCTACCCAATTCTCACATGGGTATGGAAATTGCTTCCTTAGTTTATAGGTAGGGGTCCTTAACCTTGGACTTATCCTACGACATGACTCTTCTCCCTAAGTCCTGAGACTTAGGCTCTGATACCAACTTAACTGTCACGCCCCGAGCCTTTATTACAGCGAAGACTCGCTCGAGGAACGCGAACAGCCGGAATGGTAAGCCTCTTGCAAGCAAGAACGATCAGAGTGCAAGGCAATCACGCATAAGGATGCAATCGCACAATAATTACTTAAACTCCAACTTTATTTCATTAATAATCAAGTATTCAAGTACAACCACTAGACCCAATAAATAGGAAAATTACATAGACTCAATCTAAACAATGTAGACTTTCCTAAGTCTTCACTCTCAATTTGATATGACTTTCATTCGCTCTCGGACCCGCTACTTGTATAACTCGAATCCGAATTCGTATCACTTCCATCTCCTCAAAAAATTGAAAATAGGTAATGAGCACACTTGTCCAGTAGGTATCTTTGCATCAACATGATTAGCACTATTAAAGTAATTAACATTTTTGCTCTAAAGAATTTAGGTAAAATCATGCGAACGCGATCAATCATGCGAATAACCAAAGTAACAAAGATGATCGTTTAAGATAGAATGAGAGCAAGTATGAACTAGTGAGAACGTAACAAGAACATGATATGGCCTTTCATGAACAAGAATATATCGAGAATGTACTAGCAAGACCACGTAATCATCATCCAAACATCTTTTGCTTATGAGCAAGTATTTGGTGAATTTATGTGGAATATCATGTAACAAGTAAGAAAGTCATGTACAAGTATTAATCATGTTGTATCGTGGATTTTCACTTATTTTTAAAGAAAGTACTCCCAGCGCAATGCGACGCCAGTAGCATCATACCCCATAGTTTATAATAGTATGTTTCCAGCAATCAGCCGAGGGGACTAGCATAGAGCCCTTGAATACAATCAGTGCTCGATCGCATCTTCAAGTATAAATCAAGCTATTTCCACGCATGTAATAATAAAGTATGGCCAAGAATGTAATAAATTCAATAAGCTCATGATAATAATAATCAATGAATGAACGCTTCAATTTAGAATATGAGAGATCAAGAATGACTTATACTATGTTATGCTTATGGAAACAAATCGGCAGCATAACGGTACATTTCTTAACTTCCATTCATTATATTAAGTTTCTTGATCGATATGATAAGTCCTAGACCATTATCAAGCCACCTAGGAACTTAGAATATTAACCCTTGGGTCAAACCTCGGGTTAATGTACTCAAGAACTGTGACGGTCTTGTACTGGGCCGTTACATAACATGACGCTCCAGTATTCGGCCGTTACAATGATCTGAATTCTGAAACAAGAAATTGGACTCAGTACAATGTGACGGTCGTTTATTGGGCCGTTAGATGAGCCTGACGGTCCAACATTGATCCGTTACATCTCTAGAAACCAGAAACCATAGATAGTGTTTTCAAATGATTGGGCTTTCATGGTACAACCAACTCGACGTCCTAGTGGGAATCCCAAGCTCGCAGAGAATTACGAAGGCCTTGAGATAAGATTTCCTAGTCCATTGGAAGGAATATCCAATAGAGAGGTCCTCAAGTTCAAGAATATGTTCCTATAGTGCAAAAGTGTAAACTAATGGTCATATACCGGAATATATGCCATGTACTTAAAGAAAATGACTATATTGATATAGAGAGAATGTGTAGCAACGTGAAAACAAGATAAACTCCGTCAATACATCATTGAAAATCATGATTTAGGATACAAACTATAGAATTTTGACACATGAAATTAACATAACTTAAAATAACTTAAGATATCTTAATCATGTAATTTCTATTATGAATCAGTAACTAAACTTAAAGTCATGATAACAGGTCCAAACTTAGCTATCTAAGCTTATTTATAAGTACTTAACTGGTTACCATTCTGTCTCGGGCTGACAGAACACAGGGGTCTGACGGTCTAATAAGAGCGCGTCACAGTACCTGTGACAGTTTATCGAGGGGCCGTTACAGTAGTGTAACGCTCCTGTTATGGTGCGTCAGAGACAACAGAGTAATTAAGATGCAACAGAGGGTGTGACGGCTTATCGTAAGGCCGTTACAGTGTTGTGACGGTCCTACCCTAGTCCATCAGAGCTTCTGCTGACAGCAATAGATAAAAAGATCTAAGGTTTCAACATACATCATGTCTGAAAATCATATATAAACTTCCACATGATAGAATGAAGGCTACGCTACTAGTATGTATGGGTTTTCTATGAATTTGACAAGAAAGTTCCTTTTTAACTTAATTAGGGCTAAAAATATGCATGCATTCATGAACATAAAATCCATGATTTATAGTGCATGAAATCAAACACAATCAGAGGGCTTTATCTCTAACAAGATGTTTTCGCCGATCATGAGATGACCTACCTTTTAACTAAGCTTTAACTTTCCAATTTATGACTGCAAGACACACCCTAATCTCTCCTTTCCTGGGATTTTTCAGCAACTTCACGTTGCCCTAGCTCCTCAGCCTCTTGACCTAAGGACGTGAAATTTTGAGGGTAAGAAGATGATACTATTGGAAACAAAAAATTCTAAAGGATTGAACTCTAAATACCTCGTTTAGACGTCCTAATCTCTTGATCTTCAGGGGACTTGCGTTCAGTTTCCTTGGTTGCTAAGATCAAATCAGCAACTTTGGAAGCTTCAATCTCTTTGGTTGGTTGATCTCCTAGCACGAAATTTGGAGAGCTATTAGTCTAATGTATTATAAACAAAAAGTTCTAAGGAACTTACCCGAAATTCTATCTCTTTACCTTGATTCTACACGAGCCAAAAGTAAGGGTCGTTCAGTTCAGAACTCGGTCCTATTTAAAGGGTTTTGGCTAGGGTTTGAATATTAGATCGATTCTAGAGTCCTTAATTTGCCAGAACCTGATCCCTAAGAGTCCCTAGTATCCTTACATGTTCTCCTAATTAGGTTTCTTGCAGATAGGATCCCAAAGATCCAATCTTTTTGCAAGTTCTCCAACTCACGGAACTGTCAGGGTGTAACGTATCAGGACTAGTGCATTACATGCTGTAGCGGTCGCCCGATAGACCGTTACACCAAACGTGTGCAAAGTTTCAATTTAATAAAACTCTTTTATTCGTTTATCCTTCTAATTATCTATATAAAAGAGTATTTATCTTTAAAATTCATGGATATGCTAAATAACCTTCTAGAATATGGGCCAAACTTAATGGGCTTGGTCCTTAAACCTTTTGAGTCTTAATTGATTAGGCTAGGCTAATTATTTAACACCATTGGGCCTTATAACCCATTTATTAGTTCAATAATCCATTTATTAATCTATTTAGGCCTTATAAATTTCTAGAAAATTCCATTTATAATCCAAAAATTATTTATATAAATTCTGGGGCACTACAAAGCCTATTGTTTTCCTATCGGTCAAAATTCATTTTCAGGGAAAACTCAGTCTGTCGTGTGTGTCTGTCAGTCCAAGCCAGCAAAAATCTTTGTGGAACATTCGTTTTCATTTTCAATCCATTCACTTGATGGATATGATAAAATTATTTGTGGTAGCCCTCTGAGTCCTCTATCCATAGGTACCAACTATGCACCGACCCGACATCGGATCTGGCTGCAAGAAATCTTTTCATGAAGGCACGCTGAGCAGATCTGTGGACAGGCCAGCAACTCAGTCCGGGAATTAATTCCTCGAAAAATATGCCGGCGCACTCTCGGCCGCCGCCGCTCCTGGAGATTCACTCGGCCACCCAGCAGCAGCGTCCCAGCAAGCCGCCGTAGCAAGGAGACGCCCGGGCACTACCGTCCCAACAGTCGGGCCCCCCTGCCATCCCGCGGGCCCCGCAGAATCGTGCCGACCAGTAGCCTGTCTCCGGCCCAAATTGTTGCCCGTCAACCCAAGATCGGTCCTCCCAGGCCCCACTTGTATCCCTTTACCTCCCTGCGTGGAGTGGGCATAAGAATTCAATTATGTAATTATTGTAATTATTTGTACCGGGAGTTACGGTCTTGGCAGGGATCGTCTTCGCCATGTCCGGTGCGTGGAGGTAAACTCGCCACTCTCTCTATCGCATTTGCTTCTTTTGTATTTATTTGTATATGCCACTGCAAGTGATAGGTTACTAGCTCGATTCAATTTAATCACCGCTGCGAGAGAAAGAGAGAGAGCGAAACCCGTCCCGTGACTCGATCCGAGCACGGAAGAGCCGAGTACCCTTGACTCATTGCCGGTTCCTCAACCCGCACGGTCCCATGTTTCCCTCGCTTAGGGACGCCCGCGAGCTAGAGTCCCAGGTTCGCTGTCCATCCCGCATCACCCCTTAATGGATGAAGATGATCTTGGATGAAGCTTCCTCCACAGCTTGATCTTCACTTGAATGGCTTGCTGATGATCTTGAAAACTTGGAGATGGATGAAGAAGTTCGTCCCCGAGGCACTGTTCACGGAGCTACAGTGTCACACTCTTTCTCCCCTTGATAGTCTCCTTAAGTGATTAGGGTTTTTGATCCCAATATGATGTATTTATAGATCTTGGATGGTCAAGGGACAAGCCAGGGACCGGATCCACAAATCATGGCAAGTCTGGTAACTTTGGGATTAAACAAACCCAATGAACGGAGCTTCCTACGTTGAAGAACACAAGTAAACAATTGTTGCCTCGAAGTTGGCAGTCGACCGGCAGGAGGGGGTGGTCGACCAGAATTTTACAGGAATGAGGCTTTTCAATGCTGGGAAAACCGATCAACCGACCCATGACCGGCGGTCGACCGCCACCTGGAAAACCTGCATTTTAGAAGAGTTAGCCAATAAAACATGATCTGTAAACAGTTTATTTTATGACCACGTCCTGTTCCAATCAAAATGAGTTGGTTGAGCTTATCCTGGGCAATTCATTGAACCAAGGTGAATTTAGGCATTTACTGGCTTAAGTAGGGCTTGAGAGAGGTTTAAGCCAGTTATAACTTAGGTTGTAATTCCGGGGTTTTGTTATCATCAAAATCACCTTGAGAGACTCAACACGAGAGTGGGATGGTACGGGCAGTACTTGGAAGTATCGGCGTTGAGATGAACCCAGTCCTTTTGGGGAGGGAACTGGATAGCCTTGGAAGATAAGAGAGCAAAGAAGATATCGCCCAAGGATTCGGGTAGAGGAGGGTACGAGGCTCCTCTGGGACCAGCCCGAGCATAGCTTTGTGGTGGAGGAACATTTGAGTATGACTTTGGACCGCCATGGACCTGATTGGGATTATCTTGATTGGATTGTGGAGCTTGGCGATTGTTGGGCCTGAAAGGTTGTCCGAGAGCGTTCACTTGCTCATTTATAGTAACCCCTTCTATGGTAGGAATGGCCGGAGCTTTTGGACCCCTAGTGCAGGTCTCAAAGAAAGGAGGTAAGGTAGCATCCTTCATTTGAGCTTGGACAATCCGAGCTCGATTGTATAGTTATGGGAAGGTATGAAGCTCGCTGAGCATGAGGATAACCCTAAGCTTAGAGGTAGCGTTGTTCACCAATAAGGTGACTGCTTGAGCTTCGGGGATGACCACTTCTGTCCAAGAGGCCAGGATTCTCCAACGGTTCACAAATTGGATGAAGTCCTCATCAGGCTTCATTTTCTCCATCACTAGATCAAAAAGGGTAGGAGCTGTGTTGGACATATGTCTAAAGTGAGCAAGGAACCGCTCGGAGATGATGTTGAAGTTGATGAGATCGACTGCAAGGAGAGAGGAGAACCAATGAAGGGCCTCGCCCTTGAGGGATTTTTGGAACAAATGAACCAATAGGACCTGATCGTATAACCATTGGTGGGAATCCATAAGGAAACCTGAGAGATGATGATGCAGGTTGGTAGTGACGTCGTACTTCCTATATTTTGGAGCTTTAAATCTAGACGGAAAGTATGGGTTAGAGAGTTTACAATATTGAGCTAATGAGTGGGGACATGTAGCTGGCATACTCTCGGCAATCACTTGCCGAACATAGCTTTGAATCTCTTATTTGGAGATCGGATCAATCCCTCTTGGAGGAACAGTTGTGACCGGGGGGGATTGAAGAGTGAGTGACCCCTTGCATAGTAACGAGGTAGCTAAACTGGGGTGGGATATCATGAACGTGCTTGCTAGAAGACCCTTGGAATGGGGTTTGAACCCTTTGCGGTGTGAAATGGGGGACAAATTGAGGGGTAGCCGGAACTTTCCCTCAGGCGGCTAAGGTGACCAGATCTTCGGGAGCATAGAGGGACAAAAGGTTAATCAGTTCTTGGTCCTCGCAAGTTAAGAGTGTAGGGGGTTTAAGACTAGCTTGCTCTTGTTCGCTATATGACAATGCTGAATCCACATTGGTGGCTTCATTAGGGGAGGTTGAAAACATGCCTATGAAGGCACTTGGGTGACTGTCCTCTATCTCGAATAGAGGATTCATATGGAGCTCAGAATCGCTTTGAGGAAGGAAATCTCCCTCGTAGCAGGGCTTTGAAAACACGTGCTCCCTTAACAATCAATCCTTCCCAATTTTAAAGTTCAATTTTGATATTAAGCCTGTTATGGGTGGATAGTGATTTCTAACAGCAAACAGGGTTGTCACAGCAATGCCCAAAGATTTTAATTATCATTCGACCTTGATTTAAGCAGATTTTTTTTAAAGGTTCTCTCGAGAGAAGGAAATGATGTTCTAAGGGTGAAGGCTTTCTCTAGGGAACCTAAGAAAATTCCTCACTCAACCCGCAAGGTGTTGGCATTAAAAAAAAGATGAATCAGTGTCCCTTTACGCAGACGCCAATTCTTTAATTGGCGCCTACGTGAAGTGACGCCAATTCTTGGTATTATTGGATTTTCTAAAGATTATTGGATTTTTAATTTGATGAATTGGCGTCCCTTCAGGCGGACGCCATATTAAATTAGCATCAGGGGCCTGGATGCGAATTCTACTGCTTCAAGAATTAGAGGCAACCTGCATGGATGCCAATTCCGCGATAGAAGAATTCGCGGCCTTCACTCTGGACACGAATTTCACGATTTCAGCACTGTAGCACGGCGAGCATTGAATGCCTTCGAACGGCCGCCCCACCTGCGTGTCTGACGATGGGGATGCCACCGGAGTGGCCGCCATGCCCGCGCCCTCTCTCCTATCCCGTCGGAGCAGCAGTGACAGCGACGTCGACGGCAGCAGTAGCGAAGCAACAACAACGCAGCAGTAGGAATGGCAGCCGCAATAGAAACAAAGAAAAAGAAAAAAAAGGAGTTTCTCCCAAAAGGGACACAACATCCCTATAAATATAGCCTCACGGCTGAAGAAAAAAAGGGGGATGCTGCTAAAGAATCACCGAAGCTCTGCTCCGGAAGCTGAAGAGAGAGAAAAGTTAGAAAGGGAGTGTGAGAGCCGCTTGTAAGGGGGTCGGTCTCTCGATCTTCTTTCCTTTTCTCTCCCTCTCTATATCCGAAGAGGCCATGCCTCGATGTAATCCTTTTCTCTCAAGAATGAATGATATCTGGGGCCTGGCCCTATTTCCCTTCCCTTCCCTTCCCATGTGGGCATGGTGGCGCTCCTCCAATACGCATGATATGTTGCCCTTGTTTCGTATTTTTCTGTTGCTTCGTAGTAGACGGGGTGATTTCTTTTCAAGATCGTAATACGATATTCATGTAACAATGCGGTTGAAAATTCGGTGGCCACCAGCCCGGGGCTCACCCACATCAGTGAGTGTGGCTCCGGGTTGCCAACCGCCGGTATGACGTCGAGGTTTTCCCCCGCCTTTGTTTTATAACGATCGTGTTTTCTTCTCAAAACCCCACTTTGGGATTTGGACCAATTTCATGGCCATGATGCCAAAGGGGTGAGAAACATGACACTTAATCCTAAACCGATCCTTTCATTTTCTTGCGAACTTCGACTTCCAGAGCCTTGATCATCCTTGGATCCCCGAGGGCTCGCTTCTTCATAGCGTGGTTCCTGGGCGATCTCTTTGAAAAGGATGAATATTGATGGCCACATAATGCGGTTATAGCTTAAAACCACATCTTGGGATCAGGATTGTGGTGTCCCTCAGGTCATTGGAGCCCCTCGTAGGCTAGCCCTCGAGGTGTCCATGCCCGATTCGGATTATAGAATGTTGTCGCTTCTGTGTGCATCCTCAAGTGTTGCCGCTTCCGTGCGCACCTTTCTCATTTTGGGGCTATCTCATATTTTCTCTGTGGACGCGTACCTAATTAACCCCCCCGACACTTCGGGTCCGGGGGAAATGCTGCCGGATTTTCGTTAAGAAATTGTAACTAATCATAAAATAAATGATACAAGAGAATGAGATACACTGAAATTTAATGTCATTATAAACAATATCGTTCTCATCCAAGAATCGTGCTGAACCAGACATTACTGCCTCAATTACGCTCATGGACATACATGTAAAACATGAGAGGCTGGATTATGCAACAAAAGTGTCTCATGGAAGCAAAGATAATACCAAAAAGGAAAAAACAAACAAACACACAATTAACCCCGAGCCAAAAAGATACGTCAAAACTAGATTCAAAGATAAAAGAATGCACTACATCCCTATGCATATCTGGACATTTCATTCACCCCTTTTATTCATGTCTTTGACTTATGAGTTCAGATGAAGATCTCATGTGCACTTCATCCTCGGGTGTTTGCATGCCATAACCCTTCGGGTATATTAAATGGTGAACGGTGGAAGTCCGGATTACGTCCGAACGAAAAGCCTCACTACGCGTGAGTCGGGTACTCCGCCATGTATCAGGGGTTACCTTGCATGAAACTAACATTAAATCCTTGGATGCCATGTGCATATTCTTGCATTTCATCCCCCTTTCATACATCTCATGCATAAAAAGAAATTAAAGAAGGAAGATAGTCAAACACAAAAGAATGAATGAAGATAAACCTAGAAAAGAGCTCTGTTGGGCTCTCTGTAGCTAGGTGCGTCGACGCACTCAGCAGAGTGCGTCGACGCACTCATGTCAGATAGTCTTAAAGCTTGTAAAGAAGCAAAAAGAATTGGCGTCCACTGCAGACGTCGTGAATTCTAAAAATTAGCATCCAGATAGAGGGACGCGGAGTAATTAACGCCTCTCTGGAGAGGCGCCAATTCTTGAAGTGGCGTCCCTCTGAGCTGATACAAATTCTTGAAAAGCCCCCCCCCCAAAAAAAAGGGAAAGAAGAGAGTGTGAAGAAGATAAACAATGAACTCTAACAATAAAACACTAATAAAAAAATTCATATATAAAATCCAAGAATTCATTAGCGTATTGTCCGGGGTATCTCCCCATTGACCCTTGGCGCCGGGAATATCAAAGATGCCCTCGTAAGACATGCTCGACCCTAGGGATTACCTCTCCCCAATGTGGTCATCGCGAGACTTTGCTTCAGGCCGATAACCCAGCAAATTTGAGTAGTTTGATCGGGACTTGATCGAATTCCTTCATTTCTTCAGATATTAAACTTGTCGTGTCGTGGCAGACATTGGGGTCTACCCTGATTTTCTTTATCGTATAAATGTTAAATCTGCCGTATCTCGACATACACTTGTCTCGGTATCGCATATATACTTGGGACATCCCCAATCCGGATGCTAGTCCGAACATGAAATGGTCAATATACAACCGACATGATTTCAAATTCCCTCTTGCACCCTAATATAAAGGATGTTAATGCTCTTTAACATATCTTTCGCTCATTTCAAAAAAATGATTTGCAGTCCATAAGGCCCCTTACCTTGGCGATTAATCAGAGGTTTTCCCCTCTCTGAGGGGTGTAGACACGCCAAAATTGACGTCATTTTGAGTATATTTCATATCGCTCTGCGATGCCCCATTTGACCCTCAAATCAGCTTATTTGAGTGGTTTTCCCACTTTTCTTGAATTTCTCCTATTTTTCCCCATTTTATCTCATTTTCCTATTTTTTCGGATTTCTTGGGCATTTATCTCTATTTTCTGAATTAACGCCCTCATCAAGGGCGTGTTTTTGAAACACGCCCTGGTCGAGGGCGTTTCTTTCCCATTTTATCTATTTCTCCCCATTCTATCTATTTTATGAATTTTATGAATTCACGACCTGGGTAAGGGCGTGTTTTTATTAAAACACGACTTGTACTAGGGCGTTTCTTAAGGAAGGACGACCACACTTGAGGGCGTCAATTCTTTTGGTTTGACCGACTTCCCCATTTGAGCTCTTGAAATTAACGCCCTTCCCAGGGGCGTGTTTTTGAAACGCGGCTTTGATTGAGGCGTGTTTTTCATGTTTCAAATATGGGGAGTTTTCATTCCTAAAAATTTGGTCTTGAGAAACGCCCTAGGGTAGGTCGTCAATTCTTAAATTAACGCCCTGACCTAAGGCGTGTTTCACCTTCTTGCTTCGCAGCCCTTTCCCCAGAGAGTCCTTGCCTCGTTAGACTCCTCCTCTATTTGGGCTCTTGCTGTTCTTATCCATTCCTCCTTTAATCTCTTCCCTTCTTATCACCTTTTCCTAACCTATTAATAGAGGCTCTCGCCTCTGTTAAGGGGTTGGTTCCGATATTTCTTATTCTCCGCTGACGTTCTTCTATTTTTTTCTTCTTTCTATTGTTCTTCTTGTGTGCTGCTTCTTCTCTTTTTTTCTTCCTTCCTCTCCGTATTCTCCTTCTTCTTCTTCTTCTTCTGCCTCCTTCTTCTTCTTCTTCTTATTCTTCTTCTTCTGCTTCTTCTCTTTTTCTTCTGTTGTTTTCTTTTCTTTTTACAGGAACCGAAGGTAGGGTGGCATTGGCTAAGGAGAGGCTTCTTCACGGTTCAAGTCTTCATCCCTTTTGAAGCCTTTCTCCCATCGAGCATTCAAGCCAAAAGAGCCACCAAACAAGATTTTTCTATCTGATCTCCCCCTTATTTGTATTTTTTTCATTAGTTCATGCATGCATCATGTTTCATTATTATATTAATTTTTCTCAACTATCATTGAGATCTCCCCTTTAGTGCATCTCTTGCACTCTTTCCCCATTGTATTTTTACATGCATTCATACCTCCCACACCCTCTTTGCATAGGGGTTTAAGGGCCAACACCCTTAAGGTGTGTATTTCATATGTTATCATGCTCACCTTTCTATTATGAACTTGATGCTACACACACATTATTTCTAATCCATATTTTATTGGTGTTTGTTTGTTTTGCAAGGGTAATAAAAGGAAGAACTCTCTTCATCGGCCGGCCGATTTGAAGAGAAAGGAAGCACTCACATCCCCGCACTCCAAGGTATTTTTCGCGATCTCTCCCATGCTTTCATTGTTATATTTTTGAGGCCTTGCGTCTCTGGCGATCACACACACCTCCTTTTAGCACCTCGTGCTATTTTTATTGCTTTCATCATATTTATTGCTTTTTATATTTAAGTGGATTTTAAATAGATCTACAAATTGGCGATCACGGTGGGACCCTTTGTGTTCTTCTTTCATTACCCCTTTCCCCTTAGGCACCCGCGCGTGCCATCTCCCCTATTTGCACCCTCGGTGCGTCTCCCTTTTGTGCCCCTCGGGCACCCTCCATTGGTTTTACACCCTCCCCTAAGTGATTGGTCAGTTTGTTGATTTTTCTTTAAAATCTCCACCTATTTAAAATTCCTGATGAGCATGCTTATTCTAGTGATTGCCATGATGCTGTGATTGAGTGTTATTACTGCTGGCCGTGAAGGTTTCCTGCAGAAAGTGAATTCACGCCTCTGGAAGAGGCGTTTTTATTGATTTAACGCCCTAACCAAGGGCGTCTTCTAAATATTTTACGCCCTCTGACAGGGCGTTTTCCATCATACTCCCGGGTTTCCTGCTTTATATTGCTGCCTGTAAATTCACGCCTTTCCCCAGGGCGTCCTTTTATTGATAGCGCCTCACCCTAAGGCGCGTTCTGTTATTTATTAGCGCCCCACATTAGGGCGTGTCTTTTGATTTGACGCCCGCTGGATACGGCGTCCTTTTATTGATAGCGCCTCACGCTAAGGCGCGTTTTACTCTGCCCCTGGGCCCTCACGTTTATTCACGACAGTCACACCGTCGTGTCTTTTTTATTAGCGCCCCCTTCCAGGGCGTGTTTTTACTGTGGGTTTCCAGAACCCTTCTCGTGGGTGAGTTTTCATGCTTATCTTTGTTGATTGATCATTATTGTGCTGTTTGGCCTAATTTCCCCTGTTGCATTCATATTTGCATTTGGTTTGGGAGACCTCCTCTCTCTTCATTAGGATCCACACACCCCCTTGGTGAAGGAACGACCCTCCATTGAGCATTCCGTCTCTTTGGATTGGAAATTCCTAAACCAAGCCTCCATAAGTCCCCGCACCCGTGGATTCCCTCACGGACGCCGGGCAGGTTGTACCCTTTGAAGTCCCGATATAGTTGGCCTAATACGTGGTGAGTGAGAGTTCCTAGTTGGCATTGGAGTTCAACTCATATTGAAACTAGGTTCCTCCCCCCCCCTTGTGTGAATCTTTCCAAATTTTATTAAAATTCATTAATTCACCAAGGATTAAACAAATCAAAATCACGGTAACCATTCCAACTTGTGTGCTTCTTTGCAATTATTGAGAACTTTGATTATATAATGGCTTACCATGATAGAAACATGTTCAATTCAATTAATGAGGATGCACAACCTAGCACTTCATATCCTCAATTTCAACAGGTTAATCATCATCATTCTCACCATTCTTTCAAGGGACCACGTCCTTATTCTCATGGTCATGCCCGACCCATGGGCAATGTCCGTCCTTATGGTCCCCCTACTCAAGTTCGAGCCACTATTCCTACGGGACCGTCTCCTCCCAATGACGAGAAGGTCTCTCAAATCTTGCATGCATTAGATCATCTTACCCCTCAACAGATCCAAGCCCTTAAGGCTGCCGTTGAGGGTACATCTCTTGCATCTCTCCCTCCTTCCAATTCTATTCGGGTGGCCCATCACCCACCTCCTTCCAATTCTATTCAGGTGGCCCATCACCCACCTCCTCCTTCCAATCATATTCGGGTAGCCCATTACCCATCTCCTCCTGTTCATTCTACTCGGGTGGTCCGACACCCGCCTCCTTCTATTCCTCCTCCAACACGGCCCCGAGGCCCATTTATTCCTTGCAATCCGGCCCGTCCGGTTTCTTTTACGGGTCATCCCGTCAACTCCCCTCCACGGCCTTTTTCTGCGGCCCCTCCTCCTTCAAGGCCCTGCCAACCCTCTATTGTTCATGTTACTCCCCTCCAGCAAAACGTCTTGGATAAGATTGCTTCTATGGAGGAACAATTAAAGAGGGTCACCGCTCCTCCTACTCCGGTTAATCCTCTCTATGCGGCTTTGGATGACATTACAAAAATGGAGAGAGAATGGAAGGATAGGATGGACGACTACGGCGTTGACATTTCAAGCAATCAAGAGCCGGCATTTGAAGAATCTGAGGCAATATACGATGATGAAGATGTGCAGGCACCCCTTCCGAGTTTCCTTAATTTCCCGCTTTCCCCATTTTCATTCGATGAACCTCCTGCTCAGGATGAAATCATCCCTGATCCAACCCCTATTTATGAGACTAGTTGGTGTTACGACGATGGGTCGATATTCCAATCGCCCACACCGGCACATTGTGAGTCTCCTCCTATCCCTGACGCTGCTTACATTACACCTCCACCAGTTATACCATCAAACTTCACACCATCAACCTCCCCTGAGTCTTCCATCAAACCTCCGCCCATTAAACTCTTACCCTCCATACCATCGGCCTCCATTGAGCCCACCGTTGAACCTTCCCCAATTAACCTCCCATTACCTCCACCTCGACCTTCCATTATCCCTTTAAAACCCACTTTGCCTATTCCACCATTGAACCCTTTACCCTTACCCATGGCTAATCCTGAGCAGGATCCACCCCTTTTTGCACCCGAGCCCATCCCGACTGCTTCCGAGCAAGGGGAGAAGCTCGACGTGTTTGAACCTCCGCCCCCATTCACCCATTTGCCAACACTTTCCATTATAACTCCACCATCCACGGAGCCTTCCGCCTCCGCCTCACCTCCCTTTGTTACTCGGAAGGGGCGTGCTTCTGCAGCTACTTGCGCCAAGGATAAGCAAGAGCCGGGCAAGAAAACTTGGGCCACGGCCGTGCCCTTCGAGATGCAAGAATTCATTTGCCAGATGCCAATCCGGGTTATTGTGCCAATCACGGCCGAAGAAGTCAAGTCGCCGCCATGCCGGGCATTGATGCCGTTTAAGGGTCGGGCAGGGCACCCCTTGTTCCAATTTCCGAATTCCGAATTCATTATTCCTTACAAGGGGCGAGTGCCCATTTTGCTCAACTTTCCATATATACCACATTCAATGGGCAACACGACGCTCCCCGTTCCAACTCTCCAACTCCCTCACCTTATTGATTTTCGCTTTCCAAGGGGGTTGTCATTTATTGAAGCTTCGTTTATTGGGCCAATTGGTCATACATGTTCATCACCGTGGAGGGGCAATTATCTTAAGGGGCCGTCCCCTATTTCTCCCACTCTTGTTCATTCAACTTCATCCACATCTATTTCTATCACCTTTTCTTCATGGGCCACTCGAAGGGTAAAAAGGAAGATCTCATCCTTTCACCCTTCACATTATTCATCTTCTTTGCATCTCCTTGCATTCACGCATTTCAAGCATTCATCGAATCCATCCCATTGCATGCATTTGCACCTCCTGCTTCCCGGGTTTCCAAACCCGTATCTTCCCCGCCTTCTGGCACCGCCGGATATTCCGCATTTCCCATCTTATTCATATTTATCCTTTTATCCACTCCCCTTGGGGCATCGCGTCCCCCTTCCTGCTATTTCCCTGGAACCTCCAGGAATGTTATCCCTCCTCTTTGGGCATCTCGCCCTTTCTGATTCTATTCCTCCGGAACCTCCGGACCTTTCTCTCGGGCACGACGCCCCTTTCCATCTTCTCCTTACTGATTTCATCCCTCCGGAACCTCCGGATTCTCCACCTGATTGTCTCCATCTTTTCCTCGGGCATCACGTCCCTTTTCATTCTCCTCCTTCAGAACCTCCAGACTTTTCCCTCGGGCACGACGCCACTTTCCACCTTCTCCTTCCTGATTTTATTCCTCCGGAACCTCCGGATTCTCCGTCTTATTCTCTCTATCATCTCCCAGGGCATCGCGACCCTCCTGATTTTATTCCTCCGGAACCTCCGGACCTTCCATATTTCCTTCAATTCATCTTTTTGCTCCTCCGGGACTCCATATCTTTTATTCTCTTCTTCCTTTTCCGTCATCTTTTTCATCATCTTTTTCCCTATTTCTCCCCAGGGCATCGCGTCCCTTCTTTCGTTATCCCACCGGAGCCTTCGGATTTCTCCTCTCACGATCCTCCTCTGCCTCCGGACCCTCCGGATCCGCCTCTTTCCATCTATCAATTTCTTCTTCTGATTCCTCCTGATTCTGGGTCCGACCCAACTTCTTCCACATCCACTGCCTTGGGCATCTGCCCATTCTCCCATTGCTTCCGAGGCTTTAGTCCTCACCCCTCTTCTTGATTCTCCTCTCCTTCTGTAGATTGTTCCATGTGATCAGGGTTTCCACGCCTTAGTGAGGGAGTTCTAGCCCTCGCCTCTCTTCCTTTCTCTCCTTATTCGTCTGAGTCTGGTCTTGGCACCACTCCTTCTTGTTAAGCCACTTTCAAACCCTTTGCTTCCAATCCTTTTATCTGTCTAAGAGGACTATCCCACAACGATCATCCGTCTGGGCAGCTGCTTCAACAAAGGTTGCAAGGTAACATATTGGCGTAAGTATGCATTTTCATGATATCATTTTCTCATTACTTCACGCATGATTTTCAAAATCAAGTGCTTCTTAACGAGATTAAGAGTGGTGTTTTAAACCTTTATCTTAGGCTTTTTGTTTAATTAAATCACTCTCAAAAGAGTCTTTAGGCTTGCTTTTGCATCACTCTTGGTTAATAAGAACCCGCACTGGGAATTCAACCTTCTCTCCCCGCTTGTTAAAAGTAACCCTTAGCTGGGCATTCCACACACTTCACGGCGTCCTTAGCCGGCTCCTTTGGTTAAAATACCGTTGCTACCTTGGCCATGCCATGAGTATTTCTGAAAGTCTTTTCTCTTCTTCACTCGGCCGCATGCAGGGGCAAGAGGTTGATGGATGAGATGACCAACCTTGGTAATCCCCAATACGAGAGGAGTCTCAAATAGGGGTAGTCTTGACCCGAAATTAATTTGAAATTTCATATGAATTTCATTATACATCTCGCCAAAAGGGCAATTATGAAAATCAAGTCAAATCAATAAAATGCAAAATTGTGAATTATGGCATGTCAAGAGTGGCAAAGTCCCCGCAGGGAAACCCTGGTCGTATGCATGTCAAGGGTCTAAAAAAATCAAAGGCACAAAGCCCCGGCACAACAGACTACCTCTTTGAGGGTTAACACCTTGGAAGGAATTCAAGTCTTGATATCTCCCATCCTGCATAAAGCTTATCTCCAATTATTCTTCTCTTCTCCCTCCAAGACCGAATGTTTCTCGGGTATGGCCTTGGTAGGGGCATCGTTAATCAAGGGCAGTCAGTTATAGGGCGCCACCCTTTCAATGCACGCCCGGCTTTGGGCAGTTTTTAGCGAAAAGGGAAGGAACAAGGACCCCTAGCCAGTGGTTCAAAAACACCCTTTGATGCTGTTTTAGCAATGTCTAACCAAAATCTCCACAAAAATTTGAATATTTCCAAAATCTCCACAAAAATTTGAATATTTTCAAAATCTCCACAAAAATTTGAATATTTTCAAAATCTCCACAAAAAATCTCCACAAAAATTTTGAATATTTTCAAAAACTCATAAAAATTTGAATATTTCCAAAATTTCACAAAAATTTGAATATTTCCAAAATCTCATAAAAAATTTTACATATTTCCAAAATCCAAAAATTTTGCATTGTATTTTCTGATGGTGTTTTGCAGGAATAACTTTCCAAGGACCAGGAGCACGGGATGAGTCCTCTCTCCACTCATTGCTATCAATCTATTGATTCTTTCCCAATATTCTCATGACATGCCACCCTGGGCATCTTTTTTTTTGATTATCATCTCCTCATATCTTTTTTGGTTATATCTCCTGATTATCATCCTGATTATTCATCTCGAGATCTTTCAATCAACTCCTGCTGATTTCTCTTAATTAATTCTGCCACTGGGCATTATATCACTCTGATCATCCAAATCTTGATTAGCCAAGATTGTCATCCTCATGACGAAACAATAAACAATGATGATTTGCAATGCCATGATTTCATTCATGCTATACATGCTGTAATTGATGCTTTGATGATTGCTACGCTTAAATGCCTCATTCATTGCTTGTTATCTTTTATATCTTGGCTAATGAATTTTGAGCGCAGGATAAGAAGCTCTTGGTCCCACCGACTGGGCATCATTCAAGTCCCACGGTGCTTGCAGCTCATTCCTCAGTTCCCCTTGCTTATTGCTATCACCATCTCCTGTATGCATTTTACTATATGTTACATATGTTACTAGATTACATCAAGGACCTTGTGACTTTGATAAATCTGGAATTTGAGTTCCCCTTCATCAAAAACGATGACGATTCCAGAGGCATCTTAGTCATACAGATAGGCCGTTGAGCCGTCCAAGACTGGGGACGATGGTTCCCTCTTTGCGAGTTGGTGCGCGGATAAACGGGCTTCGGCTTAGTATCAGCTCGCAGAATTGGTTTCTTGACCCAGTCTGGGCAGTTTAACAATATTATCCTTGATTATATTATATTTTTATTTGATTTAATTTTTTCCTTTAGCCCAGCATGCATTCATGTAGGACTTTGAAACAATTGTTGAAAAATCATTCTGATAAGCTGATGCTGAGAGTTGAATTGATCTTAATCTTTCCCGATATGAGATTTTCATTGCCGAATTGAGTCCTCAGTCCGTTTTGTCGCTGTTTTGGGTCTTTTCTCGAGAGCTCCTTGTTTGGATTTTTATCATCTTATTGTCCAACTTTCCCCTTGATCCACCTTGGCTGCAGCACGTCCACATTGGCTGGTAACCGCTCCCCGATGGTGAAATCTACAGGTTTGTGACCTGGGGTACTTCCACCGCGCTGGAAGTTGATCATTTTATTTTATCTCCTTCGTGCACCGCGTGCACATCTCCCCCTTTTATCCAAACATTGTTGATTTCGTTGGATTTCCCGAGATTTGCTTCATCTCGTGCTTTTGATTTCATTCTCATCAAGTGATGTTGATTGCGTGTCTCATCACACCTTGGCATCTACTTTTCAGTTTGCTACGCTCCCTTGCAAAGCAGACGCCAAGGCGGGGCAGCTGTAGACACGCCAAAATTGACGTCATTTTGAGTATATTTCATATCGCTCTGCGATGCCCCATTTGACCCTCAAATCAGCTTATTTGAGTGGTTTTCCCACTTTTCTTGAATTTCTCCTATTTTTCCCCATTTTATCTCATTTTCCTATTTTTTCGGATTTCTTGGGCATTTATCTCTATTTTCTGAATTAACGCCCTCATCAAGGGCGTGTTTTTGAAACACGCCCTGGTCGAGGGCGTTTCTTTCCCATTTTATCTATTTCTCCCCATTCTATCTATTTTATGAATTTTATGAATTCACGACCTGGGTAAGGGCGTGTTTTTATTAAAACACGACTTGTACTAGGGCGTTTCTTAAGGAAGGACGACCACACTTGAGGGCGTCAATTCTTTTGGTTTGACCGACTTCCCCATTTGAGCTCTTGAAATTAACGCCCTTCCCAGGGGCGTGTTTTTGAAACGCGGCTTTGATTGAGGCGTGTTTTTCATGTTTCAAATATGGGGAGTTTTCATTCCTAAAAATTTGGTCTTGAGAAACGCCCTAGGGTAGGTCGTCAATTCTTAAATTAACGCCCTGACCTAAGGCGTGTTTCACCTTCTGGCTTCGCAGCCCTTTCCCCAGAGAGTCCTTGCCTCGTTAGACTCCTCCTCTATTTGGGCTCTTGCTGTTCTTATCCATTCCTCCTTTAATCTCTTCCCTTCTTATCACCTTTTCCTAACCTATTAATAGAGGCTCTCGCCTCTGTTAAGGGGTTGGTTCCGATATTTCTTATTCTCCGCTGACGTTCTTCTATTTTTTTCTTCTTTCTATTGTTCTTCTTGTGTGCTGCTTCTTCTCTTTTTTTCTTCCTTCCTCTCCGTATTCTCCTTCTTCTTCTTCTTCTTCTGCCTCCTTCTTCTTCTTATTCTTCTTCTTCTGCTTCTTCTCTTTTTCTTCTGTTGTTTTCTTTTCTTTTTACAGGAACCGAAGGTAGGGTGGCATTGGCTAAGGAGAGGCTTCTTCACGGTTCAAGTCTTCATCCCTTTTGAAGCCTTTCTCCCATCGAGCATTCAAGCCAAAAGAGCCACCAAACAAGATTTTTCTATCTGATCTCCCCCTTATTTGTATTTTTTTCATTAGTTCATGCATGCATCATGTTTCATTATTATATTAATTTTTCTCAACTATCATTGAGATCTCCCCTTTAGTGCATCTCTTGCACTCTTTCCCCATTGTATTTTTACATGCATTCATACCTCCCACACCCTCTTTGCATAGGGGTTTAAGGGCCAACACCCTTAAGGTGTGTATTTCATATGTTATCATGCTCACCTTTCTATTATGAACTTGATGCTACACACACATTATTTCTAATCCATATTTTATTGGTGTTTGTTTGTTTTTTAAGGGTAATAAAAGGAAGAACTCTCTTCATCGGCCGGCCGATTTGAAGAGAAAGGAAGCACTCACATCCCCGCACTCCAAGGTATTTTTCGCGATCTCTCCCATGCTTTCATTGTTATATTTTTGAGGCCTTGCGTCTCTGGCGATCACACACACCTCCTTTTAGCACCTCGTGCTATTTTTATTGCTTTCATCATATTTATTACTTTTTATATTTAAGTGGATTTTAAATAGATCTACAAGGGGATGTAATTAATACCGAGACCTTTATGGCTCAGCGGGTTCCAGTCCCGACCCGATACCCACTTTCGTCTGATTAGTCAGACGATGCGCACCACAGGCTTCGGACCATTTTAGTCTCGAAGCCTGAACACATTGTCACCTAGGTGACTGGCACGCCCTCGCACTTGATAAACCAATAAAAGATAAAATGATAACAAGATAAAAAAAGTGTGTCCATAAGTTTGGCACGCCCGGTGGGACAGAAACCTCCTCTCATCTTCTCACCAGGATTAGGGGCCTGACGGCCTTTTTCCAAGATTCTAACTTTCGTAGTTTAAAATTACAGGACGAACTTTGAAGAACTCAATGGTGGTCATGTTCAGACCTCTTGTCGTTGCGAGCCATGCGGAGCATGGATACTTGGTGGTGCCAACCCGGTTCGGTGATTTCCCCCCTGTAGTTGGGTTCCCAAACTTTCTCGGGTTCATGTTCGTGAACCTCCTGGAGATCCAGGAGATCGAGCCCGTCACCACTGCAAAGGCGACAATAGAAGAAGAAGAGAAAGTGGTGGGCTGCTACGTCCATCACGTCGACACCAGAAGGAAGCACACTCGAGCTGCCAGGCAGGCAGCCAGGAAGAATGCCAGTATGCTGCAAGGCCGGCTCTCCGTCTCAGGCAAATCCATTATGATCGGAGGAGTCCGGGTGTACCTGAATGGCCGCCAGGCCACGATCCCACCTGGTAGGGTGATACCAGCTGTGTCGGTGCACAACCAGTTTCAGGCACTGACTTGGGATTGAGAGAATCACACCAGGTTCAATCTGGAGCAAGGGTCGGCCCTGAACCTGACAAAATTTAAACAAGTATTGGTGCCCAGGAGGCGGGCCCCAACCCCAATTCAACACAAGCCCGTCAAGACTGGCAGGTTTAAGAAAGAAGAAAAAGATGAAGAAGAAAAGGCCGAGATGCCAACCTCGGTGTTTCGAAGACCAGCCTTCCGAGGCTATGACCGGCAAGCGAACATTTATTCAAATGATGGAAGATACGGCGGGATGTCCGAACAGAGGCACCTTGCCTACAAACCACCGGTACAAGCTAGAGTGCCATCACCAATGGTCTTCCCCACCAATGGGCAAGATGATATTACTCAGGCCATAAGACGAAACCTTTGTGGCCTCGGAAATACCCTCTTGGGTACGCAGTGGCTTCTAGAAGCCATGAATGATGCCGAAAGAAACCAGTGGAAACAAGTCGACCCGAGAAGCATAGAAGATGCGGAGTTGGGATGCTATGGGTGTTGACACCCGTTTTATGACCAATAAGTCGGGTCATCTCTTTATTCATTATATATGATGCTCCGAGTTGTTCACTCTTCATCGAGTCTCTTTGTTTAGTTGAAGATCTTTTCTTGGGTCTTGACTCCTTGATCGGATGTGGCTCTTTGTGGCATTTCATTTTGACTAAAGCTTAGCAAAACCTTCATTCCTTCTTTTGAACTCCATTGATAATAACGGTCTGTCCCAGGCGCGTTTCTTCCTTCTAACGGATGGGTCCTGGGCCGTTACTCCTTGAAGAGTCCTGAAGCTTGAGGTCTTGTTCCAAAGCTTATCCTTTGGCCTATATGTTGAATATAACGGTCTGTCGTGCAGCCGTTGTTTCATTATGACGCCCTATGACTTGGCCGTTGCTTTCTTTACAGAGTCCTATTGTTTTGATCTTCTTCCTGTTGATCTTATCTCTTTGGGATAAGGTTGAAAGTAACGGATGTCCCTTGATGCGTTATTTCACTGTGGCGGTCTGTTGTGCAGCCGTTACTTTCTTCAGAGAGTCCTAGCAGTTCAGACCTTTTCTCTGCTACTCTGTGGTCGAGATAAGAACTTGGATTGACGATATCTCTTCCAAATCTGATCCTCAGGACCTTCTGTTTGATTCTATGGACTCTTGGGGATATTATCCTCAAGGATTTGCTAAGAGTTATCCCTTTATCTTGCTGGATTTTCCTCTGCTCGACCTGAGGGTTTGAGGGTCTATAAATAGAACCCTTGACTTCATGCTAAAAGAGAGGAAATTCTGGAGTTTGCGTCGAAGTGCTGCCGCATTTTAGAGTCACGATTGATCAAGGAGAAGTGCTTCTCACGTTCGTTTGCTGCCTGGTGAAGGGAGTATCTGTTCCTCTTGGTTCCAAAGTTCATATTTGCATATCGAATTCCTTTTCCATCTCCCTTTCATCATAAGCATTATTTCTCTCCTTTCTCCACGTTTTTCACTGGTTTTCATCATCTAACCTTCCTCCCAATCTTTTAAAATGCCCAGAGGGGTTAAAAAACCAAAACCTCCCGGTATTTCCCTTTCCTTTTGATGATATTATGTTTGTTGAAGAATTGATGCTATATTGTCTAAAGGGCTAATTTGGGTTGTCTGTTCTTGCTTTCCACGTCTTTGGCAGGTTTACAGGTCCACCAGCACGAGTCCCAAGTCTTCTAGCCGGCTGGAAGAGTTGGAGTTAAAAGGATTCACGCTTTGCTACTGCAGGTTATTTGACGGTCTGGTTCAGGCGCGTCATATTCTTCCAGCGGTCTATCGAGCGACCGTCACTTCCAAGTGACGCACAGGGTTCTGACCGTTACTTTCAGCTGACCTGCAGGTTTCTTTGATCTTTCCTCTCCCGTGGGCGGGTGCTTCATCCACCTATTTCCAAGGTATTTTCAGGTCTTTGGCTTGTTTTTACTTTGGTGGCGATCACATCTTTCTTAAGTATTGGGCATTAGCTTTCTCTTTCGCATCTCACATCTTTTATTTCCTTGCTTGTTCCACCCCTTGCGGTGTGTTTCTATTTACTCCTTGCTCCACGCCCCGGCGTGCGTTTTTCCTTTATTCCTTAGCTTAGTTTGGTTGAGATAGCATGCCCATGCTACAGCTTGCTTTGGTTGCCTAGGTTCATGATCACATGTTCATAGGTTGAGTGCAGATCTTTGATTATTTGCTTGTCATCTTGCTACATATCATCATTAAGACCCAAGAAAAAGGAGATAGAGAAGAAAAATAAAATCAACAGATAATTTTTTGGCGATCACGGTGGGACAGCTTGTGCCAATCGTGCTTGTGATTCCTGGTAAACCTGCCATCATCTCTTGTGTTGTTCCCCTCCCATTTTCCTCTTATTTCCTGTTAAATCCTGGTTTTCTGAGCGTTCTGACGGCCTTGTGTCCCTGCGTTGGAGTTCTCTGACGCAGGGTCATTAGACCGCCACATCTGTTCTGCTGTGAGAGTTTTCACGGTCTTTTCCTGTTACTTCTGGTTGATTTTGGCTTTCTTGCTCATTTGACGGTCCTATCTCCCTGCGTTATATTACTTCTGGCGGTCTGGTCTTCGACCGTTATTTTATTCTGACGCAGGGTTCCTCGACCGTTATACTCCAGACAGGTACGCATCCGAGGTGCATTTATTTCCACAGTTTCTACTGTGACTCTTTGCTTGGGTGATACTTGACTTCCTCCTTGCTTTGTTTCATATCTCCATATCATTGTGTGCATCATTGTTTGTTAGATCGTAGGCTAGACTTTGCATGCACTCCGGTGCACATAGGGGCATTCATACGTTCATATCTTAGATTGCATTTTCCTACCTTGTTGTGAGGACCTCTCATCTCCATATTCCTTGGGGCCGACTAGGAAATCACACCAGGGACCTCCATAAGTCCCCGCGAGCCGTGGATTCCCACACGGACGCCGGGCTGGTTGTCCCTTTCCCACCCCGTGTCTAGGGTTGCATAAGTAAAGGAGTGATTACACTTAGAGTCAAGACAAGTCCCATACCCATCTCCTGTTAGGAACCCATTGTTGAGAGCACATTTCAATCAATTCACTAAAGTTCCGAAGGAGAAATCACAAGAATCTTGCTGCATCATCTTAAACAACTTGGTTGACTTGGGGTGTCTTCATCTTTTATCACTTACATCTTTTGTTAAAACATCCGAGTTTGGTTGCTCATTGTGTGATTGTTTGTGTTGATTGTTTGCATCGTCAAGGTTGTTCGTTGCATGTGGAGTTATTTTCATCCATCCGAATCATCTCCTGGGCTCAATTCCTTCTTCACGTGCTATTCCAATCCTCTCTTCGAGTCCGCCATGGCATCATTCAATCCTCCCCGTTCCCAAGAGGACTCTCTTCCTCAAGGGCTCCTTGAAAACCCTCCTAGGGTTATTACCTTTTCTTCTGGAGAGGGGACTACCCCTCTTCCATCCTCCACTTCTATAGAAGGTGGTCAAGCTACCCCTTCTCTCTCCACTCCTTCCGCGGGCTCCATTCTTCAGATGATGGCCCAATTGGATCCGACCCAACTTCAAGTTCTTTATCAGGCCATGCAAGGGTCCAACGCACCTCCTTCTAAATCCAACCCTCCTATCGATCCATCTAGAATTAGTGGGCCCTCTGTCGAGCCTACTCCGATTGATCTCACCCCGGTCCAACCCCGGACCATCACTTTCCCGGGCATGGAGACGGGCCAATCTTCCAACTCAGCCTATCAATCCTTTGATAAAGGGAAGTCACCAGTCCCTTCCTTTGCTCAGGTAGATCATCATACATCGGGCCCGATAGCTCCGCAAGTTCTCATGGGCCCTTCAGATTTCTTGCGCCCTCAGCAAGGGGTGGCTCAAGCCCATTCTAATCTGGGCCAGTCTCAGGCCCAATATTCTTCTTATGGGCCCCCCATCTCCATTGTTTATTCCTCTACTCCTGCCTATGGGCTTCCACCTTCTGCCACAATCGTTCCATCTGCTCCCCAAATTCAATCAGCGTCCTTCACTACCCTTGCTCCCTCCTGAGAGCAGGACTTGCTTGATAAATGGGCCACCATGCAGCAACAACTCGATTTCCTCTAGAAGCGGGTTGGCCCACAATCTTTGGCAGATGTTCCTGTCCCGAGCTTTCAGAAGATTCGGTTCCCTCCGTAATCGAAACTCCCTAACTACCGCAAGTACGATGGGAACGGCAATCCCTTCATTCATGTGAGGGATTTTCTATATGAGTCGGCGCAGTTCCAATATGATGATCGCCTTATGGCGTACTTATTCTGCCGATCTTTGGATGGTGTTGCTCTGGAGTGGTTCTACTCTTTGCCGCTAGAAGAAGCTGAAAGTTTCAAGGTAGTAAAGGACAAATTTATCCAGCGGTTCCAAGATAGGGTCGGCCCGGAATACTCATTTACAGATCTAGTAGCCGAGAAGATGAAGCCAGATGAGGAGTTCGCCACTTATGCAGACAGGTGGAGACAGATGGCTGCTAGAGTGCCTGGCCACATTCCGGAGGAAGAGAAGGTCAAGCTGCTCATTTCAAATGCTACCCCGACCTTCAGGAACATCCTGGCAATGAATGATATAGCTAACATGCATCAACTCTACAGCCGGGCGCGCTTCATACAAACCCAGTTCAAGGATTCTCCCATACGTGCCCTATTTGAAAACCAAAAGCCCAAATATCACAAGAAACCACAAGGGCCGGTCACCGAGGGGGTCCAGACAAACGAACAGGTACAAGCCGTTGCCTTTCCATTCCAAGCCGCACCATTCCGCTTCCCCCAAAACCCCCGCACTCCACAAAATCCCGCTTCGCAGAACTTTCAAGCCGCTCCACAAAACCCTCCGCCTGCCTTCACCGTTCCACAAAACGCCTTCATCGCTCCACAACAACAACCACCACCTCTGCAATACCACAATGTCCCTCCACCCAACGGCTATAACAACAATCCGAACAACAAGCGCCCGGCTCCCAAGAGGGCACAATATCCTCCACTGCCAGAGACCCTCACGGATATCTTCTCGGCTCTTATGTCGGTGAATGCAATTCAACTTCCTCCGAACGGCCTAACTGGAACCCAGCCGTTGATCAAATGAAATATTGCATGTTCCATAGGTAGCCAGGCCACACTATCGAAGGATGTTATCAGTTCCGGAATCTGGTATACGATCTCCATGAAGGGCAGAGAATCGATTGGGCCGAGATGCATCGGGCCATTGTTGAAATCAAAGAGAAAAGAAGGCAGCCGCCAAGGCAGCAAGTGCAGCAGCATCCAGCACCGCAGCCACAGCAGCTACCACCACAACAGCAACTACAACAGGCTCAGGATCTGGGGATCCATCAAGATCCGATGCCAAGTCATCTGCCTGCTCCACAGCAAGCCCAGCCGCCGGCCCCGGCTCAAGTGAACGTAGTTCAACCTCCGACCCCTAGTGCCGAGTGGTCTTTTGATGACGATGGCGCCACACCGCAAGTCATGGCCCTCCACCACAACCACCGCAATCCTCTTACCCCCTCCTTCGTCCTTCCTTCACACCCAATACCCTCTCCACTTGTCCTCCCATTTACGCCCGCTCCAACAAATTCACTACCACCCACCACTCCGTCATACCCTTCGCCACTTGCCTCTACTACCATCATCACGCCATCGCCTAACCTATCACCTATCTTGACTCCTCCACCAACACTCCCTCCATCCGTACCATCCACCATCACCATCCCGCCTTCCATCAATCCTTCACTCATCATCCGCTCACCACCACTCACCACCATCACCAACCTCACACCCCACCAAATCATCTCCCCTACACAGCCTACACCGCTCATCCACCCCGCAGGGCCCATCATACTATCCACCGATGCCACGGCCGCTACAAGTTGTGCTTTAAGAAGCGGGAAGATGTTCCATCGAACTACCCTACTACTTCTAATCCCCAGTATTCTCAGCCGACGGTCGAGCAGGTAGAAACTGAACCTTTGCCGGGTACTCAATATGACTTGCTGCATCATCTGGATCGAGTGCCCGCTAAAATATCTGTGCTGGAGCTGATCAAAAGATCTACCCTTCATCAGGATGCACTGAGAGATTTCTTACAGAAGGTAATGGTCAGCGAAGACATGGCAATCGACAACTTACCAACGGCTCTAGCAACTATTTCCAAAGGGCCGGCAATCACATTTTCAGAATTCGAGCTAGCACTCCCGGAAGCTCGGCAAATGCCGCTCTGCATTACAATCACCCTGAACAAAGTCAGCATTGAAGCAGCGCTGGTTGACACAGGGGCTTCAATCAATGTGTGCCCACTCAGTACCCTCCGAGCTTGCAACATATCTGAAGAGTTATTACAACCTACCCCTACCACTATAGCAGCATATGACAACTCAAGGTGAGCATGTCACGGGGTGGTCACTATCCAAGCAGGACTTGGACCCCTTACAATGGCCGTGGAATTCTATGTACTAGAGATCGACCCTATGTTCAAGGCTATCTTGGGTCGTCCATGGCTGGATACGCTCGGTGTCGTGCCCTCCACCGCACATCAGTGCGTCAAATTCCCTTTCCAAGGGAGGGTCGTCAAGGTCAAAAGCCTATCTATAGTGCAATCGGTTAAGGCCATTTCAGAACAGATTCTTCCTACACTTTGGCCAAGCAGCCGACCCGTCATATCAGTGCTGGATTTAAACTTCCCTTGGGCTTATACACCTCCTAGGCCCATCACTACTCCAGTTAACATCAAGATGAAGCCCCAGATCCGAGACTCAAAAGGCTGGAACATTATACTGAAACTGGGCTACCAACCGGGGAGAGGCCTCGGTGCACAATTACAAGGAATGACCAAGCCCATACCCAAGGGAAGAAAGATGGGCAGGAGAGGTCTTGGCTACAAAGAAACTGCATTATCTATGATGGGTGATTCTGGGCCACTCACCTGGGACTACCGCCAGCACTTTGTCCGAGGGCCTCTCCAGCCCGGCACGTTAGCTCTGCAGCCAGCTCCGTTAGAGAGAAGTACAGTATGTCCGATTGCCAGTCCTCCGCCGGCACTAAAAAGGCCAGAACATGATATGCTTGATTATGGTCAAACCCTTCAGGGGTTGTTTCATGAAGAAGACTGCCAAAAAAAGCAAGAGGTTCGGCTCATGCAATGGAGACCGAAGAAGCGGCCAGACGATGATCCGCGGAAGGAGGGGAGCTCGCCGATTGTCTTTTCTTGGTCTCCCTCCCGCTTTCAATCTCTCCTCCAGCAATGGGAGTTCTTACCCCATCTTCCTCCTATCATGGTAAATCCATCCTTCGTTGATCCGCCCGAGATTCTATTTGTTCCTTGCGCTTGCGGGCACTGCCCGCCCATTGATCTATCCACTCTATTCACTCCTCCTCCTCCCAACGCCCAACTCCACGAGATGTGGTTCTCATCTTCCGATCCCTTCTTTGACTACATCTTCCCCGAGCTATTCCCTATGCAGCTCCCGCCTCCTCCATCTTGTTGTATAGTCTCTGCTGATCTCCAAAAAAAAAACGTCAAATTCAAAATGGAGATTTCAGTGGAAGATTATGCTACCCTGTCTCCATCCTCATCCCAGGGGCACGAGTCCCCTGCTCCTTCCCTTCCACTAGGTCTCCTTTCTCCTAGATTAGGATTAGGGTCTATCGAGTCTAGGGAAGTGGAATTAGTTAGGTCTAAAGAAGTAGAGTCTTGTTCTAGGTCATCCAACCCTTCCTCCTCTGAGCCGCGCCCGCTTGTGCGTCCTCCCAAATCTGTTCCTGATAGGTTCTTGCAAAACCTAGCTCAGCGCTATCATGCCCTTTTAAAATGTCTGGAATTTGTTGCTACGGCAATTACGATTGAGGATGAAGAAGAAATAGAAGGGGCGTGGGGCGATGACGGACTCGGCGTCTATGAAATCCTGGGTGAAAAAGATCCGGTTAATGAGGACAGCGACGTAGATGACACTGCTGATCTGTACGCGCAAGGACTTAAGAAATTCGATGAGCGCCATCAGTAGTGATGAACCTACGAAAGAAATCAATCTGGGAACGAAGAAGACCCCAGGCCCATCATTATTGCTGCTAATCTCCCTCCACAAGTAGAAGAAGATTTGATCAAAGTTCTAAGGGAGTATAGTGATTCCTTCACCTGGTCTTATGAAGACATGCCAGGTCTTGACCCATCTTTAGTGGACCATCGACTCGTGCTTAAACCAGGGGCAACACCTGTCAAACAACGGTCAAGAAGATTTCACCCCCACATGGCCTTGAGGATCAAGGAAGAAGTTGACAAGTTATATAAGGCCAGATTCATCAGAGTTGTTCTATATCCTCAGTGGGTGGCAAACAAAGTCCCTGTCATCAAGAAGGATGGAAAGGTGCGTATTTGCATCGATTTCAGGGATCTCAATAAAGCATGTCCCAAAGATGATTTCCCGCTGCCTCACATTGATGTCTTGGTCGACAGTACCGCCGGGTACGAATCGTTGTCATTTATGGATGGTTACTCAGGATATAATCAAATCCGTCTCGCTCCAGAAGATCAAGAGAAAACCTCCTTCACCACGCCCTGGGGCACGTACTGTTATGTGGTTATGCCGTTCGGTCTGAAGAACGCGGGCGCTACCTATCAAAGGGCGATGATGGCCATCTTCCACGACATTATGCACATCTATATGGAAGCTTACGTGGATGACATTCTGGTGAAGTCAAGAACCAAAGAAGAACACCCCTCTATTCTGGCTAAGGTACTGCAAAGAGCCAGGGAGTACAAGCTTAAGATGAATCCGAAGAAGTGTGTATTCGGAGTCTCCTCAGGGAAGCTGCTAGGCTTTATAGTGAGCAAACGGGAGATCCAGATTGATCCTAACAAAGCACAGGCCGTCATGGATATGCCTCCGCCTAAGAACATTACGAAACTTCGAGGATTGATTGGTAGATTACAATTCATTAGAAGGTTCATATCCCAACATTCTCAAAGGTGCCGTCCATTTTATGAATTGCTTAAGGCGGGGGTTAAATTTGAATGGAATGAAGATTGTCAAAAGGCCTACGAGGACTTGAAGGAATATCTGTCCAATCCCCCGGTTTTGCAACCTCCTATCCCTGGGAAACCCCTAATCCTATATATCTCGGTCATTGAGGACTCCCTAGGGGCGGTCTTAGCACAAGTGGATGATGAAGGAAAAGAGCGGGTTGCGTATTACCTCTCTCGGTTATTCAACCCAGCTGAGTCCAGATACACTGCTATGGAGAAGACTTGTGCCGCCTTAGTGTGGGTAGCTCAGAAGCTTAAACACTATTTTCTTGCCCACCCAGTTAGGTTGATCTCTAGAATGGACCCGATTCGCTATCTCTTAGAAAAGCCCGTCCTTTCTAGTAGGTTAGCTCGCTGGCAGAGCTTCCTCTCTCAATTCGACATCACCTTTGTTGTTCAGAAGGCGGTCAAAGGATATGCCATTGCTGAGCATCTCGCTCATCTCCCCATTCCTCACACCGATTCCATCCAGGACGATTTCCCTGATGAGCATCTTTATGTTATCTCTCATCACCCCTTTTGGTCTCTGCACTTCGACGGTGCACTCAATTCTCAAGGCCGAGGGATCGGTGCTATTCTGCTTACTCCAGAGGGGGTGACCATTCTCTTTGCTTATCAACTTCGATTTCCTGCTACCAACAACATCGCTGAGTATGAGGCTCTCCTGGCCGGATTGAAGCATGCCTATCTCCTAGGCGCGCGTGATTTAAACATTATAGGAGATTCTCAGCTCGTCCTACGGCAAGTTCTGTCCACTTACCGTACTCGTGACCCCAAGCTCAAGCCTTATCAAGATCTGGTCACGCTCCTTGCCAGGCAATTCCGTAAGCTGATCTATATCCATACTCCCCGTTCTCAGAACATTCTAGCTGATGCTCTGGCATCCCTTGCTTCTTCCCTATCTTTCCCTCTCAGTCGGAGCACTGAGACTATCGTCGTTCAGAGATTGGACGCACCCTCTCTTCAGGACCCTTGGTTCATCAATCTTAGGAAATCTGTAGAGGCAAGAGCTGAGAAGGAAGATCTTAAGGAAGTATCTTTAACAGAGCTGGAAGAGATCCTAGACGATGAAGAGTTGCCTTGGTATCATGAAATCGAGTTGTTTTGTAAGGAGGGATTGTTCCCAGAAGGGGCAACTACTGAGCAACGCAAGTCAATCAGAAGAGCCGCCGCAAGGTATACTATTGTCGCAGGAGAACTGTACAGGCGCGCTACTAATGGGATGCTCATGAGATGCTTAAATGATGTTGAAGCTTGGAAGGTGGCTGAAGCAGCCCATTCTAGTGAGTGTGGGGGTCATGGCAATGGCCAGGCTCTAGCGAAGAAGATCCTAAGGCAGGGCTACTATTGGCCCACTCTAGAGGAAGATTACTCCCTCTATGTTCGGAGGTGTCTTAAGTGCCAACTCCACACTGATAAAATTCATTCTCCAGCTTCGTCTCTCCATCCTATGACCGCTCCTTGGCCATTCTCTATGTGGGCCTTTGACGTTGTCGGCCCGCTCGGTGATCCTAATTCCCAGATCAAGCAGAAATCCTTTATCCTTACCGCCACTGAGTACTTCACCAAGTGGGCTGAAGCCGAGGCGTACGCAGATATCAAAGCTACAACGGTGTGCCGCTTTATTATGAAGAATATCATCTCACGGTTCGGAGTGCCAAGCATCATCATCACCGACAACGGACCCCAGTTCGTTTCTCAAGAGCTCAAGGACCTATGTAAGAAGTTCAATATTGCATTGCATCATTCATCTCCATATTATCCTCAAGGCAACGGTCAAGCCGAGGCCACTAATAAAACTCTTCTTAAAATCATCAAGAAAACATGTGAAGCTCATAAGTTTTCCGATTGGCCAGAAAGATTAGTGGAAGCTCTGTGGGCTTACCGCACCTCCGTCCGTACCCCTACGGGACAAACTCCCTATTCTCTTACCTACGGGATGGAGGCGGTGCTCCCATATGAGATCTTGATCCCTTCCCTTAGAGTGCAGCTTGATAAGGAACTTAATCTTGATGAACGTCGAGAGGCGTTGCTGGTTCAGTTGGAACTCTTAGATGAGAAGAGGATGAATGCGGCCGATCATGTATCTGTTTATCAAAAGAGGGTTTCGCGTTATTTTCAAAAGAAGGTAATCGAATGTAAGTTTCAAAAGGGTGATATGGTTTTGAAATGAAAATTCATTCGGTCTGTAGGTCCTAGGTCTAAATTACAACCTAATTGGGAAGGGCCGTTTGTCGTAAAAGAAGCTTATCCGGGAAATACTTATCGTTCAGTAAATGCGGAAGGTGAGGAGCTCTCTCACCCGTGGAATGGGTTGTATCTTAAGCGTTTCTTTCCTTAGAGTCTAACCATGTGCTACCCAGGCAGCAAGATGCTCCTCCTTGTTGACACCCGTTTTATACCCATAAGTCGGGTCATCTCCTTATTCATTCAATATGATGCTCCGAGTTGTTCGCTTTTCATCGAGTCTCCTGATCAGTTGAAACATGCTTCTTGGATCTTTTCCTGGATAAAGAATTGGCTCCCGGTGGCATTTCGTTGGATAAAGCTTAGCAAAACCCTTCTCTTCTTTCTTGAATCTCAATGCTAAATAACGGTCCCAGACAGGTGCGTCACTTCCTTCTAACGGATGGATCTTAGACCGTTACTCTTTGAAGAGTCCTAAGGTTTAAGGCCACGTGTTCCGTGCTTATCCTGTTGAATCCACGTTGATAATAACGGTCTGTCGTGCAGCCGTTGCTTCCCTATGACGCCCTATGCCTTGACTGTCATTTCCTTGAAAAGTCCAGCTTGTTGGGGCTTCTTTCCGTTGATCTTATCTCTTTGGGTAAGGTTGAAAGTAACGGATGTTCCTTGATGCGTTACTTCCAAGTGGCGGTCTATCGTGCAGCCGTTACTTCTTTCCGGGAGTCCTGGCAGTTCAGGCCTTTTCTCTGCTACTCCGTGTTTGAGATAAGAACGTGGATTGACCTTATCTCTTTCTAATCCGATCCTCAGGACTTCCCGTTTGTTTCTGTGGACTCTTGGTGATATTATCCTCAAGGATTTGCTAAGACTTATCCCTTTTTCGTGCTGAATTATCCTCTACTCGACCTACGAATTTTGAGGGCCTATAAATAGAACCCTTGAATTCATGGCCAAGGGGAGGAGATTTTAATTCACGACGAAGTGCTGCCGAACCCAGGAGCCATCTTCATCCAGGAGGAGCTGCTTCCCACGTCCATCCATCTTCCAGTCAAGGGAGTACTTTTGTTTTGGTCTTTCAAGTTCATCTTTGCATGCTTGAGTTCTTCCTTGGTTTTTTTTCTCCAAACAAAGCATTGTCCCTCCTCCTCCTCCACGTTTTTCACTGTTGTTCTAAGCATACAAACATCCTCCCAACTTTTAAAAACGCCCAGAGGGGTTAGAAAACCAAAACTCCCCGGTAATTCCCTCTCCTTTTGATGTTCTTAAGTTCTTTAAGAATTGATGCTATACTTGTGAAGAGGGCTGATTGAGGTTGTCTTGTCTTGTCTTTCTACTTCTTTGGCAGGTTTACAGGTTCATTAGTACGAGGCCCAAGTCTTCTAGCCGGCTGGAAGAGTTGGAGTTAAAAGAATTCAAGCTTTACTACTGTAGGTTATCTGACGGTCTGGTGCAGGAGCGTCACCCTCTTCTGGCGGTCTAGGGTGCGACCGTTACTTCAAGCAACGCACAGGTCTCTGGCCGTTACTTCCAAGCTGATCTGCAGGCTTTCCTTGGTTTTCTCTCCCGTGGGCGGGTGCTTCATCCACCTATTTCCAAGGTATATTCGAGTCTTTGACTTGTGTTTACCTTGGTGGCGATCACATCTTTCCTTGGTACTGGGCAATAGCTATTTCCTTCATCAACATCTTTATTTCCTTGCTTGTTCCACCCCTAGTGGTGTGTTTTCATTTACTCCTTGCTCCACGCCCCGGCGTGTGTTTTTCCTTTTCCTTAGCGTAATTTGATTGAGATAGCATGCCCATGCTAGAGCTAGCTATGATTGCCTAGGTTCATGTTCACATGTTCATAGGTTTGAGCAGATCTTTGATTACTTGTTTGTCATCTTGCCATATTACTTAGCAAATCTCATAAGTAAGATCAAAGATAGGCAAATAAATATCAACAGATAATTTTTTGACGATCACGGTGGGACAACTTGTGCCAATCGTGCTTCTGATTCTTGTTTAAACCTGCCATCATCTATTTGTTCAGTGGTCTTTTGTTTCCGTTGTTTTCATTGTTCATCCTGGTTTTCTGAGTCTTCTGACGGTCCTGTGCCCACGCGTCACAGAATTCTGACGCAGGGGCATTAGACCGCCGCTTTCATCTTGATGTGTGAGCTTTACGGGCTTTCCGGTTACTTCTGTTGGTTTTTGGTTCCCTGGCTCATCTGACGGTCTCGTCCCCCTGCGTTATATATTGACTGGCGGTCTGGTCTTCGACCGTTACTTCTCTCTGACGCAGGGGCCTTCGACCGTTACTCTTCTGGCAGGTACGCATCCGAGGTGCATTTATTTCCGCAGTTTGTGCTGTGATTTGTTTGCTTGGGTGACACCTGGCTCTCCTCTTGCTCTGCTCATATCTGCATATCATGGTGTGCACTATTGATTGTTAGATTGTTAGGCTAGACTTTGCATGCACTCCGGTGCACATAGGGTCATTCATCTTTCATACATTAGATTGCATTTTCCTACCTTGTTGTGAGGACCTCTCGTCTCCATATTCCTTGGGGCCGACTAGGAAATCACAGCAGGGACCTCCATAAGTCCCCGCGAGCCGTGGATTCCCACACGGATGCCGGGCTGGTTGTACCTTTCCCACCCCGTGTCTAGGGTTGCATAAGTGATTGGGTGGTTACACTTAGAGTCAAAACCAAGTCCTATATCCATCTCCTACTAGGAACCTATTGTTGAGAGCACATATCAATCAATTCACTAAGGTCCCAAAGGAGAAATCATAAGAATATTGTCGCATCATTCTAAAACAACTTGCTTGACTCTTGAGTGTCTTCATCTTTTATCACTTGCACCTTGTTAGAATCACCTAAGTTTGATTGCTCATTGCGTGTTTTGTGTTGGTTGTTTTTGCATTTTGTCAAGGTTGTCCGTTGCATGTGGAGTTGCTTTCGTCCGTTTGAATCGTCTTCTCCAGTCGCTTCTTCCTTCACATTCTATTCCAATCCCCTCTTCGAATCCACCATGGCATCCTTCAATCCCCCGCGCTCCCAAGAGGACTCTCTTCCTCAAGGGCTCCTTGAAAACCCCCCTAGGGTTGCTACCTTTCCTTCCGGAGAAGGGACTGCCCCTCTCCCGTCCTCCACATCTGTGGGAGGTAGTCAAGGTACCCCTTCTCTCGCTACTCCTTCCGCGGGCTCCGTCCTTCGCATGATGGCCCAATTGGACCCGACCCAACTTCAAGTCCTATACCAAGCTATGCAAGGGTCCAACGCTTCTCCCTCCGCCGCTGTTCAGGGTCAATCTAATCCTTCCATTATTGGGCCGTCCGTTCAGCCCGCTCCGATTGACCTCACTCCGGTCCAACCTCGGACCATCACTTTCGTTGGCATAGAGATGGGCCAATCTTCCAATTCAGCCCATCAGTCTTTCGATAAAGGGAAATCGCCTATCCCTTCTTTTGTCCAGGTGGATCATCATAATTCTGGTTCGGTGGCTTCACAGCTTCTCATGAACCCTTCTGATTTCTTACAAGGGGTGGCCCAAACTCACTCCCATCCGGGTCTATCTCAGGCTCAATATCCTTCTTACGGGCCCCCTATTTCCACTGTCTATCCTTCTACTCATGCCTATGGGCCTCCCCCGTCTGCCGCCGTCATTCCATCCGCTCCTCAACAATCGGCGTCCTTCGCTACCCCTGCTCCCTCCCAAGAGCAGGACTTGCTTAACAAGTGGGCCGCCATGCAGCAACAACTTGACTTCCTCCAGAAAAGGGTTGGCCCACAATCCTTGGCCGATATTCCTATTCCGAGCTTCCAAAACATTCGGTTCCCTCCGCAATCTGAGCTCCCTAACTATCGCAAGTATGATGGGAACAGCAATCCCTTTATCCATGTGAGGGATTTTCTATATGAGTCGGCGCAGTTCCAGTATGATGATCGCCTCATGGCGTACTTGTTCCGCCGATCCTTAGATGGAGTTGCTCTGGAATGGTTTTATTCTCTGCCACTGGAAGAGGCCGAGAGCTTCAAGGTAGTTAAGGACAAATTCATTCAGCGGTTTCAAGACAGGGTCGGACCAGAATATTCATTTACAGATCTAGTAGCAGAGAAGATGAAGCCGGAGGAAGACTTCGCCACCTATGCAGACAGATGGAGGCAGATGGCCGCCAGAGTGCCGGGCCACATTCCGGAGGAAGAGAAGGTCAAACTACTAATCTCCAATGCCACGCCGACTTTCCGCAACATCCTGGCAATGAATGACATAGCCAACATGCATCAACTCTACAGCCGGGCGCGCTTCATACAGACTCAATTCAAGGATTCCCCTATCCATTCTCTGTTCGAAAACCAAAAGCCCAAGTACCACAAGAAACCGCAAGGGCCGGTTACTGAGGGGGTCCAAACAAATGAGCAAGTACAGGCCGTTGCTTTTCCGTATCAGGCCGCACCTTTCCGCTACAATCAAAACCCCCGCAATCCACAAAACTCCACTCCGCACAACTTCCAGGCCACTCCACAAAACACTCCCCCCGCCTTCACCATTCCACAAAACGCCTTCACCACACCACAACAACCACCACCACTATCACAATACCATAACGTCCCTCCACCCAGCGGCTACAGCAACAACAATCCAAACAGCAAGCGCCCGGCTCCCAGGAGAGCCCAGTATCCTCCGTTGCCCGAGACACTTACGGATATTTTCTCGGCACTTATGTCGGTAAATGCAATCCAACTTCCTCCGGAACGGCCTGTTTGGAACCCGGCGGTTGACCAAACCAAATATTGCATGTTCCATAGGCAGCCAGGCCATACCATAGAAGGATGTTATCAGTTTCGAGATATGGTATATGACCTTCATGAAGGGCAGAGAATCGACTGGGCCGAAATGCATAGGGCCATTGTGGAGATTAAAGAGAAGAGGAGGCAGCCGCAGGGGCAGCAAGTGCAGCAGCATCAAGCACCGCAGCCGCAGCAGCCGCCACAGCAACAGCAACCACAGCAAGTGCAAGACCTAGGCATCCATCAGAACCCGATGCCGAATCATCCACCCGCTCCTCAGCAGCAGCCGCCGGCACCAGCACAAGTTAACATGGTTCAACCACCGGCTCCCAATGCCGGGTGGTCTTTCGATGATGATGGCGCCGCACCGCAAGTAATGGCCTTCCACCACAACCTCCGCAACCCTTCCTTCATCCTCCCCAGGCAACCAACACCTTCTCCGCTCATCCTACCATCCACACCCGCTCCAGCCAACCCTCTACCGCTCTCTATCCCATCATACCCTCCAACACTTACTCCCCACGCCATCATCACACCACCACCTAATCCTTCGCCCGTTCTCAAACACCCACTAGCCTTCCCGCCACCTGCATCGACATTCGTCACCACCTTGCCTTCCACCAATCCCTCACCTATCATCCACTCACCCCCCATTAACCTCGCTAACCCCACGCTCCACCAAAACACCTCCCCCACACAGCCTATCCCACTCATCCACCCTGCGGCACCCATCACACTATCTTCAGATGCTGCGGCAAACTGTGCCTTAAGAAGCGGAAAGATGTTCCATCGGAATTACATTACTGCTTCCAATCCCCAGTCCACCCAGCCAACGGCCGAGCAAGGAGAGGCTGAACCCCTGCCGGGTACCCAATATGACTTGCTACATCATCTGGATAGAGTACCCGCTAAGATATCCGTGCTGGAGTTGATCAAGAGGTCTACCCTTCATCAGGATGCACTGAGGGACTTCTTGCATAAAGTAATGGTTAGTGAAGACATGGCAGTCGACAGTTTACCAACGGCTTTGGCAGTTATTTCCAAAGGGCCGGCAATTACATTCTCAGAAACCGAGCTTGCACCTCCAGGGGCTCGACAAAAGCCGCTCTGCATAACAATTACCCTGAACAAAGTCGACATTGAAGCAGCATTGGTTGACACCGGGGCCTCAATTAATGTTTGCCCACTTAGTACCCTCCGAGCATGCAACATATCCGAAGAGTTACTACAGCCTACCCCCACTACTATAGCAGCATATGACAACTCAAGGCGAGCATGTCACGGCGTGATCACCATTCAGGCGGAGCTCGGTCCCCTCACTATGGCCGTGGAATTTTATGTTCTCGACATCGACCCTATGTTCAAGGCTATCTTGGGTCGTCCCTGGATTGACACGCTTGGCGCCGTACCCTCCACCGCACATCAGTGCGTCAAATTTCCCTTTCAAGGGAGGGTCGTCAAAGTTAAAAGCTTGGCCACGGTACAGACGGTCAAGGCCCTCTCAGATCAGGTTCTTCCCACACTATGGCCGAGTAGCCGGCCCGTCATATCAGTGCTTGATTTGAACTTTCCTTGGGCTTACACATCTCCCAAGCCCATCACTACTCCAGTCAATGTCAAAGTGAAGCCACAGATCCGAGATTCAAAAGGGTGGAATATCATATTGAAACTGGGCTATCAACCGGGGAGAGGCCTCGGGGCGCAACTGCAAGGAATGACTAAACCCATACCTAAGGGAAAGAAAATGGGCAGAAGAGGCCTCGGTTATAAGGAAACAGCATTATCTATGATGGGTGATTCTGGGCCACTTACATGGGATTATCGTGAGCACTTTGTCAGGGGGCCTCTCCAGCCCGGCACGTTAGCTCCAGAACCGGTGCAGCCAAGAAGGGATATAGTTTGTCCAATTGCCAGTCCACCTTCCCTGCCAGGAAGGTCAAATGGTGACATGCTCGACTACAGTCAGGCCTTGCAAAGGATCTTTTCTGAAGAAGATCACCAGAAGCAGCGAGAGGTTCGGCTCGTACAGTGGAGGCCGAAGAAGCAACCCACGGTTAAAATGCAAAAAAGTGGGGAGTTCTCCGATTGTTTTCTCTTGGTCTCCCTCACGCTTCCAATCTATCTTGCAACAAAGGGAGCCCATACCCCGTCTTCCTCCTGTCATGATAAATCCAACCATCATTGATCCACCGGAGATTCAATTCATCCCTTGTGCTCACGGGAAGTGCCCGCGTATTGATCTGTCCACTCTACTCACTCCTCTCTCCCATAATGCTCAGCTCCATGAGATGTGGTTGTCTTCTGCTGATCCTTTCTCCAATCGCATCCTTTCCGAGATGTTCCCCATGCAGCTCCCACCTCCTCCATCTTGCTGCATAGTCTCTACTGATCTCCAAAAAAAAAATGTCAAATTTAAAACAGAGATTTCAGTGGAAGATTACGCTGTCCTGTCTCCATTCTCCTCCTCCCAGGGGCACGAGTCCCCTACTCCTTCCCTTCCACTAAGCCTTCTCTCCCCTAGGTTAGGATTAGGGTCTAGTGAGTCTAAGGAAGTAGAGTCAGTTAGGTCTAGAGGAGTAGGGTCTTGTTCTAGGGCATCCAACCCTTCCCATTCCGAGCCGCGCTCGCTTGCGCATCCTTCCCGATCTGTTCCTGATAGGTTCTTGCAAGATTTGGCTCAGCGATGTCATGCTCTTCTGAAGTGTCCGGAATTCGTCGCCACAGCAATTATGATTGAAGATGAAGAGGAAATAGAAGGGGAATGGAGCGACGACGGATTAGGCGTCTATGAGGTTCTGGATGAGAAGGATCCAATAGATGAAGATAGCAACGTAGATGACACTGCCGACTTATATGCACAAGGATTAAAGAGATTCGACCAGCCGTCGACGGCAGTGGATGAACCTACAAAGGAAATCAACTTGGGAACAGAAGAAGACCCAAGGCCTATCATTATTTCAACTGATCTCCCGCCGCAGGTAGAAGAAGATCTAATTAAGGTTCTAAGGGAGTACAGCGATTCTTTCGCCTGGTCTTATGAGGACATGCCAGGTCTTGACCCCTCCTTAGTGGAACATCGACTCGTGCTTAAACCAGGGGCAACACCTGTTAAACAAAAGTCAAGAAGATTTCACCCCCACATGGCCTTAAGGATCAAAGAAGAAGTCGATAAGTTATACAAGGCCAAGTTCTTCAGAGTAGTCTTATATCCCCAGTGGGTGGCGAACATAGTCCCGGTTCTCAAGAAGGATGGAAAAGTGCGCATATGCATTGATTTCAGGGACTTGAACAAAGCATGTCCCAAAGATGATTTCCCGCTACCCCATATAGACGTCCTAGTGGATAACACTGCCGGGTATGAAGCTCTGTCGTTTATGGATGGGTACTCGGGCTACAATCAAATCCGTCTCGCCCCGGAAGATCAAGAGAAAACTTCCTTCACCACGCCCTGGGGCACGTATTGTTATGTGGTTATGCCATTTGGGTTGAAGAACGCAGGTGCCACTTATCAACGGGCAATGATGGCCATTTTCCACGACATGATGCACATATACATGGAAGCTTATGTGGATGACATCTTGGTGAAGTCAAGGACAAAAGAAGAACACCCCTCTATCCTGGCTAAGGTGCTGCAGAGAGCCAGGGAGTATAAGCTCAAGATGAATCCGAAGAAGTGCGTATTCGGAGTCTCCTCAGGGAAATTGCTAGGGTTCATAGTAAGCAAACGGGGGATCCAGATTGATCCTAATAAAGCACAGGCCGTCATGGACATGCCTCCGCCGAAGAACATAACGGAACTTCGAGGATTGATTGGTCGGCTGCAATTCATTAGGAGATTCATATCTCAACATTCTCAGAGATGCCGCCCATTCTATGAATTACTTAAGGCAGGGGTAAAGTTCGAATGGAATCAAGATTGTCAAAAGGCCTATGAGGACCTCAAAGAGTACCTGACCAATCCCCCGGTTCTGCAACCTCCTGTCCCTGGGAAACCCCTAATCCTATACATCTCGGTTATTGAGGACTCCCTAGGGGCGGTCTTAGCACAAGTGGATGATGAAGGGAAAGAGCGGGCTGCGTACTACCTCTCTCGGTTGTTTAATCCAGCTGAATCCAAGTACACCGCTATGGAGAAGACTTGTGCCGCCTTAGTGTGGGTAGCTCAGAAGCTTAAACATTACTTTCTCGCCCACCCAGTTAAGCTGATCTCTAGAATGGACCCGATCCGTTATCTCCTAGAAAAGCCCGTCCTTTCTAGTAGGTTAGCTCGCTGGCAGAGTTTCCTCTCTCAGTTTGACATCACCTTTGTCGTTCAGAAGGCAGTCAAGGGATATGCCATTGCTGAGCATCTTGCACATCTCCCTATTCCTCATACCGATTCCATTCAGGATGATTTCCCTGATGAGCATCTCTCTGTCCTTTCTAATCATCCCTTCTGGTCTCTGCACTTCGACGGTGCACTCAACTCTCAAGGCCAAGGGATCGGGGCTGTCTTGCTTACTCCAGAGGGAGTAACCATCCCCTTCGCCTATCAACTTCGCTTCCCTGCTACCAATAACATCGCTGAGTATGAGGCTCTCCTGGCCGGCTTGAAGCACGCCTATCTCCTAGGCGCGCGTTATCTGAACATCATAGGAGATTCTCAGCTCGTCCTACGGCAAGTTCTGTCAACTTACCGTACTCGTGATCCTAAGCTCAAGCCTTATCAAGATTTGGTCACGCTCCTCGCTAAGCGATTCCGTAAGCTCATCTATATCCATACTCCCCGTTCTTTGAACATTCTCGCTGATGCTTTGGCATCCCTTGCTTCCTCCTTATCCTTCCCTCTCAGTCGCAGTACTGAGACCATCGTCGTCCAGAGATTGGACGCACCCTCCATTCAAGATCCTTGGTTCATCAACCTCAGGAAATCTGTAGAGGCGAAAGTTGAGAAGGAGGATCTCAAGGAAGTTTCGTTAACAGAACTAGAGGAGATTCTGGACGAAGAAGAATTGCCTTGGTACCATGAAATCGAATTATTTTGCAAAGAAGGGTCGTTCCCAGAAGGGGCAAGGGCCGAGCAGCGTAAAGCAATAAGAAGAGCCGCCGCAAGGTACACTATCATCGCAGGAGAATTATATAGGCGTGCCACTAATGGAATGCTCATGAGATGCTTAGATGATGTAGAAGCTTGGAAGGTGGCTGAAGCAGCCCATTCTAGTGAGTGTGGAGGTCATGTCAATGGCCAGGCTCTAGCAAAGAAGATCCTTAGGCAGGGCTACTATTGGCCCACTCTAGAGGAAGATTGCTCCCTCTATGTCCGGAGGTGTCTTAAATGCCAACTCCATGCTGATAAAATTCACTCTCCAGCTTCATCCCTCCATCCTATGACTGCTCCTTGGCCGTTCTCTATGTGGGCTTTCGACGTTGTCGGCCCACTCGGTGATCCCAATTCTCAGATCAAACAAAAATCCTTTATCCTCACCGCCACTGAGTACTTCACCAAATGGGCTGAAGCCGAGGCGTACGCAGAGATCAAAGCTACAACGGTGTGCCACTTTATCATGAAGAATATCATCTCGCGGTTCGGAGTACCAAGCAGCATCATCACCGACAACGGGCCCCAGTTCGTCTCCCAAGAGCTTAAGGACCTCTGTAAGAAGTTCAATATTGCACTGCATCATTCATCTCCATATTACCCTCAAGGCAACGGTCAAGCCGAGGCCACTAATAAAACCCTTCTTAAAATTATTAAGAAAACATGCGAAGCACATAAATTTTCTGATTGGCCTGAAAGATTGGTGGAAGCTCTGTGGGCTTACCGCACCTCCGTCCGTACCCCTATTGGACAAACTCCCTACTCTTTAACTTATGGGATGGAGGCGGTGCTCCCATACGAGATCTTAATCCCTTCCCTCAGAGTGCAGCTCGATAAGGAACTTAATCTCGATGAACGTCGAGAGGCGTTGCTGGTCCAGTTGGAACTCTTAGATGAGAAGAGGATGAACGCGGCCGATCACGTATCTGTTTATCAAAAGAGGGTTTCGCGTTATTTTCAAAAGAAGGTAATTGAACGAAAATTTTGTAAGGGTGAAATTGTTTTGAAACGCAAGTTCATTCGGTCTGCAGGTCCTAGGTCCAAGTTGCAACCTAACTGGGAAGGGCCGTTCGTAATAAAGGAGGCTTATCCAGGGAATGCTTATCGTTTAGTAAACGCGGAAGGTGAGGAGCTCTCTCACCCGTGGAATGGGTTGTATCTTAAGCATTTCTTTCCTTAAAAATCTAAACCATGTGCTTTTCCGGCAATAAGAACTGCCTCCCTATCTTCAAAAAAGAGAGTCTTGAGTAAGGCAAACACACACTACACGACGCCCCTGGTCGGGCTCATTGTTTAAAAGACACCGTTTTTCCTTGGCCATGCTTTGAGGGAAAGTCAAAGTCCCTGTACGTTTCATTCTTCGGCTGCATCCAGGGGCAAGGAGTAAATAAGGAGGAGACAACCAATCCAAACTCCCTAACGAGAAGAGGTCTCAAATAGGGGCAAGTCCGTTATGACCTGACGCCACAAGAAAGAAAAGAAAGGAAGAGAAAAGGAGTGCTCTTTACCATGCAATCAAAAGCATCATCTCAAAGTCTGTGAATGAATTCCCAAAAGCTCCAAAGGAAAAAGAAAATTAGGCATGACAAGAGTGGCAGTACAGTTCCCCGCGGGACGTTATGAGCCCGGTCGCATGCGTGCCTAAGTGGACAAAGGTTCGATGGCGGACATAAAAAAGCCCCGGCACAACAGACCAAATCTCTAATAAGGTTGTACGGTGAGGGAATCAAGTTCTAAAAACTCCCATATCTGGCCTAAGCTTACCCCCATGTTCTTTTTTTTCTTTTAGGACTGAGACGAGTACCCTAGGTATGGCGTTGGTAAAAACACCGTCACAATGACCAGGTCTCGGCCAGGGGTTGTCACACTATTTGCACGCCGGTCTCGAGACTCAAGATAAAACAAGGGAGGTCTCGTGTTGCTAGAGAGGCACTGGTTTTTCAAAATCAAAAACATCAAATGTTTTCAAAATCCAAAAACATCAAATGTTTTCAAAATCCAAAAACATCAAATATTTTCAAAATCCAAAAACATCAAATGTTTTCAAAATCCAAAAACATCAAATATTTTCAAAATCCAAAAACATCAAATGTTTTCAAAATCCAAAAAAACATCAAATATTTTCAAAATCCAAAAACAACAAATATTTTCAAAATCCAAAACATTAAGTATTTTCTGAAACCCTCCAAAAATACCATCATATGCATAGCATGCATCGCATTTTCATTATGTTTTTCGCCTATTTAATAAGGCTCCACCCCTTGACCAAATATTAAGAAACGGTCATTATCTAACTTGCCTCAAGGCAGGGGGTTGAGTCTAAGAACATATCTAACTTGTTTCATGTCTAAGTGTGTGCAGAATACAGGGGCAAGCCCAAAAGTAAAAGTTCACAACTATGCAGGTTCAGGTGTGTAACGCGCCAGCATCAAACCGTTAAAGTCATGCAACGGGCCCATCTTTGACCGTCACTTCCTTCAGGCGTGGGCCTTCTTCCTTTCCCTTAAACCATCATTATGACGGTCTGGGAACCTACCGTTACTTGAAAATAACGGCTTAAGACCCATCCGTCACATTCTTCAGAGACTGGGCTCTTGTTACTCCCATTCTGACGGCCTGTCGCAGAACCGTTATTTCCATGTAACGGCCCAGTGCACATCCGTCATATCCTCCAGAAGCCCTGTCTACTCATATCAGTATAGCCTTTCAACTATGGAACTCAAAATCTTTCAACTATGGCAATCTCATCTCATTCAAGCAAAGATTAATGAAATATAAATCTTGATAAAATCAAATTTGATTGTCCATAACATAAATATCTCTCATAAACAAAAAGGAAAATCAAGATACATTCAGTTTCTTATCCGCAAGAGGGCGGATCTTCCTCAATTCTTTCACATAATCTCGGCATGTTTCATCATCCTCTTCAACCTCTGCCTGCCACGGACGCACCTTGCTGATCTCCCACATGGTCAGCGCGTTCCGAATCGCTCTTTCATCTTCCTCGGTCCCCATCTTCCTAGGTAGAAGGGGAGGGTAGTGTGATAGTGCAGAAACGCTAATTCGTGGTAATCCGATCTGAAGAGGGCATCGGTGCAGGTTGTAGATCGCCATGGTAGTGCTCCCTACTAGCTGGAGGTCGAGGCCTTGCCGCCGCGGTATTTTGAGAAAAGCACTTCGGAGGACTCTTGGTCGCATGATGAACTTGTCCATTGGAAGAGTATTGAAGAAAAGGCGCCATTCATCCCGAGTTTTCTTATCCGCTGTCTTGCATTCAACCTGAGGAGAATATCCAAATGCCCCTCCAATGAAGAAAAGAGGGTGGCTCCCGAAGATCCGGCTTGCTGAGGTTATGTCTTCCTTAGGAAGGAATTTGACACTCACTCCTATCCAGCACTCAAGGAGTATCATAGAGCCGAACAAAAGCCCTCCTAGGCAAGCCGAGCTTAGTCCTTCATAGAGGTATGAGAGGACCGCTTGAGAGATAGACATACCCCGCCACAGCCCACTAATAATACCAAGGTTTTGGATATCTAAGAGGTGGTCGGTAGTGGTAAAAAGAAAGACTCCACACAAGCAAACCGCTACCGCCTTGGCTATTGCTTCATGTCTCTCCCACTTATTTTTACAATGAGACACTATCCATTGGGCCAAGGGTATCAGGTGAACGTGGTGTGGGTTGATCATGGTCCTCACGTCCTTCGGGTTATGAATGAAGTCACTTAAAATTAAGGACGGGTCAATAGGCTCTATTGTGTAGCAAACCCGGTCCTCATCCCCCGCCTTAATCTTAGGGAAGGCTAAATAGGTGTCTACTTCCTCCAATAGGACGGTTGCTTCAAAGGAAGGGAAGATGAATGTATGAGTTTGTGGATGCCATAGTTCCACAAGTGCTGAAAGGCTTGGCCAATCAAAAGACAATTTCTAGAAATTCTTGCCTAAAACCAAGAGAGGTTGGAGGTGCCATGCTTTGAGGATGGATGTGACCTCTATGGGAAGTGCCTTTACCATGGGAGCCACCCACTTTAGATTGGAATAACACCTTGGGCCGGGAAGGGGCTTGAAGAAAGAAAGAAGGAAGTCATGAAAAGAATAAGTGCAGCAAAATTCTGAACTTTGGATAAAGTTATAAGTACTTACCACTCTTTGGACGTTAGAGCTTAAGTGCTTGGGAATTGAGGTTAGCCGTTGGAGCTCTCCATGTTCCTTCCTTGTAGCTTTAGGGCCGGTGTGGGCTTTCTCCTCCATAGCCATCACCTCGAAGCTCCTCTTCATCATGTTTTCTGCCCTTTGGAGGAACTCTTCAAACCCTAGAACAGGGGTTTTAGCAAAGCTACGATTTTGATTAAGGTTTTAAGTTGCCAAGGCTTGTATTTAACTTTGGAAGGGTAAGGCTCGGGCTAGAAGGTTTTATCTTCAACTAGGATAAGTTCTAGCGGTGGTTTAAGTGGCTAAACCTCGGATTTTAATTCCCACGGCTCAATCCGATTCGGATTACAACCCAGATTGTAACGGTCCGTTGCGCGGCCGTTACTTCACTTTGACGCGCCAGCACTTGGCCGTCACATTTTCTGTGGGTTTCAATTCACCAAATCATGTTCTGTGGGGAGTAACGGTCGTAGGGTCTACCGTTGCTTTCTGTAACGCTCTATCCCTGAGCCGTCGCATTCTCAGCTACTCAGTTCCCTCTCTTCTGGGCTAAAACGCTTCCTAACGGTCTTTCTTCTGACCGTCTCTTGATTCTGACGCGTCCCCTTCAGACCGTCACATTTTCCTGCTAGTTGCCCTGCCCAACTAACGTTCTGCCATGATCAACGGTCTGACCCTTGGCCGTTATCTGTCTCTGACGCACCATCCATTGGCCGTCGTTTATCCTGAAGCCCCATAGCCCGTGTGGGCCTCTGATGATTAACGGTCTCTCACCAGAGCGTCACTTGATTATGACGGTCAGAGCTTAGACCGTCACTTTCTCTGCTGCTGGGTTCAAGCTATTCCTTTAATCCTTGACTAGACCTGGCGGTCTTTCACATTTATACACCTCATCTTCTTC